>OY728145.1:1710224552-1711474552 GCA_963277665.1 Viscum album
ATCCTTTGGTGTCTTGGGAGTGTCACCTAAGGTTAGTGTCACTTAATCTCTTCTTAAGGAAATGATTTGGGTGGTATGTTACAAATGGTATCATTCTTGGTCAGTATGTCTATCTCTTGTAATTTTAGAAAGGATAAAGGAATGTTGGAACTTGAAATGTATAGTTTAAAAATACATAGCTAACCATTTATAATAAACTTTCAAGTTTCTAGGATAGTTCAGGAATAAAAGTAATCAATACACTTCTAGGTGTGTTTTCATAAAATCATCATTGGTTTTTTCGATGAGTGTTGCATAACATGCATTGTTAGTGAGACTTCTCACTATGACTACATTTTTTATTTTGAGTTTGATAATTATAAAAATAATTAAAATGGTTGATTTTTGGAAATTTTAGTTATCATTTTGGTTGGTTATGGTGATTTAGAATTTTATATACATTCAAATTCTAGTGAGTGATGATTAAGTGGGGATTTTATAATTATTAATAAATGGATCTAGTTATACATCATAATAATAAGCAAGAAGAATCTGTAAAAAATGTGGATACATAAGCCACGGGGGAACCTGAAATTTTTCCAAAGCATCATTCAGGATTTTCAAGCCATAGTTAGTGGAAATAATAATGATGAACCCAAACAAGAGGACCACTCTATCCTATTTCAGAAATATAATCCCTTTATCATTTGGGTATATTTTGAGTATAAAAAATTGTAGGTGTTGATGAATAGAATGAACTGAATCTTTGAATTCTTAGGTACATCGGTCAAGTTGAAAGTTAAGTTGGAAACTTATATACAGGAGGACCTTTCATACAAATTTTGTGATTTATATTTCCTAACTAAAGTTGACCAAGGCATTACATGGTAATATTTTGATGAATTTTTCAACAAAAAATTCTATACTGACACATTTAGGATCTTAAGAAAAAATAATTTCTTCATCCTAAAGCAATATATTCTATTTGTGATAGACTATGAAACTAATTTTAAGAACTTATTCCACATTTCCTCAAAAGTTTCAGCTAGTGCATCTTTGAAGGAATGCATATTTGAGTCTGGTTTGTGACCAGATCTTCACTCTAAGATATTTTTTCTTTGTATTATAGATTACATGGAGATGGTAAATAGAGTGATGATGGAGAAAATGGATATTTCTGGAAAACCAGCTAGAGGAAGTATGTTTATAAGAATTAGAATAGTTGGGAACTCAAACACTAGGAATAAGTAGAAGAGGGATACCTACTTCGAACATGGAGGAGCATCTTTGGATAAGACCATATGATCAGTTAATGTTAATCCATAACCCAATATAAAGAATAGTTACTTCCACTGTGGGTTTACTTCTCATAAGAAGAGAGACTATATAGAACCTTATGAGGCATGTTACAAATGTAATCATATGGGACATATATAGTGTTACTATCATAGCACTCAAAATTATGGTGTAGGAGATGAATCTCCTATCTCTTAGACATCCTATTCTTTGATAGGGAGCACGTGTAAAAACAAATCTCACCCTCAAAACTGAAAAATACAAGGTGACTCTAGGAAAACCATGACTCATTAGTTTATATATTAATCCCTATCAAGGAAGAAATTATTAGTGAGTAGATAGTAAGAAACTTTATGGCATCGAGAAGATGATCATGGATGATCAATATAGTCCTTCGATGGTGTGAGGTACAATTATATTGAATTATAATCTCATAAAATATTTGTTCAATACATGTGCATATTACTCTTTTATTGCTTCTCATGTGGTTTATCATGTGGTATTTCATGTTGAGATGATGCCTCAAGTCTTGAAACTTCAAATACATTTATAAAAATGTGAGTGTCAAAAATTTAAGTATTAAACATGTTTGATAACTATCAATGGGGATGAATTACTTTGGGATTTATCAATTCTTGAAATGGATATCTATGTCCTAATTCTAGTATTGGATTGGTTGATGAACTTCAAGGTCCATATTGACTATTATACATGGTAGATAAGTTTTTCATCTCCTGATGTTGTTAAGAATATCTTAAAAGGTAATTGGGATGTGAATGAAATCAGAAAAGGACCTTTGGTACTGGAAGTTGGGATAATTTGTTATCAGTTGGAAATGGTTACTTTGGTATATGTCAATGAAATTAAACATAGATATTTTCCATCCATAATTGACCAATTTCTTAATGTATTTCCCAATAATTTCTCTATGTTTCCACCTAAAAGAGAAGTGAAATTTATGATTGATCTCTTACTATAGACCAATCCTATTTCATTTTTGTCTTATAGTATGGCACTGATGTAATTAAAGGAATTTAAATTTTATCTAGAATAGTTAAAAAGATAAGGTTTCATTTTACTTAGCACATCTCTATTTGAAGCACATATTCTTTTTGTAAAGAAGGTGGACGGAACTCTTAGTATTTTTGTGGATTATCATAAAATTAACCAAGTTATGATAAAGAAATGGTATCATATTCCATTAATTGATGAAATATTTGATCAATATAGGGTATATTCATGGTTCTATAAGATTTATTTATGATTAAGGTATCATCAAATTTTATTTCGGAAGGAGGGTGTTCCAAAAATCGCATTCTGAAGTCATTATATCCATTATGAATATGTGGTTATGCCATTTGGTATTATGAATGCACTAGTGGAATTTGTAGAATTGATTAATCAAATCTTATAGAGGTATCTTGATTCCTTTTTAGTGGTTTTCATTTATGATATTATATTTTATTCTAGGATCAAGGCTGATCATAAACAACACTTGAATATAGTGTTGGGTATCTTCTAGGAACATTTCCTTTATGTTAAGATTATAAAGTGTGATTTTTTGGATACAATATATATGTTTCATTATTCATGTCATTTATAAGAAAATAGTTTTTATATAATTTGAATAGTTAGAGGTTGTTATCTATTTTAAACCAAGAAATAATTTTTTTGAGACACAAAATTTCATTGTCTTAGCAAGATATTACAAATTATTTGTTCATGAATTTTCACATCTTGCATCACCAATGATAGCCTTGACAAGGAAAGGTGTTCTATTCCAATGGATTGATGAGTTCCAAAAATATTTCTTAGAGCTTAAGGTTCATCTAAAATCAACACTTATCCTTACATTTTCATAGGTTGTACAATGTTATGTGGTCTATTTTTATGTATCATGGTATGGGTCGGGTTGTGTTCTCAATCAGGGAGATCATGTTGTTGCTTAAAACTCATGACAGTTAGTGGTTCATGAGGAAGACTACCCAACACATGATTTGGAATTGGATGTTGTATTTAAATCCTTAAAGACTTGGCATCATTATATTTTTTGTGAAAAAATTATGGTGTTCATGGATCATAAGAGCTTGAAACACATTTTTTCACAAATGGAATTGAATCTAAGGAAATGAATATGGATGGAATATCTTCAAATGTTTGAATTTTACTTGATGTATACACCAGGGAAAGGAAATTTAGTAGAATATTCATTAAGAATGAATTTATATAATCAATTGGATAAAGAGGCTTCAGATCAATGAAATATAATTTTGGTAATTATTGATATGCATCTGGATTGTATCGATCAAGGTGATGTTGAGGTTTTATTTTTTTTTCTCTTGTTCTTAATTTGGTTTATCAAGTTAAATATGCTCATACACCCGATCATGAATGTTTAACCATTAGGCTAAAAATCAATGGTAGGGAGACCATTAGGGGATGGATGCAAGGTGGGAGATCTATATTGTGTTTTAGATATCAAATTGTGGTTCCTTTAACCTATCATGAACAAATTTTTTCTTTTTACCACTATTCAAGATGGGTTGTTCATCCTAGAATCCAAAATATGTATAAATAACTGGGAGAATAGTTTTGGTGGGATGGAATAAAGAGTAAAGTGGAGAACTTTGTCTCGAGATACCTCACCTATCATCAAATTAAAGAAAACCAGCAACAACCAGCTGGTATGTTTCAATCTTTACAGATTCCCGTGTGGAAATTGGAGAAATTTTATATGGATTTTTTCAATGTTTTATAAAGAATAGTTATGAAACATGATTCTATGTGGGTGATTTTGGATCAGATCACTTCATCCATATTAATGTATCCAATATGGTATAAGTCTTGTTTAAACTCTACATTTTGGAAATTATAAAGATGCATGGCATTATAATTTCAATTATTTCTAACTGGGACCCCAGGTCTATATCTCAACATTGGAAGTCCTTGCAGAAATCCCTTGGAACACAATTAACCATGATCATAGATTATCATCCTCAAATAGATGGTCAGACTGAAAATGTGATCCAAATGTTGTAAGACATGCTTATTGATTGTGTGATATAATTTGGATGATCATGGGAAGATTATATACCATTAGTAGAGTTCTCATATAACAATAGTTTATCAGGCCTCTATACAAATGAATCATTTCGAAATGTTATAGGGATTTACTTATTATTTTCCATTTTTTAGTTAAAATAAGTGAGACTTCACTTATCAGAGCTAGACATATACATGATACAATCGAGAAGATTATGATGATTAGAAAGAGTATAGATATGGCTTAGTGTCTTCAAAAATTATTTTTGGATCATCATCGATGATCTCTACCCTTTTATATTCCTAACCATTTTTTCTTGAAAATCTCACCAAGACTAGGGCGTCATCATTTTATTAAGTAAGTAAAGTTGTCCCCTCAATACATTATCCCTTATGAGATATTGGAATGAGTTGGGTATGTGGATTATTAGCTAGATTTACCCCCAAAGTCCATTTTCATGCATAATGAGTTTCATGTATCTCAATTGAAGAAGTATCATCCTGATCATGACCATGTGATCTGATGGGATCATGTTGATCTTTAACCATGTTCTATATTAATTCATGTACTGATATAGATTATGGATATAAAATAGAAGCTCTTACCAAGGAAAAGCATCAGTTATGTATGGGTTTAAAGAATCATGGTTAGATTCAAGAAGAGATGTGGGAGTGTGAAAAGGAAATGTTGGATCAGTTTCCCGAGCTCTTTCAAAGAAATATTGGCCTTCCACTTTATAAGGATGGAAATACCAATGGTGTGGATAATATAACATCTCTATTTTCAGGTAATTTACCCTTTTATTGTGTATTTTCAAGTTATATAATTCTCAAGTTACGTTTTAGGTTTTTTCAGATGGTTTTGTAAGTGTTTCTAAAGGTTCGTGATTTGAGAGTGGTTAGTATAAATTTTACACCATCTCTATGAAACTGTGCAAGGTGATGTTGGGAGTTATTGGGTAAGTACATGTCTTATCCAAACTATGAACATGATAGGGGAAATCATGAAGATAGAGATAGTGGGAGAAGTATAATTGGTGCATGGTTTTCCAAACCATGAATTACAACCATGTGAGGGGTTTTCCTATGATAGTAGCACCATAAGTTTAGTGCAAAATTCTCTAAAAACTGCGGCATAAACCATGCAGCTACCTAGGTTTTTTCTAGTAGTATGTATATGGTTGGTTCGTGGTCTACTAAATAGTGATATAAATATTTAATTCTCTTCAAATTAAGTTAAATGTGGTTTAGGGGCCCAAAACCCTAATTAGTCTCACATTCTTCTAGGGTATCAAACTCTTCTCCCCTCTAAGGATCCAAAAGTGATCCCCTTTGATTTGGAAGAAAATTTTGGATGAATAAAAGTGTTTTGGAGGTCCTATATATTTGGTAAGTCCTTATTCTTCCTTGTTCATCTTATATTTACTCTTATCCTACCTTTTGGAGCCATAGATCTGATCCATTATGGATAGATATATATTCCATGATGTGAATCTTAATGATATATTGTTGGATCTATTGAAGGGAAGGTGTTTTGATCCTAGATCAAGAATTTATTAGTGTCTTTATTTATTTTCACCACTCGTTGAGAGGGAGGTGGATTCTCTCTCATCTTAACCTATTCTAAAACTTTAAGTCTTAGTTTTTATTAATGGATTTCCTAAGATTTTATATGGAGACATTTTCGGATTTTTTGATGGAAATATTTTTGGTTTGCGTTTTGGAAATACAGAAAAATTAGATGGATCTTGAAAACCCTCATTGATTTTAATTTTAAAATGATGATTTTAAAATAATGTTTGGTTATGATGCATGAAGAATTTTTGATGAAAATATTTCAAAGTACTATTTGTTTTATGTGAAATTTATTAGTATGGGATTTGGTACAATTGTTTTTCATGTGTTTAAAGTGTACAGAGTATGGTTGGAAGTGTCATTATCAAAGTAAGATATATTATGGTCATTGAGTACCACTATTAATGGTTACACCAAGATTTTGTATATGTATCTGTGTGTGTGTGTGTGTTGGTGTGAACATGAGAGTGGTTATGTGAAGTATGAACCAATGTTAATAAGATGGTTTCTAGTTTTCTCACATTGATCTGACTTACAGATTTATATAAACTATTTAACTATTTTCAAATATTTTATATATTTTTTTTAACCAGTTCTTATCCTTTTGGAATGTGTTGGGGAGTATCTTGGGATTTCATACTAATTTTATACTCACCCCCAATTTTAGAACTTTGTTACATTTATAGATATCATATACCAATACATAGAAAAATGGAAGGTGTCTTATTTCTCTATTGATGCATCTTTATACCATGGGCACGACTAGTGTTGTTGGAAATTGGATCTAGTTTGAGTGATGCTTGAGATCATGCTACATTGATGTCCTTGAGTCATGTTGTCCTTTTGTTTTTTTAGTTATTATTCCTTGATCCATTTTTACTCTGATATTTTTTTCTATTATATTTACCTTTGGGTTGTATTACTTGTACTCATGCATCATATAGATAGTTTGGATTTTTATATTATTTTGTTGTCAGTTTGGTGTACTTCTGAAGGTAAAACCATCCCCTAACATTACTATAATACCTTGGTATTTATTAATGATTTTTGGTTTCATAGGGATGTCACCTAAGGTTAGTGGCACTCCGTCTATTCTAAATCCAATGAGTTGGGGTGCAATGTTACATTGGTGATGTGTTTCATAGTGGGGGACATTTATGGTAGGAGGGCATAAAATTGATGTACTTCGTATTCATGATAAATTACTATTTTTGTTATATAAAATGGTTATGGGAGGATGTATATGTGATGGATAGTTTCACATGGGGTTGTTGGAACGATGTGGATGCCTAGGTGTCTTCGGGTGGTAAGTGTTATGGTTTCCCAGGTGTCTTCCTGCAGGATATGATTTGGTTTCCCAGGTGTCTTCACAAAGGATTTCCATATAAGGGATGAGAGTTCTAGGATGTATGACGTTGAGGAATGAGAGGTAAAAATCAGTGGGAAAGAGTTGTGGGGTACCCTTAATCAATATTATTTTTTATTATTTTATTAAACTTGGATGTGTTATTTGGTGAGAGTGTCATGGTGAGGATGGGTTTGGTTAGCTGACATGTTTAGGTGCATGTTGGTTCTAGTGTTTATCCATTGGTGCATTAGTTTGCTTTTTCACGTGTGCATGAGAAACTTTGGGTATGATCATACCGAGAATATATGTTTTTCTCACCCTACACATATAGGAACTTTTTTTAGGTTTCTAGGAGGAATTTGGGGACTGAGTTGTATATTACTAGTTCGTACATTGGAGTTATTGCTGAGTCGCTACCTTAGGTTTTCTTTTGGTTATTTTATTTTGAGAATCTTTGTATTTTTTTACATTATACATGCATTATGGGATGGTTATAGTTTTTCCTTTATCTTTATGAGATGGATTTTCTTGGTGGTTTTCATTCTATCTTTTTATCCTACTTTTATTATGAGGGTAATGCCTTACATATATGAGATTTTATATTACCTCGGTGTTAGCCGCCAGCTCAGGGCCTAGTGATAGTAGGACTTGGAGGGTTATTATCTCTCTACCTTCATTATTGGTCTAGGAAGGGCACCATTGGGGGGGGGGAAGGGGTTGTGATATGATAGAATTAGGAAAATATACTCATATTTATTCCACACATTCTTGCCTCCCTGCCTAATTTGAGTCAGGTCACAACCTTACTAACCTCGGCCTCCTACAAGGCCCAGCATCTTGTGATGCTATCAAGAAAATCCACATATCCATATCACTACCTAATAAGTCCATAGTAGTAGGTAACCATGAACATAAAGTACATAAACCTTGTGCGCTCATCCTACTATTTGCAACCCTCATCATATATTCACAATCCCATATTCATGTTATAATAGTTTTTCTCTAACCTCTAGCCATAAAAACCCATGCATCGTAACCTTAGGTCATCATAGCCATTTTAAATCGAAAAGAGATAGTGGGGAAGAGGGGGTATCCATCCATCCTCCCCCTAAAAACTAGATGTTAGGGAAAACACTTGGGGCCTAAAACGTTTGGGAATAAGTATTAAATATTCAACTCTGTTGGGGTGCATATAGAAAATACATAAAAAATTAAAGTAAAATAATCACACATAAGACTGACCAATGGATTCACACCAATATCCCTAACATAGGCCCTACATTCACCTTAACACCAAGGTATATTTCATTATCCACTACTAACTATAACTGTAACTCACTACACAAAACAAATACACACAACCATAGTCCCCTTCTATATTTACATATTTAACCACATCTAGATTTACTAATTACAAACCATGTTCAATTTAATGAACCAGTCATTTACATATTTAAGTAAAATAAAATCCCAAGGATAACTCATATTTAGTTTTAGACATTTCCCTATTAATTACAACTCATTTCATATTATTTATAGCCAATACCATTCATTCCTAGCCCATTCCATTTCAAATTCTATGTTACCAACCACACTCTATAACTACCGAGAAATGATAACTACATACCAAAATAAAAATTCCCAACCACCTTTCCATAACCAACATCACATTCCATTCTAAATTCATCATATCATACCAACCATCACACAACAACAACCTCCAACCAACCACTACAAACTAGCCTTCAATCTAACCCATTCCAAACAATAGTAGCCTTGCTTCCCAAAACATTCCATGTCTAAACCGACCACCACCATCACTAAACAATTCCCCCATGATATCCACACACAATCACATGAACAAAAATAAGAACACCAGTATACATAAAAACATATTTTAGGTTCAATTATATTACAATTTCTATTTAAAGAGGGATTTCATAACATTTTATCATCTCATGCATGGGAATGTTCATAGAATTACCATATTTACGCACAAATAGCTCATTAATATGTTTTTGTTATTAACCTTTTATGAATAATTCATTAAAAATCAACCACAATAAGGGTTCACAATTTAAAATAGCCACAATAAGTTCATCAAAACAATATTCAAGTTCAAGACATGAAACATCAATAGAAATAACATGAAATTTTTAGCCGCATGTGAATTCACCAAATCCCATTTCATTGAATTTAAATATGGTGCACTATCTTGTTCATTCAGTTACCTTGATCCCCCCCAAAGTAAAAAATCATGATAATCCAATAGATACATAAAATAAGAGAGATATTTAATCCCCTACCTCAATCAAGGATTTCTAGATCATTGTACAAGACCCAAGAAAGAAAAATATTACCACTGGGAAAAAATCAATTAAGTGGACACTAAAGAAATCTAGAATATAACAACCCTCATCAAGACCACATATCTAGGAAACCAAATGAACTCCAATACACTATTACAATACCTATGAATTATTGAAGAGAAATTAGGAATAAATCCAAGTATAATAGGGGATGAAATCACCTTAGATCTCCTATAGTTGATCTCCCATGTTCAATGTTTTGATCTATATAATAGGGGCTGAAAGACCACCCAAAATCACCCTTGGGTTACCCAATAATCAATAGATAAATAAAGAGAGAGTAGAGAAAAAATGAGTTTTGAATAGGGTTTCAAATTTATGCATACCCGAATGGCCCAAAGGCCTTCATTTTTATTGATTTTTTGATAACCCCCATTTAAAGGGATGAGGAGGAACCCTTACAAGGCCCGTTGGCTTAGAGATTACATAGCTCGTAGGCTTAAGATAAATTACATGACATGAAGGTCTTAGGGAATTCAACCAGACTGTAACTACAAGGAACTGCCCCTCCCCAACATCTACATTGTGATGGTATCTCTCCACCTTCGCATGGTCATCTGGATAAACTTCATGTGAAAGAACAGGCTGGTCCTGATGGCATAGAAATATGTTCTCATTCTTTCAAATCCATTGGTTCGACTTTGGTGAGTGCACCTACTCTGAATCCTTCTCTAGGGATGCTTCTTGTTTGTAGAGTCTGTATTGGGAAACTGCACCGATCATGTGGCCCGAAGGCTTTGAGGTGGAATTAGGGCCTTAAAGGTGGCCTAAAATCCTTACTGACCCAAAGGACTGGGTGGACCGAAGGCCTTGAGGACTCCAAGCTCAAACTTGGTGGACCAAGGTGAATAGGTCTAGATGCTACAATACCTTTTATAGTACCTGCAACAGTAACTGCTATAGTGCCCCAGAAATATGCCTTTGCATGGTTTTGAACCTGGGTCTCATGGATGCACTTAGAGACACCTCACCAACTGGGCTGAGGCTCATGTGCATTTCAAATTTATACATAGGACTTCATTAAATGACCATAGTGTAGTGCCCTTTACTATGTCATAGTGAATAAGGCTTTACCCCAAACTATGTCTTAAGACAAGATGTTATGATAAAATCACTCCCAATCCAACTAGATTCTATAATATGTGCCAAAGTTTTCACTAAGATACTACATACCTAGGGTAAGGATATGATGCAACTCATATACCACACCGCAACTACCCCCAAATCAATAGAATACTAGAAACAACCAATTTGATCCTCTACATCATATGGTCCTCATATATACTTTAAAAGAGACACCTCTAATCTATTACACCATAATCTCCATACTATGCCAAAACATCCCTCAAAATAATAGGGACACAAAATATAACCTCTCCAAAATCCTACACCACAACTCACCTCCGTGTTGCATTCATGAAAAATTTAATAAAACCACCAAAACCCATCATACCAAGTCTTTACACTACAAAACCTCTACTATGCTACAGGTTCCTCCACTATACTTCATCCAAAATCTCCATGTCGTAATATCCACTTCCAGTTGAAATATTTTCTTAACTCCCACCCTCCTTCTTCAAGACTCCTCCAGATACATCCATTTCCTAAATTCTCACAAATTAATGGGATAAAATGTTATAGCAATTAAAAATAAAATATACATAATTTCTTCATTCTAAACATGATTTCTAGAATCAAGAAGCATAGTAATGCTTTGATATCACTAAACGGGTTCTAAGGAATAAATAACACCTATTCAATGAAATAGATGACTTTAGAAATTGTAAACCCAACATCATCATACTATTCAAAACCTAAACCATATATAAATAGAATAAATAACATACACCTCACACTAATTTTAGTTATAACAAAAATCTTCAATCATAGTGGTTGATGAAGATCACTAAGAAACATCCAATGGAATTTTTCCTTCATGGTGTATCCATAGACTAATATAAGTTACCCAACACTTGGGTGAGATTATCCAAAACTCCCATGATATGATAGTATATTTAAGTGGAATAGTGGGAAGACTGGGACAGCTTATAGGGAGAGAAATAATTAGTAATAGGTTTTCTCAAGGATCACAAACACATTCTCATGGATGGTTCCTCCTTATATAGGCCTTAGGACACTCCTAAATCATCCATAGAATTTACTCAAATGTTTCATATTTTTTAAGTAAATGTAATACAATTAAAAACCATTTATAACCTTAGGTCGATCACATTCTACTATAAATTTCATCATATGAAACATTTAGATTAATGATATCTTGGATTACATGGAAGATCACCTGAACGTTAACACTTAATGTTTGACCACTTAATCAATTGTAAATCCATGGTAATTGTAAGCTGAAATTATCCACATTACAATATGCCTATGTCAAGCACTAAAACTGGACCAAGTAGAGGCAATACGGTACCCCTATATTGTATTAAATGATATATGAAAAGATATAAATTATGCCTTTTGCATCATGGATATCATACAACACGATATCCCTCATATCCTCTCATACGATATAGCCTAAATACATAGGCTTTAGGGAATATCCCTATCAATATTTTAGTTTAAAACATGTGTCATGTGCTTAAAACTAAGAAAACTTACTTGGATTATAGTCAAATTCTATGAGAATTAACATTAATTCATTTTTGTCGGATAGAAATTAACAACATGTCTCTCACATGTACGGCGTGGTCAGGATTACTTATTGTGTATTTTTTACATTTCCATTTAGTTTTAAATTTATGAATTGTTATTAAAAATCAAATATTGTTTGTTATTACATATATATTACTTGTTTTAATTTTTGGTATAATTTCTATGATCAATTAAAAGTTAAAGAATTGTTGATTCGTTGAAACACTCTTTAGATCGTACTCTAATTATGTAATTCTTTATTTATAAATGTTGTGAGAAAAAATTAATGTAGAAATATGTTAGAAATAAATAAATTATTTATTATTTTAATTCTATCAATTCTGATATGATTTATATTTTATTTATTTTTGTATTTCACTATGCGTGCGCATGTGTGTTTTGTCTTTGTCGGCCGCTACACCACTAAATAGTGGTTAAAAGTCTAGTGAGGTCTTTATTAGTGCTAAAAAGTGCTAAGAAAGACCTTCCCTTTTTTAGTGTTGACTTTATTAGTGTTTTTTAACGTTAATAAATACATTTTCAATCACTGAAAAAAAGTATTTTGTTAAAGTGGGAGAGTAGAGGTTGTGCTATTGCATCTCATGTTCGGGGGGAGGGGAGGTCATGTTGTGGATTTTAGGGAGAGGGAAGGGGAGTTTAGTTAGTGACATTCAATGCCTAAGGAGAGGGGATGTTTTTTGGAAGTAAGTGGGGAGAGTGTAAATCAAGTGGCATCATCCTACATCCAAGAATAGAGGGCCACATTTGGGTGTGAGGGAAGAAACAATTTTTAGGGTCGCTACTATAGAATCCTAAAAAAATTACATTGACCATTATCAACACTAAAAAATTCTGATAAAGAATGATTTTTTATTGCTTTATTTAGCATTGATAAAGGTAGTCATTTATCACCATTTTTTTAATGTTGATAAAGGTTTCTATATAAAATATAATTTACACATATATATTTATATATTCTTAAATATGATTTATGTAAAAAAATTATACATTCATATAAATATCATTTATACTTATATATAGGTATATATATGTATATATGTGTTTATGTATATATATGTGTGTGTGTGTGTATTCATGTAGTTGGGGTTTGGATTAGTGGTAAGCACTCATGATACCACATTGAGGTTGTGGGTTCAAAACCCATTAGGTGCAGGTTACTATAGTGGTACTATAGGGGTGTTGTAGCAAAAATGTAGTAGTGGCAGAATTGTAGCACCAGCGACACTGTAGTGGTGGTGGACACTATAGAAAGTACTATAGTAGCCTAGGTACAATGGCAGTACTATTCACAAGTGGGACTTTGGTTAAAAAAATATGGGCATACGGGCCATGTAATGTTCTTTCATTCCCGCTGGGCTTACGGGTCATTTACTAAATAAATAAGGCTTGATGGGTGGTTTATCCCCTTGGGAGGGATATGGTCTGCCTTTTCGGCATGTGTGTGAGGTGTGTGTCTATTTAAATGTAATTACAACCCCAAGAATCTAATATATATATGTGTGTGTGTGTGTGTTCAGTATACTTATTTATAATTATATCCATTATTATAATTTCATTTATATATATATATTATAAAATATAGAAATATGAATTATATAAAAAAAATACATTAAATATAGTTTATATTTAAAATTAAATATATTCTTCTTTTATATAGATTATAATATACATATATGTATATATTTATAATTATGTGTGTGTGTGTGTTTATATATATTTATATATATATTTATAATTATATATCTCTATTATAAAATATATAAATATATAGTTTATATAAATAAACATATAAATATATATATATCTGTGTGTTTTTAGTATATATAAATAAACATATAAATAATTAGATGCTAAAAATATTATGTGTGTGCACGTGTGTTTATGCAGTATATAAATATAAATATAAATGCATGTATGTTTATGTAGTATATAAGTATAAATATAAATGTCTATGTGTTTTCTTAAGAGGTTGGGGTCGAGACCCCTTTTATTAAAAAAAAGTAAGTCCTCTCAAAACATGGTGAAGAGGTAACTCTTACATAATCTAAAGGTCCGGAGGTCCATAATCCCAATGCAACATGATTTGGAGTCCGAGTGGGCTTAAGGCCAAAATATGGCCCTAAGGATTAGAGTGAGAAGTCAACATTATTTTAGGTCACTAGTCAAACGTTACCCCCCCCCCCCGCCATGAGAAGTCATCACACCAGCATGTGTGTGTGTGTGTGTTTATGTGGTGTATATAAATATAAATATGAATGTGGGTTTGGGTGTAGTATATTTATGTATTTATTTATTTATTTATATAATTCTAAATGTGTGTGTGTGCAGAATATAAATATGAGTATGTGAATGTGTGTGGGGGATATAAATATAAATATAAATATATATGTGCATGTGTATGTTTATGTATTATATAAATATAAATATAAATATAAATGTGTGGGTAGTGTGTGTGTGTGTGTGTGTTTTTATATAAAAATAAATGTGTGTAGTATATATATATAATATGTGTGTGTGTTTATCTATATATTTAAATATATATAATTATAATTATATATCTATATTGTAAAATATTTAAATATGTAGTATATATAAATAAACAAATAAATAATTAGATACTAAAAATATTATGTGTTTGTGCGTGGGTTTATACAATATAAAAACATAAATATAAATATAAATGTGTGTGTGTGTTTATGAAGTATATAAATATAAATATAAGTGTGTGTAATATATATATATACTAGGTTCTCAGGGGTATAATTACATTAAACACACACACACACTGAAAAGGCCTGTCATATCTCCCCCAAGGGATAGTCCACCCATCAAGCCTTATTTATTCAATACAATGGTCTAAAGTCCCAGTGGGTATGAAGCCCATTAAATGGCCCAAAGACCGAAAAACTGGACCGAAACCCAGTGTAGTGTCATGCCTGCATCACCGCCCGCCTACGTCACCGCCTGCCGGTGAAAATTTTCTCCCACCCGGATTTGAACCCGAGTATGTATGTGTGTGTAGTATATATATAAATATAAAATTGCACATGTGTGCCGAATATGAATATGAGTGTGTGCATGCATGCATGAAATGTAAATATAAATACAAATATGTGTGTGTTTATGAAGTATATAAATATAAATATAAATGTGTGTGTTGTGAATATATATATATATATATATAAATGTGTGTGTGGGTTTATATATATATATATATATATAATTATAAGTATACATCTATATTATAAAATATATAAATATGAGTATATATAAATATGTAGTATATATAAATAAACATATAAATAATTAGATAGTAAAAATATTGTGTGTGTGTGTACATCTATTTATGTATAATATAAATATAAATATAAATATTAACGTGTGTGTGTTTATGTAGTATATATATACAAATATAAATTTGTGTGTCATATATTTATTTATTTATTTATTTATATTTGTGTGTGCAGTATATATATATTTATAAGTGTGTGTGTGCAGATTATAAATATGAGTATTTGTGTGTGCATGTGAGATATAAATATACATATACAAATATGTTTGTGTGTTTATGTGGTATATAAACATAAATATAAATGTGTCTATGTATTTATATAAAAATAAATGTGTGTGTAGTGTTATATATAAATATAAACATGTGTGTTGTGTGCAAAATATAAATATGAGTTTGTGCCTACACTACCACAAATCAGTGCAAGTGACACGTCTGCTTTTATCAACGCTAAATAGAAATCACTCATGAAACCATCATCTTTATCAATGCTATTCTTAACATTGATAAAAGTTTTAATAAAAAATATTATTAATATATATATAATTATTATATTTATATTCAAAAATAATGTTTATGTATATATTAGAAAGGGTGTGAGCCAGAGATTAAAACCGATGGCCCAAAAAATTTATTAAAAAGATAAAGTACAATACAAGGGAAGGAAGGGACGCAATGAAAAAATGGCTCAAACACCACCAAAATTAAAAATCATTCAATGATCACCTTCTTTGATATCTACCACCACTTCCATGGGAACTACCCTGACCTTTTGGATATTGGTGCCTCTTCCATTGCTTTGGGGCCTGCCATGTTTCATCCCGAATGTTCATATCTGAGGAAACATCTTGCTCATCAAGAGACTCCTGACCTCCAACGAAGCCATTTTTAGACAAAATAGGATCTTCATGTTCCTTCTCTGAGAATAAATCTTTATTTTGGGATGATCCATGAGCGTGTCCAAACTCCACATAGAAAACCTCACTACTTTTCTATCTATTAAATATATTTAGTAGGCTAAGATTTTTCTATATTTCCTTCAGTTAATCATGGACCAAAAAAGACATGATCTTCATACTTAATCATCCACTTGAATGCCACATTCCTAATGAGGAACCACATGGTCCACCCCACCTGCAGGCTTCGTCTTACACTCTGTTGGGGGCTCATTTCCCATTCTTGATACAGTCATAACACCTGCATGGGTAGAAGTGGTGCCACTATCTTTAATAAGTTTTTCCCCAACAGAAGGGAGATCGGCCCAAAAGCTCCCTTTTCCCCTTATTTCCACCTTTATTGAAGAAGGAATCTTCAATCACATCTGCTCTATCCATGTCATCATCAGAGGAATGCCCACGGCTTGAGACAACCACATGGGGATCCTTGGCAGACTCAGAAATCTACAGGTACTATTCTGCACCACCTACAAGAGGAACACTATGGAAAAAATAGCCTTTTGTGATGGGTTATTTGCAACGGGTTCGCCACCGATCTCAAATACCTTTGGCGTGCGGTGTTAACCAAACCATGAGAAAACTATTTGTGATGAGAATATACCCCTATCACAAATAATATCCTATCGTTTTTGTTATTTTCAATGGGAGTTTATTCTCGTCGCCAATGTTGTGGTGGTGTGAAAGTATCTATGATGGGACCCGTCACACATACTTTCCACCATCTTTTGTTATTTGCGCCAACATTTTATATCATCACAAATAAACTATCGGAATAGGGTATTTGTGATGGGACCCATTGCAAGTAATTTTATTAATCATCATCGTAATTAATACTGGTGGCACTAATTGTGACGAGTTCCATCACAAATATTCTTGTCACAAATGATCTAACCTATATATACCCCCACCTGAATTTTTTCCATTTTACTCTTCTCCAAACTTCTCACTCATTCTTTACTCTCACATTCTTCTCTTTATTTTTTTCAAAGTTTTAAATTTTACAGCGGAGCAACTTTCAAACTTTGCGTACAACGAAAGATTCAGTTTTAAGGTATTTATTTAATGTTTATATTTTTTATTAAATTTGTATTATTTTATATCTGTAATAATTATTATTAATTTGTAGAAATTAAATTTAATTAGAATTGGTATTTTTATTTTTCATTAATTAGTTTTAGAAATATTTTGTTTTAAATAGTTGTAACACCCCGAGATTTTATGAGATATATTATTTTTAATTTATTTGATGTATTGTGTTTTATGCTACACCAAGATTATCTTGCACTATATTCAACATCGTATTAGCTTACAGTATACGTAACACTATTCTTGGATCGTGTTGCACACAATTTCAAGTTCATTTGGTAGAAATTATTCTACGCAACGTTGAGTATAGATTTTTTTTCAATGTATAAATGAACTATGTTTGGATTATGTTATACAAAACACCAAATGAATCTTTCACTTCATGCAATACTGACTTGGCTTGCGATACATGCAAGAGTGACCTTTATCGATAGCTTACATGGTACGCAATACTGAGTTTTACTAAACAACAATATATTATTATTATGAACTAGCCGTTATGAATAGTACTAACAAAATTTTTAATTTTATAATATTATCATTCATATTACACATTTTATAGATCACGGTATGAGAACAAAATCAATTTTTCGGATAAAAGATCTTTTTTTCCAAAAATGCAGTTTTTCTGCCTTTTGATGGAGCACCCATTTTAAATCTAGTTTTTGACACATTTATAAGTTAAATTTAACAAAATAAACTTATTATTTGAAATAATAATATAAAAATTTACTTTGGATAATTTTTTGATATTTTTCTGATAAATTTCATATTTTGATGAATAGTAAAACTATGCTAAATTTTTAATTAAAAACAACTTTTTTCATCGAGATAATTTATATGGTTAAATTATTATATTGAATGGTTATAAAGTATAAATAGAATATATTTGTACCATTTAGTATAATTTATGTCATTAGCATTAATTTTACATTGAATTCATAGATAAAAACATTTCAATCTTTTGCAATGTTTTTGCTTTAAAAATCCGTTTTTTTTTCGACAACGGGATTAATTTTAAATTAATTACCGCAACTTCTGTGTCTTTAATTTGGAAAAATGGATTAAATATTTGGAATCAGTAGGTACAAATTATGTTAATAGGCTACTTTTATTTTTGGTCATTATGAATAGTTACTACGGTAAATTTTATTTACCATAGTTAAAAGTAAATCAGGTAATTAAGGGTAAAAATAATATTATAAAATCACCCTAACACTTGTCTTAATATAATTATATGATTATATTTTATCCTAAAACATATTTTTGTCTAAATTAAATCTATTGGAACCCACTTGTATAAGATTAAGACATTTAATTTTTTTTATTCAAAGGAAAGTGAAATATTTCTCATTCAAACTTTAATAATTAAATTATTTGTAATATAAGGTTGTAAAAAATATAAATTAGATTATAAATAATAATTTGAAAGGTAAAATGTTTTTCTTTATCCTGGTAATTTATTTGTAATTTTTAATAAATATATAGTTACTTTAATAACTTATACATTAATAATGCAGAAATTATTTATTTAGTGAAAAATAAAAATATAGTTTTTATTAAAATATTAATACCCCTAAAAGACCCAAACACTTGACCAAAACTTATTTTTCAAGTATATCTACACCATAATAATTCAATTTTCTACTTGTGGACCATTTGGAGCCATAAAAAATAGATTATGACATTTATATTATTTTATTTTAAATGATGTCAAAGTTGTCACCTTCATAATTTAATAAAAATAACATTTTTAAAGTTGAGTGTTTTAGAAGATAAATTAGACTAAAATTATTATTATTAAATATATTAGATTTATATTCATCATAGTATTTTACTTTTAATTTTTATGCAACAAATAACTATATTAAATAATTATACAAAAATGTTGTAGTAATTATTTTATTAAGAGAAATATCAAATAAATGGTTTTAAAAATATTAAAATAAATATTTAATGAACTAATAAATGTGCTCCACGAATTTTATATATGCATATGACATGTTAGGAATCTATTAAATATTTTTTTTGACTCTATCATCTGTTTGGACTTTATTCAAATTCAAATAAATTAATAGTTTCAAAATTAACACTATTGATATTTTATAAAAACAACATATTATTAAATTGTTTAAAAATCACAAAAATATTTAAAAATTAAAAATTGAAATTTATATGGTCTAAAATTTCATAAAGTATCCAATTATGGACAATTAACAACACATAAGAAATTATTTATAATCATTTAAAATTTAGAATATCATTACCATAGATAAAATTAAATAGATTAAATAAAGATAAATCAAAATGATAAGGTTTAAAGTAAAATAAAAACATGTCTAAATATGTTTTTTTGATGCTATTACAACCCTATATTATCTCATATTTTAATTTTAGTTACTTTGGAAGTTTTTATGTGGGTTTTGAGTTTATTATAAATTAATATTTTTGGAGGTTTCCAAAAGTGCCCCTCTCCTCTCTTATAAAAGGGAGCCTCCTCCCTCTTCTCTTCACTCCATTTTGTGCTTTCAAACTCTAAAAAACCTTATAAATTTCCCTTATCCACTTCCCTAGAAACATACTAGAGGTCCGGGTATTCTTCAAATCCCAACTTTAGTGTCCTAAGAGGAGGTTTAGAAGAGGCACGTCAAAGAAGAGGTAATATCTTTTACCGATTCTTTCAAACTTATTTCTTCTTCTACTTCCTCTATATGAGTTGTTTCATTATTAAGTAATAACTCAAATATCACTTGTATACTAATATGTTATTATGAATATGAAACTACCATATTCCATCCTTTATCCATCCTATGAAAAATAAAATCACCACGCGTGTGTACGTATGGCTTACCATCTCTACACCGTCGTGTAATCTATTTTTCATCACCAACATACTTGGATGTGTATAATGATGGAAGAAATAACTATATGTGATTATTATAAAATTATAGTAATTTTGAAATATTATACACCATACACTTCAATACAATTCCACAATCATGGTAATGATATCGTCGCTCGTGCGTACGTACGGTCTACCGTCTCCACGATGTGATGTGATTCGTTCTACATGATCTTCATTAAATAATGATTATATAAATGAATTGAATGAATAAATATGATATATTTTATACTAATACCATTCTGTAAATAATATAACTATAACCTAAAAATAGTAAAAAGAATTTATTCGACAAAACGTGAATAAGAACATAAAGTAGTTAACACCCGAATAATGAGTAATAATGAAATGTTACGAACAAACCGATAAGAATATGAACATATATGATATCATAAAAATGACTATGATTCTGGAATAATTAAATGAAATTATTTAAATCATTATACAGGAGGTTCAAATATGTACAAAGCATATCAGACCTAAGGTAAGGGATTATTTCATCTCACTTTTATTTCTGTGAGACATATGCCTTAATCACCATCTATTTATTTTGTATGGTGTTTATGCTTCCCATGAATGTTTTATGATTTTTATTATGAAGGATATGATATTTACATATACATTTAATTTTCTTTATTTTATGATACGTATGATTCCACTGATCATAAAAGGTAAGGGATAATTTTGCAATCTCATTTTAATCCGAGATTGTTTATTCGTAAGTATTTACTGGGGTTATATTTATCATCCATGTCCATGTCTTATAAAACTATTTTCATAAAATGTTTACTATTCTTCCACGTATTTTTAAAGTCATTTTTACCCTTTTTTCATTTTTACAACATGGTATGGAAGGAATCTTTCTTTTGTTTACCATATGATGTACTTTTTGACTTTTCTGCTAAACATACGAGGATATTTTTTTTTTAACTTATACCGCATGAATGGATTTTTACAGTTTCATAACACCTTATTTCCATGAAAATTATTATATAATATTTCATGATTATTTTCAAAAAAAATCTTTTATTTTAAAATTTCATGGGATTTGGAGAAAAGAAAATGATTTTAAAGAAAAAAGGATATTTTCCTTAAGAACTAAGTTCAAGTGTTTTATCAAAATTATTTTCCATCTAAGATTACATTCTTTAATATGGTTATGTTTAAAGTATAATGTTCCAATTATTTACATGGTATGATTTTTTTTATGATGAAATTATATCCATTTATTTTATATGGATTATGTTATGATGGGATGATATTTATGGAACCCATTTTGTTCGTTGGGTTATGATGAATGATTTATGTTTATTTTGTGGCACAAGTAAGAATGATTTCATTATGAGATGGGTGGGACCTATATCTTCCACCAATGAATTAGGTAAATATTTATATCTCATGAGATAGACATGGCTAGAATGGAAAGTAAATCTGGTTCAGTAATACAGGGCTGGAACAGCAAGTAAACCCAGTTCAGTAATGGACTCTGTCCACTATGATGGTCTTGACAGAAATGCATTGGCTACTATGGAAATCATAATATGTGCTTATTAGTTCTCAACAATTACATGTTTTATTCCAATGCTATTATTTCATGGATAATGTTCCTTTATGATCCATTCCTTACGTACTACCAAGTTTATGTCATTGCTCAAGATTTTGATGTTTAAATTTTATGTTCATGTTTTTATGTTCAAATGTTTATGGTTTGTTTTATGTTTTCCATGTTTAACCTTACTGGGAATTTGAGCTCACCCTTTCTATGTTTTCCTTTCCCCCAGGATATAAAGAATGTTTTTAGGTAAGAAAACAAAAGGGGATGTTCCTTATGGGAGATGTTAAAAATCTTTCATCGTGATTAAAAGATTATGTTCCATGTTTCCAAAGACACTATACTATTACGGTCCTTGGGTGTCTATTTTTGTTATGTATTAAGTATTCCACAAAATTAATGTAATGTCCATGTACATCAAGCTTGGGTCTCTACAATTGGTATCATAGGAAAGTTTTAGTTAACCTTTGGAAACTAGGATATGAAAACCTTAGTGAGATCCCTAGAGATATATCTAAGGTATGTCTAGGGATGTCCGTAAGGTTAAGTATAAGTATAGGTTACAATCCTAGAATTATGATAACATTTATGAATAACCTATGGTTAAACCTAAGATTTTAGAGATTGAAAGTACTCCTCCTTGATTATGTTGTTTTCCTAGTTTGATTTTTTCCTCTCACACTATTCTTTTTGGGTTTTAGAAAATGGATGGAAACAAAAAGATTCATGTTAATGGAGAATATGATGGACAATGGAATGATATTCTTTATGAGAAACAAAATGAAACAAGATTTGGAAGGTGAAGCATCGTTATTATGATTAATCAGTAATCTCATAATATGATCAATAATCTCAACTTTGGTAAGTTTTCTGACTCATATAATAAGAGATAGATGGAGTTTCATGATGATCATAGAGGAAAGAAATTTCAATTTCCCTCATGTAAACCATGTGAGAAGAGGCATCAGGGAGAATGTTTCAAAGGAATTGGAAGATGCTTTGGGTGTGGAATAGAAGGACACAAAGCTAGTAATTGTAAAGGAAAAGGTTCAGTTAACACCATGGAAAAGGATAACAATATTTCTAAGACATCAACAACGGTTAAATGTTTTAAATGTGGAATACATGGGCATTATGAAAACCAATTCCTTAAGGGAAAATATCATGAAGAGAATCAGCATGGTCGTATGGGTAGTATTTATGTTGATGATGATGAAGAGACTACAAATGATATATGAGATGAAATAAATGTTGAGGAATAAAATGATGAATCTCGGTCAATGATTTAAGATGGTAGTGGAATGATTTCATGTTTATCAAGAGTAATGTTATATAAGTAATTTCATGGTACTATGGAATAATGAAACATATAAGGATTGTTACACTATTTTTTTCCTTATGTTTTTGAAAGTATATGTTGAATGGTACGTGTAACCATGAAAGGTTATTCAGATATTTTTGGAAAGTGCCTAATATGCGCATAATGAAGGGATGCAGAGATAATGAAATGATTGATAGTATTAATGAGCTCATGACTGATATAAGGACAAAGTGATATCATGGTTTGAGTATATAGAAATTTTGGGATTTTGGTATGTGGAAAGAGTTAACTTTTGACAGAATTCATGTTTTCACTAAGATTCTATGGTAATTCATGTTTCAAGAGAATACATGATTAAGGAATTCACATGTTTGGTATGTGACCAACAAGATATATCTTATGATATACAGGGGATAAATAATGGTATTCAATTCTTGGTAGATTCCCTTTCTAGTAATCATTTTCTTTATACTATGAGATTGGACAGAAGTATTTTGGATAAGCCTAAATATTATAATGGATTAAGTTGGACATCAGATAGTATTGTTTAAGGCTACAAACTTTTTTCAATATTATTTCTGGAATGTTATAATAGTGTAGTTTTAGAAAAATGACAACATGTAGCATGGGAAAAAAACCCGTCGCATCGGACAAGGATGCGGGAATCAAACCCACAACCGAAGTGAGACAGACCTTTATCGCCTACCACTGGCCTACAGGAAGTCCCTGGTTTTTAGAAATTAGTTTTATTTTATTAAGCGGTATGATAGATGAAGTATACGTCCATTTTTGGAACCATATATGATTAACCTCACCATAGATGGACTTATGTTTATTTAATAACTTGTGCTAACCTTTTTGTGATAGAGATGGATGGAATGACCTATCATTCTATCACAAGATCTGCTAACAATTCATGAATGACAAATTCACCTTCATTTCTTAAATAGGTGGAGTGAAAACTGTTCAAAGCCCAAACAACGGTGATATTGTACCAAAATCAAATAAGTATTTCTTCTTATGAAAAAAATTCCTCAGATTAAGGGAAATGATCTTGAAAATAAAAAAATTTGTTCTTGTAACTTTATATCTGATGAATCAGATGGTACCTTAGATCATCACAAATTTATGGCTTTGTGATTGTTGGTTTTTCATAGCCATGTTCTCTACCACTCTCCATCATAACATGATGGTTAGATTTCTCTTCCATATCCATGGTTTCACCTCTGTGGAAACCCAGTGATGAGTTACTTTGGGTAACCGTTATATTTTTAACATTCTTTTTAAAATTATGTTTTTGTATTCCTCTTTACAATGTGGGTTTCTATGAAAGAAACTTTCTAATAGTAAACCATTTATAACCCTGACGAATTTCAAGGTTGAAGTTCATTTTAAGGGGGGTAAAATGTAACACCCTAAGATTTTATGAGATATATTCTTTTTAATTTATTTTATATCTTGTATTTTATGCTACACCAATATTATCTTACACTATATGCAACACCATATTAGCTTGCAGTATACGCAACACTATTCTTGGCTCGTGTTACACACAATTTCAAGTTCGTTTGGTAGAAATTATTCTATGAAACATTGAGTATAGATTTTGATCAATGTATAAATAAACTAAATTTTTATTATGTTATACTCAATACCAAAGGAATCTTTCACTACATGAAACACTGACTTGGCTTGCGATACACTCAAGAGCAACCTTCCTCGATAGCTTACATGGTACGCAATACCGAGTTTTGCTAAACAACAATATATTATTATTATGAACTAACCATTATGAATTTTATTAAAAAAATTTGAATTTTATAACATTATCATTAATCTTACACATTTTCTAGATCATGATATGAGAACAAAATCAAATTTTCAGATAAAAGAGCTATTTTTCAAAAAATGCAGTTTTTCCACCTTTTGATGGCACACCCATTTTAAATATAGTTTTTGACATGTTTATAAGTTCCATTTAACAAAATAAACTTATTATTTTCAATAAGGATATAAAAATTTACTTTGGATAATGTTTTGATATTTTTCTGATAAATTTCATATTTTGATGAATAGTAAAACTATAACAAATTTTTAATTAAAAACAACTTTTTCATCGAGATAATTTATACTGTTAAATTATAATATTGAATGGTTATAAAGTATAAATATAATATATAATTACCATTTAATATAATTTATGTCATTATCATTAATTTTACCTTCAATTTATAGGTAAAAACATTTCAATCTTTTGCAATGTTTTAGCTTTTAAAACCCATTTTTTTCGACAACGGGATTAATTTTAAATTACTTATTGTGACTTCTATGTCTTGAATTTGGAAAAATGGATTCCATATTTGGAATAAGTAGTTCCAAATTCTTTTAATATGCTACTTTTATTTTTGGGCATTATGAGTAGTAACTATGTTAAATTTTATTTACCACAGTTAAAGGTAAATCAGGAAATTAAGGGTAAAAATAATATTATAAAATCACCATAACACTTGTATTAATATAATTAGATGATGATATTTCATCATAAAACATACTTGAATCTAAATGGAATATATTGGAACCCACTTTTATAAGATTAAGACATTTAATTTATTTTATTCAAAGGAAAGTGAAATATGTCTCATTAAAACTTTAATAATTAAATTATTTTTAACATAAGGTTATATAGAATATATATTCAATTATAAATACTCATTTTAAAGATAAATTTTTTTAATTTATCATGGTAATTTATTTGTAATTTTTAAGAAATATATAATTACCTCAATAGCTTATACATTAATGATGCAGAAATTATTTATTTAGTGAAAAATCAATAATATAGTTTTTATTAAAATAATAATACCCATAAAAAGACACAAAAACTTGCCCAAAAATTATTGGTCGATTATATCTACACCATAATCATCCAAGTGTTGACTTGTGGACCATTTGGAGCATTATAAAATAGATTATGACATTTATATTATTTTATTTTAAATGATGTCAAAGTTGTCACCTTCATAATCTAATAAACATTACATTTTAAAGATGGGTGTTTTAGAAGATAAATTTTACTAAAAGTATTCTTATGAATTATATTAGATTTATCTTCATCACAATATTTTATTTTTAATTTTTATGCAAAAAATAAGTATATTAAATAATTATACAAAAATGTTGTAGTAATTATTTTATTAAGAGAAATATCAAATAAATGGTTTTAAAAATTTTAAAATAAATATTATATGAACTAATAAATGTGTTCCACGAATTTTATAGATTCATATGAAATGTTAGGAATCTATTAAATATTTTGGTTCGACTCTATCATATGTTTTGATTTTCATTAAATTTAAATAAATGAATAGTGTCCAAATTGACACTATTGATATTTTATAAAAATAAAAAATTATTAAATTTTTTAAAAATCACAAAAATATTTTAAAATTACAAATTGAAATTTATATGGTCTAAAATTTCATAAATTATCCAATTATAGACAATTCACAACACATAAGTAAGTATTTATAACCATTTAAAATATAGAATATTATTACCACAAATAAAATTAAATAGATTAAATAAGGATAAATCAAAATGATAAGGTTTAAAATTAAATCAAAACATGTCTAAATTTTATTTCTTGATGAGATTACAACCCTATATTATCTTATATTCTAATTTGAGTCACTTTGGATGTTTTTAAGTGGGGTTTGAGTTTATTATAAATTAATATTTTGGAGGTTTCCAAAAGTGCCCCTATCCTCTCTTATAAAAGGGAACCTCCTCCCTCTTCTCTTCACTCCATTTTGAGCTTTAAAACTCAGCCAAACACTGTCCATTTTTTTATCCACTTCCCTAGAAACATACTAGAGTTCATGGTCTTCTTCAAAGACCAACTTTAGTGTCCTAAGAGGAGGTTTAGAAGAGGCACGTCGAAAAAGAGGTAATATCCTTTAACGATTCTTTCAAACTTCTTTCTTCTTCTACTTCCTTTATATGAGTTGTTTCATTATTAAGTAATAACTCCGGTATCACTTGTATACTGATATGTTATTATGAAAATGAAATTACCATATTCCATCTTGTATCCATCCTATGAAAAATAAAATCACCACGCGTGCGTACGTACAGCTTACCGTCTCCCCGTCGGGGTCTAATCTGTTTTTCATCACCAACATACTAGGATGTTTATAATGATGTAAGAAATAACTATATGTGATTATTGTAAAATTATACTGATTCTGAAATATTATACACCACACACTTCAATACAATTCCACAATCATGGGAATGATATCGTCGCTCGTGCGTACGTACTGTCTACCGTCTCCATGATGTGATGTGATTCGTTCTACATGATCTTCATTAAATAATGATTATATAAATGAATTTAATGAATAAATATTATATATATTATACTAATACCATTTTGTAAATAATATAACTATAATCTAAAAAGATTAATAATAATTTATTCGACAAAACGTGCATAAGAACATAAAGTAGTTAACAATTGAATAATGAGTAATAATGAAATGTTACTAACAAACCGATATGAATATGAACATATATGATATCATAAAAATGACTATGATTCTAGAATAATTCCACGAAATTATTTAAATCATTATATAGGAGGTTCAGATATGTAAAAATCATATCAGACATAAGGTAAGGGATTATTTTGTCTCACTTTTATTTCTCTGAGACATATGCCTTAATCACCATTTATTTATTTTGTATGGTGTTTATGCTTCCCATGAATGTTTTATGATTTTTATTATAAAGGATATGATATTTACATATGCATGTAATTTTCTTTATTTTTTGACACGTATGATTCCACCGATCATAAAAGGTAAGGGATAATTTTGCAATCTCATTTTTATCTGAGATTGTTTATTCGTAAGTATTTATCAGGGTTATATTTTTAATCCATGTCCATTTCTTCTAAAACTATTTTCATAAAATGTTTACTATTATTACATGTATGTTTAAATTCATTTTTACCCTTTGTTGACTTTTACCACATGGTATGGAAGGAATCTTTCTTTTTTTTAAAATACAAGGTACTTTTTGACTTTTCTGGTAAAAGTATGAGGAGAATGTTTTTTAACTTACACAGCATGAACATATTTTTATGATTTCATAACACATTATTTACATGAAGCTTATTCTACGAGATTTCATGACTATTTTCAACAATATTATTTTCTTTTAAAATTGCACAGCATTTGGAGAAAAGAAATTGATTTTGAAGAAGAAAGGATATTTTCCTCAAGAACTAAGTTCAAGTGTTTTATCAAAGTTATTTTCCATCTAAGATTACATTCTTTAATATGGTTATGTTTCAAGTATAATGTTCAAATTATTTACATGGTTTGATTTTTTTTATGATGAAATTATATCAATTTATTTTATATGGATTATTTTATGATGGGATGATGCTTATGGAACCCATTTTATTCGTTGGGTTATGATGAATGATTTATGTTTATTTTGTGGCACATGTAAGAATGATTTCATTATGAGATGGTTGGGACCTATATCTCTCTCCAATGCATTGGGTAAAGATTTATATCTCATGAGATAGACATGGCTAGAATGGAAAGTAAATCTGGTTCAGTAATACAGGGCTGGAACGACAAGTAAACGCAGTTCAATAATGGACTCCGTCCACTATGATGGTCTTGGCAGAAATGTCTTGGCTACTATGGAAATCATAATATGTGTTTATTAGTTCTCCACAATTACATGTTTTATTCCAATGTTATTCTTTCATGGTTAATGTTCCTTTATGATCCATGCCTTACATGCGGCCAAGTTTATGTCATTGCCCAAGATTTTGATGTTCAAATTTTATGTTCATGTTTTTATGTTCAAATGTTTACGGTTTGTTTTATGTTTTCCATGTTTACCCTTACTGGGCATTTGAGCTCACCCTTTCTATGTTTTTTCCCCATGATATAAAGAAAGTTTTTAGGTAAGAAAACAAAAGGGGATGTTCTTTATGGGAGATGTTGATGATCTTTCACCATGATTAGAAGATTATGTTCCAAGTTTCCAAAGACACTAAACTATTACGATCCTTGGGTGTCTATTTTTGTTATGTATTAAGTATTCCGCAAAAGTAATGTAATGTTCATGTATGTCAAGCTTGGGTATCTACAATAGCAGTAAAGGTTTAATTAAAAGTAAATAGTTTTAAATTGTAATAATTTGGTTCAACTATCAGTAATTAGTAATAATTAGTAATAATTAATATTAATTAGTTATAATTAGTAAAAATTAATATTAATCGGTAATAATTAGTATTAATTCGTAATAATTGTTAATAATTAGTAATAATTAGTAATAATTATTAATAATTAGTAATAATGAGTAATAATGAGTAATAAAGGGTAATAATTAAAAATAATGAGTAATAATTAGTAATAATCATTAATAATTAGTAATAATTGGCAATAATTAGTAATAATCAGTAATAATTACCATTAATTAGTATTGATTGGTATTAATTAATAATGATTATTAATTAGTATTAATTAGTATTAATTATTATTAATTTGTAATAATTAGTAATAATGAGTAATAATTAGTAATAATGAGTAATAATTAGTAATAGTCAGTAATAATAAGTAACAATTAGTAATAATTAGTAATAATTAGTAATAATTAGTAATAATTAGTAATAATCAGTAATAATTACCAATAATCATTAATAGTTAGTAATAATCATTAATACTTAGTAATAATCATTAATAATTGTTAATATTGAGTATTAATAATCAGTAATAATTCATATTAATAATCCGTAATAATTAGTAATAATTGATATTAATTAGTAATAATTGGTATTAATTAGAATTAATTGGTAATAATTGGTATTAATTTGTATTAATTAGTAATAATTAGTAATAATTGGTAATAATTAGTAATAATTAGTAATAGTTTGTAATAATTAGTTATAATTAGTATTACTTAGTATTAATTAGTAATAATTAGTAATAATTAGTGTTAATTAGTATTATTATTATTAATTAGTATTAATTAGTATTATTTAGTATTAGTTAGTATTAATTAGTATTAATTAATAATAATTAGTATAAATTAGTATTAATTGGTAATAATTAGAATTAATTAGTAATAATTAGTAATAGTTAGTAACAATTAGTACTACTTAGTAATAATTAGTATTAATCAGTAATAATTAGTATTAATCAGTAATAATTGGTATTAATTAGTAATAATTAGTATTAATTAGTATTAATTAGTATTAGTTGGAATTATATATATTAGGTGCTTGAGGGTACAATTACATTAAACACACACACATCACAGACAAAGGCCGAAAAGGCAGGCCATAGCCACCACAAGGGATAACCCAGCCATCAATCCTTATATATTCAATACATGGCCTGAAGGCCTAGTGGGCATGAGGCCCATTACATAGCGTGAAGGCCCAATGCAACGTCATGCCTAAATTATTTTGTCTGTGTCACTAAGCCTGCATCATGCCTCCATCACCACCTGCTTGTGTACTGCACCATGCTTGCGGCACCGCCTGCCTGTGTTATGTCTACATCACCGCCTACCTATATCATATCTACGTCACCGCCTACCTGGGGAAATTTGTTCCCACCTAGATTTGAACTCAGGTCTGATGCAGAATTATGGGGAGCCTTTAGTATTAATTAGTATTAATTAGTATTAATTAGTACTAATTAGTAATAATTTGTATTGATTAAATTAATTAGTATTAATTAGAAATAATTAATAATAATTAGTATTAATTAGTATTAATTAGTATTAATTAGTATTAATTATTATTGATTAGTATTAGTAAGTAATAATTAGTATTAATTTGTAATAATTAGTAAAAATTAGTATTAATTAGTATTAATTTTTATTAATTAGTACTAATTAGTAATAATTAGTAATAATTAGCAATAATTAGTCATAATTAGCAATAACTAGTAATAATTAGTAATTATTAGTAATAATTAGTATTATTTAGTATTAAGTAGTACTCATTAGTATTGATTAGTATTAATTAGTATTAATTAGTATTAATTAATATTAATTTGTAATAATTAGTAATAACTAGTGTTAATTAGTAATAATTGGTATTAATTAGTAATAATTGGTATTAATTGGTATTAATCGGTAATAATTAGTAATAGTTGGTAATAATTAGTAATAATTAGTAATAATTATTAATAATTAGTAATAGTTATTAATAATTAGTAATAATTGGTAATAATTAGTAATAATTGGTAATAATTAGTAATAATTGGTAATAATTAGTAATAATTGGTAATAATTAGTAATAATTAGTAATAATTAGTAATAATTAGTAATAATTAGAAATAATTAGTAACAATTAGTAAGAATTAGTAATATTTATTAATAATTAGTATTAATTAGTATTAATTAGTATTAATTAGTATTAATTAGTATTAATTAGTATTAATTAGTATTAATTAGTATTAATTAGTAATACTTAGTAATAATTTGTATTTATTTCTAATATTTAGTTATAATTAGCAGTAATTGGTAGTAATTAGTAGTAATTTGAAGTAATTTATAGTAATTAGTAGTAATTAATAGTAATTAGTAGTAATTAGCAGTAATTAACAGTAATTAGTAGTAATTAGTAGTAATTATCTATAATTAAATTCAATTTGTATTAATTAGCAGTAATAACAATAATTAGAATTAATTAGTAGTATTTAGTATTAATGAGTAGTAATTAGTTGTAATTTTTAATTAGTAGTAATTAGTATAAATTATTAGTAATTAGTAGTAATTAGTCATAATTTTTAGTAATTAGTATCATCTTTTTCTTATATCAAATTAAACATAAAAAAATTATTTTATATTTTAAGAGAAATATGGAGCAAGGAAGTTGATAATAGTATTTATTACATAATTGTTATTGGATAAATCATTAAAGGAATCCAAATGTTTCTGGTATAAATACTGTATATATTTAGGGTTTTGAAGCTTTTTTATCATTTACATCATCAAAAGAAGAAGTTGTTTTAGAAGGGAAAATTAAGTTTCACTGTAAGAAATGTGATCTGAGGAGGTTTGAAACAGTTAATAACATTGGGGTCATCTATTTCGTTTTGGATTTTGAAATGATTATGTTTTTTTGGTATCAACATGTTGAACATAGTTCCATAGAAGATTCTAATAATTTGGTTCATATCTGTAATAGTTTTAAAATTTAGTATATGCTATGGTTGGTACATCTTTTCAAAAAATTGAAACTTAAGATGATATTTATTTAACTCCTGAGTTAGAACCATCCCAATTTTATGAGTTGTTGAAGTCCTATTAGGGTGACTTATATCCTGGATGCAAGATAAGAAAATTTGAACCATTTGAAAAATTTATGGCTATTAAATCAGATAATGGATTTTCAAATAGATATTTTGATCAGATATTCTCTTTTTTTAAAGCACGGTTATCCAAAAGAAATTTGTTGCATACAAATTTCTATGAGAGTAAGAGGTTGTTTGTAATTTGGGACTTAGTTATCAGAAGATTCGTGCATGTTCAAATGATTGGATCTTATATTATGGTGAAAATGAGTAAATAGTTAGTTTTCTTACATGTGTACAATTGAGGTACAAAGAGGCTCAACTAGGGAAGTCTTGATTGATTCTTGTAAATCAGTTGAGTTATTTTCTTCTTACACCCATATTGTAGCATTTATTTATTTCTAAGAACACAACGTCATTGATATCATCGCACAAAACCAATATTTCAACAAATAAAATATTAAATCATCATGTTGATGGTAATTTATAGAAACATTTTGACCATGTACATCAATATTTTTCTTCAGAAGATTGAAACATGAAATTGGGTCTTTCTACTAATGATTTCTTGTCCATTTGGTTATTATGGAAGTCAATATTCATGTTGGACATTCTTTATAACTCTATAGAATTTACCTCCTTGGATGTTAATTAATGAGCCATATATCTTTTCAACCTTATTAATTCTAGGACATCCAAAAAAATATCGATGTTTATTTGAATTCATTAATTGATGGTTAAATTTATTATGGAGTAATGGTGTCAGTACATATGATGTTTTTGTGAAACAAAATTTCTTAATGAAATCTGCAATGATGTGGACAATTATGGAATTCTCTACATATGGGATGTTATCTGGATGGAGTACACATGGTTCAAAATCATTTCTATATTGTATGATAGACATCAAAGAATTTATGTTCATCAATGGAGGGAAACCTTGTTTCTTCGACTATCACAGAAGATTTATTCCTATCGATAATCTTTTTTAGTGGAATAGATGTTATTTCAAAAAAGGTATAATTGAAAGAGATGAACTTCCATCAATGATCTCAGGTATTGAGTTAAAATACTTAGTCTCTTTATTACCTCTCATTACCTTTGGACTGACTATAAACCAAAAAAAAGATGGCTTTGGGAAAGAACACAATTGGATAAAATGGATCATTTTTAGGGATCTTCCATATTGGTCTGATTTATTGGTTTATTATATGTTGGATGTATTGCGTATTAAGAAGAACAATTTTGATAATATATTTTATACAGTTTTGGATTCACCTATTAAGACAAAAAATAATTTAAATACATGATTATATTTTTCTCAAATTTTCAAGCGACTAGAACTTGAACTGTTTAAAAATGAATAATCACAAAAGATAATGATCCCAAAAGTGGCTTATACAGTTTCCAAAGAAAATCATATATTATTTTTTAGTGGATTTCATATTTGTGGTTTCCATATGGTTATGTTTCCAATTTGGATAGATGTTCCAGAAATGGTCATATTATTAGATTAAAAAGTAATGATTGTCATGTTATAATGGAAAGACCTATACCAATTGGATTTAGAGGTTTTTAGAATCCTATGATTTTGGATTTTCTAATATAAATATAATATTTTTTCTAAGACATTTTTGTGGTGAGAGCAGACTACAATCTATAAAGTAGATTACAAGAAGTTGTTTTAATTTTATGTAAATTGGAAAAAATAATCCTACCAATTTTCTTTGATTCAATGGAACATTTGATGTTACATTTTTCACTTGACTCAAAATGTGGAGGTCTATTAGAGCTACGATGGATGTACCAATTCAATATATACATGCCAAAATCAAAGAAAAAGGTATGTAATAAAGCATCAGTTGAAGGATCAATTGTAGAAGCTTATTTGCCAGAGGAAATTTATTTCTTATTCTCTCATTATTTTCAATCTGAATATCCATAAAAAATAACCACATGGATCGTAATGAAGAAAATTTTGATGATGAAATAAAAAATCAATTATCAATTTTTAATCAGCTTGTACTTAGTTTTGGTGGAGTTCATGAATGATGGCTTTCTGATGGTGAATATCACAGGGCTCATAAATATGTTGGGTTTAACTCTGAATAAATGACACCATTTGTACTATGAGTGATCCTATCACTTATTATATATATATTTTAAGTAAATTAATTTTGTTTTATTTTTATATTATATGATAATTATATCAAGAAATATTTTCCACAAATTATAGCAGATTCTCTTTAAGAATGTTAGAAAAATAATTTTTCCTATTGGATTTAAAAACTGGTAAAGTAAATTATTTATGGATTAACATATAAAATCAATTAATTACTTATTATATTGATAATTTTTTTTAAAATTTTCAAGTATCTCAACATACTGATAAAATTAATGATCAATTGTGTCTATTGGGTAACCCACTATCCAAAATGTTAAAATATTACAATATATATGTGGTGAATGTTTTTTGATTTCAAATACATGTATATAGGGAATCAAAAAATAATGAATAGTAGTGTTTTCTTGAGAGGATATCATCATAGAGAAACTGAAGTTAACTTTTACGACATTTTGGAAGAAATAATTGAAATATATTATCTAGGAAATTTTTTTGTAATAATGTTTAAATATTATTAGTTGGATACTGATAGAGGATTTCATGTTCATCCATGCCATGGAATCCTTGATATTAAATATAAAATTCTTCTTGTATTAAATGAACTATTTTTATTAACTCATCAAGTACATCAAATTTATTATGCAAATTATTATGCTATTTCAAGAGAGTTAAGTGAATGGGGGAGCATAATAAAAATGAAATATCATGAAAATCAGTTTATCCAAAGTGAATGTGGTTCTGCTGAAGTGAAAGGAATTGAACTTTTTCAAGAGACTACTCCAAATCCATATTTTCCATGAAGATACATGAGTATCGATGATGATACCCTATAGTTATGGGCCAATGGTGATGATGAGGTCATTGATGTGACAAATAAATTTGAAATAGAAAGAGATGATGAAGCTGAAACTTCTATGGAAATTGATGATAATGAGGAGGAATATAAAGATATTGACACCATCATATATAAAATATGAGGATGGTGATGAAGAATGACACAGTTAAATGTTGGTTATAATAATATATAATATATATCTATATATAATACTTGTTTTCAACTATTTTCTAACAAAAGTAATTTTGTTTTTCAGATGGATGATGAGTGTTTATCTGATCTATTTCATGAGTTGGAGGAGACGTCACTACCCATTAATGATCACAATGTTACATCATCTGACCCTCAGACTGTTGGTGGTTCAGTAATGACCTAGAGAGCTCGTGTTCTTGCAAGATTTATGATTCCTGACCCTATCCCTGAGCGACATCCACATATTGAGTTCGATCCATGCATACGAAGGTAATTTTAGTTGTATATTTTAGTTAGCTTTCATTAAATTTAATTAATTGATTTATATATTAATTGTTTGATTATTTTTTCAATTTTTGAATATATTTTTTCATATAGATGTTGGATAGGTTAGTGTTATATTGTGGAATTATTTTTATGGAGCATGGGTGACATTGGATCATATTCCCGTTGATGTTCGACGTCGCATGTTTGATCGTTGGATGGTACGTAAAGAAATAATATTTATTTTTGAATTAATTTAATTAGTAACTTGATATTAATAATTATTTATAGGTTTTATGGTATCCTATTAATGATAGCACATAGACCCCTATCTAAGAGGTATGGGATGTCTGTATGCATGATCATTGCTGCTAGTTTTTTCAAAATATGAGGAGGACAGTCATGAAAAAACAGGAGTCGCATATTTTGATCAGTCTTACTACGCCCACTAACCAGATTTCATCTCTTCTTATGTTTTGGATGGATGATGTTCATACTAGATGGGAGATACTTTTTAGAGGAGATTATAATTTGGTTGACAGAATTAGGGGACATAGGAGGGGACACATCGAGATGGTAGTCATACATTCAGTACGCATCGAAGACATATGTTAAGTACTTTTTTTTTAAATTATATAACTTTAAATGTGAACTGTTTATTTTATAATCATACAGGCAGTTTAACATCCTGATAATACAGAGTTTGATGTTTATAATAGGATGTACAAAGATCACATCACTGAAGAGATTACTGGTGATCTCTAGCGGCATATTGTGGGTAGTATATTTTTTTTGAGTTTTAAAATTAACTGTAAATAATTTTTTAACTATTTTAATTTTAAATTGCAATGGAAGGAGTTATTTGAGGTCGTGATTTCTCAAAAATGGGATGAGATTCCGGCCGAGACTGATGATCATACCACCATTACAATATCATTTGATGATGAAATATGGATTTAGGCGACTCAATATACCTTTGAGAAAGGACGAGTTGTTGGTATTGACTCTCGATTGATGCTTGGGAGTTATTATGGTACCACTACGATTTTGGCGTCTAGATCAAGGGGAGTTCATAGAGATTCATAATCATCTAATACATAGTATGAGGATCATCTGTGAGCTCAGGGTGAGCTTATAGAGACCATGCATAGGGAACATAAGGACCTTTGTCGACAACAGTAGTAGCAGTAGGAGTGTAATGACCTAAACTGTTATAAATAAAATTCCCCTTTTGATTTAATTAAATGCATTATTAAGTAATATTATTATAGAAAACACATGAACTTATTTTTTTTGATTATATCCAATTGGATTTAAATGACTATTAAGTATCTTTACTATTTATAATATAGACTTTGAACAATTATCACATGGTTAGTATAAATATAGGGTTTTAACAAATCTAATTGACATAGACAAAGGAAGTGATAGCCTCAAATAGTAGGATCGTACCCTATGAAGACCATTTATCAAAGATTCTAAGGGATATAACATATATGGTATTTTCCCTTGACCAAGACCAAGTTGAGATTTAACAACTTAAGCATGAGTGAAATTGTTTACAGTAGAAGTTCATGCTCATAGAGATCAAGGCCCAAAACATGTTCACTAAACCACCACATGAAATACCCACCATCGTGCATCTTACTCTTAGGAAGTATAAAAGTGTAATAAAGGGATATGTATCAAGACCCTAGAATTATGAATATGTACTTTTTTTATATATAATAATGAATATATTTTCATCCTATTATTTACTTTGTAAATGTTTTTTATTTTGACACAATAAAGCAGAAATTGTATTTTTGGTTGACATTAAAATTCAATTAATGAATTTATGAATTAATTTCATGAACCATCCTAGAGGGTCCCATGTCATGACTACCCCAATTACGCATTTGATAGGTAAGGGGATGGAGACTAGCACTGAGTAGGAATATCCCACAAATAAGAGGCATTTTCCTAAGTACCTCTACACATGCACACACCTCCAAACCCAAAATGTTGAAATGTAAAAACACTATGTAAACAATGCATGAAAACACTAAGATACCAACCACAAATTATGATAGTAGGAAAACTGGAAAGTAAATAAGGCCATAATACAATCCCACCAAAATAAAGAGTCTGTCAAGTGAATACACAAGTTCCTGAAACTCGTCCATAGGAAACCCTACCTAAAGGGTAGGTGTAGTGCAGCTTCCAAAAGATGTAAGAGCACAACACGTCCGTCTGATCCCTCTAAAAACCACCTAGTCTTGGTCCACCTATAGCTCCATTAAAGCATATATCATCTTCACAAGACACGACACATGTGAGAAAAGCCTGTACAAGGGTGAGTAAAAAAATACTCAGTAGGACACCCCGAAACCACAAAGATAATACCACTATAAAATACATGAAGTATAAAAAATGGAAACACACAAAGTAAAACATAGATAAAACACATAAAGTACATTAAATATGGTCAAATTAAATAGGTATAAATATAATGCACAAATAGAAGTATTTATAGTTGTATTCCATAGATCTCTCAGTCTCTACAACATTAGAAGTTTCGATAGTTCACGGAGCATCGATGGCGCACGGAGCGTCGATGGTGCCTGGGGAGGTGATAGTTCCTAGGGAATCGATGGAGCATGGTGTTTTGATGGAGCACGGAGTGTAAATTGTGCATGGAGAATTGATGGAACATGGAGCATCGATGGGTCAAGAATCCCCCAAGTCAGGTAGTCACTAATATCACATAGTCACAGTCAACCGTAGGATTTCGCTCACAACATGCTGGTTCTGAGAGAACCTACTCCTCAAGCCATTAGGTCATAACCCAACTTTAAAAAAAACTCACTAAGAGTATCTCAAAAGAACCATATTTTTACAAGGGTCCCAATGTTGTTTATGGATCATCAAATAGACCTCTAGTTTGAAAGATATAGCCAATTTAGTAAAAAGGGTTTAGTCTGGGTCTGACCCGACCCAGTCGGTCTGGGCTAGTCTGTTGGGCTGTCGAAGAGACCTGATTCTCTAGCCTGGCCCATATCACACAAGTCGGCTTTGGTCCACCGAACACGGCCTACTCAACTGCATGGATAGCCAGCTTCCATGATCAACATGGTGCTAGACCGCATTTCACGCAGTCGATCAACCTCCTTCGCTTGGTCTCAGAACTTGACCATCATCACAGGGTCCTCTATCTGACGCGGCTCTGAGCCGCATCCCAGCTGCCACCACCACAGCCTCTTATCATGACCCCTGTTCACCGCCAATGGCCTATGCCTCTATGGCCCCCCCTCTCTTATGTGTTTCTTCCTGGATCGTGTCCCATCTCCACCGTTATCTGCCCTATCGGTGACTCATTCTTAATGGGACCCACCTAGCCCGACCACCTAAGTCAGGTTGGTGTTGCCTCTGACATCAGCCACCCTACCGCTAGCCTTGACTTGTCGCGCTCTACTTGAATCGGTTAGAGCCATTTCTTTATGATACCACCACCCTATGCAGCCACAAAATCAGATCCCCGGTCTCATATCATTGTGCCACAGATCGAAGGTGCAATGATCATCTGATCATAATTCATGAGGAACAAGGAACACATAGATTAGGTGAAAGAGAATGCACATGAATGCCCAATTGGATGGATCTTGGACTTTTTCATATAGGCCTTGATCCATTCATGTTATAAGGTTTAACAAATAAAAATCAAATCATAATCTCAAATACCTATCATCCCTTTAATCCCCATATAATTTATCCATCTTGAAATAATGAACGAACCACTGATGAACATGTTCCCGGTTTGGTCTGCATTCTTCATTTGAATATATGGATGGGGAAGAAAAATCATGAAGATATTGAATTCCCTACATAGAGGTTGGATCAGTCTTTGAAGAATAATGGAAGTCTGTGTCATCGTCGATCGTTGATTCGCCAATATTTGTTGATCCACCATGCCCCAATCAGATTTCCGATATTGATTCGCCAAATTGCTGGTAGAGCCTTCTTCTATGTGCCTTGGGGAAACTCAAGGGTTATAGATATAACCCTATATTTCTAAAAAAGGATTTTTTTAGAAATATAATCTCTGTTGTGTCAAATAAAAAAATTATATTAAAATATTTCAATAACTTTTACGGCCAAAATCTAGCTTTCAAAGTCGACCCACGTAGGTTGATATTAGGCCCAACATAAGGTAAATTAACCTCTCTTAGTGTAACGGTTCCCTCATATTTCTAACCTAGACACCCATTTAGAAATTATTTTTGTTTTAAAGAAAAACCTCATGTCTGCTTTATTAAAAACTTAAAAAAAATTATCGTATCATTTCGGGCACATTGGGCCTTGGATCTCACACCATCTTAGAGTCCGGTCTCATAATTTTCACGATTAATTTATAAAAATAAAACTGGAGAAAATATAAGTCATTACATTCTCCCCAAATTAGGGATTTACACCCCTAAAATCTAAAAAAAAGGACTAGTCAACAAAAATATGAGGGTTATGAGAAATAATTTGAGACTCTCGCTCCCAAGTGCTCTTCTGGAGATTCTCGTGTTGCCACTGTACGCATACCAGAGGAATCAACTACCCAAAAATAATCTTCTCATGTTGATCGTCAATCTCTGCTGGGTACTCCGCAAAATTTACCCCATCATCAATGCTCAGCTTTCCCCAGTCGATGATGTGCAATGGATCATGCACGTACCTGTTTATTTGTGACACATAGAAGAAATTATGCACCTGGTACAACTACAAGGGTAAAGGTAGGCGGTACTCCACCTCTCTAACTCTTCCCAAAATCTAAAAAGGGTTTATGTATCTCCAAGATAAATTTCCACCCCAGCCAAATCTCCATAATCCACATCAAGGTGAGACCCAAAGGAACACATGTTCTCCCTCTCCAAACACCAGATGTCTCCATATCCTATCATTATATGACTTCTTCTAGCACTGTGCAGTCCTCGTCCACTCCTGGATGATCTGCACCTTCTCAGTTTTAGCCCACATTAAATTTGGACCCCTGAGTGTTGACTCCCCAGGGTCCATCTAGCATAGTGGTGACATTCATGGTCGCATGTACAAGGTCTCGAACGGTTCTATACTGATGGTGGAGTGGTAGGTTTTTTTTTCTATGCAAACTCCACTAGTGTTAGGTTATCTTTCCACCTATGACCAAAGTCTAGGATGTAAGCCTGTAGCATGTCCTCAGGAAACTAGATAGTCCCTTCTATCTAGAAATTTGTTTGAGGATGAAATTCCATGCTCAAGTGTAAATGAGTCCCAAATTCCTCCTATAATCCCTTCCCCAACCAAGATGTAAAGTGATCATCACAATATGAGACTATCATTGATGGGACTCCATGGAATCGAACTATCTCCTGCATGTAGAGGCATCCCAAGCTCTCTAATGAACTCTTCTCCTGAAATTATAGTAAGTGGGCCGACTTGATGATTCATTCAATGATCACCTTGATGGTATTGTTTCCCAGGGATGTGTGTGGTAAACCCATCATGAAGTCCATTGATAGCTCATCCCACTTCCACTCTGGTAGCTCAGGTGGTTGGGTAAAGCCCATTGGAACCTGGTGCTCCACCTTCCATCCAATGGCCTGAAGGCCGTCATTTTTTAATGATTTTTGATAATCCACCTTTCAAGGTGTGAGGTGGAACCCTTAAAAGGCCCATAGGCATAAGTATTACATTGACCGTAGGCCTTAGATGAATTCATTGCCCATAGGCTTCAAACATTACATACAACCCAGACTAACTACTTAGAACTGCTCCTCCCCAGAATCTTCATCGTGAAATCAGCTCTCCACCTTTGCATGGCTGCTAGGCTAGGATATCATGTGCATGCACAAATTTATTGTAGAAGGGGAAGAGTGGAACTCCCTCATGATCTCCTATCACAAAATCACTAGTACTATTGTGCACCATATAAAGATAATTTCATGCTCCCCACCTATAGAATATCAATCAGGGGCATTCCCCATGGACAACTAAGCACATAAAGTCTTGCAGTTGATATCCACAAGCATTGCCTCCCTGACTCGGTGTAAGAATGTATGGGTGACAATAATTGACTAGAGGTAAGATGTTCCACCTCTATCCACAAAGGATATCTGTAACATGGCCAACAAGTCTGATGCCTCACTCTGCAACTGCAAGCTGGATCTCTTATTGAGAGTGACTTCCACTATGTTCACCTTCCCAGGATTATATAAAATCTCAAAGTTATTGTCCAGGCGGAACTATATCCATCGTTTATGTATCAAGTTCAGATCCGTCTAAGAGAAGATATAATTGAGACTATTATGGTCAGAGTAGATAGTAAATGGCTTGCCCATCAGGTAGTATTACCACATCTTCAATGTGAAGACTACCACTTCTAGCTCAAGATCATGGGTTGTTTAGTTCTTCTCATACTGCCTAAAATAGCACGAACCATAGGCAATCACCACTTTCCCCTACACCAGGACACAACCAAGACCAGTCCCTGATGTATCATAGAACACCATTTACTCAACACCCTTGTTTGGTAAACCCAATATGGTGGTGCTCGTCAACCTCTTCCTCATCTCTTGAAATCAGTAATGACACTTCTATGTCTGCATGAAAGGATGTCCCTTCCATGTCAAGGTCACCAATGGTGTTTCTACCCTATAAAAGTCAGGTACATACCTCTGATAGTACCCAACCAAACCCAGGAAACTTCACACCTCGATAACACTCTTGGGTGGCTCCCAAGAAAGCACCACTTCAATCTTTTCTAGATCTACTCCAACTCCAGCCTCTGAAATGACGTATCCTAGAAAGTGGACCTCCTAAATCCAGATCTGGAACTTCGAGAGCTTACCATAATGTTGGTGATATTAGATTGTTTCCAAAACCATCCTAAAGTGTATCGCCTACTTATCCACATACATTGATTACACTAGGATGTCATCAATGAACACCATAATGAACCGGTTTAAGTAAGTCTGAAATATCCTTTTCATGAGTCCCATAAACACTATTAGGGTTTTTTCATTCCAAATGACATCACTATATACTTATAGTGGTTATGCCGACATATGAAGGTTGTCTTCGGTACATCCTTGTCTCGTACAAAAATATGATGATAACCAGATATGAGGTCTATATTTTGGAACCACCTTGCTCCCTTCAGCTGATCGAACAGGTCATTAATCCTTAGTAGTGGATACTTATTCTTCACAATCACTTGTTTTAGGCACTGTAAGTCTACACATAATCTCAAGCTCCCGTCTATCATCTTGGAAAACAAAACTGGGGCTGCCCAAGGTGAGACACTGGATCTCAGAAATCCCTTCCTCTACAAGTCCTCCAATTGTACCCTCAACTCACGAATCTCCACAGGAGCCATCCAATATATAGATATCAGTTCCATCCTAGGGTACAAATCAATGCAAAATTTTACCTCCTTTTGGGGAGTTAATCTAGGGACATCCTCAATAAATACATCCTCATACTCCATCCCCATTGTAGGAAACTGAGCACTCATCTCACCCACCGTATCGAGGGTGAGGCTAGCCAACTAGTGATTAATTGGTTGCACCATCTTATGCATGATTATATCATGTGCTGCATGTGTTTTTTCACCAATAAAGGAAAACTCGGTCCCATCTCCGCAGACACACCGCACTCTGCGCATAAAATAGTCAATCTAGGCATGAACTGTAGATAACCAGTCCATACCAAGAATGACATCGTAAGGCCTCAACGATGCCACCAAGAGATCCCAATTGAAACTCTAACCCCTAGTGTAAGGGAACACTATAATCACTAGTTTTCGTTCATTAAATATCCCCCCATATGCGTCTCTAAGTGTAGGGATTGATTCAATGATTCTATTGGAATCTACGAGTCTCAAACAAGGGTCGTAGCTAGAAAAGAGTACTAGCACCCGTTTTTATCCAAACTACAGCTAAGGTGGAAAAGTCACATATTGTACCTATAATCATCCTTATTGTATCAGGGTTATAATCCTCCATCTCCTAAATTTGGTCTCATCTACATCCACCAGCTCCTTGAGCCTGTGGTGGACCACCTAGGGGTGGTGGTGGTAGTACCTTGAACATCTGCACACCTCCTACTGCCCATCTAGCTCCTCTGCCACATCCATCGCCTAGTAGACTGCCTTGTTCCTACCTTCACCTATACCTCGGTAGTCCTTCAACTATATCCTGATCAGTTGTATGATAGGTCAGACAATATATATCCAGATATCCCCGACCACCACATGAGTAACACAACCTATCCTTTGGCTAACTCACTCTAACCTGGGAGTCTCGCACTACTGACCCCATGTACTGGGGTCGTCCCCTAAACTATCTGATCCACTTGGATCCCTGTGTTAGCTATCAGATACCTATTTATGAAGATTCAGCTACCTGACACCCAATGGTAGCTCCCACTGTCAGAATTTGTTCTTCCAGAAAGCTCTCTACTATCAGGGCTCTCTCTAGTACCCAAAAATATGTAAGGATACTAAAGGATGTCATGGATTCCCTAATCTCCCATTGTATTACCTGCTCGAAGTTCTAGGCCCTGTAGAATAGGTCTCAAACAATATTTGAGGAATATCAATAAAGATCCTTAAATCTCTTCAAGTACTCTGCTACTGTCTGGTTTCCCTACTACCGATGTAGAAGCTCATGTATACGCACAGAGTGTAACATCGCTGGAAAGAACTCCTCCCTGAAGATACACTCAAAGTCTATCCAAATGAGGGTCATCTCATCATGAGTATGGATCACTAAGATCCACCATCTCCCTACTTATCCTTAAAGAAGGCTCGCGGCTCAAACTGCCATCTAGTCGGAAGGTATCCTCATAAGGAAAAAGGTACGAGTAACTACCTCCAGACAATCCTCAACTACATGAGGGTCTGGCTCACCCCTAAACCTGGGAGGTTGCTACCTCTGGAACTCATGCAATGTACTCAGTCTATGTGCATCCTCTACCGGTAATGTTGGTAGTAACTTCTGCTCTCCGGGTGGTGGTATCATTGGTACACCACTCATCACTAGGCGGATCATCCTCATGATCATGCATCAAAATCCTAGACAATTATCTACATGGAGGAATCCTGAAATAGATTAATATGTACTATAATTAATAGAGTATACCTAGTGAGCTGACACTAACTTAAGAAGGACATGAGAACACACTCAATCCTATATGATGCATGTACCATTTATTTTCCCTACAACTAGTGCTTTCATATACCGAGTCAAAAAGAAGAATTCAGAGTCCTGGTGTATAGATATGATGGATACCGCACCAACATTGGATTCCCTAGTCTGAAAGACGAACTCGAAACACTTAATACTATTTCGTCAAACCAATCTCACGAACTCTTATTTCACTAGGTAGAACCAACCTCCTTTGATACCACCCTATCAAAACCTGTTCTAGAGGGAACTATGCCGTGACTACCCCAAGCCCACCTTCGATAGGCTAGGGGCTGGAAACTAGCACAGAGTATGCATATCCCATAAATGGGATTAATTTTCCTATGTACCTGTACACAAACACATCTCCAATACCATAGTGATTAAATGTAAAAACACTAAGTAAAAAATGCATGCATACACTAAGATACCAACAACAGATTACAACAGTAAAAAAACTAGAAAGTAAAAAAGGATGGAATACAAGCCCACAAAAAGAAAGAGTTTGTCAAGTGAATGCACAAGTTCCTTAAACTCATCAGTAGAAAACTCTACTTGAAGGGTAGGTGTAGGGAAGCTGCCTAATGTCCTAGGAGCACAACACGTTCATATGATCCCTCTAAGAACCACCTGGTTCTGGTCTACCTAGAGCTCCATCCAAGTGTAAGTCATCTGCAAAAGATACAACACATGCGGGAAAAGCCCATGCAGGGTGATTAAAACAATACTCAGCAGGACACCCCGAAACCACAAAAGGTAATACCACTAAGAAATATATGACATATACCACAAAGAAAAAACATGAAGTACACCATAAAGTAAACACATGAAGTACAGTTAATATGGTCATCTCACACAGGTATAAGTCTAAAGCATGAAGAGAAGTATTTCCAATTATATTCCACATATCTCTCAATCTCTACGATGCTATAAGTGTTGATGGTGCACAGAGCATCAGTGGATCACAGAGCGTTGATAGCGCATGGAGCGTTGATGATGCATGGAGCATCGATGGCACCTGGTGCAGTGATGCCCCCTAGGGCGTTGATGGCGCAAAAATAGTTGGTGGCATATGGAACATCAATGGGTTAAATATCCCCCAAGTCACGTAGTCAGCAAGATCACATAGTCATGACCAACAGCAAGATTCTGCTCATACCACACTTATTCCGAGAGAACCTACATCTCAAGACATTAGGTATTAAACAAAATTCTACAAAAACTCACTTAGAGTATCTCAAAAGGTATGTCTTGTCGCATGGGTCCCAATACCATAGATGGCTCGTCAAACGGACCTCATGTGTGAAAGATATGGCTAATTTAGTAAAAAGGGTCTGGTCCGGGTTCGACCCGACCTGGTCCGGCAGACCCAATCAGTCTGGGCCTGGCCCGGCCTGTTGGGCTTCTAGAACACTGTGTATTGGGCCAAACGGTCCATCTCACCCTAGCCGTGTCTCTATGGTCAATGTGGTCACCTAACCACATGGCCAGCCAACATCCTCGGTTAATACGGAACCAGACTGCATTTCACATTGTTGGCCAGCCTCCTCCACTTGGTCCTACAACTTCACCGCCACCACAGGGTACTCCTTCCAACACGGCTCCAGGTTGCATCCCAGCTTCCACTACCACAACCTCTTGTTATTACCCCTAGTCACCGCCCACGACCTGCACCACCTCGGGCCCCCCTCTCCGATGCAATCTCACTTGAACTGCATCCCATCACCGCTGCAATCCGCCCTATCGGCTTATTGTTCCTGACATGCCATGCCTAGCATGACCACCCCAACCGGGCCGGTGCTGCCTCTGTCGTCGGCCTCCCCACCCCCATCCTTGGCCAACCACACTCCACCTAAACAGGTTGGAGTTTTCGCCTCCTTGCACCGATGCAAGATCGGATCCCCGGTCTCAGATTGTTCTACCATGAATCAAACACGCAATGATCCTCTGATCATAATTTGCAAGGAATAAGAAACTTAGAGATTGGGGGAAAGAGAAAAATCACATGAATGCCCAATTGGATGGTTCTTGGCCTTTTTTGTATCAACCTTTATCCATTCATGCTAAAAGTTTTAACAAAGAACAATCAACTAATAATCACAAAGACCTATCATCGCTTTAATCCTCATAAAAATTTACCCATCCCACTATAATGGATGAACCACAAATCAACCAGCTTGTGGGTTGGTATGTGTTCGTCATTTGAATCTATGTACAGAGAAGAAAAAACACAAAGAGATTAAATGCCCTACCACAAGGTTGGATTTGTTGTTGATGAAGAACGGAAGTCCATGTCATCATCGATCCTTGATCCTACAACTTTTGTTGATCTATCATGCCCTGGTCAGATTTTTGATACTGATTCACCAAATAACTCAGAGAGCCTTCTTCTCTTTTCCATGGGGAAAATCCGGGGTTATGGTGATAACCTAGATTTTTGAAAAAGGATTGTTTTAATAAGAGAATTTCTGCTATGTCAAAAAAAATATTTTTATTAAAATATTATAATGATGTTTACGTCCAAAACACATCTTTCACAGTCAACCTGTGTCGGTCAATTATAGGCCCCACCTAAGGTAAATTCACTGCTCTGGATGCAATGTTTCCCTTATATTTCTTATCTGGGAACCCATTTAGACGTCATTCCCTATTTAAAAAAACACCTACTTTCTTTATTAAAAACTTAAAATATTTCACTGTATTGTTCTGGACACACCGGGCCTCAGAATCTCACATCGTCTCAGTGCCTGGTCTCCGAATTTTCCCAATTAATTTATAAAAATAAAAATAGAGAAAATATGAGTCATTAAAATTAATTTATTTTTTAAATAAATTATATTTTAAAATTATTAAATAATTTTTATCATATATAAATTATTATATAATTTTTATTAAGTCAGATGTAATTTTTATATGAGTGTGAAAACTGTTATTGTCAAAAAACCTGTCATTTTCAATAAATGTTGGATATTATTTTAAAAGTAAAAATTCACATATTTAGATAATTATTTAGATAAAATGAATATTATTTTTGGAATTAGAACGTAAAAATTATCCAATGGTAAATTTTTCATAATTTTCTGAGGCAGTCGAATTTTCAGGTAAAAATTAAATACTGTATAAATATACTTTGTGTATTATGAAATCATAATGGACCAAAAGTGATGTAATAATTAATATAAATGGGATAAAAAACTAAATACATGTTTTCCCTATAATATAATTTTATTTTTAAGCATATTTTAATTATTTTTTAAATCTATTATGAATCCTCCAAAAATTACACTATATTTCAAGATTTTAAAATTATTTCTTTAAGAGTATGAATCACCTCCACATAAGAAATGGAATTATTTTATTATTTTATTCCCTTTATATCATAAAATAATTTATAAAACTCCCATTTGGAAGAAACCATGGGAAAATCTATGGGCTTGTTTATGGTTTTGGATATTTAATTATGTAAAGTTCAAAACCAAAATAATAAAGAAATCCCCCACTTTTCCTATATAAACCCACCCATGCTCCCAATTATCTTCATAAAACTCATTATATCACATCAAAACTCTTTCATACACTTCCTATAGTCTTCCCAAGTCATCCCCAATCTCTCAATAATCCCCTCTCAAGCGTTTGGAGTCACACACTCAAGTAAGGGATCCTCACCTTCCTCTCCTCCATTCAAATTCAAGAACCTTATTTGAAATTATTCTTCTTTTAATTTCAATTGGTTATATTTTCATTAATTTATATTCATTAACTTACTATAAAATTTATTTTATTTTACTGATTAATCATTTATCCTCCCTCATTTAGACCCTTACCTAAGTTGTTACAGTGTCGAAATTCCTTAAGGGATCCTCCACTCTTCACTTTTATGAAGCACTCCTTTTATGTTATGTCTTTTAGTTTCAATTTTCATATGTTGGGATGTGTTTTTAAATATGCCTCTTACTTAATATTTTATTTATAAATGAAAATATCCCCATTCACTGTCATTTTTCCCTCTTATGAACCCTTATGTACAACCGCTACCATGCTGAGATTTTGTAAGGGTTCTTTCCTTTCTATTCTTTATTAAAGTTTCCTCAATATTGTATGACTTATATTTCCAATTCCTCATGTTGGGACATGTATTTATATGTACATATTACTTTCAATTTCATTTCTAAATGATGATATACACATTTATCTCTCATCAACCCATTTTATGAATTTTTATGTGACATTGTTATTCTGTGGAAATTTCACCACACTTTTACATACTAAAACAATTATGTTGTGAATACCATACCCATTTTTCTATAAAAGGTATTCACCTTTATGCACATATAATTATTTATTTTGGATTTACAAGTATGTATTCCAAATTCCTTTATCGTATAATAAATTATGATGATGAATGAATCCATGTTGTATGATCTATGTGGCACACTTAAGCATGAGTATAAAATGAATATGATGGGTGCAACTAGATAACGCTCCAGTGCATTGGGTAATGTTTAGTATTATGATACATCATATTAGTACAAATAGATAACCTTATTCCTTTATTGTACTTTTCCCACCATGATAACTTAGTGGATTTATCCTTGACATATGTTTATGATGCAGTGTTTTAAGTTGTTTCCACATTTTCCATGTTATGACTATCATTCTATATCATGTCTCTTTGCTCATGTTTATAATTCATAATATTTTTATTCTATATTTATATTCCTATTTTTTAACATGTATTATCCTCTCCATGTCATTCCATGTTTATTACCTTACTGGACTTTATATCTCACCTCTTTCTTACGTTTTTCCCCAAGTTATCCCATACAGTTTTTAAGTATGAAGGAATATTATGAATATGTTAAGGAGGTTTTCAATAAAGAGGATGTATTTTCATGTTTTATATTGTAATGTAATGTAAATAATTCCCAAATACATTGTACTTCTCAATATTTTGGGTTTTATTAAGTGTAATCTTATGAAATAAATCAAGTATTAATGTGAAATAAAGATCAGGGTTCTTATAGTTGGTATCAGGGAAAAAGTTTAGTTATTTTTGGGATTAAGATTAGAAAACTCTAGAAAACTCCTTAGGGATAAGACTATATATAAGAAAACATACCTTAATTTTGTTAAGTATAGAGTAATTTATTTATCAAGAAAATATATCCCTATATAGATACTACAAGTGGACGTGGTTTTGGCACAAATATACCTTGGAGTAACAACTCTTACAAGGTGTTCCTGGCATGACTTGGGGTAACCTAGTATACGGTAACATGCCTTACTGTGTAACTGGTTTGACACTCTCGGGGGATATTCTTTGGTAAATTCATAATCTCATTATGAACGATTAATAAGGAAACAAAAAAATTCCCATAAGAATACGTGTTAGGAAATAGATCATAGATAAAATAGATTGAATCCTAGAAATTCATAAGTTAAGAAAATAAATGTAATTTATAAGTTATCCCTTTAATGTCATTGGATTCCCTTTTATGAGTTTAATAATTTAAAAATACTCACCCCTTGTTTTCCTTTTATTCTATCCAATGACCTAAAATATGAGGAATCAGGTAAACAATCAATGTGATGGGAAATGTGATGACTACCGCAATGAGATGTCAAACCCAATGGGAGTAAGAATCAAAAAAATCATAATGATACAATCTTAGGTGATTTAGGTTCTAAATAGAAACCTATATCAGGAGTTTAAAAACCCCCTTAATAGAGAACAATCTAAAATATAGGCTTTCGTGTGACAAATACCTTCTACTTTCAATGGATCATCTGATCCCTTAATTGTGGAACAATGGATCAACTCCATTGTACAGATCTTCTCCATCCTTCAAAGTTCTAAATAACATAATGTTCTTCTAGAGGTTTATCATATGGAGGTAGAAGATGATTATTTTTGGATATTGATCAAGAATATGAATCATGAGGAAGATATAGAATCAATGGAGAGATATTAATTCTAGAAAATATTTTTCAATATATAATTTCATAGCACTTTCCATCTTAAAATGGAAAAACATTTCCTTTCACTCAAGAAAAAAGGCATAACATCTATTGGGGAATACAAGAAAAACTTCACAAGACATTCATGATATGCCTCCAATTTCTTTTTTACCCTTAATGTAAGGTTGAACACTTCTTTGGTGGGATAAAACCTAGTATACAAAAATCCTTGGCGATCCATGACATTGATAGCTATGAGGAAATTTTTTAATGTTCCCTCAAAGTCAATGTGGAGATCATAAAATCTCAAGGGTATTATGGGGATAAGAAGCATAAAGTGGTGTTTAATTCTGGAATTCTGGTGGAGAAATCTAAAAATGATAAGAAATTACAACATCTCACTTGTCAAAGGTGCAAAAAGAAGCACTCTGAAAATTCCATAAAGAGAACAAAGAAATGCTTTAGGTGTGGGAAGGAAGGACACCTTTATAATGTTTCCCGATAGTAAAAACCCACGTGATGGAGGAAAGGAATGATCTAGTAAACCCTCAACGCATTGTTCATTACTTCAAATACAAGGAACTAGGGAACTTTTAAATTCAATTCCCTAAGCAAAGGGTTTTTAAAGACAACCAGAAATATCTATGGTAGAAAGAGAGAGCTTTTCCATCACAACTACTTAGGTGGATCCCAATAATTAAGTGGTGATAGGTATTCTATTTATTCATTAATTAATAGTGAATGTACATTTTGATTCTAGTTCTACACATTCCTTTATATTATGAAAGCTTAGTAGAACTATTCAAACACCACCAAAAATCTTGGAAGTAGATCAATCAGTGAAAATGAAAAATAGGTAAATTATTGAATTCCAAATATACAAATCCTCTCCTATCACAATTTGTGGGTTGAAATTTTCAAAAATATTATCATTCTACCTTGGGTGGAATTTGATGCAATTCTAGGCATGAATTATCTTCCCTATATAGAACCAACATAAATTTCCATGAGAAGAAAATAAATCTTCATATTTCAAATTGACTACCAATTATATATAAGTTTAAGGAGGAGGATGAATATTATTTAGAACAATCATCTCAATAATATATATTATTTCCATATCAGAAAGCGTATCTATCTCAAATGATTGAGTCTAAGGAAAGGATCATCCTCAAAGAAATGCCTATTTTGAGGGAATATGTTGACATGTTTCCTGAGGAATTGTCTGGTCTTCCTCATAGCCGAGAGGTTGAATTTTCAATCGAGATTATATCTGAGGTGTTTATATTATCCAATAATCCATATAGAATGGATTTTGTGAAACTTGAGGAGATGCAGAAAAAACTATTAGGGAATCTGGATAAAGGTTTCATATTCCCAAGTGCTTCACCATGAGGCACACCAATCCTCTTTGTCAAGAAGAAGGATGGGTCAATGCACATTTTCATCTATTATCAAGATCTCAATAAGATTACAATAAAGAACAAGTATCCTATGTCTTGTATTTATGACTTGGTCGATCAGATACATGGAGAAATATACTTCTACAAGGTGGATCTTTATTCAGGATAATATCAATTAAGGGTGAAGAAGGAAGATATCCCTAAGACCTATTTTCATACAAGGTACGAGAACTTTGAGTTCATAGTGATTCCATTCAGATTAACTAATGATCCATAAATCTTCATGGAATTGATTAATAGAGTCTTTATATATTATCTCAAAAAAAATTGGTAGTCTTTATAGATGATATTATAATATATTCCAAAATAAATGATGAGCATAAGGAGCATCTGAGCACTGAGCTAAATACCCTATGAAAGTAGAATCTTTTCACCAAGTATAGAAAATGTGATTTATAGTTGAAGGAAGTCTCTTTATTGGGGAATATCATCACAAGAAGTGGGATATCTATAGACCCTTAAAATACAAAAAGAAATTAAAGGTTGAATGAGGCCAATATCTATGATAGACATCTGTAGTTTCCTTGGGTTAGCTGGGTATTATCGCCAATTTGTGAGAAATTTATCACGATTTTCAAACCCTCTTAGCAAGCTAACTCGGAAGGGGTCAAGTTTTCTTAGAATGATGAATTTGAAGAAATATTTAATGAGATTAAAAGTAGGATTATCACTACCCTTGTGCTCACTCTACCCAAAATTATAGAACTTTTCATAATATTGAGTGATTCTTTGAAGAAAGGATTGGGCTATGTGTTGATGAAAAATGAAAAATTCATAGCCTATGATTCAAGGTAGTTGAAAGTTCATGAACAAAAATATCCAACATATGATCTATATTTTTCTGTAGTGATCTTTTCTTTCAAAATATGGCGTTATTATCTCTTTGAGGAGAAGTGTGAAATATATACGGATCACAAAAGTCTCAAATATATATTCAAACAAAAAGATATGAATATGTTCCAACGAAGATGGTTAGAGATGATCAAGGACTATAACTTCTCAATTCACTACCATCATGGTAAATTGAATAAAGTGGAAGATGATCTAGGTAGAAAGGATCCATCAATTTTATCATTGATGATAATTGAGACGGATTTAATCTTCTTAGAATTGAAGAGGATGGATATGAGAATCATAAAGGAAGGAAAATCATAAATAATTTCACAAATTATTTCTAAACCATATCTTCTAGAAAGGTTAAAGGTTGATTAAAGAAATTATGTGGTAATTCAAAATAAAGTGGAAAATATAAGGAAATGGAAATCCTCAAAGTTCAATGTTAATGATGAAGGAATTGTGAGATTTGGGTCAAGAATATGTGTTCCATCACATACTAAGTTAAATAAGGAACTGTTGGATGATGCATATAGTTAAAATTTCTCCATTCACCCAAGAAAAAAAAATGTATCAAGATATCCATGAACATTATTAGTGGGACAATATGAATAAGGAGATCACTGAATATACATCAAATTTCTTGGTATTCCAACAAGTGAAGTTTGAAAGGAATAAGTCTAAGGGGATGATGAAACCCTTACCCATACAAACATGGAAATGGGAGAACATCACCATGGAATGTTTCATCATACTTTTGAATATATATAGGAGAAACAATGTTATATGGGTTATTGTGGACCATATTGTAAAGACATCTCACTTAATTGTAATTAAATAGGAATTCTCACTGGATCAATTGGCATTGATATACATCAAATAGGTGGTTAGGTTTCATGGAGTACCACTATTGATTATCTCCGATCGAGATCTAATATTCATCTCCATGTTATGAAAAAGTCTCTAATATGCTCTAAGAACTGAGCTAAACTTCAGTTCGGCCTATCATCCTCAAACTAATGGCCAATCTGAGTGGACTATTTAGACACTGGAATACATTTTTCTATCATTTTCTATGGACTTAAAAGGATGTTGGGACCAACATCTACCTCTATTCATGTTCTCTTACAACAATTATTTCTACTCAATCATCCAAATGGATCCCTATGAAGACCTTTATGGGAAGAGGTTCATAACACCTATGTATTGGGGTGAATTTGGGGAACACAAACTGTGAGGTCCTAAAATGGTTGAGTAAATGGTGGAGAAGGTTAATTACATTTAGTATCACATCAAGAATTCTCAAAGTTGATAAAAAATTTACGTTGAAAATCATTGATGAGACCTAGAGTTTGATGTTGGAGATATGGTATTACTCCATATATATCCATGGAAGAGGGTGATGAGATTTGGGAAGTAGAGAATGCTTAGCCCAAGGTATATCGGTCCTTTTGAGATCCTTGATCACATCAGAATAGTGGCCTATCAACTAGAACTCCCCCCAAACTTATCTCAAGTACATTATGTATTCATCTTGAGGAAGTATATACCAGACCCATAACATGTACTCAATCCAGATGTGGTACCATTGGAGAAATGACCTTTCCTATAAAGAACATCCATTGAAAATCTTAGATCATAGAGAAAATTTTCTACAAAATAAGAAAATGAACCTTGTAAAAGTGTTTTGGAGAAACCAAAAGTTTTAAGAAGTAATATAGGAACCAAAATAGGTGATGAAGCAGAGTTACCCTCATCTATTTTAGTGTGGGAAAAGAAAATTTCATGGGAGAAATTTCTTAAGGGGGCCAGGGGGATTGTAATGACCTAAACTGTTATAAATAAAATTACACTTTTTTTATTTAATTAAATGTCTTATTAAGTAATTTGGTTATAGAAAACACATTCACTTATTTTGTTTTATTATATCTAATTGTATTTAAAAGATTGTTTAGTATCTTTACCAGCCACTAAATAGTGATCACATGGTTAGTATAAATATAGGGTTTTAACAAATCCAATTGACAGAGACAAAGGAAGTGATGACCTCAACTAGTAGGATCATACCCTATAAAGCCCATTTATCAGATATTCTGAGGGATATATAATTTTTGGGCTTTTCCCTTGACCAATCCAAAGTTTACATCCAATAACATAATAAAGATCAAAACCATTTATAGTAGAAGTTCAATCTCATCGAGATCATGACCCAAACCATGTTTGTTGAACCACCCCATAAAAGTCCCACCATCGTGCACCTTACTCTTAAAAAGTTTATGGGTGTGATAAAGGGATGTGTATCAAGTTCCTAGCATTATTAATATGTAATTTTCTTATAGAATAATTAATATATTTTCATCCTATTATTATTACATTGTAAATGTTTTTTATTTTGATACAATAAAGGAAAAATTGTATTTTTGGTTAATATTAAAATTCAATTAGTGAATTTATGCATTAATGTGTTTTTGAAACAATTAATATTTTAATAGTATTAAATTTTTTTTATCATATATAAGTGATCATATAATTTTTATGAAGTCAAATGTAATTTTTATAAGGGTTCAAAAATTATTATTTTATCAAAAAAATAGTCATTCTCAATAAATGTCAGTTATTATTTTAAAAGTTAAAATTAAAATATTTAGAAAATTATTTAGATAAAATAAATATTATGTTTTGAATCAGAACATAATAATTATCTAATGGTGATTTTTTCATAATTTTTTGAGATAATCAAATTTTTGGGTAAAAATTAAATACCGTATAAATATACTTTGTGTATTATGACATCATAATGACCTAAAAGTGTTGTAATAATTACAATAAATGGTATTGAAGACCAAATATATGTTTTCCATTTAAAATAATATTATTTTATATTTATTTTAATTATTTTTTAAAGCCATTATGAATCCTCCAAAACTTATACTATATTTTAAGGTTTTAAAATCCTTTCTTTAAGAGTATGACTCACCTCCACTTAATCAAGGGAATTATTTTACTATGTTATTCCCCTTACCTCATAAAATAATGTATAAAAATCCAATTTGGTATAAAACATGAGTAATAACCATGGTATGGTTTGTGGTTTTGGATATTTTTTATGTAGATTCCCAAACCATAATAATAAAGAAATCCCCCCTTTTCCTATATAAACCCACCCAAACTCCCAACTATCTTCACTAAAACTCATTTGATCATGTCAAAAATCTTCCCTAAACTCCCTATATACCTCTTAAGGCACCCCATAGCTCTCAATAAACTCTTTCCAAGCCTTTGGAGTCACACACTCAAGTAAGGGATCCTCACCTTCCTCTCCTTCTTTCAAATTCAAGCACCTTCTTTGAAATTAGTCTTATTTAAATTTAAATTGGTTATATTTTCATTAATTTATAAAAATTACCTTACTATAAAATTTATGTTATTTTAATGATGGATTTGTTTATCCTCCCTCATTTGGACCCTTACCTAATCTGTTACTATGCTGAAATTCCATAAGGGATCATGCACTCTCCTCTTTCATCAAGAACTTATTTTATATTATGTATTTTAATTTTAATTTTCATGTGTTGGGATATGTTATTAAATATCCCCCTTAACTCCAATTTTATTTATAAATTATGATATCCCATTTCACTCTCATTTTTCCTCCTATGAACCCTTACGTACACCTGTTACCGTGCCAAAATTTTGTAAGGGTTCTTTCCTTTATCTTCTTTATTAAGTTTCTGCAATATCATATGAATTATATTTATAATTACTAATGTTGGGAAATATATTTCCATGTCCTTATTAATTTCAATTTCATGTCTAAATTATTATAGACCTATTTCTCTCTCATTAACCCATTTTATGAATTTTTATGTGACAATGTTTTGCTACCGAAACTCACCGTGATTTTCTATGCAAAACAAATTGTGTATTGAATACCATACCCATTTTCTAACAAATGTATTCACCTTTATGCACATATACTTATTTATTAGGTACTTACATGTATTTATTCCATATTCCTTGATCCTAGAATAAATTGCGATTATGAATGAATCCATATTATATGATCTATGTGGATCACTTAAGCATGAGTATGAAATGAATATGATGGGTTTACCTAGATAGCGCTTCAATGCATTGGGTAATGTTTAATATCATGATACGTCATGTTGGTGTAGAGAGTGAACCTGATTCCTTTATAGGATTTTGTTCACCATGATTTCTTGGCAGGTTTATCCTTGAAATATTTTTATGATGTAGTGTTTTAAGTTATTTCCACATTTCTCATGTTATGATTATCATGATATATCAGGTCTATTTGTTCATGTTTATGATTCCTACTCTTTTTATGCCTCATTGATATGCCTATTATTTAACATGTATTATCCCTTCCATGTTATTCCATATTTATTTTCTTATTAGTATTTATATCTCACCCCTTTATTATGTTTGTCCCTAGGTTATCCCATGCAATTTTAAGTACGAAGGAATATTATGAACATGTTAAGAAGGTTTTCCATAAAGACGGTGTATTTTCATGTTTTAAGTTGTAATGTAATGAACCTAATTCCCAAATACACTATAATTCTTGATATTTTGGGTTTTATTAAGTGTAATATTATTAGATAAATCAAGTATTAATGTAAAATAAAGATTCGGGTTGTTATAATGAGGAGATGCGTCGATGGCAGCAGTAAAAACACGAGTAGATGATGGAGTACATGTGATGTCTCAATTAGTGATTAGGGATGAAGTTCCCTTCACCACCTCCTCTAGAAGACCCCCCTCAGTGATTTATGTATTTTTTTGATAAAAATTTGAATGTAAATATGTTTTTTAATATTTTTATTAATTCATATATTTACAGTTCGATATAGTGCATATTTTATATTATTACGAATTTTTTGTATTTTTATTTTTTATTTTTTATTATTTTTATTATTTTTATTTTTTATGCTATTTATGATGGGTGAGCCCTCCCATCGCAAATACTTATTTTCAATGGGAGGGCCCTCCCATCATAAATAAATTTTTTAAAAACGGATCATATTATTTGTGATGGACCGTCACAAAAAATACTATTCTCAACACCATTTTCTACGAATGGTTATTTGCGATGAGATCCCACTACAAATAGTTCGATTTTTTTAGGAACTATACCTTAATTGTAAGAGTTTTATCTTCTAACATTGGACACCTACTCAAAAAATATATCGTTAGGCTATACCACTATCTCAGAAGGTTTCCTCACATCCTTATCAAAAGAGTTAGCCCAAGGTCTAGCATGGGCTTGTTGAGGGGGAACCCATCAAGAAAATCCATGGTGTGCATTGAGACAACTCACACCCTGGCTCTTAGAGGGAGACTGTATCCCTTGTGTTGAATAAATGTGCAAAATAGGACTTAGATAGGCCTCATGCATAGACAAACTACCATAAACAATGGCAACAAAGGATGGTTTTTCCCCAACATTTCCCAGAACAATACCAAAGGCAGGTCAGGTAGAAGCTACAGAGGCATCACCACCTTCCATCTAGAAAGATATAGTCCCAATTTATTGTTCATTTATGAAAATATCTAAAAAACCAGACCCATCATTCATAGATTTGGAAGTCCCATTTTTCCTAGCCTTACATAAATTCCCTATACCATCCAAGATTCCAAATTGGGGTTGGGTATGTCGAGCAATATCAGGGGACCCTTGCCCTTTTTTTTGACGACATGAATTTGTTGGGGTTCAGCCTACACATGGTATCTTTTAGATTTGAAGATATGTTTCTTTGGAAATTCAAATTGCAGCCTTTTGTTGTGTATCTTCTAGCATGAGATACAGGTGATATCTCATGATATCTTTTTTGAGATATTTTTCAAATATCTATTTCAAACTAGATATGTAGCACATGAGAGCCTATAAAAGGGGAGGCAGCAACTCAAAAAACGAGATGATTTTGTGGTGAGTAGTAACCTAAGGAGAGCAGATACTTGGGTGATAGTTTCTGGGCATGGGCAACAGCAAGATGCAAAAAATCAGGTTTTGCAAATAGGTGTTGTAATGACGCCACAAGTTTGATTTTGATCTCCGAAGGGTGATGTCTTGTCCGGGACTATTATCAAAGAGGAAATGAAGGTGTATCAGGGTGTGATTTTTCACACATATTTTTACACTGTATTTGAAATTCAAGTCTCAGGTTTTACTTGGATTTTTGTACTCTCTGATTCATAGTGAATTTTCTCGGAGTTGCCTTGTCGTTTTTTGATCCTTCTCAAGGAGGGTTTTTTCAAGTTAAAAATATGTTTCCCTATTTTTTATTATGCTATTTGGTTTTTTTATTCACTTATATTGGTGATTCACACAATTATTGTTGTCACAACTAAATTTTGTTTTGGGGATGATCCACTTCTGACTCAACATATCATATTATAGGTGGTTATCTATGTTTTATTTCTGATTAAATATGGGGGATTCACACCATGGGATTTATTCCCAAATTGAACTATTTAATGGGACAAATTATTTTACACTTTGGCCGTAAATATTTAAAAATATTCTATTCCATGAGAAGACAACGAAGCTATTGAAAAAGGGTAGAGAAGCTAGAGACGATGAGCAATGGTGATTGGCGGGATATGTGAGAGTTGGCAATAAACATGATTTAGATGTATTTGGCTGATAATACATTGCGGTAAGTGATGAATCTGATGAGATCTGGGTGAATCTTGAAATAAAGTATAAATCAAAATCCCACAGAAATCATTTATATCTGAAAAAATGGTTTTATTATTTGTGAATACCAAAGAATAGAGATTTAGGAAATCATCTGGAAGGTCTCACCAAACTTCTAACAAATCTATCTTTGGTGGAAATCAAGATCGATGATAAGGGTAATGTAGTTCCTATTGATATGGAAGAATAAGACAAGTATTTGCTTATTTTGGGTTCATTAGCTGATTCATATGATAATTTCATCTCCACATTGTTGTTTGGGAAAGACACACTGAAGTTGGATGATGTGATTTCATCATTGTTGATGAATGAGACTCGATGAAAGACCAATGATGGTGAATCTTTAGGTAATGGTGGTACTCTAGATGTGGTAGATGGATGTGATAATCAGATAGGTTGGTCAAAGTCAAGAAGAAAGGTCAAGTGATTTTTTTGACAAGGAGGGTCATGTGTAGAGATACTACTATGAATTGAAAAAGATTAAGGAGGAAAATAAGACGCATGACATCAATTCTGAGGATACCAACATAATTCTTGTTCAAATTGAGGTTGATTTACTTTTATTCGGTGTTGATTGTTGTAGGTTAGATCTATACACCAAATGGGTGGTTGATTCAGCAGCATCATTCCATATTAAACTAAATAGAGATTTACTTTCTTCACGCGAAGAAGGAGGCTTTGGTATTTTGAAGATGGTCAATGGAGATTTTGCTAATGTCATTGGTGTTGGTGATATTTTTATCACTACGAATGCAGGTTGTATGTATACATTGAGGGATATACGACATGTGCCAATTATACGCCATGATTTGTTATCCACTTTTACTCTTGATACTAATGGATTCATAAATTCGTTTGGCGGTGGAAGACGGACCTTGTCTAGAGGATTGATGGTTTATGCATGAGGAAGAATGAATGAAATGCGTTACAGGATGGATGTAAAGGAATGAAATGATGTGATGAATGCAGTTGTGAAGAGGAAGTTGTCATATTTGTGGCATAGGTGATCATCATGCATGAGTTGAAGACCATTGAATATGATTAAGAAGGTTTGGAAGCTGAAGCATGTCAGGTCAGGTGTTTTAGGTCTTACACCTAATTTTTTTTCATCGTAGAGTTCCACTAGTGAAGAATGAATGAAAATAAAAACTAGGGTGGTGCACTGAGGATTTAGGACTATTCGGAGGATGTTGAGGAAAGGGAGAAATTAATTCCTATAGGTTCTCCAGATTATGCGGCGATCAAAATTATAGGGGAGCCATATATTATTGATTCTGGTATTGATGGTGCAGACACATGTATGATGAATATTTATAAATTTGGATTTCTTTTATAGGGGGAGCTTTTATGTTTTCTATCAGAGATGAAAAAGAGGGATTTCATATTTTCTGCAGAGGATGGCGGTTTGTGTGATACCAACCGGTTTTCTTTCTAACAGAGTTTGTTGTATGTGATATCCTTCTTCGATGAGATGAAGGGGGAGATTGTTAGGGTTCATCCCACATGTGGTGTCCTTTAGATTTAAAGATTTATTTTATGTAAATTAAAATTGGAGCCTTATTTTGTGTATCTACCATCATGGCATACAGGTGATATCTCATGATATCTTTTTTGAGATTTTTTTTAGATATCTATTTCAAACAAGATATATGGAACATCAGAGCCTATAAAGGGGGAGGCAACAAATCAAGGACGAAGATTATTTTAAAGTTCACAACAACCCATGGAGAGCAGATACTTGGGTGAAGGTTTCTAGGAATGGGTAGTAGTGAGAAATGGAAAATCAGGTTCAACAATGAGGTGTTGCAACGACGTCGAGAGTTTGATTTTGATCTACAAAGGGTGACATCTTATCACTGACTATTATCATAGAGGTGATGGAGGCGTATCAGGGTGTGGTTTCTGACATAGGTTTTTACACTAGATTTTCAATTCAAGTCTCAGGTTTTACTTGGATTTTTGTACTCTCTGATTCCTAGTGAATTTTCTCAATGTTGCCCCATGGTTTTTTAATCTTTTCAAGGAGGGTTTTTTCACGTTAAAAATATTTGTCCCCATTTTTTATTTGGATATTTGGGTTTTTGATTTTCTTACATTGGTGATTCTCATTTTTTTTGTCACAATTGAGTTTTATTTTGGGGTCGATCTACTTTCGGCCCAACCGAATTATTATCATGGCCTCTTATGGAACAAAAATCACATAATATTAACCTCATATAATTCAAAACCTCATGTCCTATAACCTTACAGTACCTAATGAATTTAGGAACCTTTTAATATTCAATATTCAAATCAATCTTATCATCATCAGTGGAAAGAAAAACCTTGTCAACTAAAGTAGAACACAAATCTACTTCAACCAAAAGACGCTCAAAATGGCCAAATATGGAAACCTTGGTTTCTTTATCCATTTTAATTGGAATATCAATTTGCATTGCAATTTTATGAAGTATCATAGGGTGCCAAAGTATCCAATTCATACCATATATTTATATATTGACAAATATATATATAATTATATAAATATTCCAAAAATGGTGTGAACCATGTGGTATAATTATATAAATATATTTATTTATAATTATAACAATATATTTATAATTATATAGAAATATTTTTAAATAAATATATATATATTTAATTATAGGTGCCTGGGAGCTTCTCCCTCCGATGATTTCATGGTCATTAGGGTTTACCCTTTCACCTTAACATGTCTCAATGCCTCTGTTCATCTTACAACCAGTTCTTTTGATGAGTAATCATCATCCACGTTATCGTTGATCTACTACTGGACACTTTTAGTTCACTACGAGGTTACGTTCTTCACAGATCTGTTGTGCGAGGCAATTTTTTTTTCTTGGTTTTTTGAAAAAAAAATTTGCCTAAAAGGGATAGGGCTTGCGGTATTTTTAAAAATGGGTCTGAGATGCGTGAACCTCATTCACGCAACCCCAATCCCAGCAAGATGCGTGAACAGGGTTCACGCTCATTCACACATCCCCGATCCCGACAAGATGCGTGAACGGGGTTCACACATCTTCAATCCGAGTGAGATGCGTGAACCCTGTTCACGCATCAAGTAGGAAGTTTTTTAATAGTTTTAAAAAAAATTATTTTTATTTTGTTTTGTTTTGTTTATATATATATATATAACAAAATATTTTATCAGAATTTATCCGCTATTTAAAATCCAACAGCACTGCAATTACAGTAGTCTGTATTCTGACAGAAACTCTCACCCAGGACTCCCTTTTATAAGAGGGCTTGCCCTGAAAATTATTCTGCATTTTCGATGTGGGATACAGGTTCTTCCAAACCTGCACAGTACATTCTGTATTTCCGATGTGGGATTCTGTTTCAAGTACGTGACTTTGAAAGAGTATAAAATATAAACTATAAGACTAATATAAATGAAATTTTAAACATTGATTAAACATATAAGAAATAGTTGAAAACAAAGGAATTTCATAAAAAATGTTGATCAAAAATAAATTATAACCATTCAAAACCATCAAATTGAAACTTAAAAATGTTTTACATATTTCAAGTACGTGACTTTGAAAGACTATAAAATATAAACTATAACACTAATATAAATGAAATTTTAAACACTGATTAAAGTTATAAAAAATAGTGGAAAACAAAAATAATTTCATAAAAAATGTTGATAAATAATATTTTATAAGCTTTCAAAGCCACCAACATGAAACTTAAAAATGTTTCAAATACGTGTCTTTGAAAGACTATAAAATAAAAACTATAAGACAAATATGAATGAAACTTAAAAAATGGATTAAATATATAAGAAATAGTTGAAAATAAAAAGAATTTTGTAAAAATGTTGATAAAAAATAATTTATGAGCTTTCAAAACCACCAACTTGAAACTTAAAAACATTTCAAATACGTGGCATTGAAAACCTATAAAATAAAAACTATAAGACCAATATAAATGAAAATTAAAACATGGATTAAACATATAATAAATAGTTAATGATTAATTAGTTATTTAGCAATATAATTATTAGTTAGTTAATAATTAGTTAATTAGTAATATCATTATTAATTAGAGAACAATTAATTAGTTAATTTGTAATATAATTATTAATTACAGAATAATTAATTAGTTAATTAGTAATATAATTATTAATTATAAATTAATTAAGTATTTAGTAAGTAATATAATTATTAATTATATAATAATTCATCAGTTAATTAGTAAATTAGTAATATAATAAATAATTATAATTATTCGTTACAATTATTAGTTATTAATTATTAAAAATTAATTATATAATAATAAATTAGTTAATTAGTAATATAATTATTAATTATATAATAATTAACTAATTAATTATTATACAATTAATTTTTAATAATTAATAAAATAGTTAATGAATAATTAGTTAATTAGAAATATAATTATTAATTATTTAATAATTAGTTAATTCGTAATATCATTATTAATTAAATAATAATTAATTAGTTAATTTGTAATATAATTATTAATTACATAATAATTAATTAGTTAATTAGTAATATAATTATTAATTATACAGTAATTAAGTATTTATTAGGTAATATAATTATTAATTATATAATAATTCATTAGTTAATTAGTAAATTAGTAATATAATAAATAATTATAATTATTCATTACAATTATTAGTTTTTAATTATTAATTGTTAATTATATAATAATTAATTTGTTAATTAGTAATATAATTATTAATTATATAATAAAGAATTAGTTAATTAGTAATGTAATTATTAATTATAATTAGTAATATAATTATGAATTATAATTACTAATATATTTATTAATTATAATTAGTAATTATTAATTATATAATAATTAATTAGTTAATTAGTAATATAATTATTAATTATACAATAATTAATTAATAATATAATTATTAATTATAATTATTAATTATAATTATTAATTAATATATAATTAATAATTAGTATATAACTAATAATTAATATTTATAATTAATAATTATAAGTAATAATTATAATTAATAAATATATTATTAATTAATTATTGTATAATTAATACTTATATTAAAAATTAACTAATCAATTATTATATAATTAATAATTACTAATTATAATTAATAATTATATTAGTAATTATAATTCATAATTATATTACTAATTATAATTAATAATTATATTACTAATTAACTAATTCTTTATTATATAATTAATAATTAAATTACTAATTAACAAATTAATTATTATATAATTAAAAATTAATAATTAAAAATTAAAAATTATAATGAATAATTATATTACAAATTAACTAATTAATTATTATATGATTAATAATTATAAATTATAATTAGTAATTTTATTACTAATTATAATTAATAATTACATTATTAATTAACTAATTAATTAGTATATAATTAATAATTAATATTATAATTATTAATTATAATTAATAATTTTATTATTAATTAATTATTGTATAATTAATACTTATATTACTAATTAACTAATTAATAATTAGTTAATTAATAATTAATAACTAATAACTAATAATTATAATGAATAATTATAATAAATAATTATAATTACTAGTTATATTACAAATTAATTGATTATTTATTTATTTATTTTAAATTAATAATTATATTACAGAATAACTAATTTATTATCATTTAATAAATTATATTACTAATTAACTAATTAATAAATAACTAATTAACTAATTATTAACTAATTAAGGATTACTAATTACCTAATTAATAACTAATTAATAATTATATTACTAATTAACTAATTAATAAATAATTATTTCTTATATGTTTAATCCATGTTTTAATTTTCATTTATATTGGTCTTATTGTTTTTATTTTATAGGTTTTCAAAGCCACGTACTTGAATAGTTTTTATGTTTCAAGTTGGTGGTTTTGAAAGATTATAAATTATTTTTCATCTACATTTTCTACGAAATTCTTTTTATTTTCATCTATTTCTTATATGTTTAATTCATGTTTTATGTTTCATTCAAATTGGTCTTATAGTTTTTATTTTATAGTCTTTCAAAGACATGTATTTGAAACATTTTTATGTTTCAAGTTGGTATCTTTGAAAGCTTATAAATTATTATTCATCAACATTTTTTACAAAATTCTTTTTATTTTTAACAATTTCTTATATTTTTAATCCATGTTTTATGTTTCATTTATATTGGTCATATAGTTTGTATTTTATAGTCTTTCAAAGTGACGTACTTGAAACAGAATCTCACATCGGAAATGCAGAATGTTCTGTGCAGGGAAGATAGCAGTTGAGTCCCACATCGAAAATGTAGAAGGATTTCCAGGGCTAGCCCTCTTATAAAAGAGAGATATGGGTGAGGGTGTCTGTCAGAATCCAGACTAATGTAACGGTAGAACTGCTGGATATTAAATAGAAGATAAATTCTGCTGAAAATTTTTATTATATATATATATATAAACAAAACAAAAAAATAAAAATAAAAATTTTAAAAATACAAAAAAAAATCTTTCTGTAGGATGCATGAACGGGGTTCACATATCTCGCTCGGGTTGAAGATGCGTGAACCCCGTTCACGCATCTTCCTGGGGTCGGGGATGCGTGAATGGGGTTCACGCATCTCAAACCCATTTTTAAAAATACCACATGCCCTATCACTTTTAGGAAAATTTGTTTTTCAAAAAACCCAAAAAAAAATCAACCGTTGTGCGATTTCTCTATTGTGGGATCCCAATCAGTGGATTCTAGATCTGTTCACGGCTCTACTACAAGATTCTTTTTTAGCCGACCACAGCCTTCCACGACATCTTTTTTCTCACCAACACATTTTTTTTGCTTCGGATTCCCTCTTCTCAATGGCGGATCTCCTTCCACAGGGGCATTTTGACACCTTCAAATCATGTGGCATTGGATCATTACGAAAGGGTATTTTTGAGGTTCATGCATATAAGGCTGGAAATGGTTTGATGTAGCGAGATTCACTCATGGTTGAATCTGCGGGTCAGACCAGTGGTGGATCGGCGAAGCAGAATGGTCATGAGGGGTGTTGCTTCTACCTCTACAAATGGTCGGTTGCCTGTTTCATTCATTGTAAGGGAAGTGTTTCCAATGTTAAAGAATATCAGGATGCAGTGTTAGAGAGACTTGAAACCAGTAAAAATTATTTTATTTCTTGTCTTAATGTTCCTAGGGGGTCCATTCTGTTGATGATTAGTGATTTGGTTGACCTGTTATCTAAGATCTAGGGCTTCTGTAATTGGAGATGTGTCTCGTTGGGATGTGGATTTTATCATATCCTATTCCCTTCTGAGGATTTAAAGATGCGGGCTTGGGGTGTGGTTCTATATCTCTTAATCCTGGATTTCTTCATATTATGAAATGGGATAAAAAAATTAATCTGCTGGATGCAGGTAACTCTTCTGCTCAAATATTGGTTAAGGTCTATGATTTTTATTGGATTCTTTGGCATCCAAAAATATTATATGACATTTCCATGTCAATTGGTGTTCCCATTAAAATGGATAATGAAACTGAGACTCTAAGGTTTGTTCATTTTGCATGTTTCCTGTTTGAGGTTGATTTGGGTTCAATTTTTGTTGAGTAGGTGTTTTTTTCACTAATAAAGATGAGTTTGATTTAAAAAATGTTTATAAGCGAGTTATTAAATTTTTTAATAAATGTAATATTATTAGGCATGATTCTGCCAATTGCAGGAGATTTATGGTCTATGAGTTTTGTCATACTTGCGGTCATGATAAAGATTCTTGCTTCAAAGGAGTAAAAAGTTAGGTGTTTCTGTTACTCAAAAGATTGGTCAGTTAGAGTTTGTATCTAATACTGATGAAAATTATGTTGCTCAATCTAAAGGACAACCGACCATTGTCATCGGTAAAGTGGATGCGGAGGGAACCCAACATTCAGTTGATATTCCTATGCGGGGATCTGGTAACCTGAGACTTTGGTCAGACATTTTTGCTTAGGTAACTCTTGATAATGATGGAAAAAATGCAATTGTTGAAAGAGATAGAGTTACCCTTGAAGCGGGTAGTCCTTCTAATACTTATAAGAAAGGTATCAGTGAGGCTGCTGTCTAGGTTGTGGATTATGAGCCTATAACTAAATCAAAAGGTAAGAACAATGAGTTAATGGATGCTTCTTCTTTGTCAGACAGATTGGAGGCTATCGAGAGGGAAGTGACTATGCAAGCCATGAATGACATGTATGAGGGAATGATATTAGGAAAGTGGAATGTGGATAATGAAGGTTTCCAAATGGTTCCAAGGAAAGCTGGATGTCATTCTCAGTCACCTAAAGTTTCTGATAAAAAATATGATAAGTCAAACAATGTGGCAGAAGGTAACAGTTTTGAGGCACTTAATTATATTTATGAGGAAACAAGTGCACATGATATAATGGTGCATCAGAAAACTTGGAGGCGGGGTAGGCACCCAAAAATTCATGGACGAGGTGGTCATGAGGATTCAAATCAAGGGCGTGGGAGAAGAATGTCCTCTAGATCAGCTAAGTTTACTCCAGAGTATGAAAAGCTTAATGAACAATATATTTCACTCTTTATTCAGAGGAACTCATAGTCAGAGTGAGAGTCTGCTGATGATGATGATGATTCTGTTCATAGCATTGATCATGACTATGGTGATTCTTGAGTTGTTTTTTCCTCATGGATGTGGGCTTTCCCTTTATTATCTCCATCCTTCTATCATGTGTTGGTTTCTTTTTTAGTCATTTTAATAATAAGGTTCTTAACCCCGAATTTTTTTGGTATATATTTATAATTATATATAAATATTTATAAATATATTTAATTATAATTATAATTATAAATAAGTATATATTTATTTATTTAAAATTATAATTATATATATATATATATTTAAATAATTTTAAAATTATAATAAATACATTTATTATAACTTAATACATATATATTTATATATTAATAAATAAATAAATATTAATATATTTATAATTATATACAAATATTTATAAATATATAGAAATATTTACAAATATATATATAAATATTTATAAATATATTTATTTGTAATTATAATTATATATATGTAATTATAAAACTGTAATAAATACATTTATTATAATATTATAAATATATATATTTATATATTAATAAATAAATGAATAATTTTAAATAAATTTATAATTATATACGAATATTTATAAATATATTTATTTATAAATATAATTATAAATATATATATTTAAATAATTATAAATGAGAATAAATGTATTTATTATATTTACAATTTTATAAATATATATAATTATATAAATATATTTATAAAATATACAAATATTTATATATATATATATAAATGTTTAAAAGTATATTTATTATATATATAATTATAAATAAATACATATATATTTATTATATATATAATTTTATAAATATATATAGTAATATAAATAAATTATTAAGATTATACCTTTATCAGCGCTTTTTTAACACTGATAAAGATAACCATTTATCAGCGCTAGAATTTTAGTACTGATAAAAACCCATTTTATCAGCACTTTTTTAGCACTAATAAAAGGTTGTGTTTATCAGCACTAAAAATGCTAAAAAATGATAGCTTTATCTGCACTTTATATTTTATCGTTGATAAAACTGACATTTATCACCACTTTTTAGAAAGCACTGATAAAATCCTTTTGGGTTCTTATAAATTAAAACCTAATAGAACTTTATCGTCGCTCTCCCCTTAAGATTTGGTAGAACCAAAGCTCTGTCATTGCTGCCGTCACTACCGCTACTACCCTGCCACCACTGCCACTAGATCCTACTGTCACCATACCCTAAGGTATGTGAAGATTTATCTTGTTTGTGCCTCCGAAAATACTATTTTTCTTAGATGCACCTCACCTACACATCTTCACTTCTTCTTGACAAACCGAATGAATAAGTCCCATACTTGTTGCATCTAGTTTGAGTAAGACTCACCTATCCTCCTCCTTCTCTTGTCTTCTTGATGAACGATGATGGTTTGGGGTTGAAGGTCTTTGAAAATGGTGTGTGGGACCATCTCCACCTTAGATCTAGTTTTGTTTGTTTTAAATATGGTCCTACCAATTTTTTATAGATTGTGTCCTATGGCGTGTGAGGAGACTCTTATCTTTGAAAAACAATGGCACTAGAAGTGGCCCTCTAGTTGGACGGCTCAAACTTTCTCTACTCATCCTCAGACTACTTGTTCCCTCAACTAGTACTAGAATTTGAAGTTCTAGTCATTGCACATGGTCATATCATTTCTCTTTACAGCTAATTAAATCAGGGAGACTGAATTTTATCCTAGCATTTGAAATAACAACTTAATGAGTGTTTTTTAATATTTTGACCTATAGTTCTTATCATTCCATTTTTTCTTATATGTTGTTTTCTTATTTTCTTTTCTGGACATTTCAAATGATTCCATATTTGTTATATATATATATATAAAATTATTCTCATTTTTATGTTTTCCTATATTTATTCATTCATTTTCATATCATATTAGGGTATTTCTCTCTCTAATGGTTTTGATTTAAATAGAAAATGCTAGTAGGTACTGTATGGTGAATATATAGTGTATGTGACATTAAGTAAAACCCCTTCAGGGGTTTGATAGAACTTCCCCTTGATACGATATCACAAATAAAATTTTTATAATATTCCAAGGAATAGATATATGATTGTGATTGTGATTTATAATAGAAAATTGGCTCATACATGTATTTTCAAAGGCTATAAGTTTTTTTTATTAGAAAAATTTTGATAATTAAAAAATAGATAAAATCTATCTCATATAATTTTATAGATCAGTTATTAAATTTTAAATATTTCTACAAATATTTTTTTCCATAATTAGAAATCATTGGATTTTTTAAATTTAAATATATCTTAAGGACCCAACAAAACAAAATATGAAATTTCAATAAGGAAAATCATTAAAAATATAATTTATATTTTAATTTATAATGAACTAGTGTATTTTATATTACAAATATCACTCTCTCCATAGAAGATTATTTCACAGGTATTTTGAAGGATGGAAATTCAATATATATAATATTATTATTTTATATTTTTTAGTCAATGATTTAGATTTCAATTACAATTAATATATTTTCATTATCTATAATTCATAGAAAACTAATTTTATATTAAATGAAGTAATTTTTTATAAGAATGATTTTTCTATTAATGTAGTTTATATGCGTTTAATAAGGAAAAACATTAATAATTAGTCTATGGAACCTCTATCAGATTTAAAAAAAAACAAAATTATAGGAAGAACTAAAAATAAATGGTATGAAAATGTATTTTTTCATATTCAAAGTGTTTCAAGTTTATAACTTTATAGTTTTATATGATGTTAAATTTATATATTTTTATAAATTTTATAGTATATCATATTATACTAATATAATTTAATAATAGTTTTTATTCAATATTTATACTTTTATAGTTTTATTCATTTATAAGTTTATATAATTTTATAAATTTTATAGTATATCATATTTACATATATAGTTTAAATATAAAATTTTATTAATTATTAATACTTTTATAGTTTTCTAGATTTATAAATTAATATAAAATTATAGTTTTATTAGTTATAAATTATTATACTTTTATACGTTTATAAATTTTACTTTTATATACTATAATTTTATACTTTTATAAATTTTTAAAACTATAAACTTTTATAAATTATGTATACTTTTATAACATATATATACTTTTATATAGTTTTATAAATTTATATACATTTATAAATTATGTATATTTTGTTAAAATATATATTCTTTTATAAATTATATACAATTTTATAATTTTATATATGTATATAATTTTATATATTGATATAAATATATATACATTTGTAATTTATACATTTATACAAGTATACTTTTTCAATTTATCAATAGTTTCATACTTTCATACTTTCATAAAATTTATTTCTATAAATTTTGCTTTTATATTTTTATAATTTTGTAATATGATGATTATTTTTAAAGAAAATCATTTGGATAATTAAGATTTATTTTATTATATGAAATATTTTATGTTTTAAATCATAGGGGATAGTTTGATAATTAGAATTAGGCTTGATTTATTCCTTTAAAACAGATGTCTCAACCTCTAAAAATTTTGATTTAGTGTTAGGAATGGGCATAGACTCTATGTTCATGATTTGTCTCAAGGGTTTATTGATTAGTGTTCCCAAAAAATAATTAAATGTTTTATATTTAAGAGATTCAATCCAATAAGACAAATTTCCCTCATGTTAATAAATTAAATCAACTTCTTCTTGACTTAAACATCCTATAATAATTCTTTGATATTCCCCAATACCACTTTAAGCATTCTCCAACCAACCCACCTCATGAAATCCTCATCATCATCACTAATTTGAGATATTGGATTATAGATGCTGAGATAAAGGATCATGTTTTAAAAGGTTGTCATATTTCCATTCCTAAATCATATGATTGAGTTGATTGTTTCTAGGAAGGTATGACCAAGAATTATGGGGGTTTTCATGTAACTATATTCTCCATTTAATGTTAGGGAAGGGAAAACCTAAGTGGGATTGGGTGATTTACCAGTTTTAATTCTTTGTAATTCAAATTTTAGTGATGAAAAATCATAATTCATTTTCTCCATTTGATTACATAATTTATCAATTAATGGTTGTGGAATAAATTGGATAGGAGGATAAGGTTGTGGGTTTATCTCAAGAGGATATTTAAGTTGTTGTATGGATTGTTGCATGTTTTGTTGTAATTTCACAAGAGGATTCTTGAATTTTTATTGTGATTAAAATAGGTTATAATTCAAAATAAATTATGGAGGGTAGGGATTTAGACCCTGTGACTAACTGGGTTGTTGTGATTAAAATACGTTTTGAGTTATAAAAGGACTCTCCATAATTTTCAAAAAAGTTTTGAATACTCTTTTTTTAAGTCCAATTTTTTTGTTGCAGGTACAGTTTTTTTTTGATGAATTCAAAGGATAACACCTACCATCAGTGGGGTAATTATTTAGTTAAATTAAATTAACCATTTCCTTCAAAGTATGATGAAATTATTTGAAACATTAAAATGTTGGGTTCCCCTTATTTTAAAATCCACTTTGTGTATTTATTTTTTAAAATATTAATATTATTAAATCAAATGAGATGGATATGAATAGAGAATGGATGGATGTCAATCATATGGGAAAAGAGTATGAAGATGGGGTGGAATAGTTCATCAGGTTTGCAAAAGATCATGCATATGACCCCTATCAAATCCTTGGTTTGTGGTTACACTATTGTTATTAAAGATTAATTATTCTAGAGGAGTTGGAATAACACTTGATGTATAATGGAATTGATCAAAGTTATAAATGTTAGAATAGACATTGGGAAAAATATAATGTAGCTAGTGACTAGGATAACACTACGTTTTATAGATCATCTGATATGATAAAAACTATGTAAAACAAAGAATACAATATCGAGGATATGATTATAGGTGTGAATGAAGATGAATATCATATTGAGGAAATGAAAATGATAGTTGAAGATGAACTTCATGATTGTCCAAAATTGTTTGAAAAGTTAAAGAGTTGTGCAAAGACTCCATTGCATGATGGTTGCACTAAATATATAGCATTTTCATTTGTACTAAAACTATATAATTTAAAAGCTGGAAATAGATAGAGTGACACTATTTTTATTGAACTACTTACTCACTAGAATGATATTCTCCTAGAAGATAATGAGCTCCCTTGCCGAACACATGATGCTAAAAGAATGTTATGTTCGATGGGTATGATCCCTAAAAGAATAAATGCTTGTAAAAATGATTGTATATTATTTCTCAAGGACCACAAATCACTTAAAGAATGCACAAAGTGGGGTTCTTCTCGATACAAGAAAGATGAATCGGGTCCTATGAAAGTTGTATCATACTTTCCAATAATTCCAAGATTTAGGCACCGATATGGAAGTGAGGAGCCTGTATGACAATTGACATGGAACACAGATATAAGAAATAAATATGGGAAACTACATCACCTAGTAGACTCTCCTTAGTGGAAGATAGTTGACCACGAGTATCCTGAATTTGGAAACATGTTCAGAAACCTTTGTCTTGTATTATTTTCATATGGAGTGAATATTTTTGGTTTTCAAAGCTGCACTCACAGTAAATGTTCAGTTATGTTGATAAATTATAAATTTCCACTATGGTTATACATGAAATGAAAATACATTATATTATCTATCAAAATATTAGGACCAAAACAATGGGGTAATGATACTGATGTTTATTTAGATCCATTGATCAAAGAATTGAAATTATTATGGGATTTAGGTATAATGTTGTATAATGCTTATATAAATGAAGATTTAAAGTTGAGAGTCATGATGTATTGGATGATAAATGACTTTCCTACTTATGAAAATTTATCTAGATATACCATTAAAGGAACTCAAGGGTGTCCCATTTTTGAACAAGGTACACATTCAATTAGGTTGAAACATTCATTAAATATTGTGTTTCTAGGATATTGTAGATTTCTACCCTAAATAATTAAGTACCGATCTTGGAATAAATTATTTGATGGAATTTCAGAAGAAAGTACAACACCATCTACACTAATAGGTGATCGACTGTTTGAGAAGGTAAAAGATGTGGACACTTCCTTTGGTAAACCATTTTGAAAAAACATTATGAAAACCAGTTGGGAAAAGACATCTGTTTTTTTTTTGAATTACCATACAAGAATTGTCTATATGTCAGACATTTTCTTGATGTTATGAATGTTGAAAGAAAATTATATGATAGTATAATTGGTTTGTTGCTAAACGTACCAAAAAAAGGATGGAATTAAGTCTTGATTGAACATGGTCGACATTGGAATACAGGATGAGTTGGCATTAATGAAGGGTGAAAAACAAACATTTCTTCCTCTAGCTACTAAAACTCTTTCCAGGAAGGAGAGATATCGGTTTTTCAACTTTTTTTAATGATGTGGGGTAGGTGGTTGACCCACATCTTGGGTAGCCATTGGCTGGAGTTCAACCTTGAGGATGGGGTTGGCTATAGAAGCGAGTAAGGCAGACCTGGGTTCTTGATGGTGGTGAGCCATAGGGGCTAGTGATAAATGCCTAATAGCAGGGATCGTGTTTAGAAGCTGGTGATCATGGGATGCAGGGTGTGTATCAGCGTCATCATCGGATCCTTGGGTTGTAGTGTGCTCTGCGCTTGGGCTGGTGGAAGCAACGATGGATGATTCTGGCCGGGGGTTTCTGGGATCCCGGAGGCCCGAAGTGGCGTGATCCATGGATGCCGATAGGGTTTGGGTGTAGGCCAAAAAAGGGAGTTGACAGTGTTGAAGTGGAAGAATGATTTGGAGGTGAAATTCTTGAGGCATGGTGGTTTCGCGACATGCAGGATCCAGGTGGTATCAGGTGCAACGACATGATGGCAGAGATGTTTGGGTGTCGTCTGGTGGTGTTCTAGCATGGTCTCATGGCTGTTGACCTCGATAAGGGTGGTGAAGACTTTGGTATACAGGGAGACTTGTGTTGCAGGTCGAAACTTGTGATCCTGGATGCTTGGTTAGGGCAGATCAGATAACTCAAGAGATGGTGGCCAGCATCGGTCATGGGATTCATGAACATGAGTATTACTGTTGATCCTTGAGATGTAAGTTTGACTTCAGGATGTGTAATGGTGGGAGTTGGTGTAATCTAGATCTATCAGGACATGTATAGGGTGTCGGTATTATGTTGGTGACAGACTGGTGATGAAGACCTCAGGCACTGTGAATGGTTAGGCGTCGGCATGTGACTTGACAGTGCGTGGCCAAGCCTCTTATGGGATAGAATTTGATCTGCTTTGGTTTAATGGGTTTGAGTTGCATTGGAATTTGGTGTTTATGTATGGTATTTTAGGATTTCGTGTGTTTTTTGTTAGTCTTTTGCCACTTTTTTTGTTTTGTGGTGCTTTGTGTGCCACATGATTATTGGTCTCTATCTTTTTACTGTTTAATTTCATTAATAATTTTTAGGGTTGAATTCATTCGGTACCTAAACCATCGTAGTAAAGGTTCCATAGGGATATTCATCGAATATAAATAATATCATTTCAATGACTGATTTAAAGTTAAAGGGTCTAAAATCACATGACTACCGTGTTCTGATGAAAGATCTAATTCATGTAGCTTTACGTTGCATTTTTACCAAGAATGTTCATCATAAAATAACCAAGCTCTGTTTCTTTTTCAAAGCTATATGCAATAAAGCTATACACCTGATGAAATCACCAACTATGGAAAATTAAATTCTCATTATATTATGTGAATTGGAAATGTTCTTCCCGCCAGTATTCTTTGATATGGTGGTTCACTTGCTGAGAGATATTTGACTATGTGGTCCTATACATTATATATGTATGTACCTCACTGAATGGTATATAATGTTTTTAAAAGGGTATGTCAAAAATTGAAGTCGGATAGGGGGGTGTATTTCAGAGTGGTATATTATTTAGGAAGCCGTTGAATTGTGTACTAACTACCTGCTCGTTGTGGAAAGCATTGTTCTACCAAAATCTCATCACACTGGACAGTTTTTGGGTGAAGTACTTTTTAGAAGATATGTTGTCACAATAAATATTACATATTGGGTTCCGACCCACCTTTACATTTTTCATAATAGTTTGAAGGTTTACCCTTGTGTTGAAACCCACAAAGATTTTCTTAGTAATTTTAATACATCAAGGGTTTAAAAATGGATATCAAATTCACATGATCAATAGTTTATAGGATGGTTTCGAGACCATATTTTTAAGGAGTCAGATGAAAATCTATATTCAAATTCAGAACGACTTCAATAGCTAGCTATAGACCCAAGTTTTTATGTATTATCTTATAATAGTTATGTAATTGATGATTATATATTCTATACAAATGAACATGATGAAGACTGTACCATAAAAAATATTGGATTTACACTTGTGGATGAAGTGATGCATGTTTTTGGTACTAAGGAGAAAATTACAATTTATAAAAATATTTCATACTTTGGTATCATCAAAAAAATATAGGAGTTAGATTATATAACATTTCAAGTGACTATTTTTCAATGAAAGTGGGTTGATAACAAGAGTTATTTTAAAATAGATGAATTGAGATTTGTGGAAGTGGATTTCAGTAAGGAAGGGTATAATAGTGAACCATTTATAATGGTATCATAGGCAGTATAAGTATTTTAGGTTCCATATCCTGCAAATCAATAGTGGTCAATTGTTTTGTTATCGACCAAAACCACTTAAGGGTTGGATGAAAATTTAATTGAGGATGACCCTTTAATTGGGACATCATAATCATTTCATAGTGATCCAAATGTAGATAAGGTTTTGTATGTCATAAGAGACCACAATAAAGAGATTTCGATACTCGATAGAGGGGTAAAATCTCTTTAGCCTTTTAAAAAAAGAGTTCAATAATAAATTTATATATTTTTTAAATATATATTATGTTCCCTCATGTTATTATTTGTTTTCTACTGCATTTATGTAATTTAAATTTAAATTTAAACCACTTAGGCAGATAATGACTTCTGCATGTGTTGGTGCATCCAATCCTGAGGAACAATAGGTTTCTCAACCTATTACTGCTCCCAATGTAGAGGAACAACGACCTTATGCATGGGCTGGTGATCCAAATACTAAGGAACAACAAATTTCTCAACCTGATTCTGCTCTTAGTGTAGAGGTACAATGAACTCATACACATGTTGATGCAGTCAATCCATAGGAACAACATATTGACGATGTTGAATATGAGAAAATGGTAGGAGATGAATATCTGATGATGCACAAAAAATAGAAGCATCATTGTGTGATGGTGTTAGAAAAAATTATTAATTCAAAAATAAAAGGCATCAAATTTGAGGTTAGATGGAATGCATGGGGACAAGTTGTTAACCACAACAAGGCCATGTTTCAGTAGTTACATTGGGCTCATCACTCGGAAGTGCATGTCGATTGATATATCTTCACGACACCATGTTGTTCCCACGCTTAAGACAATCATTTGGGAAGAGATTATGGAAACATTATGATATCATTTCTTTATTTAACTAAAAAATAAAATAATGAAACATTAAATTACTATTCATCATCCTTTAGAGAGTTCATTTATAGTAGATGACCCCCACAAGAAATTTGTATTAATGCTTGCTGGAAGAATTCACAGAGGCTTTCGCACAATTCTAATGATATTTCATCTTAAAGATGCTGAAGGGAAAATAAATCCACACTCACCGCTTATACATGCACACCTAATAACCCAAGAAATATGGGATGATTTTACTGGTCATTGCATGGAGATTTCTTTTCAAGTACATTGTGCCTGGTAATAAAGTATTTGAAAATATGTGTATTCATCAATTTGATTGAGAATTTTTTATTTATGAAACAAAAAATGAGTGTTGAAAATAATGAATGTGAAGAAAAACCAACATACCCCTACCATAAAGTAAGGATGGGGTATGCTTCAGTTGAAAAAAATAGTACGTATTTTAAATCTATCGTAATAATTTTATGTGACACGAAATAACAACGTAATTATGTTCATATGTTTATATAAAGATTTATGAATCCAAAACCAAAACCACTTCCATCCCATGTCATGTGCTATGGAATGAGGCACATGTAAATAAAGACAAGATACTAAGAGATGAAAACACACAAAAAGTGTGGGTAACATATGTTAGTATAACATAATAAGAATTTGTTTTTCTTTAAATTTTTATTACATAATAATGATTACTTAATTTACTATATTTTCTATCTGACTTAGAAACAGGAATCATCAACACCTATACCAGATGAACACCTATTGTTGGTGGCCTTGAATCATCCAGAACAGTATAGAAAGGTATAGGTTTTGGGGTGACACCCTGAACATATTTTGAGAACAAACAATATGAGGATAAAGATAAATAAATGGTAGAGATGAAATCAAGATTATCTTCCATGAAAGAAAAATTTCAGTGTCAGACCGAGTTGCTTGAAAATGTTATGAGGGGAAGAAAAGAGAAGAAACAACTCAAGAACAACCAATTCATGAAGATCCCACCCCACCCCCACCAGCTTTGAGGTGATCTATTCCCTTCATAGAGATGTCTTATTTAAGGTAATAAATATTCTAATAATTGTTTCTATGAAATGTGAATCAGATAGGTACTGAGACCTTTCCTGTACTAATATTTTATAGGGTGAAAATGATTGTGATTTATATCTATCAACACCATCCCATCACCTTTTAGAGAGGGCTACGGTGTTTAATATCAAAGAATACACTCTATGCAACATACCACTTCTAAAAGGTCATGTGAGAGTGGCGATTAGCATAGATCATGAGAGAGAACCAAGATACTAGTACCACTTGATGACAAAGATATTCATACAGTCGATGAAGCTATTGAAATATTCATTGGATGTCCATCAAATCTTATAAAAAACATGTCGATAAGGAGGTATTCATTTCCAATTTATTTTTTATGATAAACCTTTAACAATTAATGAAAATATTTTTGAACTGATGAATGTTATTAAAAATGGAAAAAGGGAAGGGAGTGAAATGAAAGGTTGTCTAAAAACCATCTAAAGGATCAACCAACTGATCAAAAATATCTCTCTAAAGAACCTTTACCCTGTCCATTCAATATCCACATTTACTAACATTGAAGGTTCATACAAATACAAAGTTACCAAATGGTAGTAATCACATGGTTGATTTTGAAGAGAAATTGTACGAAGTGAAAGTTACATACTACACTGATCTTGATAATTTAAATGAAATTATCAACTATAAATGTCTAGGATGCTCAGTTGTAAATGTGTACATGAGGTAATTTTTTATGATTTTTTTTAAAAGATGATATACTATGTTAATTATGAATAAATACATTTCATATTTTTTTGCAGGAGTATATATCAATACCAATTGAAAGGATTACCCCATGAATATAAATTTGGACTCATTAGTCATCAAATCACTTCTACATAACAAAAATAAATAGATTTAAAAATGAACTAAATATTGAAAAAACTGGACAAATTTTTTGAAAGAAAACATTTGAATGATAAACTCTTCTTAATACCAACATTTCAGGGGTAAAACTCCACAAATAATTCATATCAAATATATTTTAAATTCATTCATTACTTATTCCTTTTTATATTTTTAGGTAACATTATATGCTCATTACGATTAATTTGGATACTCTAAAAAAAATTTCTTGGATTCACTGCATGGATACCCAACAAACCGATCATACATGATGACGTTTTTCAATTTTTAATACACTATATACAACATTTTTGAACTAAAAATCAAGTTATATATTTTATAATATGTTTTAATATAATTATATTATAATAGGGTGGTGTATAAATTTCATGAAAATCATGGAATGAGGACATCCAATGCACACAAGGAGCCAAATAAGTTCTACAACTGGACAAGTATCAGGGTATATATAATAATATTTCACTATCCAAAAACATAACAAAACAAATTACTAATTTTTCTTAATGTTTATACAATTTCCAAAACAATCAAATAGAAAAAAATATAGTTATTATGTTTGTAAATTTATGAGAGAGATCATATCCCATTAACAAACTAGCATCCATGAAGAGGTATTTTCGAAGATAATTATTATTTCATTGAAAAAAATTTATTAATCCTTGGTGTATTTATCTTTTTATTGTACTATTATGACTTCTAAAAAAATTTATTCACTAGATGATATAGATTGTATAGAAATGAATGGAAAACATACCTGATGGGAGAATGTACACAAATATCATGAGTATGTGACTTCCATAAAATTAATAGATTGCTTCATATTTATATTTAATTTTTTTTCCTTTTAGTATTACTCCCATAAGAATTTTTTTCTTATATAGGTGGATTATTTTGTTTGATTTGGGATGGTTTTTTCAAATATACTCATACTCATGAGAGATTGGACTTCGAGGTTGCAATTAAGATAATGACAAAAAAGGAAGTAGGTCAAGAATATATACAACAATTATGAAAAGGTGAATTACTACTACTTATTTAATTAATTTTTTCATCATTTTATCTATTATTTTTAAGTTATTTTCCTTATTATTTTTATCTAATACTTATTTTTTTTACATATTTTTGGGAAGTCGTATTTTTAGAGTTCCTTTATTTTAGAAGATTTTTTCCATATTTCATACCTTTCTACACCAAAACTTCCACATATTTATTCTACCTAAAAACATTTTCACCCCTGCAGTGTTGAAATTTATTACTTTCCTTCAAGTTCCTTGCACTGCTCAATCACAAAGGTAATATAGATGTTTGCGTAGTAAAATCATTGTCCATATAATTTATATATTGTTTCATATTTATGTTTAATTTATTTATTTTTAGTATTACTCATATAATATTTGTTTTATTATATAGGTGGATTCTTTTGTTCGATTTGGGGTGATTTGTTCGAAGCTTCTCATTCTCATGAGTGATTTTACTATGATCCTATAACTGAGACAATGACAATAATGAAATTCATTAAGAATGCATACAACCATCATGAAAAGGTGAATTCCTACTAGTTATTTAATTAATTTTGTCATCATTTTATCTAGTATTTGTAAGTTAATTTCCTTATCATTTTTATCTAATACTTATTTAGTTTTTTTCACAGATCATTTAGGAAGTAATATTTTGATTTCAACTATCAGTAACAAGCCACAAAAGAGATAAAATGTTAATTTTCAAATGTTACCATGCTTTCCATTTCCTTTATTTATTGAACCATAACACTGCATATTGAGTCGATATTCTTAGCCTAAAAAGATTTTTTGTCTAAGAACATCGAGTCAATATATAGTGTTGGTAGTTCAACAAATAAATCTAATGGAAATCATGGTAACATTGGAAGTTAGGATTATTTTTTGACTTTGGGATGTATAGGAATAAACTACACCTTAATACGACACACAGTGTGACCAGTATGACTCCAGGTACTTCTTTTTATTTTAAATTGACATTAATTTTAGTATAAAAGACAAGTGACATACCCAAAACCATGAAAAATTATTCAGATTATTTTGATACTTTAATACAACAATCTATAAGTCATATGTGATGTGTGGGAATCAGCCACACCTTAACCCAACGCATGGTGTGACCGGTATAATTTCAAGTGTGTCTATTTATTTAAAATGGCCATTAATTTTAGTAAAAAGAACAAGTGACATACTAAAAACCATGTAAATGCATTCATATTGTTTTGATACTTTAGAAAAAAGATCCATATGTCATTTTTAACATGTAGGACTCCACCACACCTCAATATTATGCACGATGTCACTAGTATAACTCCAAATGTGTATTTTTATTTAAAATTTACATTAATTTTAGTAAAAAGGAAAAAGTGACATACTAAAAACTGAGAAAACACATTCAATTATTTTGATACTTTTGGAAAATGAATCATAAGTCATTTATAACATGTAAGAATCAACGACATCTCAATCTGACCCATGGTGTGACCAGTATGACTCTAAGTGTGTCTTCTTATTTAAAATAGACATTAATTTTAGTAAAAAGAATGAGTGACATGCTTAAAACTAAGAAAATGTATTCGGATTGTTTTTATACTTTATGAAAATGATTCATAAGTCATTTTTGATGTGTACGAATCAATAGTACCTCAATCTGATGCATGATGTGACCAGTATGACTAAAAGTGTCTGTTATTAGTTTAAAATTGACATTTTGGTTTAAAATGTGTCACTCAATGAAAACCAAAAAACACACTCCTATTGTCTTGATAATTTTTGTAAAATGATTAATAAGTCAATTGTGACATGTAGAAAGCAGTCTCATGTCAAACTAACACACTTTGTGACCAGTATGACTTAAAGGGTGTGTTTCCAGTTTCAAATGACATTTTAATAAAAAAAGGAAAGTGACATACTCAGAATTGATCTAATGCATTCATATTGTTTTAATACTTTAGAAAAAATATAAATAAGTCATTTTTGACATATAGGAATCATATGAACTAAAATACGATGCATGGTGTGATCGGTATAATTCTAAGTGTGTCTATTTATTTAAAATTGACATTAATTTAAGTAAAAAAGAACAAGTGACATACTAAAAACTGAGAAAACACATTCGGATTGTTTTGATAACTTAGGAAAATTATTCATAAGTCATTTATAACATGTATAAATCAACCAAACCACAATCTGACACATAGTGTGACTATTATAACTCAAAGTGTGTATTTTTATTTAAAATTGACATTAATTTTTGTAAAAAGAAAAGGTGAAATATTAAAAATTGAGAAAACACAAACATATTATTTTGATACTTGAGGAAAATTCTCCATAATTCATTTGTCATATGTAGGAATCATCCACACTACAATAAAATGCATGGTGTGACCGATATAATTCCAAGTGTGTCTATTTATTTAAAATTGACAATAATTTTAGTAAAAAGAACAAGTTACATACTGAAAACTGAGAAAATGCATCTGAATTTTTTTGATACTTTAGGAAAAAAAATAATAAGTCATTTATTACATATAGGAATCAACCACATCTCAATTTGATACATTGTGTGACTATTATAACTTGAATTGTGTCTTTTTATTTGAAATTGACATTAATTTTAATAAAAAGAACAAGTGACATATTGAAAACCAAGAAAATGAATTCAAATTATTTTGATACTTTATGAAAACAATCCATAAGTCATTTTTTACATGTAGGAATCAGATGTACCTCAATCCAATTCATGGTGTGACCGATATAATTCCAATTGTGTATTTTTATTTAAAATTGATATTAATTTTAGTAAAAAGAACAAGTGGTATATTGAAAAATGAGCAAACAAATTCATATTGTTTTGATACATTAGGAAAACAACCTATGAGTCATTTGAGATATGTAGGAGTCAATAGAATCTTATTCTGACACACGGTGTGACCAGTATAACTCAAAGTGTGTCTTTTTATTTAAAATTGATATTAATTTTAGAAAAAAGAACAAGTGACATACTGAAAACTGAGAAAACACATTCATATTGTTTTGATAATTAAAGAAAATGATCCATAAGTCATTTTTGATGTGTAAGAATTATACACACCTCAATTCGACACACAGAGTGACTGGTATGATTCCAATTGTATCTATTTATTTAAAATTGATATTAATTTTAGTAAAAAGAATAACTGACATAATGAAAACCAAGAAAACACGCACTACTAGAAATAAGATCTATACCAACGGTTTTGGGCAAACCGTTGGTATAGTTCACTTATATGGACCTATTCCAACTATTTGGCCAAAACCGTTGTTATAAGTCACTAATTTGGACATATACCAACGGTTTTGGACAAACTGTTGGTAGAGGGGGGACCTATACCAACAGTTTGGGGAAAACCGTAGGTATAGGTCACTTATATGGACCTATGCCAACAGTTTTGGCCAAACCATTGGTATAGGTCCATAATAGAGACCTTATACCAAGGGTTTTCCCCAAAATGTTGGTATAGGTCCCCCCTATACCAATGGTTTGTCCAAAACCGTTGGTATAGGTCCCAAAATCAAAGAATCTATACCAACGGTTCTCAAAACCATTGGTATAGTTACATGTATTTTTTATGGAATCTTCTTACATAGAACATTAAATAAATCAAAATTTAAAATATTTATGATAATAAATACATATATTTATGAAATTATGTTCACAAAAGTCAAGTTAGGTTGGTGGTTAGGTTGTTCAATCATAAACTGCAGGTACTGGGATCAAAACCTACCGAATGATTATTTTTTGAAATACATATACCAACGGTTTTATGGAACCGTTGGTATAGATTTTTTATATTACTTATACCAACAGTTTTTAAAACCATTGGTATAGGTCTGTACCAATGGTTTTGGTAAAGATGTTGGTATAGTCCTATCCCCGCGGATTACTTGGCCACGGTTCTCCAAACCATTGGTATAGGATATACCAACAGTTTAGAGGCCTATACCAACGGTTTCAAACCATTGGTATAGGGTATTTTTCTACTAGTGACATTTGGGTTGTTTTGATACTTTAGGAAAACGGTTTATAAGCCATTTCTAACATGTAATAATCAACTGCACCTCAATTTGATGCATGGTGTGACCATTATAATTTGAAGTGTGTCTTTTTATTTAAAGTTAACATTAATTTTAGTAAAAAGAATAAGTGACATGCTGAAAAACAAGAAAATGTATTCCGATTGTTTTAATACTTGAAGAAAATGATCCATATGTCATTTTTGATGTGTAGGAATCAGACACACCTCAATATGATGCATGGTGTGACAGGTATGACTCCAAGTGTGTCTTTTTATTTAAAATTGACATTAATTTAAGTAAAAGAAACTAGTGACATACATAAAACTGAGAAAACACATTTATATTGTTTTGATACTTTAGGAAAATGACCCATGAGTCATTTGGGATGTGTAAGAATCAACCTCACGTCAATATGACACACGGTGTGACTGGTATTACTCGAAGTGTGTCTTTTTATTTAAAATTGATATTGATTTTAGTAAAAAGAACCAGTGATATACTGAAAATAAAGAAAACATATTCAAATTGTTTTGATACTTTAGGAAAATGATCCATAAGCCATTTGTGACATTTAGGGATCATTCTAACCTTAATATGACTCACGGTGTGACTGGTATGATTCCAAGTGTGTCTATTTATTTAAAATTGACATTAATTTTAGTAAAAAGAACAAATGATATACTGAAATCTGAGAAAAAAAATTTAGATTGTTTTGATACTTTAGAACAACGATTTATAAGTAATTTCTAACATGTAGGAATCAACAGTACCTCAATCTGATGTACGGTGTGACCGGTATAACTCAAAGTGTGTCTTTTTTTGAAAAAATTGACATTAATTTTAGTAAAAACAACAAGTAACATACTAAAAATCAAGAAAATGCATTCTAATTGTTTTGATACTTTAGTAAAACGATCCATAAATCATTTTTGATATGTGAGAATCACCCACACCTCAATATGACGCACGGTGTGACCGGTATGATTCAAAGTGTGTCTTTTTTATTTAAAATTGACATTAATTTTAGTAAAAGCAACAAGTGACAAATTGAAAATTGAGAAAACGTATTTGGATTGTTTTGATACTTTAGAAAAATGGCCCATGAGTCATTTTTGATGTGTAGGAATCACTCGTACTTCCATCCGATGTACGGTATGACTGGTATAACTCAAAGTGTCTGTTATCAATTTAAAATTGACATTTTAGTTCAAAACGTGTGTCACTCACTGAAAACCAAGAAATTGTGCTTCAATTACCTTGCTAATTTAGGACAATGATTCATCAGTCATTTGTGATGTGTATGAAGTAGTCTCACATCAAATTGACAAATGATGTGATTGGTATGACTCAAAATGTGTGTTTCGAGTTTGAAATAACATTTTAGTAAAAAGCATAAGTGACATACTGAAAATCGAGCAAACACATTTATATTATTTTGATACTTTAGGAAAAAAATTCATAAATAATTTTTGACGTGTAGGAATCAACCACACCACAATCCGACGCACGGTATGAGTGGTATAATTCCATGTGTATCTTTATTTATAATTGATATTAATTTTAGTAAAAAGAAGGAGTGACATAGTGAAAACCAAGAAAACACATTTGAATTGTTTTGATACTTTAGGACAACGATTTAGAACTCATTGGCGATCATATGTAGGAATCAACCCTCACCTCAATATAATTCATGATGTGATCAGTATAATTTCAAGTGTGTCTTTTTATTTAAAATTGACATTTTCTTAATGTATTTTTTCATATTAATGTTTAATTTATTTCTTTATATTATTATTAACATTTAATTTGTTTTATTATATAGGTAGATTATTTTTCTTAGGTTAATGATATTTTTTCGGCAACTGATACCATGGGAGGACTTTTTTGAGAGAGGATCATGGACGCCAAAAATGAAACATTAATGTTATTAAATTATTGTAGATAATTGTAAATGTAATTATAGAAATCATTTTTTGAAATATATATAATAATGTTTTTTTTATTCATGTTGTCAAATTTATTTGCATAAAATTATATATTTTTCATTCACAGGTTACAATTTTTTGTTGGGTGTGTTGTTATATAAACATCACACAACATGTTATACCTTTATCATCGTTTTTTTAGTGTCGATAAAGGAGACCCTTTTAACGGCAATGAGGACAACATCGTTTTTTTGCACTATTAAAGGCTCGTTGTGAACGTCGTTAAAGGACATATCTATAGTAGTGTTATGCATGAAGAATATAAATATAAGAGTGTGCATGCGCGCATGTGTGTGTCAATATAAATATGTGTGTGTGCGCCACTATTGTGTAAATACATGATATAAATGTATTTATATATATATCATTAAATGCATAATATAAATGTATATAAACATACATAAGATAAAGGTATTTATAGATATATATTATATAAATGTATTTTCAATTAATATGCATTTTAGATACCTTATAAAAAAATTATTTGTAAATATAAAATTATATAATTATATATAATTATATGGATAAATATATAAATAAAAAAATGTGTGTAAATACATATAAATAAATAAATATATCCTGAAAATTTTGAAGAAAACAAGATGGAGTATTGGACTTGCATAAAGAGGTCAGTGGTTTGATTCTTTACAGGAGTGTGTGGTTGAATAGGGTGGTGAGGGCATTGTGATGTGAAATTAGCGACGATAAAGGCACATAATTAGCACCAATAATTAGGCATCGGAGGAGATTAACTGAGGAGATTAAATTAGGCGCAGATCAGTAGAGAGTGGAAATTTTGTAGTAGGAATGGTACGATTCTTCCCCATGCAGGTGCAGGTAGGTGATGGGGATGGGCACTCATCATCGAGTGTGCCTTCCTCTGATAGGTGTTGTCCCGGTACACCAACTCTCACAACCATCCAAACTTCAATTATACTTATCAGAAGGAAAATCGGCCTTTAATAGATTTTGTACAGAAAAAACTCACTTAAGTATTTATTTAAGAATCATGTCAGTTTTTTGTAGGCGTGGTTGGGTGGGTGGTGGATGGCCAACCCCACCAACCATCCATCCCAGGAAGGCATTAAGTGGGTGAGAATTGCCTGTAAAACGATCTGGGTTCCCTATTTTTTCCTCACCCCCTCATCATCAACGCATCACACATTCCCTCCATATTTAATAAATATAATTACCAAGGATATTATCATTGTAATTGAGTATATATCCATTTTTTCCTATAACAAACTCATTTTACTTGTATGAGATCCATCCAATGGCCCGAATGCTTTCATTTTTTATTTATTTTTGATAATCCACCTTTCAAGTGGTGAGGTGGAACCCTTACAAGCTCATTTTACTTGTATGTGATTTTTTACTCTTTTCATTTTGAGGGTTTTTCTGACAGTATTTTATTTTCGCATTTTTTACATTTATTTTATCTTGTAATTATCGTCGCATTAGTAGGTCAATCATTTTTGGTCTCAACAACTGGTATCAGAGTAAGGTCCTGACTCGGTGTTGTTCAAAAAAAATTTGGTATTAATAATCATCATAAATTTGAATATGCTTTGTGATTGCGACCACAGTTGATCTTTCACATCATAAAAAATTATTTAGATTATTAAATACACTGTTGTGAAATGGAATAGGTTCTAGATGGGTGGCGTGTCTATATGACGGCGAAATTTGAAATCAAAAAATTCAATGGAGATAATTTTTCTATTGTGAAAAAATGAAGATGCAGGTAGTGCTACGGAATGATAGTTACCTGGAGACAATTGGCGAAAGACCAACATATGTGACGATGAAACATGGTTTTAGTGGGGAACCAATATCCTGATGTGAACGGAGATACTGGTCAGTGAAGCGACGATAACTAATGCAGGTAGACAACATCTCAATGATGCGTGGATAATCGACTTGGGAGCAACATGACACATGACGTCTCGACGATGATGTTTTGATCGGTATGAAACTATCTTAAAAGGACTTGTGTATATAGGGAACAATCATGCCTTGAAGATCATTATAGTTGATACCATCAAACTAAAGATGCATGATGGTATTGTTTAAACCATACAAGCAGTACGTCACATGAAGGGCATGAAGGACATGTTGCCTTTGAGACAATTTGACGACATAAGATGCAAGACTTTCACTGCGAATAGATTGATGAGAACTATGAAGGGCGTGATTGTGGTGATGAAGGCGGAGTAGATCTCAAAAAATCTACACACACTTATGGGTGAGACGTATAAGGATACGAAGATAGTTGTTGCATCAACAACCTCAATGGAAGCATTGACAACGTTACGACATCAAAATCTTGACCATATGTCCAAATGAGCCCTGAAGGTTCTTGCGGATCAGAAGTTGCTTCCTAGGCTTACAAAGGCAACCTTACCATTTTTCAAGCATTGTGTTTTGAGTAAGCGAAATAGGTTAAAGTTCAGGACATCAACAGAGTGAGGCAAAGAGATATTAGAGTTGATCCATTCTGACGTTTAATAAGCATTGATTATATCTTTAGGAGGAGAAAAGTACCATGTATCCTTCATTGATGATTATTCCAAGAGATGTTGGGGGTACCCAATTAAGAGAAAGATAGATGTTTTTGAAGTCTTCAAAACATTAAAAGTGTGAAAGGAGCTTGATTCTGGAAAAAAAGACCAAGTATTTCAAAATTGACAATGGTGGAGAACATATAAACAGAGAGTTTGATACATTTTGTTAATGGGAAGACATCAAAAGATGGTTTTTGGAAATGTACGCTCCTTATAAGAAATGAGAGACAGAGCGGATGAACATAACCTTGATAGATAAAACAAAGGTGATGTTAAAGACTGCAGGAATTTTCAAAACATTTTTGGCAGAAGTAGTGAATACCATATGTTACGTGATCAACTAATCTCCTTTAATGACAATTGATCTGAAGACACCAATGGAGGTTTTGACTGGTTTAATATCCTGACCTTTTCTGGAGATGACTCAAGGTTGATTTTAGGTATTCTTTTACCTTTTGTTGATTACTTTTTGTTTGAGTTTTACCTTGGGGTTCTTTTGAGTGAAAATTGAGAAAAAATGGACAAAAAAGGGGAAGTTCACGGTTGGCGCACGGTTAGGTAAAACCGTGTGCCCTAGACCAACAAACTGTGCAACCCTAGACAGTGGGGTTTTGCATGGCTGACACACGGTTAGTCAAACTGTGCACCCCTATAAAAGAGGGGGCACAGTTTATGTGCACGGTTAGGGAAAATCATGCGCCCTTTCCCAACAAACCATGTGTGGGAATTAAAGCCTTCCGAAAATAAGTTTTTTAATTACCTGAACCCTCGTTTTAAATCATATCTGACCCTCATTCTACGCTATGTGGTATTTCATGATTTTGGAGCTCTCTAAATGAATTCCAAGACTTCCCGACCTCCGTTCTTTGCGATTCGAAGCCCAGATCGAAGAATCACACCCCTCTCGGTAAGAGAATTCTACCCCGCTTGGTTTCTGGTTCTTCTTCCTTATCCTATTTTTTGTGTGGTTTTTCTTCCTATTTTGGATTATATCTAGATCTATTATTGTGGATCTAGATCTAGGATTATAGATCTTGATATAGATTAGAGAGATCTTGATATATTTGATCTTGATTTAGGGTTTTAGATTTGGATCTCATTCTACGTCGTCATGCAGCTCAATTTTTTGGGATTTCTGTTGGGTGATCGTTCATCAAAAAATTGAGGTAGGTGGTTTATAATTAAAATCTCATAGTCTTTATTTAAATTATGTGTATGTAATTATAGGATTTCTATTAGATATGTAATGATTGTGTTCCTTCTTTAAATTGATTAATTTGGTGAAAATTAATTAATTGAGGAGATGTGAATTGGGGATTTTGGGAATTGTGGATTTAGATATAATTAATTGAATAATCAATTATTAGATATAAAGATTTTTGATTTGGAGATAATTAATTGTAGAATTAATTATGAGGTATTGATTTTAAGAATTAAGATAATTATTTGTTGAATTAATTATGGGATTTTGAGTTGTTGATATTGATTAATTAATTGATGAATTAATTAATGGGTTTGACATACTTAATTAATTAGAGAATTGATTAAGGGGGTTATTTGATTAGTTATTTGTTAAGTTAACTAATGGAATTCTTGTATTTAACTAATTATTGAATTAGTAATGGAAATTGATGTGGATAATTAATTTTTAAACTAATTATGTGGTGAATTGTAACAAGGTTATTTAGTTATGAATTAAATAATGGTAACATGGTCATTCTAATGTGTAAGATATGAATGGTAACATGGTCATTCTAATGTGTAAGATATAAATGGTAACATGTTCATTTAGTTGTGAATTCAACAATGAGAACATTGTCATTCTATTGTGTAATGTATAAATGGTAACATGGGAATTCAAGTATGAATTACATAATGGTAACAATGAAATTTTGAGATATAATATTTCATGGGAATACTTTGGGATCCAACATGATCCGAAGTATGGATTGAGTTACAGGTGTCTACGGGAACCTAGAGGTTATGTGGTTAAATAGAAATTAATTGATAATGTGGTAACTGTTTAGTTATGCCTTGTAATTATTTTATTTATACAACTTCATATATTATTATTTGACTGGATATTGTTTTATACATCATTGGTGGTGGCCTACTAAGTTGTACTCACACCCCACTCGAGCTACCTGGTCGGTACCTGAGTAGACTTTCTGTTTTTTGGACGGGTTAAGGGAAAATGCACTGAGATATATGGTTGAGTTGGGATGGATCTTGGATGAGGGAACCAGATGTGGCTTGTGACTCTATTGGAATTTTTCGATGTCTTTAATTTTGAGTTTTCATTTTAGATATTGGACACGTACTTTAGCATGAAATTGTTCACTGCTTTAGTTTTTTTATGGTATTTACATTTTTGGTTATCATGTGATATTTGTATTGTGCATCGTTATATGTTATTCCACTATAGTTATTTATTTCCTTTGGTCTATTACTCTGATAAAATAGGGTATATTCTCCCCATGATCGATATATCAGACTCTCATTTCTAGTCAGCACTCTCTAGTGTACGGAGAGACATGCTTGAGGTGATGTGGAAAACCGTCTCGGGGCACCGATGCATGGCAACCGGTCCAGGATGTTACAAAATGCTATCAATGAGGTTTTCTTTTCTTTTTCATTTGTATTACTATTTTGGGAAAGGTAGAAAGTATTCTAGGAAGATTTAGGCCTTATTTATGAGCTCGTAACTACCCCATGTATGGGGGAGAACCCAAGTACCCAGGGTGGGATGGTTGTTATTTTCTATTTCTATTACCGTTGAATATTATTTCACCTTGGGTGACACACTTGTTGTGTTCTATGATTATTGAAGTTGAGATTTTATGAGATTTGACTCATGACCCAGTATGAAATAAAAGTTGATTTTACATGCATCATTCTAAGAACTTAGGGTTATTTTGACATGAATTATTTTAGACACGCACGAGAAAACGGGTTATGGGTAAATTGTTGAACTTGAAATGTTTTTCCTTTCTTGTTAAATTGAAATGAAAATGGTTCCTACCTAAATATGAGAAAGATTGAAAAATGATGCAAGATAAGAATAAATGGGTCTCTAAATGATAAACTTGAATAATGAGAATGTGTTTACCCTTGTTAACCAGGAACTAGGTATAAGATGGTTAAGGGTAGTGATAACGCCTCAGTTTGGACCGTGTGGCGAGGGTTTTGGAAAAGAATTTTTGGGGATTTTTGCGTTTCCCTCTTATGTAAACATGTCGATTTTGTGAACTATGTCCTAAGGTGTGTGTTTAGTATTGTAAATATATGCCTCTGTGACAACACTTGTTGAGAGGATGACCAGAGGTCATGGTTAGGGACGATCCTCCAATAGTAGGACATGAGGCACCATTTGTACTAGGTGAGGAAGTTGGGGAGCAGTTCTGAGAGAACTTTTCTCGCTTCATGAAATTCACGAGAAGAGACCCAAGGTGGATTAAGAATAGTTTTTATGATTTGATAAGGGAGTTCCAGTTGTATCACCCTCCGACTTTTATTGGAGACGGTGGTCCTAAGGGAGATGAGTTCTGGGTTGAGTCCATCAAGATTATAATTGACCACTTGGAGAATCCAGTAGATAGTAGGGTTAATTTGGTTCCTTACATTCTATGAGGATCAGCGAATCATTGGTGGGATGTTCAGGTGTGGACTGGAAATACTAATGGTATGTTATGGAATGACTTTTTAGTGAGGTTCTTAGAGAACTTCTATCCAGATACACTAAGGCATAAGAGAGCTGCTAAGTTCTTGAGGTTAACTTAGGGGAATATGTCCATAATAGAATATAGTGGGAATTTTTAAAATTTGAAATGCTTTTCTCCAGTGTTGACATGGTTCGAGACAACTATGGAAATACATTTTTAGGATGGTCTTAAATGTGAGATTAATTCCCAAGTTAATATTTTTCGATTAAAGAAGTTTGTTGAGGTGGTGGATAAGGCTCTCATAAATGAGGGGAACCTATAGGAGGCTTCACATGCAGGACAGATAATTCCATCTGGATGATCAGGAGGTAAGACTTCTAAGAGTATGAAGTGTTTCTACGACAACATCAGCGAGGGATATGAGAAATAGAGTACCAAGATAGAGGGATCAGTTACACATGACCTTGCTTGAGTAATCTATCACCAGTGTGGTGATTCAAGACACTTATAGAGACAGATCCCCCAACCACCAGTAGAGTGTCGGTCTTGCATCAATATGGGGCATCTACATAGGTTCTGCAGAACCTATAGATGGACAAGAAGTGAGGGTGTAGCTAGGAAGGATCAAATTGTGGGAAGGGGTCTTCCACACCATATCATTATGGCAGTTGGAGTTCTACTGGATGAGGCAGTAGAGGTAGTGGATGTGAAGCTTTGGGGAAAGAGTGCATGTATCAACAGAGTAGTACAACACAAGGGAATTAGACTGCATCACAGGGAAAAGGGGTAGGATAGTTTCATGCGGTACAACCTACACTTGTGGATAGCGAGACTGGACCATCGACAATGATAGGTACTATTCTCATAGCCTCTATTTTATCTTGTTCCTTATTTGATACTATCACCTATCATTCCTTTATTTCTGCAAAATATGCTAATGGTTTGATCCTGGCGGTGGAGTTTATGAGTGAGGTTATGACTATAGATACACTTTTGGTGGTACACAGGCAAGTCGGAGTACACGGGAAGAGCCATGTACTCAGACATAGACAAGTACATGGGCGTGACCCATACACGGGCAGAGGCATAATGACACGTTGAGTGATAGGGTGACACCTAAACACTATTTACCTAAAGGGACACACCATGTATTTTGGAAAAGTGTGTTTTGTGGGAGCACGAGACATGGGTAGTGCTAGGCTTTGTGAGATATGTCATGTACCCCTAGGGACACTGTGTACTCCTTTGAGGATAGGTTGGATTCCTCATTCTCCTTAGTTTGGCTTCTTGATGAGCTTTTGTGAGATTCCTTGGATCAGTAGCAGTTGAGTGCGTTATCTTGGTCTATTCCTATGAGAGTTTAGTTGGGCATCTCGTTCTCATCATAGAGGGTGACCCCTCTGCATCTTCTTGATGATCAATGCAGTTTGGGAAAGATCCCTTATTCTAGAGTGAGTTGCCTCAGTCTGCTTCGACATATACCTTAGCGGATTAGAACATGTATCCCTCTAAGAGGTCAAAAGTGATCCTCAATTATTTTACGTTTCTTTAGATAGGGTTTTTTGGAATTGGCATGCTCAATACTTACACAAGTGTCGATCCCCTATTTATAAGGATGTTTCCAGTGGGTTTGGCGTCCTCCCAAGTGAGCCTTGGGTGTTTGCCCCTATTTGTGTATCGAGATCTAATCTTTCTTGATGAGGTATAGTCTGATCAAGCGTGTTTCCTGGATAAACCCTCTCAGTATTCTTCATGTTTCTTATTGGCTAGACTTGATGAGCGTGACCTCTAAGTTGAGCGTCGATAGTGGTTGTATAGCTCATAGAGTGTGTTCTCTTAGATGAGTGTTGTATCAAACCTTCTGAGCAGGTTGGAATTTATTTCTAGTTTTATGTGGGCCTGTATTTGGCCCCCTTTTATGTTTTCAAATACTTTATGTCGTACTTTGATTGTGGGATTATAGATGTATGCTTGCATTATTATCAGTTGTTTTACATTTCAGCATTGTATGAGTTTTGAGATGTGTTTGTGCGTATAAATACTATAGGTAAATGTCTTTCATGGGTGTGATATGTCTTCTTGGTGCTAGTCGTCAGCCTCTGGCCTATGGGATGCGAGTTTGAGGTAGTTGTGGCTTGGACCTTGATGGGTCGGGTGGTGAAAGTTTATGTAGTATATAAATATAAATATAAATGTGTTTGTAGTGTGTGTGTATATATATATATACATGTATGTATGTATGTATGTATGTATGTATGTGTGTTTATATATATTTATAGATATAATTATAATCATATATATATATTATAAAATATATAAATATGTAGTATATATAAATAAACAGATAAATATATTAATATATATATATATATAATTAGGTTGTATATTTAAATAAAGATATAAATAATTAGATTGTGAAAATATGGTGTGCATGTGCTTGTTTATGTAGTAAATAAATAAAAATATAAATGTGTGTATAGTGTGTGTATATAAATATAAATATGTGTGTTTGTGTTTGCGAAATATAAATATGAGTTTGTGCCTTTGTGTGGAGAATATAAATATGTGTCATGTGTGGAGTTTTTTTTTACATTTTTTCAAAAAAATAATTTTAAAAATACGACCAGGTTAAAAATATATTTTTTTACATCTCAAAGGCGACACACCATGTGCCGCCTTTGGGGTATTTCAGCACTGAAGAAAGACGGCACCTGGTGTGCTGCCTTTTCCCATAATTAAAGAACAAAGGCGGCACACCAGGTGTCGCCTTTGGACAAAAAAAAATTAGTAAAAAATTTAATTTTAACTTTTTGTTTTGTTTATATATTTTTTGAAAATCTAAATTGTTTTTATTTTTTTTTCTTTAAAAATTTTGTTTTGTTTTGTTTTGTTTAGATATATATAGGTTTTTATTTTTTTGTTTTGTTTTGTTTTCTTTTGTTTATATTTAAAATTGTTATTTTTATTTTTTGTTTTGTTTTGTTTATAAATATATATAAACAAAATTTTAGCGGAGGGGGTGTTCTTTTTTTTTATTATAATAGCGTAGATCCGGTTAGCGCCACTTCAAGTAGGGCTTTGGTTTTTTTATATTTATTGTATTTATTATATTTATAAGTATACATTTATTATAATTATATATTTTTTATATTTATTCTAATTATTATATTTATAATTATATATTCATTATAATATTATAATTTTCATAAATAGAATTATAGAATTATAATAAATTTATAATTATAAATATAATAAATATAAGATTTCAAAACCACCTATTTGAAACTTCAAAATTTTTCAAATACGTGACTTTGAAAGACTCTAATAGATAAACTATAACGCCAATAAAAATGAAACTTTAAACATTGATTAAACATATAATAAATATTTGAAAAGAAAAGAAATTTCATAAAAAATATCAATGAAAAATAATTTATAAGCTTTCAAAACCAACTATTTGAAACTTAAAAATGTTTCATGTACGTGAATTTGAAAAGAAAAGGAATTTCATCAAAAATGTTGATGACAACTAATTTATAAGCTTTCAAAACTGCTAACTTGAAACTTAAAAATGTTTCAAGTATAAATCTTTGAATGACTATAAAACATAAACTATAACACCAATAGAAATTAAACTTTATACATTGATTAAACATATGAGAAATAGTTGAAAACAAAAGGAATTTCAAGAAAAATGTTGATGAAAAATAATTTATAAGCTTTTAAAACCGCCAACCAGAAACATAAAAATATTTCAAGTATGCGACTTCAAAAGACTATAAAACATAAACTATAAGTCCAATATAAATGAAACTTGAAACATTGATTAAAATTATAATAAATAGTTGAAAAAAAGGAATTTCATCAAAAATGTTTATGAGAACTAATTTATAAGCTTTCAAAACCACTAACTTGAAACTTAAAAATGTTCCAAGTACGCATCTTTGAAAGACTATAAAACATAAACTATAATACCAATCTAAATGAAACTTTAAACATTGATTAAAAATATAAGAAATAGTTGAAAAGAAAAATAATTTCATCAAAAATATTGATGATAACTAATTTATAAGCTTTCAAAACTACCTACTTGAAACTTAAAAATGTTTCAAGTACACATCTTTGAAAGTATATAAAACATAAACTATAAGACCAATATAAATGAAACTTTAAACATTGATTAAGAATATAAGATATAGTTGAAAACAAAAGGAATTTCATCAAAAATGTTGCTGACGACTAATTTATAATCTTTCAAAACCACATACTAGAAACTTAAAAATGTTTCGAGTACGCATCTTTGAAATACTATAAAATATAAATTATAAGAGAAATCTACAAGAAACTTGAAAATTTGATTAAAAATATAATAAATAGTTGAAAAAAAATGGAATTTCATCAAAAATGTTGATGACAACTAATTTATAATCTTTCAAAACCGCTAACTTGAAACTTAAAAATGTTTCAAGTACGCATCTTTGAAAGACTAGAAAACATAAACTATAAGACCAATATAAATGAAACATTAAACATTGATTAAACAGATAAGAAATAGTTGACAACAAAAGGAATTTCATCAAAAATGTTGATGACGACTAATTTATAAGCTTTCAAAACCACATACTAGAAACTAAAAAATGTTTCAAGTACGCATCTTTGAAAGACTATAAAACATAAACTATAAAAGCAATCTAAATGAAAACTAAAATATGGACAGCCCCTCATTTTTACTGAATTAGAAATCACATATCAAACATGGTTGTATTCTCAATTTGTTTTATTGTTTTGTATGTTGGTGCATGATTTGTGTTTTCTTTTTGTTTACTAATGTTTTTTTGTCTACATAAACACATAACATATGTTAAATAAAGTACAAATATCACATACTATATGCTATAAACAATAGTCTTAACTCAAAGGATAAGGTATAAAATATATATCATATAACTAAATAAAACATGTTTTAATAGATAAAAAATATCAATGACATTAGAAATGTGAGTTCATGATTAAATGTCCTGACTTTGAAAGCTTATAAAATATAAACTATAAGACCGATATGAATAAAAATTAAAATATGAATTAAACATATAAGAGATAATTGAAAAAAAAATTAATTTCTTAAGAAATGTTGATGATAAATAATTTAAAAGGTTTCAAAACCACCTTCCTGAAACTCAAAAATGTTTCAAGTAAGTGACTTTGAAAGCCTATAAAATATAAACTATAAGATCTATTGAAATGAAACTTAAAACATGGATTAAACATATAATAAGTAATTGAAAATAAAAACCATTTCTTAAAAATTGTTGATAAAATACAATTATAAGCTTTCAAAAACACTTCTTGCAACTCAAAAATATTTCAGATATGAGACTTTGAAATCCTATAAAATATAAACTTAAAGACTCATATAAATGAAACTTAGAACATAGATTAAACATATAAGAAGTAGTAGAAAAGTAATTAGTTAATTCTGGTGAGGGGGAAAACTGTTAGACCCTGGAATTGAAGGATAATGAGGATGAAAAGGAAACATCAACCCCCACTCCCACCCCTTCCACCCATTCAACCAACACCGGTAACTCATATAGAAGTAGCTTTTCAAAAAAATGAAATGTCCTACCACCACCGCTTCCTACATCCATATTAACCCCCCAATTCAGTTTCATTAAATTTGGACAACCTCAATTTTTACCAAAGTCAAAGATGCACTATTAAACCACCACTTTCAACCCCCGCCTCAAAAATAAAAAATCCTTTAAGTGATGAGAAATGATTCGGTGCATTTTAAAACATTGGGTGCCTTTCAAAAACGAGCTCCTCATAACATTGGGTGCCTTTCAACCTCCAATTCAGTTTCATTGAGGAGATCCTTATTGTAAGATTTTCAATGTTTTAAAATGAGTCGAATCATTTCTTATATTCTTAATCAATGTTTAAAGTTTCATTTAGATTGATCTTATAGTTTATGTTTTATAGTCTTTCAAAGATGCGTACTTGAAACATTTTTAAGTTTCAAGTAGGTGGTTTTGAAAGCTTATAAATTAGTTGTCATCAACATTTTTGATGAAATTCATTTTGTTTTCAACCATTTATTTTATTTTTAATCAATGTTTAAAGTTTAATTTAGATTGGTCTAATAGTTTATGTTTTACAGTCTTTCAAAGATGCGCACTTGAAACATTTTTAAGTTTCAAGTTAGTGGTTTTGAAAGCTTATCAATTAGTTGTCATAAACATTTTTGATAAAATTCCTTTTGTTTTCAACTATTTATTATATTTTTAATCAATTTTTCAAGTTTCATTTTATATTGGTCTTATAGTTTATGTTTTATAGTCTTTTAAAGTCGCATACTTGAAATATTTTTAAGTTTCTGGTTGGCGGTTTTAAAATCTTATAAATTATTTTTCATCAACATTTTTCTTGAAATTCCTTTTGTTTTCAACTATTTCTTATATGTTTAATTGATTTTTAAAGTTTCATTTCTATTGGTGTTATAGTTTATGTTTTATAGTCTTTCAAAGATTTATACTTGAAACATTTTTAAGTTTCAAGTTAGCGGTTTTGAAAGCTTATAAATTAGTTGTCATCAACATTTTTGATGAAATTCCTTTTGTTTTAAAATTCACGTACATGAAACATTTTTAAGTTTCAAATAGTTGGTTTTGAAAGCTTATAAATTATTTTTCATTGATATTTTTTATGAAATTTATTTTCTTTTCAAATACTTATTATATGTTTAATCAATGTTTAAAGTTTCATTTTTATTGGTGTTATAGTTTATCTATTAGAGTCTTTCAAAGTCATGTATTTGAAAATTTTTGAAGTTTCAAATAGGTGGTTTTGAAATCTTATATTTATTATATTTATAATTATAAATTTATTATAATTTTATAATTCTATTTATGAAAATTATAATATTATAATGAATATATAATTATAAATATAATAATTATAATAAATATAAAAAATATATAATTATAATAAATGTATAATTATAAATATAATAAATATATAAAAAAACCAAAGCCCTACTTGAAGTGACGCTAACCGGATCTACGCTATTATAATAAAAAAGGAACACCCCCTCAGCTAAAATTTTGTTTATATATATGTATAAACAAAACAAAACAAAAAATAATAATAATAATTTTAAATATAAACAAAAGAAAAAAAAAACAAAACAAAAAAAATAAAAACCTATATATATCTAAATAAAACAAAACAAAACAAAATTTTTAAAGAAAACAAAAAATAAAAACAATTTAAATTTTCGAAAAATATATAAACAAAACAAAAAGTTAAAATTAAAAAATTTACTTTTTTTTTTGGGTCCAAAGGCGGCACCTGGTGTGCCGCCTTTGTTCTTTAATTAAGGGCAAATGTAGCACACCAGGTGCCGCCTTTCTTCAGCGCTGAAATTCCCCAGAGGCGGCACATAGTGTGCCGCCTTTGAGATTTAAAAAATAATAATTTTAACCTGGTTGTATTTTTAAAATTATTTTTTTGAAAAAATGAAAAAAAAAACTAGTCATGTGTGATAAAGAAATCATTTATTAAGAACACAACAAATGAGAGGAAAACTGCATTTATTACGGCAAAATCAACCGCCAAGCTCCAGAAACATTCTCGCCATTGGGTGCTTTGCTTGGGAGAGTTTGCTTGGTTCCAGGATTTCAACGATATCGCCGTTGACGAGGAGGCAGCTGACGTCCGCAATCCTCTGGATCTGCTTCACGCCGTGAGACACTATCACCGTACTCATCCCCTTCCTCTCCTTGAGCCTCACTATCACATCCTCCACCTTCTGCGTCGATATCGGATCCAATGCACTCGTCGGCTCGTCCAGCAACAATACTTCGGGTTCATTCGCGAGGGTTCGAGCAAGCGCCACTCTCTGAGACTGTCCCACCGACAAATCCCGGCCGCTTCTGCTGGAGAGGGAGGGATCCAGGTCTGCCTGCCGGAGCAGCTTCTGCACCTCCTCGTCGCTCAGCCTCCTCCCCCGGAGCCGCGGTCCGTATCAGATGTTATCTGCCACCGTACATGCACTCACCAGGACGCCTAGGCCGTCGATCCCTCACCCAACGCCCGCGATTTTCTAATAATGGGAGTCAGGGAGCACGTACCTTCGAAGAGGGCCGGGAGCTGGAAGAGCATCCCGACACGGCGGCGGAGGGCGATGACGTTCATGCATCGGATGTCTTCGCCGTCCAGGAACACCGTGCCCGCCGGCGGCTCCCATAGGCGGTTGAGGGACCTCAGAAGCGTCGACTTGCCGCCGCCGCTGGGGCCTATGATCCCCACGATCATTCCCTTATTGATGTCGAGGCCGACGCCCCTCAGGATGGGTGCCCCGGCGTCCGACGTCTTCGTCAGGTTTTGGATCCGGAACTTGGGCTTTGCCTCCCCAACGCCGGAGTTGTCGTGGCCGTCGTCGATGGCGAGCAGGTGCTCCCGACTCTCGTCCCGCGACTCAGAATTAGCCATCGGAGGAGATAAAATGTGGAAGCTCCCTGGAGCCGCTGATCCGCAGAGAGTGGGAATTTTTTAGTACGTGATGGGGATTCATACTCATCAAGTGAGCCTCCCCTGGTAGGCGCAGTCCGGTACATGACTTCTCGCAACCATCCAAACTTCAATTATACTTATCGGAAGGACAATCGGCCTCCAATAGATTTTGTACGGAAACAAATTCAAATAAGTATTTATTTATAAATTATCGTCAGTTTTTTGTGTTTTTTACCGCTCTTTATTTGTGCACGCGTGGTTGGGTGTGTTGTGGGTGCCAACCCTACCAACCATCCAACTGAGAAAGGAGCCAAAGGGTGTGGATTCCCCTGGCTCCTCGTCATCTCATCATCATCAACTCGTCACCCAGTTCCTTGTGCGGTAATTTTTAATGCGCATCCCCGTGTATTTAAGAGAGATAATTATGAACTATTTCTACTAATAATTTACAGGGGAGTTTATATCCACTTTAACCCATAACGAAATACTTCTATTTGCCCATAATTCTTTACCTCCTTCATTTTGAAGATTTTTCCATGTTAGATCTGATGTCATTTAATTCATCATTTTTTAGACTTAATTTTATCTCGTATGATGAATATTCTCCAGCTTCCATGGTTGGTGGGTGTTGCACCAACCACACCCACCATAGGAGGACTTCCATTTTGGGGCTGCACATTTTACATGTGCAACAACTATTGTTTTGACTGCCTTTGGAGTTGTCAAAGGAAATGGTGGCCACCATATTTGAAGTCCAAGGTTGGTGGGAGAATTGGTGGGAAAGTTGTGTCAAACTTGACACCCCCACCATGGCTATATAAGGAAGCCTTGGGGAGCTTCCATCAATCAGATTAGAGAGTCAAGTGCAGAGCACTATTGTGAGAGTGCCGGAAGAGCTCCATGTTTGTGAAATAAAGGGAGGTGTGGGAGGGGTCACTGTAGTCCTTTGTTTTTGAGAAATAAAGTCTGGTTTCATCTTCCATTCATCTATCTTAGTGGTCAGAGAACCAAAACAAGTAGTATCAGAGGCGTTTCCAGTGAAACGGCGGTGGGAACTGGGAATTTTCCGGTGACCAGAAAATTCATGTGGCTCGGAATCATGTTTTGAAGGCATATTTTGAAAGCCTCTGTTGAGATGATTCCAGCGGTGCAAACGACATCGAAAACTGAGCTAAAACGAGCTTCCTAGGGCCAGTCAAAGTTTGGTCAAACTTCGGGTGCGACAGTAACCCCTTGCCAAAGAATAAGGTATTGTTCCGGCGCCGACAATTTTTCCGGCAGGTTTCCAGCAACTGCTCTAGCATGCCACGTCATCGCCACCCCATCGCCACGCCATCAGACAATCTCAGCCGTCGATATTGTTTTGATCATAATTTGATCAATCTGTATCCGATTTCGACGATCCAGGAGTCGATTCCACCATTTTCGACCATTCCGGATGCAACAGTGAGCTTCATTTTTCAAAATTCTGCATCAATTTTAACTAAATTGAAATCCAATGGAGGGATCATCCACGGGAGGGATGATCATGTTGACTTCTTCGAACTGCTCCATTTGGAAGTCTCGAATGGAAGATCTCCTCAATGCTAAGGTTCTTTTTGACCTCATTGAGAATGAGGGAGTCAACCTCCATGCCACCAAGGAAGCGGAGTGGAAGAAGCTGAACAAGAAGACAATCGGCCAAATTCTCCAATGGATCGATCACAGCGTTTACCACAATGTTGCTCAAGAGTTTTGTGCATATGAACTTTGGACAAAGTTGGAAAATACATACCAATCAAAGACTGCTCGAAACAAGATCCTCTTGTTGAAGCAATTGATGAATCTTCGACTACATAGTGGAAGCTATATAGCCGGACACACCAGCGAGTTCCAAAGCCTGGTGAACCAGTTGGTGGCTTCCGGTAAGACTCTAAATGATGAATATCAAGAAAACCACTTACTATGAACACTTCTCGATAGCTGGGATACACTTGTCGTCTCACTCAGCAACTCAACACCTGGAGGAAAACTTACCATGGCAATGGTAAAGGATGCACTGTTCAACGAAGAGGCCCGAAAGAAGGATGCGAGTTACAATCAGACGCAAGCTCTCATTCTGGAGAAGTGAGGGAGACAACAAGGAGGAGGTCGTGGGGCAGGAACCAGAGGTCAAAGAAAGAATAGAGGAAGATCTACAAATGGCAGTAGGCCAACATACAAATGCTACCATTGTGTCATGGAGGGACACATGAAGAAGAACTGCCGAAAGTTGTTACAAGAAAATGGTCAAAGTAGCAACCAACAAAGAAGAAATGAAGACGCGCATGTGAGCGTCACCAGAGAAGTTATTCTTTTCTCCAAAGATGAAGAAGAGACATGTATTTATACATCAGGCCAAGACACAGAATGGGTGGTCGACACTGTAACATCGTACCACATCACACTGCATCGTGAGTATTTCTTGACTTATTAAGCTGGTGAATTTGGTGCAGTCAAGATGAGGAATACCAGTTAGGAGAAGATTGTTGGCATGGGTGATATCCATGTCAAGATGAATGTTGGATACAAAATCACCCTGAAGGATGTTCGACATGTTCCAAGCCTTCGACTCAACCTGTTATTAGGTATAGCCTTTGATCGAAAAGGCTATGACAACATCTTCAGCAACAGAGCATGGAAGATGATAGAAGGAGCTATCATCATCGCCTAAGGACACATATGCGGTACGATATACAAAACTCATGTGAAGATATGTACAGACAGCCTCAACATGGTGGAAGGAGAAATGTCATCCAATATGTGGCATAGAAGGCTCTTCCACATGAGTGAAAAAGGGTTATCTACCCTAACGAAGAAGAAGTACATCAGTATTGACAAGGATGCATCTCTTGATCCTTGTACATAATGCTTGTATGGGAAACAACATAGAGTTTCATTCAATACTACTTCATCACAGAGATCAGAGTTGTTGGATCTAGTGCACTATGATGTATGCGGACCCATGGAGGTGGATACACTCAGAGGTAACAAATATTTTCTATCCTTATATTAATGATGCATCTCGAAGGGTGTGGGTGTTCTTATTACGAATGAAGTACCAAGTACTCGACTACTTCAAGATGTTCCACGCCATGGTGGAGCGTGAAACTAGAAGGAAGCTGAAGTGTCTTCACTTAGACAACAGAGGAGAGTACACATCCAGGAAATTTGATGCCTATTGCAGGAGTCATGGAATCTGACATGAGAGTACGGTCCATCGCACCCCACAACACAATGGAGTTACAGAAATGATGAACAAAACCATCATGGAGAAGGTTAGAAGCATGATGTGTTTGGCTAAGCTCCCTAAGCCATTCTGGGGAGAAGCTGTTCAGGTTTCCTGCTACCTCATCAACCGATCACCATCCGTCCCGCTAAATTTTCAGATTCTACAGAAGAGATGGTCTGGTAAACATACCTCTTACTCTCATTTACGAGTATTTGGATGTTTGGTGTTTTCACATGTATCCAAGGAGCTCAGGAAGAATCTATGCGGGAGATCTACTCCATGAATCTTCATCAGCTATGGAGATGAGGAGTTCTGATACAAGATTTGGGACCCAAAGGAGAAGAAGGTGATCAGAAGTAGAGATGTCATGTTCCATGAGAACAAGACAATCAAGGACATTCAAAATCCTAGAGTGTCTCGAAGGTAAAGTGTCGAGGACTCAATTCATGATCTAACACCTATATCAGCACCACCTTTCATTGAAGAAGAGGAGGTGCAAGAAGACTCATTGCCAGAAAACCAGGAGGCGGTAGAGGAGGATATTGAGCAGTGGGAGACTCAATCCTCTCCACAAGAAGTTGCAGAACCATCACAGGATCTAGGTGATGTTGTGCCTCCCGAACCTAACATTTCACAGGTTCGAAGATCTTCACGAGGAAGGATTCCTTCAACAAAATATTTGGAGTCAGATTACCTGTTGCTGACTGATGAGGGAGAGATGGAAGGATACCAAGAAGTAGTGTCTCATCCTGAAAAACTCAAGTGGTTGCATGCTATGGAGGATGAGATGGAGTATTTGATAAAGAACCAAACATACGATTTGGTGGAATTACCCAAAGTTAAGAAGGAACTTACGAACAAATGGGTGTTCAGGCTGAAGAAGGGTGAAAACAAAAGGGAGGTCAAGCACAAAGCTCGGTTAGTTGTCAAGGGATTCCCTTAGAATAAAGGAGTTGAATTTGACAATATCTTTTCACCCGTGGAGAAGATGGCTTCAATCCAAGTCATTTTCGAATTAGTGTCTAGCTTGGACTTGGAGCTTGAACATATGGACGTAAAGACAACTTTTCTTCACAGTGACCTCTATGAGGAGATATATATGAAGCAGCCTAAAAAATTTGAGGTTTCTGGACAGGAAAACCTCATTTGCAATTTAAAGAAGAGCTTGTATAGAATGAAACAGGCTCCCAAGAAGTGGTACAAGAAGTTTGACTCATTCATGGCGAGTCATGGATACAAGAGGACACAGGAAGACCTGTGTGTCTACATCCAGATATTTCAGGATGGTATGTTTGTTTCCCTTCTACTTTATTTTGGTGACATGTTGATCATTGGGAAGGATCCAGTGAAGATTAGCCAGTTGAAGAAAGAGTTATCCAAGTCTTTTGATATGAAAGACTTGGGAGCAGCTCAACAGATTTTGGGGATGCAGATCATTTGTGAGAGAAATAGGAAGTTTTTATGGCTGTCTTAGGAGAAGTATGTTAAACATTTTCTGAAACATTTCAACATGGACAAAGCCAAACCAGTGATCATTCCTCTTCCCGGTCATTCGAAGTTGAGCAAGAGTTCATGCTCGTCGTCCAATGAAGAAATCAAGGAGAAGGAGATGATACCATACTCCTCATCAGTTGGAATCTTAATGTACGCTATGGTGAGTAAGAGACCTGACATTGCCCATGCAGTGGAAATCATCAACTGGTTTCTCTCTAATACCGGGAAGCAGCACTGAGATGCAGTTAAGTGGATTCTGAGGTATCTTAAAGGTACTTCAAAGTTATGTTTGTGCTAGGGGTAGATGAACCTATCTTGGAGGGCTATACAAATATGGATATGGCCAGAGATCCTGAGAGCAGGAAGTCTACATCAAGATGCATCTATAATTTTGCAGGAGGAGCTGTATCATGGCAGTCAAGGTTACAGAAGTGCATAACTTTATCCACAAAGGAAGCAGAGTACATTGCTGCTTCGGAAGCTGGCAAGGAGATGTTGTGGCTAAAGCATTTTCTCCAAGAGCTCGAATTCATCCAGAAGGAGTACAAGTTTCATTGCAATAGTTAAAGTGCTTTAGACTTGATCAAGAACTCCATTTACCATTCCCAGATGAAGTACATTGAAATTCGCTATCATTGGATACGCGAAGTGATGGATCAACAACTGCTTCGACTTGTGAAGATCCACACGAAGGAGAACCCGATGGATATGTTGACAAAGGTGGTTACTCGGGAGAAGCTAGACCTTTTCCAATGCTCCTGTGGATTGAAATTGGAGGGGGAGAATTGATGAATATTCTCTAGCTGCCATGGTTGGTGGGTGTTGCACCAACCACACCCACCATAGGAGGAATTCCATTTTGGGGACTGCACATTTCACATGTGAATCAACTATTGTTTTGGCTGCCATTGGAGTTGTCAAAGGAGATGGTGGCCACCATATTTGAGGTCCATGGTTGGTGGGAGAATTGGTGGGGAAGTTGTGTTAACCATGACACCCCCACCATGGATATATAAGGAAGCCTTGGGGACCTTCCATCAATCATATTAGAGAGCCAAGTGTAGAGATCTATTGTGAGAGGGCCAGAAGAGCTCTATGTTTGTGAAATAAAGGGAGTTGTGGGAGGGGTCATTGTAGTCCTTTTTTTTGAGAAATAATGTCTGGTTTCCTCTTCCATTCATCTCTCTTAGTGGTCAGCGAACCACAACATCGTAATTATTGTCGTACCAGTGGATCAATTATTTCTGGTCCCAACAAGTGATATCAGAGCAAAGTTTTGACCCGATGTTGTTCACTTTTTTTAGGTATTAATAATTCTCCTAAATTTGAATATGCTTTGTGATTGTGACCTCAGTTGATATTTCACATCAGAAAAAAATTATTGAGATTATTAAATACACTGTCATGAAATAGAGGAGGTTCTAGATAGGTGGAATTTCCAAATGACACTAAAATGTAAAATCAAGAAATTCAACAGGAATAATTTTCCATTGTGGAAAATGAAGATGCAGATAGTGGTGCGTGAGTAAAATTGCCTATAGAAAATTTGCAAAAGACCAGTAGATATGACAATGGAACATGGTTTCACGACCTCCTCCCTCCAATGATTCCAAAAATGAGGGGAGAGAGGTAATGACCTCCGAGTCTCACCTCCAATAAAACCAGGGCTGCTGACTAGCACCAAAGGTATAAAAATATCATGAAATATGTGTCATTACCCTCTATAATAATGTAGGATCCAAAGATAAGATAAATCATCCACACACAACTCGAAGACATAATATAAAAAGAAACTAAAACTGTCCCACAATGCATGTATAAATAAAACTGATACAGATAAAAGTCTCCAAATGTAAATACCCAAAAGAAAACTAAAGCAGTGACACAATAACTTTCTAGAGGTCCAAGCTTGTAATGTTCATCACGACCCATAAAGTCATCCTAAAAACATAAAAATCAGTTTATATATATAGAGTGAGTATATAAGTATATTCAGTAGGAAAAACCAAAGTCTCTCATGTACATGTGAAAGCATCATACTCATACACTAGTGCGAAAATATCAAAATCAACATCACATAAACACGTCAACTATCCAATCCAACCTAATCAAGGAAATCTCAAAAATAATGCAAGACAAGTATAATAATGTAGTATGAAGTATATTTATGAAAATACCCCACACTACTTTCCCGCTAATTAGTTGTACTCACCCCAATGGTAAACGTCATGTCGCTCCCACCTCTTCTGAATAACATCACAACACATCACATCTCGAATGTAGACACCTAACCCATCACATCACATCATATCTCACCCAAAGACAACTAGGTCACCACATCACATCTCATCTCGTAACCAGTATAACAGCGTATCATGAACAAAAAGATCAACCTCGTGCCCTCCTCCTACCATACACAACCCCAACCATAAGTCATCTCACTGCATCCTTCCCGAATACACCTGGGCCATCACATATCATCACTTAACATCTTGATAGTTGCACTTTTTACCTCTTGTCATCACAACATGTGTATGCCCTTCTCATCAGCTAGAAGATGGAGCAGGGGAGAGTGGGTAGTCATTCATCCATCATCCCACTAGGATGTTGGAAAAAACACACTCAAAACATTTGGTGTGAGCACATGGTGATCGACACGGGTGGGGTGTGTGTGGAAATAAAAAGAATATACAATGTATATAAATAGAGAGTCACAACACGCAAGCCTCATCCTAAGTGTAAAGACCCAGACCTTAGTATCCTTGAGATGGTGTCTTACTTTATTACATTGGTACTAAGTACAAGTGATCACATCCCAAATGATCGAATAGTTTAGTAGATTTGGAAAACTAGATACAAAAATAAGTATTAAATTATAACTTGAAATGGAATACAACATAGAAACTCCATTGGAAACATCGTTATTCTCCTAGATTATCCTTTCGTGTCAATCATAATATACATCTTGGCATCCTAGAGTAAAATAAAACATAAGAAATGGGTGAGCTCAAATACTCAGTATGGGTAAGAATACAACATAAGCAATCATAAATAAACATAAACAATAAGGTTAGGTGAATAACTAAAAACACATGCCATTAAGACATAATCTTGATCACAATATACATGAATAAAATCTGATCAAATAATGCCATATAAATAATCACATGGGAATGAAAATTAATCATGGATATTTTACTAGTCGAATAATCATATAGATTATCAATAACTAATATAATAATGAGGGAATGCATAATGAGGGACATCATATACATACCATCAATGCTTCGACCAAGACACCATACATAATCGGGTAAGACATCACCCAATACCCAAACTAGTTTGTCTTATGAGACCTACTAATACATCAAGGGGCTATAGTGGGCCCCTCCCATCACTTACTAATTCCAATTCATTCCTAATATGAATAGGGTAAAACATAATCAAAATATACATTCATATTGAAACTAGCATATGAAATAACATTCCCTAAAAATAAACATAATCATAAACCATCCAATGTAATATGATGAATGGTATCAAAATAGTACATCCACAGTCAAACTGATCATAAAAAACTCAATAAAATATGGTAGATGGTATCATAAGAGATCAACCTCAATTGAGCATAAGATCCAACAAAGGGGGTTTCATAGTTGAAAAATAATCTAATAAAATCATTGAGAAATTCTTGAGAGATATACCACTTTACATTAAAATCATTTATTTAAAAAGATTCACAATTATAAAAGAAAAATTTTTCTTTGAAAATAACCTTGTAATCTTGTAAATTATTCCTAAATTCATTAAGGCATCATAAAAGAGGGAAAATCCGCTCATTCCATATATGTTTTAAAAAAACATTCCATTTAAATTTTTAATAAAGAGACATTTAAAATAATATTTTTAAAAGAATGTGTGAGCATTAACCAAATAGATCGATAATTTGTATCAGTTGTAAATCCACATAAAATAAGTGTAAATACAACATAAGATAATAAAAATTCATTTCACACATAATAATTACATGACATAATCAATGTAGTAGAAGTTTAACCCAAATAATGGAAATTAGGTTAAGAATTCCCTTACCACTTTGTAATCAGTCGAACCGTATACCCCATAAAATTAATGATAATCAAATGAAAAATTGAATTCCATGAAGATAAATATATTCATGATATGATATATTAAATGGAAGTATGTAAACCACACATAAGAAATATGTTTTGAATAAGGAATATATCTCACATAAGTAAAAGTGAGACGAGAAACCCTTACCTTATGCCTGAAAGTGTTTTGCACCTGTACCTAATGTCATGGATAATCAAATTAGATTAATTAATTATTTAATTCAGAACCCATTAAACATATATTTTATTTATTATAATTTTATAAAGTTAATTTATGGCCATTTCTGTGAGTTATAATGTTTAATTTCGTTGTTCCGAGTGCGTTAGTTTCAAGCTTTAATGGTTGGTTCCCTTGAGTATAAATATGGGAGTTCTTATCAAATGGGAAAAAATTCTTCAGAAGTAAAATTATTTAGTATTAATAAAATTTTAGAATTTTAAATGGTCTCATATACCATTTAGTTATATGGTATGAGGATGATTCATTAGATAAAATGTTGATGAAAATGTCTTAATTTATTTTGGTGGTTTTTATGACCATCATGAACTTGTGCCATTTTAAATAATATTATATTTATATATTAGTTCCAGGACATTATATAACTTATAATATGTATATTAAAATGTTATTTAATAATAATAATGGTTTTATGACTAGATTTGGAGGTTGTAATGGAAAAAAGAAAACTCATCATCCACAAAGGTGGTGAATCGACACATCACGAATGATGTTTTCATTTTAAAAATAAAAATAGAGGAGAATGGATTTGATAATGGATAATACATTAGAACAATAACATTCCAATATATATATGATACTGGATTTACCATTCCACTTTGTATAGGGTAGGTGAGGAGATAATAAGAAAATAAAAGAAATTAAAAGAGAAAGGAGGATTTTACCTCTTGAATATCGTCTGCTTGAGAACCTCCTTAAGACTCTTGGATTTGGCCTTTTAGTAAGACCAGAAGGTCTTGGACACAGGGAAGAGGTTTGGGAATGTAATTGGGAAGAATTTTGAGAATATACAAGTCTTATAAGGTATGAGGAGTAGGGGTGGTGTGGGATGATATTTATAGGGGAGGAAAGGGGTGTTTTTATTTAATTTTATACATTTGTTTATTATTTTGGCTCAAGACTATCAATGGTGTTGATTATTGTGACTAAATATAGTAACTAGAGAATTTTAGTTCTAAATAATGTGTGCTTACCCCATCCATACATCATCCATGACTCAATAATTCATTTATTTACATATAATGTCAAATATCGTAAATTACTGTATTTCATAATTCATAAAAAATTCAACTATTTTAGAAAAATCCCAAAAAACCACCATAACCATTTTTCAATATCTAGATTTTAAAAATGAGCTCCATTTTATGAAAATAAATTTCTAAATATGATAAATTTAATTTCTAAATAAAATTATAATCTATTTGAAAAAATATTGATTTTAATATTATAACCGATTTTACGACACTTTGAAAAATTAATTAAGGTCTCATAAAATTATCTTATAATTTTAATGAAAAAAATATTAATTTATGAATATATTTTATAAATATAAATTTTCTTTTAAATAATTATATTAATTATAAAATTGTAAATAAACATTTATGTTTCAAAAGAATTCCAACACTTAATTTACCATTTTAAAACATTTATTTACTTATTCCATGATATAAATATATCATATTTTCATTTATGAGATAACTATATTTTATTTATACTTTCTTAGGTGAGGTTATTATTCTAATGGCTAGATTTGTATTCAAAATAGTCACATTATTATTCCAGTAGTCATGTTAATATTAAATAGTATATCACGGTTATAAACTCGGTGTTGCGTGCAACATAAGATATTGAAGATGTTAAATTTTAAAGAGACATACCATAACTTCTCAGGGTGTTAAAATATGGGTACAATACCAAGGCATAATCACAAGATCCTCCACTACCACTGCTAAAACTAAATTCACAACCCCCCACAAGAAAAACACAAGTCAGAATTCTGATTTCAGTCTTTAATTCTCATTAATCCATTTTCTAATTTCTCCATTACCAACCCATTCTATTAAAACATGCATCCTATTTAGTATTTCCATCCCATTAGTTCATATATAAAAATAAAACATTTAAAGCACGCAGTCCATCATCAATTCATTTGTTATGCATGCCTGTTTGAAATCATTATAATTCATTTAATTCCATTACTACCCGTATTACTAGAATAAGAAATCATACCACAACAATAGACATCCCAAATTCCATATACCAACAAGATTATATGCACTTTCACATCCCCACTACACAACCACACCACAACCACCATCGTAGCCCCACTACTCATGCAACACAACAAAGACACTAGTCATGCATCACATCAACACAACTAAGAAACAACACACATACGCTTCTAGAAAATCGTTCCACACCACACACAACATTTTTCGGATTAGGAATAGTGGCTTTCATTCAATCCCACTTCTTTATTTTAAGGGTGTTATCACACAACTATAAGATCTTGGGGAATCCAATTAATTAACCAGGTATACTTGATTATCCAATTCATCATCAAATTTACATTTTTTATTGATAATGATATAATACAACCAAATAAACAACAAAAAAAAATAGGCCTACAAAGGTCTGAAATGGTGAAGGTAGAGGGAATACCCTCTAATAAGATTGACCCCTTCAGGTTTCAAAGTGATAATATCATGAAGCCATACCTGATCATTACCAGTGACCTCCAACGAAGCTAGATGATCTTCCACTTTGTTACCCTCATTCCAAGAGTGCCTAATTTTGATGTTATTAGTGATACTTATTTTTCACTTTCTGATAATATATATAATAGACCATGGAGGAGAGAAAATATCATTCAAGACATCATGGAGGATCTTGGAGTCTATTTTAGATTCTGATAAAATTAACCCCTTCGGATGGTAGAGATTAATACCCATAAGCATAACCTTGGATTTGGCCTGAAGATAGAAACCATGGCCCAAGTGTGAGGAGAAGGCCAAGAGGACCAAGCCTCGAGAATCCTGGAAAACCGTAGCCCCTTGCAAGTCACCCATCCTGCAAGATCCATCAATATTGAGCTTAAGGCCCCTGGAGGGGAGATGTCATCTCACCCAGAGGCCGCAGGAACTACTGCTGTCTAATTGAACCTCATGTGTCTGAGGAATCATCCACTAGAGGGAGGGGGCATCCCTCCAGTTTCCAATGAGCCAAGCCAAACCAAGGAGAATACACTTCATCCTAATGATTATAGACATACCATCTGAATAAAACCCTTCATGTATAAGCTTATTTCTGGCCTTCCATATAGACCAGCACCCAATATGGAGGATCACCAAGTGTTCCATCTTCTCTGGCCCTCTGTCTCCTGAACCATAGAACCACCTATCCAAGAACGGGAGCTCCACCGGGTTATTGTCGTGGATTCCTATGAACTCCCCAAAGAAACACCACAATTCACACACCCATTCAACTCTAAAGAAGAGTTTTTATAAATTTTCCTCCCTATAGTCTTTACAATAGGAGCATCGAGAGATGTATGGGATACTAAAACGTTTGATATTCTCATCCACAGGGATGGCCTGAGACCTGATCCTACATAACAAAAAATTGAATTTCAATGGAACCACCTTGGACCAAAGGGTTCCATGCCAGCTATCCTGCTCCTGCATTATGACCCGAGAGCATCGATAATCTCGAGTGGTGAAAGACCCTGAGTAATTTGGAGTGAAAATGCAATGATCGAGTTCCTACGTCAAGATAATGAGATTGAAGATGGCATGTTGCTCTTCGTCCAAAAAAACCTTGATGAGGGTTGGGTACCTGCTAGCCTCCATGAAAGATATGGTCATAGAATGACACCCTGAGAAACCGTTCACATTCCCTACCCAGTTGTGATGCCAGAATGAAATTTCACCCCTCACAATAATCCATTTAGAGTGCGAATGAATCTCTAAGATCGGGTTAAATAAATTAGTCTATAATGAAGAAACCCGAACTTTCATCATGGAATGGTTACTAAAAAGTGGGTGCATTGTTTTTTCCCACAACATACTCTATTTCAGAACGTCCCATGCCAACCTTTCATGCATGCAACCTAGGGTGTCGTCCAAGATACTCACATTAATACCACATTCCCTAGCAGTTCTTGCCACCCTTCGCCAAGAGGCCCAGTGCCTTTTCCCTTCTTTAAGTGGATCCCAAATGAAACCAGCCATGAGATTATCAATAATAGAATCAACACCCTTCGGTGCCTTAATAGTTGAAAGAGCATGGATTGAAGTAGCCAACAAGACACTATTAATGAGAGTAATGTGACCCCCAAAGGACAAGAACCAGTTTTCCAGTTGTGGATACGCTCTGCAATATTGCTAATAAAAAAATTGAAGTCTTGAATCCTCAGTCTGCTAGGGGAAATGGGAAACCCAAGGTATTTCATAGGGAAGCATCCTCTTTGCATAGGAAGGGTGAGCTGAACATCAGAAATCCTTCTGGGTGAGTAGTTGTTGGAGATGAAGTAGAGGGTCTTCTCTTTATTGAGAAGCAAACCACTCCAGTGGCAGTAATCATCCAAGAGGTGGTTCAATCCTCGGATGAATTTTCCACCCATTTATAAATCCAAGGGTGTCATCCTTGAACATTAAGTGAGAAACGATTGTGGCCCTCATGCTCCTATGATAGGCCATAATATCTTCATTTTTGATGCTCTTATGAATGAGCCAATTGAGAACCTCTTGTGTTAAGATGAAAATGATGGGGACAATGGGTCTCCCTATCTTAGGCCATGAATAGATTTGAGGAAACCATAGGAATTCCCCAAGAATGATACTTCCATCCACATGGAGAGGAAACATATGAAAGCAAGATCAATAATCTTGGAGGAGAAACCCATACCTTCCATCACCTTGATGATTAAGCCCTACTCCATACAGTCATAAGATTTGTTCATGTCCATATTGAAAGTCACATTAGATCCATGGGTTTTATAGTTAATATCTCTAATCATTTCTTGGGTAAGGGAAATAGCCCCTTGGATAGACTGACCCCTCACACAGCCATGCTGCTCCATGGAAATCCACCTTGGAAGATGATTGGAAAATCTGGCATTAATGACACTTGTAAGAACTTTATAAGGGAAGTTGCAGATAGACACTGGTCTGTAGTGCGTAATAGATGAGGGGTTCCTGTTTTTGGGAATAATAATCATAGTAGTGGTGCATGAAACCAGTGGAAGACTCCCCCCTTAAAGAAGTCACTACTGGAAATGCTGTTTTTCCCAACGGGTGTTTACCAACGGTTTGCTAAAACCGTTGGGCTTCAAGGATTAAGAAAGCCTTTCCCAACGGTTCATTGAAACCATTGGGAAAAGCCTCCCCTTTGCCAATGGTTTGAAGAAACCGTTGGTAAAGGGGTGTGTTAATCACCTTTTTCCAACGGTTCTTTTGAACCGTTGGGAAAGGGTCACCCCTTTGCCAACGGTTTCCTCAAACTGTTGGCAAAGGGGTCCTTAGCATCTCTTTCCCAACGGTTCTTTAAAACCGTTGGGAATTATTTCCCCCAAATCTAGTCGCGAGGCTGCTCTCCCCCATTCACACAGAACCTAATTTCATTCGCTCCACCGCTCTCCTCTCGCGAAATCCCCTATCCGAAGAGGTGAAAACCATCTGAAATCAGGTATCTTTTCATTTATACACATATACTTCTTTATTTTTATTGTTATTGCTTTAGTATTTTAGTTTTAAGTTATCAATCCACCTCCAGCTCTCTGCTGCTCTCCAAATCCCCCATCCGAATAGGTGAAAACCCATTTGAATCATCTCAAATCAAGTAATTTTTTCTTTATACACATATGGTACCTTGTTTTTATTGTTATTGATCTAATATTTTAGTTTTAATTTTGGATTTTGATTTGATTTCACCGTGTAAAATAGGAAAATGAATAAATATTTTGTTAATTAATTAGTTTCCCCTGGAATATCAGTTGTGTTATAATGTCCATGCTAAATAAAGGGGTAATGTAATAAAAGACCTTGAATAAATAAATTGTGGAAGTTGGGGTATGTTGCCTCTATGAGAGGTTTTTTGTTGTGTTTCATTGTATGTTGTAGGCTGTTTTATGGGGATTGAGGTGACCAGTTGGGCTTTGTGATATGTGGGGTTGTAATGTGATGGTTAGTGGGCATGGATGTGTCATGTGAAGTTGTATGATAGTGATGATGTGTGGTGGTGTTGTATCGTGTGGAGGTGTTGTGTGATGAAGTTGTGGTGTATATTGTGGTGAGGTGGTTTTGGTTGTGTGGTGGTTTGTGATGTGCAATATTTTTATTGTCATATGTGGTTGTTTTGGTGAGATGGTTGGTCGATGTAACATGGTGTCGATGGTTATTGTGAGATGGTGAGTTGTTGTGTGGTGGTTTTATTAGTTTCCTGGTTATCTATGGAATAAATTATGTTGTTAAAACAAAAAAACAAGATATTAAATAAATGAGATGGAATAGAAATGGATGTGTGGTAAATGGATTTAATTAATTTAACATTAAATGAATGGACAATGTAAGTGTGAATGAAGTGGCTTATAAATGAATGTGAGAAATGTTATGCGTCTTGTGTGGTGGTGGTGTGGTTTATGTGTTTTATGGTAGTAGTGAAGTGTGTGATTATGTAGTTAATGTGAACCCATAGGTTGAGTATTTTGTGCTATCTATATATCATGTATTTTTATGTTATTTCTACACATTCCAGGGGGGTGGTATGTCTAGGTGGTGGTGGTGGGGTTGCAGGGGAGGGGGGTGTGGGCTGTTTGGGAGGGTGGGTGGGGCTATCCAGGGGGGTACGGGATGTCCAGGGAGGTACGGGGGTGGGCGGGCTGTCCACAAGGGTGGACGGGCTGTCCACGGGGGTGGCCGGGCTGTCAAGGAGGGGTGGGCGGGCTCTCCAGGGGGGGTGGGTGGGCTGGCCACAAGGGGGTAGGGGTGTCCAGGGGGGTGGGCGGGCTATCCAAGGGGGTGGGGGCTGTCCATAGGGAGAAGCGGTGTCGAGGGGGGTGGGTGGGCTGTCCACGGGGGTGGTTGGGTTGTCTAGGGGGTAGGGGGCGTCCACGGGGGTGGGTGGGTTGTCCACGGGGGTGGGCGGGGCTATCCACGGGGGTGGGAAAGGCTGTCCACGGGGGTGGGTGGGGCTGTCCAGGGGGTGTGGGCTATCCTGGGGGTCTGGGTGGGGTGTCCTGGTGGGGGAGGGGTGTGTGGGGTGTCCAGGGGGGTTGGTATGTCTAGGTGGTGGTGGTGGGGTTGCAGGGGAGGGGGTGTGGGCTGTTTGGGAGGGTGGGCGGAGCTATCCTGGGGGGGGTACGGGGTGTCCAGGGGGGTACGTGGGTGGGCGGGCTGTCCACAAGGGTGGACGGGCTGTCCACGGGGGTGGTCGGGCTATCAAGGAGGGGTGGGCGGGCTGTCCAGGGGGGGTGGGTGGGCTGGCCACAGGGGGTAGGGGTGTCCAGGGGGGTGGGCGGGCTATCCAAGGGGGTGGGGGGCTGTCCATAGGGAGAAGGGGTGTCGAGGGGGGTGGGTGGGCTGTCCACGGGGGTGGTTGGGCTGTCTAGGGGGTAGGGGGTGTCCACAGGGGTGGGTGGGTTGTCCACGGGGGTGGGCGGGGCTGTCCACGAGGGTACCCTACTAATATGGTTATGGGATGAGGCATGCTCTGATGTGATAACACATTAAGTTCTTGTTGGTTTTACATTTTTTCAATAACACATTAGTATGTTTTTTTCACATGTGTAGTTGATACCATGATTATTTTCTTCCTTTATCGTTTACTTAAATGTATTTTCTATTAAAGTTCAATCCTATTGAATTGTTTATGACAAAATGACTTATATGAATTTTTTTACAGAATGGACAGAAGTTGGATGTATGAAACCGATCGTATCTCAAGATATTTTCAAAACAATTTGGAGAGCTTTATAGATTTTTCATTTCACAATGCTTCAGATAGTGGTCGCATACACTGCCCATGTTCCAATTGTGTTGGTAGACCTTGGTTGAGTCGTGAAGAAGTCAGCTACCACATAACCAAAAATGGTTTTCAAGCAAACTACTTTGTGTGGTATCACAATGGGGAGAAAATGAAATCTCAAATTGGTGATGATCGAAATGAAAGGACTGGAATGGAGAATTTGTTAGATGATCGGTTTCCGTTTATTCGTCATCATGAAAAAGAAAGGATTTCGACTCAAGAAGACGTCGATATGAGGACAACTGATGCATCTAGTGAAAATGATGATATTGATAGGGTGAAAAAATTGAATGATGCTGCCACGACTCCAGTATATCGACAATGCGATAAAATGAAAAAGCTGGAATTTTTAATCCGATTGTTTCATGGAAAAACTATGTATGGGATTTATAATACAGCAATCGATTACATTCTTACCCTCTTGAAGGATTAACTTCCAGATGATGCAGATATTCCCTCAAACCACTATATGGCATGGAAGTTAGTTGAAGAACTTGGATTTTCCAAAAACAAAATTCATGCTTGCCCAAAAGATTGCAGTTTATTCTGGGAAGAAACCGCTGAATGAAATGAATGTATAAAATGTGGCACATCCCGCTGGAAGTCAAAATCTGATGGAACACCATCCCGCGTTCCACAGAAAGTAATGTGGCACTTTCCATTGATCCCCAGACTCCAGAATCTTTTTATGTCTGATGACATATCAATAAAAATGAGATGGCATGATACCGAGAGAAAGAAGACTAATGATGAGTTGGTTCATCCTGCAGATGGATTTGCATGGCAGAGATTTGATGCTCGACATCCTGATTTTGCAGCTGACGTGCGTAATGTGAGGCTGGGTCTTTCATGCGACGGTTTTAATCCGTTTGGGCAGATGCTTACTTCGCACAGCACATGGCCAGTTTTTATACACATTTATAATCTTCCTCCATGGTTGTGTATGAAACAATCTTTCACTTTCATGAGTATACTCATATCTGGTCCTTCTGATCCCAGCATTGATATTGATGTATACATGCAACCTTTAATAAAAGAGTTGAAACTTCTTTAGGATGTGGGTGTGCGGACATACGATGCATGTTCGAAAGACATATTTCAGATGCGTGCTGCGCTTATGTGGACGATCAATGATTTTCCGGCTTATGCAATGATGTTTGGATGGAGCACGAAGGGAAAACTGTCATGTCCAGTTTGTATGAAGAATACATGATCTAGAAGACTGAAACATTGTTGTAGTTTCAGTTTTATGGGACATCGACGATTTTTGCCAAAGGATCATCCATATAGAATGAATCGTCGAAGATTTGATAATACTATAGAGACCGATGATCCACCTCAGCATATGTCTGGAACTGATGTGCTTAATGAATTGAAAGATTTCAGTTTTTCGTTCGGGAAGGGTCAAATGAAATCTGTAAAGAGAAAGAATGTTTCCACAGAAACCTGTTACAATTAGAGGAAGAGGAGTATCTTTTTTGATTTGCCTTATTGGTCAACCAATTTGCTGCGTCATTGCTTAGACGTAATGCATATTGAAAAGAATATATGTGAAATGTTGCCTTCAGTTCTTCTAAATGTCAAGGGGAAGAAAAAAGATGATTTACGATCTCGACGTGACTTGGTGGATTGGGGAATCAGACCAGAATTGCATCCTGTGCGTATCAGTGAAAATAAATGGCAACTTCCATGTGCTTCTTATGTGATGGCACCTACTGAAAAAAAACAATTTTTGGAAGTATTAGAGACTATTAGAGTTCCTGATGGCTATTCAAGCAACATATCTAAACGGGTCAACAGAAGAGAGTTGAAGCTAAAATCTTTGAAGACTCATGATTATCACGTTCTACTGCAAGAGTTGCTTCCAATAGCAATCCGTCATCTTTTGTCCAATAATGTATGGGTGGGTGTTATTCGGTTGTGCCATTTTTTTAGAGATCTTTGTGCTAAGAAGTTGTCCAAGTCTTTCTTACAAAAAATGTTGACAGATGCCCCATTAATTTTGTGTGAGTTGGAGAAAATATTTCCCCCATCATTTTTCACATGCATGCTGCATCTGACTGTCCATATTCCAACTGAAATACTTCTCAGAGGACCTGTCTCTTTTCGTTGGATGTATCCAACTGAAAGAAATATGTTTACATTAAATTCTTATGTTCGAAACAAGAATCATCCCGAAGGTTCTATCGTGAACGGTTACTTAGCTCAAGAATGTATGGATTTCTGTTCAATGTATTTGTCTGATCTTACTACAAGAATGAACAGACCAATGAGAAATGAAGAAGAACAATATGAGCAAATTGAACCCAGTTTTCCATCACTTCCTCAAACAGGAGGAATTCCTGGATCATATACATTGAAGACATTAAGCCTTGAAGAGCGAGAGATGGCACATCGCACAGTTTTGTTCAACTGTGATTTGTTCGATGACTATATCAGGTAACAAAATTGAATATGTATATCTTACATATATATATGTTAAATTATTCATATTTTTTATCTACAGGGAACATAAAACAATGATAAATAGGAAGCATCGTTCTTTATCTTTGAGAAGGAGAGAGACTTTGCATAGCAAAGAGTTTTTTGCTTGGTTAAAATTGAAGGTAAAAATATTACTGTTTAAATTAATTTTTTCAATATTTACTTAAGTTTAACTGTCATTTATATTGTAGGTATTGAGTTTGTCTGCTGACTCTGTCTCTGAGGAAATAAGAGCTTTGGCTTTTGGTCCTAATACCGTGGTTCGTGACTGTAAATCAACTGTTATCAATGGGTACAGATTTATTGTCATTGAACGAGCCAAAAACATGAGAACACAACACGATGGTATTATGGTTACTGCCACAACAGATTGTTATGTTAGTGCATCAGATAGTAGACCGCGACTTGAAAATGTGTGTTATTATGGAGTCGTTGAGAAAATAATAATATTGGATTATTACTCTCATGGACGAGTCACAATGATGAAATTCCATTGGTTTTATTCGATGATGAGACATGGCACATTTATTGATGATTGTGGATTTCGAGTAATTAATATGACCCGCACTCTTGCAACCGAAGAACCATATGTGTTGGCATCAATGGCTAAACAAGTTTTTTATGTTAAAGATCAACTTCAACCTGAATTTGGTGTCATAGTTGAAGTAATTCCAAGACATATTTTTGATGATGCTGATGATGGAATTGACACTGTCCCTATTGCCATTGGAACCGATCCATTTATTTCTTCTGATGACTCCAATAGCTCAATTGTCAGAGTTGATTGTGAACCTGAAGTTGTGGTTGGAAATATATAGAATCATTCATCCATGTTCTCAATTCTTTTGGTTTACCTCGAGTTGGGTTGTTAAGGTTGGTAATATTCATATTTATTTAGTATTGATCACAAATATGTTTTAGCTGACTTGACCGTTATGTGAATTTTCAATGTTTATTGGTTGCTGTTTTATTTGAATTGCATTTTCTAATTTGGAATTGAACTGTATTCAAACCAAATCAAACAATATTTCTAACTTGGTGAACATTACAACTTGTATGTTTTATTAAATTCATTCAAGCTCTTCTAAAACAATTGATAGCTAAATTACCAATAAATCCCCTCATTCCCTCATATATTTAGTTTTTTGGTTTACACATTAATTTTCTTTTTCTAATTAATTACATATTTGTTTTCAAATGCAGGAAATGCAGCCAATTGAAGAGAGACGGAGAAAAAAAATGGCGGAGAACAATCGTCGGATGGAGGAGATGGGCATTCCACCATTAGTGCCTACAGTGAGTACTTTATTTCAAATATATATATATATATATATATTTACAGAATATATAATGTCATGTGATTAATTTTTTTGTAAACTTTTTTATAGGATCCACCATTACGTCGACAGTTATTCGACGAGGAGCCTAGTACTGGTCCTAGTACTCAGGCCGGTGGTACGAGGAGGGTTCGTACCAGAGGTGGACGTAGAGCTGCGCGTGCCCGACTAGACCCTTTCCCTCCCACTGACATTTCATCCTTCCCACATTCTGATCCTGGTGTGTCGTTAGGGACACACGGGGTATTTAGGCCTCCCATGTTTTCTCTACCTTCTGTATCTTCTGCCCCATCATTTTCACATCCCATGATGATTCCCACTCCCCAGTCAGCATCAGGTCATACAGCTGTTCCATCTTCTTTTCCTTCTACTTCTGTCTCTATGAGCTTTTATATTCCATCGTCTTCGACTCCTATTCCACCAGAGGGTGTTCCATCAGGTTTTGTGGATCCGGCGCCACTCATTGATCAGACTAGCGCAGGTATATTTATAAAACCCTAACAAATTTTTATAGCAATATTTATTTTCATTATAACATGTTTTGATAAAATATTTGTTTTTCTTTCATGACAAATACATCTACTGACAGGAGGCGGGGGAGGGGCCATACACGCATGCGTTCGGTGTGGAACCGTCGCACACAGGTTATGGTGGAATATAATGAAGACAATCAGATGGTTGAGAAAACATGGCAGCAATGTCGGAGTTTTCTGGCGACGCTTGCCAAATACTCTGAAATCATTCCCGTCAGCCCGCTGTCATGGAGACATTTTCCACATGAGGTCAAAGATGGAGCTTGGGCAGAGATATGGGTAAAGAAATCTGTTGTATTTAATGCCATGAATTATTTTTGTATTTATATGAATTAATATTTTGATTTCAGCTTCGATTTAATTTTCCTGATGGTGAGGGTGCACGACTGGAACGTCTAAAGGATTTAGGCGAGCTTTAGAGAGCCTACAAGCATGATATGTATATTGGCTGGCGTGCTATAGTTGGCACTGAGTTAGAGGCGGTACCAGTCGTGGATGATTGTCCTATAGAGCAGTATCGTCAGATGATTACTCATTGGACGAGTACCCAGTTTAAGTTATGAATTACATTTGAGGTATTGAAATAATAACTTTCAAGTTTTTCATTAATATTATCCTTTGCATTATCAAATTTTATTTAGGAATCATCTGGAAAAAATAAAAAAAAACATTGATGCAAAAAAATACCTCCATACACTATGACGCACGACGATGCCGGATCATGAGAGGCAGCAGGTATGACAATTTTTTATAAGTTTTCTTTACGACTTACATTTTCTTTTGTTTCCTCAATTATTTAATCATTTTCTAAAGTTTTTATATAACTTTTGTTTTCAATGTCATTGTAGAGGCAATTACAAAATATTGAAGGACGTGTGCCTCGAGAAAAACTGTTTTGCTCGAGTAAACGAAAAAAGGATGGAAGTGCTGTCAACGAAGCGACTCAGCAGTAGATTGTAAGTTTTAATCTGTTGATTTTATATTTTAATATCTATTTCGTAACTTAATAATATATTTATATTTGTAACAGGATGCTTTAGAGGCCCTCGATGCCCAAGAAGCAGACAATTTTGGGCCATCTGATCACTTACATCAGGTGTTGGGAGAGGATCATTCTGGCAGAGTACGCTGCCGACCTAGGATAGCCCCGACGAGGTATTGGCCTGCCTCAGGTACGAGTTGTAGTGCCACCGAGCTGCAGCAAGTTAGGGAACAGGCAGAACAGGCTGAGAAAAGGGCCACAGAGACAGCAGAACAGTCTGCTAGGGAAAACAGTGCATTTATGAAATTTATTGAAGTTCTACGTCCAACACTTCCAGCAGAGGCCAGCCCAGCCATTGATGAATACATGTCGTCGATACATTCTATATATGGTGCACCAGGTGGCAGTTCCAGTGGTGGTCAGGCCGATGTCCAGCTTGAAGATGATGATGGCGAGGAGTCTGATGCGGAAGAGGAGGGAGATGAGGAGGGCGAGGAGGAGGGCGAAGACGAGGAGGAAGGCGTTGTGGAGGGTGAGGACGATGAGGAGGACGATGACGAGGGTGATGATGATGATGATGATGGTGATGGTGATGCTGATGTGGTACATATTGATCCGTTACATTTTTGACTTATATTACTGAGATTTGATGTTTAATCTATTCTAGTTGTTGGTTTTATCTAGACTCGTAATATAGTATTGGAGTTGAGTTATTTTTATATATTGTCTGTTTTTATGGATGGTGTTGTCTTTTAGTGGTTCTGTGTTTGTGAACTCCCTGGACAACCCCCCTCATTCTTGGACCCTGGACAACCCCCCCTCCCCCTTGGACCCCGAACACCCCCCAAACACCCCCCAGACAGCCCCGCGGACAGCCCCCCGTACAGCCCCCAACCCTCCACCCTGGACCCCGAATAGCCCCCCGGATAGCCCCTCGGACAACCCCCTCACCCTCCCCCTTGGACCCCGGACAACCCCCCAAACACCCCCCGGACAGCCCCCTGAACAACCCCGGACAACCCCATGAACAACCCCTGAACAACCCCTGAACAACCCCTGAACAACCCCCTGAACAACCCCCGGACAGCCCCCTGAACAACCCCTGAACAACCCCTGAACAACCCCCAAACACCCCTTGGACAGACCCCGCATAGCCCCCCCACCCTACTCCTTAGTCCCCGGACAGCCCCCCGGACACCCACCGGACAGCCCCCCCGGACAGCCCCCGCGGACATCCCCCTGGACAGCCCCCCATACAGCCCCCAACCCTCCACCCTGGACCTCGGATAGCCCCCCGGATAGCCCCCCGGACAGCCCCCCGAACAGCCCCCCAGACAACCCCCCCACCCTCCCCCTTGGACCCTGGACAACCCCCCCAAAGACCCCCCGGACAGCCCCCTGAACAACCCCGGACAACCCCCTGAACAACCCCTGAACAACCCCTGAACAACCCCTGAACAACCCCTGAACAACCCCTGAACAACCCCCTGAACAACCCCAGGACAGCCCCCTGAACAACCCCGGACAACCCCCAAACACCCCCCGGACAGACCCCGCACATCCCCCCACCCTCCTCCTTGGTCCCCGGATAGCCCCCCGGACACCCACCGGACAGCCCCCCCGGACAGCCCCCCGGACAGCCCCTCCACCTTCCTTAATTTCATTAGCTCTGAAATGTTTCATAGCACGATCAACTAAAATATAATCCATACTAAATATGATATAAAAATATTCTATATTAATTTCCATAAGATTTTAAGTGAAAACAAAAAGTGAAATACGAAAAACTGACCAAACGCATTCAAAATGTGTTGGACGCCCGTTTTGGCCGTTTATCACACCAGAACTGCGTTGTCGGTCACCGCGGGCACACGGCACGTCCGATTGACGTGCCGTCTGCTCGACCACTTCATAAATCACTCACCCATATTTTTCGTCTGATTTCAGGCCATTCCGAAATCGTTCGGCTCGTTTGGACCACCCTCACGCGCGTTTACGAAGCGCGCGCATCACTTAAAACACGAATATTGAGCCGTACCGCGCAAACCGCACGTCCGATTGACGTACCGTCTACACGTACACATCACGAATAATAATGAGAATGTTTCACGGTGGTTTCAGCTCAATCCAAGGTCGTCCGCTATGAATTTGACCGTTTGATGCCCGTTTTGGCCGTTTATGACACCAGAACTGCGTTGTCGGTCACCGCGGGCATATGGCACGTCCAATTGACGTGATGTCTGCTCGACCACTTTAGAAATCACTCACCCGTATTTGTCGTCTGATTTCATGCCATTCCGACTTCGTTTGGCCCGTTTGGACTCCCCTCACGCGCGTTTACGAAGCGCGCGCATCACTTAAAATACGAATATTGAGCCGTACCACGCAAACCGCATGTCCGATTGACGTTCCGTCTGCACGTACACGTCAAGAATAATAATTAGAATGTTTCACGGTAGTTTCAGCTCAATCTGAGGTCGTCCTCTACGAATTTGACCGTTGGACGCCCGTTTTGGCCGTTTATGACACCAGAACTGCGTTGTCGGTCACCGCGGGCACACGGCACGTCCGATTGACATGCCGTCTGCTCGACCACTTCATAAATCACTCTCCCGTATTTGTCGTCTGATTTCAGACCATTCCGACTTCGTTCGGCCCATTTGGACCCCCCTCACGCGCGTTTACGAAGCGCGCACATCACTTAAAACACGAATATTGAGTCTTACCGCACAAACCGCACATCCGATTGACATGCCGTCTACGCGTACATGTCACGAATAATAATTAGAATGTTGCACGGTGGTTTCAGCTCAATATGAGGTCGTCCGCTATGAATTTGACCGTTTGACGCCTGTTTTGGCCGTTTATGACACCAGAACTGCATTGTCGGTCACCGTGGGCACACGGCACGTCCGATTGACGTGCCGTCTGCTAGACCACTTCATAAATCATTGTCCCGTATTTTTCGTCTGATTTCAGTCCATTCCGACTTTGTTCGGCCCGTTTGGACCCCCCTCACGCGCGTTTACGAAGCGCGCGCATCACTTAAAACATGAATATTGAGCCGTACCGCGCAAACCGCATGTCCAACTGACGTTCCGTCTGCGCGTACACATCACGAATAATAATTAGAATGTTGAACGGTGGTTTCAGGTCAATTCGAGGTCATCCTCTATGAATTTGACCGTTTGACGCCCGTTTTGGCCGTTTATGACACCAGAACTGTGTTGTCGGTCACCGCGGGAACACAGCACGTCCAATTGACGTGTCGTCTGCTCGACCACTTCAGAAATCACTGTCCCGTATTTTTCGTCTGATTTCAGTCCATTCCAACTTTGTTCAGCCCGTTTGGACCTCCCTCACGCGCGTTTACGAAGCGCGCGCATCACTTAAAACACGAATATTGAGCCGTACCGCGCAAACCGCACGTCCGATTGACGTGCCGTCTGCACGTACACGTCACGAATAATAATTAGAATGTTGTACGGTGGGTTTAGGTCAATCCGAGGTCGTCCGCTATGAATTTGACCGTTTGACGCCCGTTTTGGCCGTTTATGACACCAGAACTGCGTTGTCGGTCACCGCGGGCACACGGCACGCCCAATTGATGTGCCGTCTACTCGACCACTTCATAAATCACTCACCCGTATTTGTCGTCTGATTTCAGGCCATTCCGAAATCGTTCGTCCCGTTTGGACCACCCTCACGCGCGTTTACGAAGCGCGCACATCACTTAAAACACGAATATTGAGCCGTACCGCGCAAACCGCATGTCCGATTGACGTGCCGTCTGCGTGTACACTTCACGAATAATAATGAGAATGTTTTACGGTGGTTTCAGCTCAATCTGAGGTCGTCCTCTATGAATTTGACCGTTTGACGCCCGTTTTGGCCGTTTATGACACCAGAACTGCGTTGTCGGTCACCGCGAGCACAAGGCACGTCCAATTGACGTGACGTCTGCTCGACCACTTCAGAAATCACTCACCCGTATTTTTCGTCTGCTTTCAGGCCATTCCGATTTCGTTTGGCCCGTTTGGACCCCCCTCATGCGCGTTTTTGAAGCGCGCGCATCACTTAAAATACGAATATTGAGCCGTACCGCGCAAACCGCACGTCCGATTGACGTGCCGTCTACGCGTACATGTCAAGAATAATAATTAGAATGTTTCACGGTGGTTTCAGCTCAATCTGAGGTCGTCCGCTATGAATTTGACCGTTGGACGCCCGTTTTGGCCGTTTATGACACCAGAACTGCGTTGTCGGTCACCGCGGGCACACGGCACGTCTGATTGATGTGCCGTCTACTCAACCACTTCAAAAATCACTCACCCGTATTTGTCGTCTGATTTCAGGCCATTCCGACTTCGTTCGGCCCGTTTGGACCCTCCTCACGCGCGTTTACGAAGCGCGCGCATCACTTAAAACACGAATATTGAGCCGTACCGTGCAAACCGCATGTCCGATTGGCGTGACGTCTATGCGTACACATCAAGAATAATAATTACAATGTTTCTCGGTGTTTTCAGGTCAATCCGAGGTCGTCCGCTATGAATTTGACCGTTGGACGCCCGTTTTGGCCGTTTATGACACCAGAACTGCGTTGTCGGTCACCGCGGGCACACGGCACGTCCGATTGACGTTTCGTCTGCTCGACCAATTCAGAAATAACTAACCCGTATTTTTCGTCTGATTTCAGGCCATTCCGACTTCGTTCGGCCCGTTTGGACCCCCCTCACGCGCGTTTACGAAGCGCGCGCATCACTTAAAACATAAATATTGAGCAGTACCGCGCAAACCGCACGTCCGATTGGCGTGCCATCTGCGCGTACACGTCACGAATAATAATTAGAATATTTCACGGTGTTTTCATGTCGATACGAGGTCGTCCTCTATGAATTTGACCGTTTGACGCCCGTTTTGGCCGTTTATTACACCAGAACTGCGTTGTCGGTCACCACGGGCACACGGCACGTCCGATTGACATGCCGTCTGCTCGACCACTTCATAAATCACTCACCCGTATTTGTCGTCTGATTTCAGGCCATTCCAAAATCGTTCGGCCCATTTGGACCACCCTCACGCGCGTTTACGAAGCGCGCGCGTCACTTAAAACACGAATATTGAGTCGTACCGCGCAAACCGCACATCCGATTGACGTGCCGTCTGCGCGTACACGTCACGAATAATAATGAGAATTTTTCACGGTGGTTTCAGCTCAATCTGAGGTCGTCCGCTACGAATTTTACCGTTTGACGCCCGTTTTGGCCGTTTATGACACCAGAACTGCGTTGTCGGTCACCGCGGGCACATGGCACGTCCAATTGACGTGCCGTCTGCTTGACCACTTCAGAAATCACTCACCCGTATTTGTCGTCTGATTTCAGGCCATTCCGACTTCGTTTGCCCCGTTTGGACCCCCCTCACACGCGTTTACGAAGCACGCACATCACTTAAAATACGAATATTGAGCCGTACCGCGCAAACCGCACGTCCGATTGACGTTCCGTCTGCGCGTACACGTCACGAATAATAATTAGAATGTTTCATGGTGGTTTCAGCTCAATCTGAGGTCGTCCGCTATGAATTTCACCGTTGGACGCCCATTTTGGCCGTTTATGACACCAGAACTGCGTTTTCGGTCACCGCGGGCACATAAATCACTCTCCCATATTTGTCGTCTGATTTCAGGCCATTCCGACTTCATTCGGCCCGTTTGGGCCCCCCTCACTCGCGTTTACGAAGCGCACACATCACTTAAAACATGAATATTGAGTCGTACCGCGCAAACCGCACATCCGATTGATGTGCCGTCTGAGCGTACACGTCATGAATAATAATTAGAATGTTGCACGGTGGTTTCAGCTCAATCTGAGGTCGTCCGCTATGAATTTGACCGTTTGACGCCCGTTTTGGCCGTTTATGACACCAGAACTGCATTGTCGGTCACCGAGGGCACACGGCACGTCCGATTGACGTGCCGTCTGCTCGACCACTTCAGAAATCACTATCCCGTATTTGTCGTCTGATTTCAGTCCATTCCGACTTCGTTCGGCCCGTTTGGACCCCCCTCACGCGCGTTTACGAAGCGCGCGCATCACTTAAAACACGAATATTGAGCCGTACCGCGCAAACCGCATGTCCGATTGTCGTGCCGTCTGCGCGTACACGTCACGAATAATAATTAGAATGTTGCACGGTGGTTTCAGGTCAATCCGAGGTCGTTTGCTGTGAATTTGACCGTTTGACGCCCGTTTTGGCCGTTTATGACACCAGAACTGCGTTGTCGGTCACCGCGGGCACACGACACGTCCAATTGATGTGTCGTCTGCTCGACCACTTCATAAAATCAATCACCCGTATTTTTCGTCTGATTTCAGGCCAATACGAAATCGTTCGGCATGTTTGGACCACCCTCATGCGCGTTTACGAAGCGCGCGCATCACTTCAAACACAAATATTGAGTCGTACCGCACAAACCGCACGTCCGATTGATGTGCAGTCTGCGCGTACACATCACGAATAATAATTAGAATGTTTCACAGTGGTTTTAGCTCAATCTGAGGTCGTCCGCTATGAATTTGACCGTTTGACGCCCGTTTTGGCCGTTTATGACACCAGAACTACGTTGTCGGTCACCGCGGGCACATGGCACGTCCAATTTACGTGCCGCCTGCTCGACCACTTCAGAAATCACTCACCCGTATTTTTCGTCTGATTTCAGGTCATTCCGACTTCGTTCGGCCCGTTTGGACCCCCCTCACGCGCGTTTAGGAAGCGCTTGCATCACTTAAAATACGAATATTGAGCCGTACCTCGCAAACCGCACGTCCGATTGACGTTCCATCTGCACGTACACGTCACGAATAATAATTAGAATGTTGCACGGTGGTTTCAGCTCAATCTGAGTTCGTCCGCTATGAATTTGACCGTTGGACGCCCGTTTTGGCCGTTTATGACACCAGAACTGCGTTGTCGGTCACCGCAGGCACACGGCACGTCCGATTGACTTGTCGTCTACTCGACCACTTCAGAAATCACTCAACCGTATTTTTCGTCTGATTTCAGGCTATTCTGACTTCGTTCGGCCCGTTTGGACCCCCCTCACGCGCGTTTACGAAGAGCGCGCATCACTTAAAACACGAATATTGAGTCGTACCGCGCAAACCGCACGTCCTATTGGCGTACCGTCTGTGCGTACACATCATGAATAATAATTAGAATGTTTCACGGTGTTTTCAGGTCAATCCGAGGTCGTCTGCTATGAATTTGACCGTTGGACGCCCGTTTTGGCCGTTTATGACACCAGAACTGCGTTGTCGGTCACCGCGGGCACACGGCACGTCCGATTGATGTGCCGTCTACTCGAACAATTCAGAAATCACTCATCCGTATTTGTCGTCTGATTTCAGGCCATTCCGACTTCGTTCGGCCCGTTTGGACCCCCCTCACGCGCGTTTACGAAGCGCGCACATCACTTGAAACACGAATATTGAGCCGTACCACGCAAACCGCACGTCCTATTGGTGTTCCGTCTGGGCGTACACGTCATGAATAATAATTAGAATGTTTCACGGTTTTTTCAGGTCAATCCGAGGTCGTTCGCTATGAATTTGACCGTTTGACGCCCGTTTTGGCCGTTTATGACACCAGAACTGTGTTGTCGGTCACCGCGGGCACACGACACGTCCGATTGATGTGCTGTCCGCTCGACCACTTCATAAATCACTCACCCGTATTTTTCGTCTGATTTCAGTCCATTCCGAAATCGTTCGGCCCGTTTGGACCACCCTCACGCGCATTTACGAAGCGCGCGCATCACTTAAAACACGAATATTGAGCCGTACCGCGCAAACCGCACGTCCGATTGATGTGCCGTCTGCGTGTACACTTCACGAATAATAATGAGAATTTTTTACAGTGGTTTCAGCTCAATCTGAGGTCGTCCTCTATGAATTTGACCGTTTGACGCCCGTTTTGGCCGTTTATGACACCAGAACTGCGTTGTCGGTCACCGCGAGCACATGGCACGTCCAATTGACGTGACGTCTGCTCGACCACTTCAGAAATCACTCACCCGTATTTTTCGTCTTCTTTCAGGCCATTCCGATTTCGTTTGGCCCGTTTGGACCCCCCTCACGCGCGTTTTTGAAGCGCGCGCATCACTTAAAATATGAATATTGAGCCGTACCGCGCAAACTGCACGTCCGATTGACGTTCCGTCTATGCGTACACGTCAAGAATAATAATTAGAATGTTTCACGGTGGTTTCAGCTCAATCTGAGGTCGTCCGCTATGAATTTGACCGTTGGACGCCCGTTTTGGCCGTTTATGACACCAGAACTGCGTTGTCGGTCACCGCGGGTACACGGCACGTCCGATTGATGTGCCGTCTACTCAACCACTTCGTAAATCACTCTCCCGTATTTGTCGTCTGATTTCAGGCCATTCCGACTTCGTTCGGCCCGTTTGGACCCCCCTCACGCGCGTTTACGAAGCGCGCGCATCACTTAAAAAATGAATATTGAGTCGTACCGCGCAAACCGCATGTCCGATTGACGTGACGTCTACGCGTACACATCACGAATAATAATTAGAATGTTTCACGGTGGTTTCAGCTCAATCTGGAGACGTGGTGTGGCCGGAACCACTCAAAGTGTCCGTCTTTTGTTTCAAAAGGACGTCATTTTAAGTGAAAAGCATCAACTGACATACGGAAAACCGACCAAACGCATTCCGAATCTGTTGATAATTTATCCCAATAATCCATGGGTCATATGTGACATGTGCGAGCCAACCCGGGATGAATCTGAGTCGCGGTTTGGCTAGGATAAGTCTAAGTGACTCTCTTTTGTTTAAAATGGACACCATTTTAAGTACATACGGAAAAACGACCAAACGGATTCGGTTTCCGTTGAAACTTTAGGAGAATGATCCATGGGTCTTATGTGACGTGTACGAATCATCCCCGCTTCAATCTGACATGCAGTGCGGCTAACACCACTCAAAGTGTCCGTCTTTTGTTTCAAAAGGACGTCATTTTAAGTGAAAGGCATCAACTGACATACGGAAGAATGACCAAACGCATTCGGATTCTATCGATACTTTAGCACAACGATCCATGAGTCATATGTGACGTGTAAAAGTCAACCCCGTCTTAATCCGAGACGCGGTGTGGCCGACACCGCTCTAACTCTGTCTCTTTTGTTTAAAATGGACATGATTATAAATGAAAAGAACAACTGGCATACGCAAAACCGACCAAACGCATTCGTAATCTTTTGATAATTTATCAAAACGATCCATGGGTCATATGTGACATTTATGAGCCAACCCGGGATGAATCTGAGTCGCGGTGTGGTCAGGATTAGTCTAAGTGTCACTCTTTTGTTTAAAATGGACAACATTTTAAGTACATACGGAAAACCGACCAAACGCATTCAGTTTCCTTTTAAACTTTAGGAGAACGATCCATGCGTCATATGTGACATGTACGAATCAACCCCGCCTCAATTGGAGACGCGGTGTGGTAGGCACCACTCATAGTGTCCGTCTTTTGTTTCAAAAGGACGTCATTTTAAGTGAAAAACATCAACTGGCATATGGAAAACCGACCAAACGTATTCGGATTGTGTCGATACTTTAGCACAACGATCCATGGGTCAAATGTGACGTGTACGAGTCAACCCCGCCACAATCTGAGGTGTGGTGTGGCCGGTATCACTTCAGGTGTATGTATTTTGTTTAAAATGGACATCATTTGAGGTAAAAATATATGGTATAGAAAAAACCGATCAAATTATGAATTGAATTTCGGATTCCACATATAATTGTCATCTAAATTTTAAAATGAATTCTAAATGAATTATGTATGTTTATAATTATGTTATGAATCTACTTTAATTATGGATGTGTATATTTTCAGGATGCATTATATGTGTTGGTTGGTTGGTTTTCATTATTTGTATGTGTTGGTTTGTTCTCTATATGTATGCATTATATGTGTTACAGGTACAATAATTGGATTGAAAAATGAATTGAAAACAAGGGCATAATTGGATTGAAAATTGAATTGAAAATGCCCAAAAACCAGACCTGCTGTGCAAATTGCAGGCTGCTGTGTAATTTGCACAGCAAAGCCTATGCCAACGGTTTTCAAACCGTTGGCATAGGCTCTATGTAGCTGTTTTTACCAACGATTCCTTGAACCGTTGGTAAAAACACCCTATCCCAACGGTTTGAAACCGTTGGGATACCCTGTTGCATGGTTGTTTTTACCAACAGTTCTATGAACCGTTGGTAAAAACCTTTCCCAATGGTTTGTAAACCGTTGGGAAAGAAAATTATCTGTTGATTTACCAACGGGCCAAACCGTTGGGAAAGGCCTTTCCCAACGGTTTGGCAGAACCGTTGGGATAGGTTGATTTTTTCTGACCTATCCCAACGGTTCTGTGTAAACCGTTGGGAAAAGCCTTTCCCAACGGCTTACTTCCCCACGGTTTGCAGAACCATTGGTATAACATAAACCACACATAAGAAATATGTTTTGAATAAGGAATATATCTCACATAAGTAAAAGTGAGACGAGAAACCCTTACCTTATGCCTGAAAGTGTTTTGCACCTGTACCTAATGTCATGGATAATCAAATTATATTCATTAATTAATTAATTCAGAACCCATTAAACATATATTTTATTTATTATAATTTTATAAAGTTAATTTATGGTCATTTCGGTGAGTTATAATGTTTAATTTCGTTGTTCCGAGTGCGTTAGTTTCAAGATTTAATGGTTGGTTCCCTTGAGTATAAATATGGGAGTTCTTATCAAATGGGAAACAATTCTTCAGAAGTAAAATTATTTAGTATTAATAAAATTTTAGAATTTTAAATGGTCTCATATACCATTTAGTTATATGGTATGAGGATGATTCATTAGATAAAATGTTGATGAAAATGTCTTAATTTATTTTGGTGGTTTTTATGACCATCATGAACTTGTGCCATTTTAAATAATATTATATTTATATATTAGTTCCAGAACATGATATAACTTATAATATGTATATTAAAATCTTATTTAATAATAATAATGGTTTTATGACCAGCTTTGGAGGCTGTAATAGAAAAAAGAAAACTCATCATCCACAAAGGTGGTGAATCGACACATCACGAATGATGTTTTCATTTTAAAAATAAAAATAGAGGAGAATGGATTTGATAATGGATAATACATTAGAACAATAAAATTCCAATATATATATGATACTGGATTTACCATTCCACTTTGTATAGGGTAGGTGAGGAGAGAATAAGAAAATAAAAGAAATTAAAAGAGAAAGGAGGATTTTACCTCTTGAATATCGTCTCCTTGAGAACCTCATTAAGACTCTTGGATTTGGCCTTTTAGTAAGACCAGAAGGTCTTGGACAAAGGGAAGAGGTTTGGGAATGTAATTGGGAAGAATTTTGAGAATATACAAGTCTTATAAGGTATGAGGAGTAGGGGTGGTGTGGGATGATATTTATAGGGGAGGAAAGGGGTGTTTTTATTTAATTTTATACATTTGTTTATTATTTTGGCTCAAGACTATCAATAGTGTTGATTATTGTGACTAAATATAGTAACTAGAGAATGTGAGTTCTAAATAATGTGTGCTTACCCCATCCATACATCATCCATGACTCAATAATTCATTTATTTACATATAATGTCAAATATCGTAAATTACTGTATTTCATAATTCATAAAAAAATCAACTATTTTAGAAAAATCCCAAAAAACCACCATAACCATTTTTCAATATCTAGATTTTAAAAATGAGCTCCATTTTATGAAAATAAATTTCTAAATATGATAAATTTAATTTCTAAATAAAATTATAATCTATTTGAAAAAATATTGATTTTAATATTATAACCGATTTTACGACACTTTGAAAAATTAATTAAGGTCTCATAAAATTATCTTATAATTTTAATGAAATAAAATATTAATTTATGAATATATTTTATAAATATAAATTTTCTTTTAAATAATTATATTAATTATAAAATTGTAAATAAACATTTATGTTTCAAAAGAATTCTAACACTTAATTTACCATTTTAAAACATTTATTTACTTATTCCATGATATAAATATATCATATTTTCATTTATGAGATAACTATATTTTATTTATACTTTATTAGGTGAGGTTATTATTCTAATGGCTAGATTAGTATTCCAAATAGTCACATTATTATTCCAGTAGTCATGTTAATATTAAATAGTATATCACGGTTATAAACTCGGTGTTGCGTGCAACATAAGATATCGAAGATGTTAAATTTTAAAGAGACATACCATAACATCTTAGGGTGTTAAAATATGGGTACAATACCAAGGCATAATCACAAGATCCTCCACTACCACTGCTAAAACTAAATTCACAACCCCCCACAATAAAAACACAAGTCACAATTCTGATTTCAGTCTTTAATTCTCATTAATCCATTTTCTAATTTCTCCATTACCAACCCATTCTATTAAAACATGCATCCTATTTAGTATTTCCATCCCATTAGTTCATATATAAAAATAAACCATTTAAAGCACGCAGTCCATCATCAATTCATTTGTTATGCATGCCTGTTTGAAATCAATATAATTCATTTAATTCTATTACTACCCATATTACTAGAATAAGAAATCATACCACAACAATAAACATCTCAACTTCCATATACCAACAAGCTTATATGCACTTTCACATCCCCACTTCACAACCACACCACAACCACCATCGTAGCCCCACTACTCATGCAACACAAAAAAGACACTAGCCATGCATCACATCAACACAACTAAGAAACAACACACATACACTTCTAGAAAATCGTTCCACACCACACACAACATTTTTCCGATTAGGAATAGGGGCTTTCATTCAATCCCACTTCTTTATTTTAAGGGTGTTATCACACAACTATAAGATCTTGGGGCATCCAATTAATTAACCAGGTATACTTGATTATCCAATTCATCATCAAATTTACTTTTTTTTATTAATAATGATATAATACAACCAAATAAACAACAACAAAAAGAGGCCTACAAAGGTCTGAAATGGTGAAGGTAGAGGGAATACCCTCTAATAAGATTGACCCCTTCAGGTTTCAAAGTGATAATATCATGAAGCCATACCTGATCATTACCAGTGACCTCCAACGAAGCTATATGATCTTCCACTTTGTTACCCTCATTCCAAGAGTGCCTAATTTTGATGTTATTAGTGATACTTATTTTTCACTTTCTGATAATATATATAATAGACCATGGAGGAGAGAAAATATCATTCAAGACATCATGGAGGATCATGGAGTCTATTTTAGCTTCTGATAAAATTAACCCCTTCTGATGGAAGAGATTAATACCCATAAGCATAACCTTGGATTTGGCCTGAAGATAGGAACCATGCCCCAAGTGTGAGGAGAAGGCCAAGAGGACCAAGCCTCGAGAATCCTGGAAAACTGCACCCCCTTGCAAGTCACCCATCCTGCAAGATCCATCAATATTGAGCTTAAGGCCCCTGGAGGGGAGATGCCATCTCACCCAGAGGCCGCAGGAACTACTGCTGTCTAATTGAACCTCATGTGTCTCAGGAATCATCCACTAGAGGGAGGGGGCATCCCTCCAGTTTCCAATGAGCCAAGCCAAACCAAGGAGAATACACTTCATCCTAATGATTATAGACTTACCATCTGAATAAAACCCTTCATGTCTAATCTTATTTCTGGCCTTCCATATAGACCAGCACCCAATATGGAGGATCACCAAGTGTGCCATCTTCTCTGGCCCTCTGTCTCCCGAACCATAGAACCACCTATCTAAGAACGGGAGCTCCACCGGGTTATTGTCATGGATTCCTATGAACTCCCCAAAGAAACACCACAATTCACACACCCATTCAACTCTAAATAAGAGTTTTTATAAATTTTCCTCCCTATAGTATTTACAATAGGAGCATCGATAGATGTATGGGATACTAAAACGTTTGATATTCTCATCCACAAGGATGGCCTGAGACCTGATCCTCCATAACAAAAAATTGAATTTCAATGGAACCACCTTGGACCAAAGGGTTCCATGCCAGCTATCCTGCTCCTGCATTATGACCCGAGAGCATCGATAATCTCGAGTGGTGAAAGACCCTGAGTAATTTGGAATGAAAATTCAATGATCGAGTTCCTACGTCAAGATAATGAGATTGAAGATGGCATGTTGCTCTTCGTCCAACAAAACCTTGATGAGGGTTGGGTACCTGCTAGCCTCCATGAAAGATATGGTCAGAGAATGACACCCTGAGAAACCGTTCACATTCCCTACCCAGTTGTGATGCCAGAATGAAATTTCACCCCTCACAATAATCCATTGAGAGTGCGAATGAATCTTTGAGATCAGGTTAAATAAATTAGTCTATAATGAAGAAACCCGGACTTGCATCATGGAATGGTTACTAAAAAGTGGGTGCATTGTTTTTCCCCACAGCATACTCTATTTCAGAACGTCCCATGCCAACCTTGCATGCATGCAACCTAGGGTGTCGTCCAAGCTACTCACATTAATACCACATTCCCTAGAAGTTCTTGCCACCCTTCGCCAAGAGGCCCAGTGCCTTTTCCCTTCTGTAAGTGGATCCCAAATGAAACCATCCATGAGATTATCAATACTAGAATCGACACCCTTCGGTGCCTTAATAGTTGAAAGAGCATGGATTGAAGTAGCCAACAAGACACTATTAATGAGAGTAATGTGAACCCCAAAGGACAAGAACCTATTTTCCAGTTGTGGATACGCTCTGCAATCTTGCTAATAAAAAAATTGAAGTCCTGAATCCTCAGTCTGCTAGGGGAAATGGGAAACCCAAGGTATTTCATAGGGAAGCATCCTCTTTGCATAGGAAGGGTGAGCTGAACATCAGAAATCCTTCTGGGCGAGTAGTTGTTGGAGATGAAGTAGAGGGTCTTCTCTTTATTGATAAGCAAACCACTCCAGTGGCAGTAATCATCCAAGAGGTGGTTCAAGCCTCGGATGAATTTTCCACCCATTTATAAATCCAAGGGTGTCATCCTTGAACATTAAGTGAGAAACGATTGTGGCCCTCATGCTCCTATGATAGGCCATAATATCTTCATTGTTGATGCTCTTATGAATGAGCCAATTGAGAACCTCTTGTGTTAAGATGAAAATGATGGGGACAATGGGTCTCCCTATCTTAGGCCATGAATAGATTTGAGGAAACCATAGGAATTCCCCAAGAATGATACTTCCATCCACAGGGAGCGGAAACATATGAAAGCAAGATCAATAATCTTGGAGGAGAAACCCATACCTTCCATCACCTTGATGATTAAGCCCTACTCCATACAGTCATAAGATTTGTTCATGTCCATATTGAGAGTCACATTAGAGCCATGGGTTTTATAGTTAATATCTCTAATCATTTCTTGGGTAAGGGAAATAGCCCCTTGGATAGACTGACCCCTCACACAGCCATGTTGCTCCATGGAAATCCACCTTGGAAGATGATTGGAAAATCTGGCATTAATGACACTTGTAAGAACTTTATAAGGGAAGTTGCAGATAGACACTGGTCTGTAGTGCGTAATAGATGAGGGGTTCCTGTTTTTGGGAATAAGAATCATAGTAGTGGTGCATGAAACCCGTGGAAGACTCCCCCCCTTAAAGAAGTCCTAGATGTCCTGAATAAGATCCACCTTCACCACATCCCACGAGGCTCTATAGAAAGAGCCCGAGAAACCATCCTGTCCCAGGGCATTGTCTGAGTGAAGGTTCAACATCACGTTATAAATATCCTTTTCATCTGGAACAGAAATCATCCCCTCATTGTCCTGATCTGAGACACATTTGGGAATAACCTCAAAGATCCCATCATCGCTTCCTGTATAACCATTAGGCATACGACTATTGAGACCAACTAGCAAGTACTTGATGTAGGATAGAGCCACACTTCCCATCATATCCCTGTCATCTGTATAGGAGCCATCGTCCATAAGAATGTTTGGTTTGATAGGTATCTTCCTCTCTTTAATGAAGGAATGAAAAAATGTTGTGTTCTTATCTACCTCTCGAATCCATTTAATTCTCAAAGACTCCCTAGCCAATCACCCCTGAGATAGAATCGTGACAGCCAGAGTATCCTTCCTGTTAGAAAGCTGCTCAAAAGTTTGATCATCCCACTCCTCTTCCAGACGATCTTCAAGGATCTCAACCTCCGTCATGGCATCATTAATCTCACTATGAACCAGTGGGAGGTCTTTCGCCCACGTCTGGAGACTAGACTCTAGGCGTCGCAGTTTATCATGAATGGAGACCCATGGTCCACCCTATCCCGGAGAATTAAAAATACCAAAAACCAAGTCTTGGTATCCCAGTTTGCTGACCCATTGTTAAAGGAAATGAAACTTATCCTGATGATCCTGTGCGAAATAAATCGAGACCAACAGGGGGAGTGATCAGAAATGCCGCAAGTCAGGTGACACACCTTAGTGTTAGAGAACTGGGTGATGGATTCCATGTTGGCTAGACATTTATCCAATCTTCTCCATGAATGATGATGGCCCCTTCAGTTGTTTCACCATGTAAATCAGTCTCCTGAGAATCCCAGATCGACGAGGCCCCTCCCAGCCATAAACTGTGTAAACTCCCTACTGACCTTCCTCTGAAAAGGTCCTCGACCTTTCCTTTACTTTGGGTTAGCGATGATATTGAAGTCCCCACTGAAAAACCATGGGTAATTTACCAGAAGGAAAGCATTAAGGTCACTCCATAACTTGGTCCATTGAAGGGGATCACAACTCCCATACACGAAGGTCATAAAATAGAAGATGTTGCCTATAGTCACTTTGGTAAAGATGAATTGGTTACCCGCTTGAACCGGTTCCAAAGAGGTGTTCTTGTTCAAAAAAATCCAAATATGGATGTTAGTAGGTACATCATGCAAGAATCCATGCATCTTAATCTTCCATGTAAAGTCCCGAATTTTGGTAGGGTTTTGCTTGTGCTCGATGATAGAAAGGAAAACAACCTTATGTTTTCTTATTTCTGAGAAGATGAAGTCGGACTTAACCCAAGAACCAAGGCTGTGAGCGTTCCAGATGAGCATTGGGATCATTAGAAAGATATTACTCTAGCATTGTCACCAGATCTAGTAGCCCTATTGAAGTGGGAGAATGAGCTCTCCCTACGATTCTGTGCTTGTGATTGAGTTCAAACTCCCTCCCAAATGGGCACCATTGTACCGAATGAAGAAACGAGACCAGCAGGGCATGTCTTGGATGAGCCTTGAACCTTGGAGTCGGGTGGGGGTGTTCTCTCTGAGTCCGAGTATATAAATGACTGGGATACAATCTGTAGGTCCTGGAAATTACCTGGGGGGGGGGGGGGGTGTGGATGGCCTGGGATAAACACCATTGATGGAATGAGCCGCTGCGGAGGGAGTACCCGGAGTATCAGGGAAGACCTCCGGCAGGACGTATGGCAGGAGTGGTAGAGCCAGAATATTTGATGGAAAGGGCCTTACCCCATACAAGCACGTCTCCATGCACACCTCCCTCGAGAGCAAAGATGAAAGATGAGGGGGAAATTCCAAACTGACCTGAACAGGAGGCACACCTTTTGGCATGAAAGGAACTAACAACTGTCACTTCATCGAGCTTTCTTTGGGAGAAGGTCCTAAAGACAGCTCTAGATCCAAGGCATGAGAGTGACGATCTTGCATTGGGAAGTCAAAAAAGGCCGAGACTTCCCTCAGTAAAGCCTCATCAGTGGAGTGGATAGGCAAAGCCAACATCCTATCCCTGCTGGACGAGACCTTGGTAGGAAGACCTCCTTCTCCTTGCCGTCATCTTCGACAGAGCTAGATGGAGTGCCCCTGTAGAAGGCAGTGAGAACAAAACCGGGGAAAAATAGGGTAGAGGATCTCCTGATTCCAGAAGAGAGCATCCTGTACACGGGGAGAGATCTTTCTCAGTGGGGGGGTAGAAGTGTCCAGTTCCACACAAATACGTGCCATCGATACGTCCTCCCTGCTTTAAGTCCTGGAATCATAGCGCAGAAATCCACCAAGAGCATCCCCAATCACCTTAAGGAAACCTCCATTCTGTAAGGGAAGAGGATGACTCGGGGGGTGGATCCAAACCGCAGCTAGAGGGCTCTCTTTACCCCTGTGAATGTCCAAGGACCAGCGAGATAGGCTGAAGCGCCAGCGACCAAAATCCTGAGGGTCCCTACACCAAAAATGCAAGAAATTATCTACCGAGGACATAACAAGGTAGGAGGAATTCCTGTGAATAACCAAGATTTGAACTAAAGATTAGAGGCGCATTCTCATGGGCATAAGGAGACTTCTCCATCCCCTCCTATTTTACTAGGTGTGTCCCATTGATTATCCAATTAAATTTTAAGTGTTGTGAACAACTAAACAACATGAATTCCACAAATCACATCAAAACAGTGCAATAAAAGACCCCCAATGGTCACAATTTTTAATAGGCATTTAGCCCATACAATTCACAACATCAAAATTATAACAACAAAGCTGTAAGATCCTGCTTCAAATTCCCCTTCCCCATTAAATATAATTTAAACCAATTCATTTATATTTCTTAATTTGGATACGAACATTACCATAGGGATGAAAAATAAAAAGCCCTTCCTGAATAATATACATAAAGAGAAATGAATGAAATCCTACCTAGAAGAATGAAACTTTACAACAACTTACTACATGTAAAATAGGGTGTGCGTACATGAGGAAACTACCTATAGGGAGAACTCAAACCAACACCAACAATAGGGATCCATGAATCCAAGGGAAAAATCCTTAGGAACCCCTCATCTCAAGAGAAAGAAATATGGGAAGAATGAAGGAAATAACTTCTCTTTTGAAAGATTAGATACAAAACCAGTGGGATTAGATATGGTTTTAATTAGCCATTAAAGTTAGATATCATTAAATTCGTTCAATTTAAACATTTAAATGGAATCTTGAATTTTTAAAAATAGAATATATGATTAATCACCTTTGAAACAGCTTTAAATTCCATTATTAATTCATTGAAACCATTTTTCATCAAAAGAACCCCAAAAGGGAAAAACTGGATCATTCTGGAAAACTAGAATTACTGTAGATCTACTGTCACTATAGATCTACCATTGGTGATATACTGTTAGTTCAAAGATCTACCATTACTGTAGATCTACCGTTAGTTTAGAGATCTACTTTTACAATATATGTATCATTGGTAATCTGCCATTTGTTTAGAGATCTTCTGTTACTATATATCTATTATTGGAGATCTACCGCTAGTTTGGAGATCTAACATTACTATAGATTTACCATTTGTGATATACCATTAGTTCATAGATCTTCCACTACTGTAGATCTACCATTGGTGATCTACTGCTGGAATTCACTGTAGATCTACCGTAAGCCTCTAAAGCACACATTTTTACTTCAAAGCACCCCAAAAATCCTCCCTTACTCCACCAAACACCTTTGGACTTTCCCCAAACACATAAAATATCATATTTACTACAAAGTAATGGGTTGGAAGGTCGAGGTCACTACATCAGATACTTCTCAAACTATTCTCACCCTCAATAATTCAAAACCAACATAGAAGGAAAGAGAGAAAAAGGTTTGAATAACCATCCCTCAAGATACCTAGCAAGGATCATGTCACATTTGAAACACCACCACCGACCAAAAACTCCATCCACAAGCCTCTTTTCTTCCACATAGCCACTAGCACAACCCTTTCAAACAAAATATCCCCAAGTAAACAGTTCAAGAAATTGCATCTCTCATGTTAAGATATTATCCTCTTTTGGAGGAACTCACTAGCCCACATGGTTTCAATCGCGTCGAAGTATAGCGTGTATTTATTAGGAATCAGCTTTTCCCTAATTAGTATACATTTAAGCCTTAATCACACATCATATCAACAAATGGGAAGCATAACACTTATAAAGTAGAAATTTTAAAACATCACATCAAAGCACAACAAGTCAAGACAAAGAATAAAACGACTCAAAACAACTCCAGGTACTGGGCCCACATATGTCCCTCATGATCCCAAGTACTCTTCTCCAGGCCTCCTTGCATTCACAACACACAAACCAAAGGAATGGTTTGTCCTTGAAGCACCTTGTCCTAATGATCTTAGATATCCACTGGCTGCTCCATGAATGTCACTTCATCCTCGATATCCAACCCTCCCCAGTTAATGACATGGGAGTCATGGAGAAGATACCAACAGATTTGAGAGTTATGGAAGAATTTTTGGATCTGGTCTAGTCATGGTAAAAGTTTCAATAAATAAGCTACCTCACCAACATACCCCAATGCCTTGAAATTTCCAAAAAACCAGGGTGAGAGCATACTCCTCTTACTAAACCTCCACTGACTGTGTCGAGGGGAAACCTTCAAGAACACATGGTCACTAACCTAGAACTCTATGGGCCTCCTCCTATGATCATCATGATACTTATATCAGTCCTTTACTAATTTAATACTCTCTCAAACCAACTGAACCTTCTTTGTTGTTCTCTGTACTACATCAGGGCCAAGAACAGCTGAATCCCCAACCTATGTCCAACACAACATAGAACGAAATGGCTGCCCATACAAAGCCTCAAATGGGGCTATGACAATGTATGAGTGATAACTATTATTATAAAAAAAATCAACCAAGGGAAGGTGTCACTCCCATGATCCAATGAATTCCAAGACACATGGAAACAACATATCCTCCAGTATCTAGATAGTCTGATCTTTCTACCCATCCGTCTAAGGATGGAAATCAATGCTGAGGTGTAATTGAGTGCCAAAATCATGCTATAATTTTCTCTAGACTCAAAAGGTAAAATGTGTGTCCTGATCTGAGACAATGGACCTCGAAACTCCATGCAGGTACACCACCTCATCCTATTTTCCAAAACATAAATTACGCCTGACTCCTTGATCATTAGGAAGTGATCCAATTTCACCAACTGATCAAAAAATACCCAAATAACATCACAAACTCCCGGATCTAAGGGTAATCCTATCATGAATTCCACTAATATTTCATCCCATTTTAACTTGGGAATATCCAAGGGATACTACAAACTTCTAGGAATGTGGCGTCCAACCTTTACCTATTGGATAACAAGGCATCGAGCCAAAAACTTTTCCACTACTCATTTCATCCCAAGCCACCGAAACTTTTCCATCAAGACATGGTACATCGTGTAAACTCTGAGGTGTATAACTAAAGGTGAGTAATGAAACTCACAAAGAACTCTCTCATTCATCACTACTAGAAAAAACAACCTCCCATGAAACATTATATCATTCTTACCATCCTCCGACTATCCCTCTAAAGCCTCACCATGGCTAACACGATCACACATTACCTCTTCCTCTTAGTCTCCTCATTGAGACTCCTCCACCCACTATATCAGATAATACTGCCCCATAATTTGAAACTACTAACCCCCTCCATTGACCACCCTTGTATCTAAGTGCAGAACTTCCTACTCCCCCATCACTCTCCAAGCATACTCAGACATCTGAACAACATATTTCCATGAATTTCTACTCAAAGCATTGGCCAAAACATTCCCTTTTCTTGAGGTGTAGAATATCTCAAAATAATAATCCTAAAGAAACTTTATCCACCTCTTATGTCATAGATTTATATTACGCTGAGAAAATATATACCTCAAGATCTTATGATTTGTGAAGACCACATAATGCTCCCCAATGCGGTAATGTCACCATAATTTCAGCACAAACACTACCGCTACTTACTCCAGATCAGGGGTGTCATAATTAAACTCATGGGGAAGAAAATACCTAGACACATATGAGATCACTACCTTCTACTACATCAACACGCATCCCAATACCAAAAGGAAAGAATAAAAAAATACCTCAAACACCACACCGTCCTTAGGAAATTGAAGCATTGGAGCACTGAAAAACTTCCCCTTTAGGTAACCAAACGCTGCCTATCACTGATCAGTCCACACAAAATCCTATCTATCAATGGGGATGTAATTTGAGAGAAATCATGAACAAAACTCTGATAATAGACCATGAGATCAAGGAAGCTATGAACCGATGCCACGTTCTTGGGAGTTTCCCAAGAAACAACAACCTTGACCTTTGAGGATTCTATTGTCACACCCTACCGAGACACCAAATACCTAAAGAAATACACCCATTGTGTCTAAAACTTATACTTGGAAAACTTTATATTGATCTAGTGGCATCGAAGAACCTATAAAATAGCTCTGAGATGATCGACATACCCCTCCTCTGACTTTGAGTAGATTAATTTGTCATTGATGAAGACAACTAAGAACTGGTCCATGAATTCACTAAATATAGATTTCATGAGCCCCATGAACACAACTGGTGTGCTAGTGACACTAAAAGGCATGACCGCAAACTCAAAGTGCTTATACATGCATCTCATGGTAGTCTTATGGATATGTCCATCATTCACCTTCAACTGGTGATATCCAGACCGCAGATCGATCTTGAAGAACCAACTAGCTCCCCTCAACTATTCGAAAAGATCATTGATCCTTGGAAGAGAATTTTGATTCTTAGTCATCACTTGATTCAACCTCTCGTAGTCTATACGTAACCTTAGACTACCATCTTCCTTCTTAGCGAATGACATTGGAGCACCCCATGGGAAAACAAAAGGTCAGATAAAACCCTTCTGCATTAGATCATCTATCTAAATCCTCAAACCTCACAACTCATAAGGTTCCATCTAATAAGGATCCATAGAAATAGAATTAGCACCAAGCTGCAAGTCTATTTCAAACTCAATATCATGTTGAGGGGGTAGCATGACAACCTCCTTGGGGAAAACATCCAGAAACTCTCAAAAGACCCTAGGGACCTCCACTGCCCCAACATCCACTGATTCCACTAAAAACTCCACCCTCAAAGAAATAATGGGATCCTCATGCTGAATACCCACCTAACAACCCTTCTTTCCAAAGAAAACTACACGCTGATCATCCATATATGAGAACACAACTCTCCTATGAAAGTAGTTAATAACATCATACAAAGAATACAACTTTTAGATGCCAAGGATGACATTGTACAGTTGCATCTGAAGCATGAAAAGGTCTACACAGGACTGATGTGGCCCCATAATTAGTCTAAACCCCCAACACACATAAAAAAAGATGGTCTGGTATCTGATTAGTGTAGAAAACACTAGGGGAACATGAGGCCTATCTATGTCTAGTCCCAAAGCACAAACTAGGGTGGGTTCGATAATGGTTTGTGAATCTCCTGAATCAAACTAGGCACAAACTAGGGTACATGATAAACAAATCATATCTCAAATGATCTCTATCCCCTCTAGTATTTATACCTTCATTTTATACAACTAACCACACCCAGCTTCTCTACCTCATTACTGAAGACCACCTCCATGACCACTATTAGGTCGAGGTCCCTTAAATCAATGAACATCTCGAGTTTGGCCTCTACCTGCCCATATTCTCTATCTAAAGCAGAAACCAAGTGCCCCTAGTGCTAAAATTTCCTCACTGGTAACTACTGTTGAGGATGACACTGAACCTATCCACCCCTACCAAAAAGAGCTCGAGAAGCCACTAGGAACTGACCCCGATGATGGACACGAACCCCATAGATGAAACACACTGGTCAAAAGTCCCTCGAAAGAGAATATAAACAATTTTACCTAGAAGGTAAGAAGTAAATTGGCTGATGTTGACTCAATACATGTCAAAATATCAAAGGCCCTAGTGTCTAAGATCTACCTTTGACAACACTACTACTCAAGGAACCCTTCTGGTTCCCCTCTCACAGTAAACCTCCTCGTGTGTGTAGCTTCTCGATCACCTATGCATTTTTTTGAACCTCAAGATATGTTGGAAATATAAAAGCAGTTACTGTTTATAGGATCAAAGGATAGAGTGCCTCCTCAAGTTGTCTTTCACGAGACTCCTTATCAAGAAAAAGATCTAGGAAAAAAATAGAAGGTCCTTGAACTTGATCCCAATATCCCACACAGACATACTTCCCCACTGAAAAAAGAGTAGTTCGTGTCTCTTAGCATCCTTCATAGTTAATGAAAGGAACTCTACCAAAAAATCCTTCTACAATTTGGCCCATGAAACATTATCTTCCTTTCGCTCACTAAGGTACAACATCCACCACTAATGCAAAGATCCTAGCATCTGACTAACTACCAAGGGGACCCAATACTTCACCGGGGCCCATATCAAACAGAAAGTGATCTATAACTCCTTTACAATATCTTTTCCTCTACATCAAGAATGATTCCATCATACTTCCCTAAATCCTGGTGCTGAAAATATGACAACATTATCTTCCATTGATCATCATCCTTAACCGGATAAACCCTTCAATGATTAACTGTGCTAGCCTACAGAATCTGCACTACCTGATCCACACATGGATGATGACTAGGATTCATAATTAAAAAGGAAACAAAGATTTTCTAAGCCTACTAGTATGAAATTTTATTAAGTTTTATTTAATTCAATTTAACTAATTAAATTTTTCTTAGAACCAAAACCACCCAATTGAAATAAAAATACAAGTCATCATGATGCATGTACCTTTCTAAGGTCTCTGCCCTAAAAGTAGGTTCACCTCACTTGTCATTCAATAGGCTCAGAGTACATATGCTGGATCATGGGGGCCCCTAAAATCCCGTGTCCTAGCCGGTCTCCCTAACCTATGTCATGCACTAAGGTCAACATGAATTGTTTCCATACCAACACATGCACTATTAATTATTCCTAACTACAAATCCCATCCTATATCTCAACCATGTCCCTTTGATACCACTTTTTCATGACCCCCTCCCTGCAAAGATACCACAAATTATGGGAGAGAGATAATGACCCTCAAGTCCCACCTCTAGTAGGCCTTAGGTTTGAGACTAGCATCGGGGGTATAGAAATCTCATGAAATGGGAGGCATTACCCTATATAATAATGTAGGATCAGAAGATAAGATGAATCATCAACAAAACAACTCCAAGAAATAATATAAAAAGAAACCAAAACCATCCCACAATGCATGTATAAATAAAACTGACATTGAAAAAAGTCTCCAAATATAAATACCCTAAAGAAAACTAAAGTAGTGACAAAAAAAAATCCATAGGTCTGATCTTGTAGTGTCTATAATGGTCCAAGAAGTCCTCCTAAACATAGGGATAAAATACAAGAATACTTAATAGGAAAAACCAAAGTCTCTCATGTACATGTGAAAGATGCATAAAAATGAACCCGTGAGAAAACGGCTGAACTAACAACACCTAAATAGGTCAACTATACAAACTAACCTCACCAAAGAGTTCTCACCAAATAACACAATCCAATTACAATAACATAATATGAATTATATCGATGAAAGGTACCATACACCACTTTTCCACTAATTAGCCGCTCTCACCCAATGACAAACATTCTGGCACTCACACCTCTTCCAAATAACATCACATCATATCACATACCGCCCGCATACACCAGGGTCATCACATCACATCATATATCACCTGAAGACACCTGATCCATACCATCACATCACATCTCATAACCATTATAGCATGGTATCATAAACATTAAGGGAATCAACCTTGTGTCCACATCCTACCATGAACAAACCCCACCAAAAGCCATCTCACCACATCTCGCCTAAATAAACCTGGGCCATCACATCTCATCACATCACATAATGAAAATAGTACTTTTGACTTCTGGACATCACATCACATGAATGTCCTTATCATCTCCTAGAAGAGGGTGTAGAGTAGAGAGGGTGGACAACCATCCATACTCCCTCTATGATGTTGAAAAAAAACCCAAAAACATTTTGTGGTGACACATGGTGTTGTACCTCTCGTATCCCCTCGTGGTTTAATTTTCATGATCACAATCACTTTCATGTTTATCTAATTGTGTTTTAAGTGTTTGTGTTGATAGGCAAAAGGTTGCCAAGGTCTTAGGCCAAGAAGAAGCCAAAAGTGGACTGAAATTCAGTCCACCGGCCAACCGATGGAAGACCACCGGCCAGCCGATGGAGGACTGGACAAGAGGGATTCCTCTGTTCAAACCACCGGCCAACCGGTGTCACACCAGCGGCCAGCCGGTGGCACCCTCTCCAAACAGTCTCAGCCACTGCCTCAGCACCGGCCAACCGGTGGCCTCAGCACCGGCCAGCCGGTGGCACCTGCACAGAATGGCAAGCTACTGTCTTGCCACCGGCCAACCGGTGGCCTCACCACCGGCCAGCCGGTGGCACCTGGACAGAATCCCTCCTCTTTTTTGCAAGCACCGGCCAACCGGTGGGACTGTACCGGTCAGCCGGTGGAGCCAGTCAAACTAGCCGTTGGGGCTTTGACCAGGCTGCTCCACTTGCCTCCCAACGGCTCCGAAAGCCTTTACAACGGCTCCGAAGACCTCCAACGGCCATATGAGGGTTCCCCCTCTATAAATAAAGGACCTTGAAGCCCCGGAACAATTTCCGGACCATAATTAAGCATTGTGAAGCCAACGAACACAATTCTCCTCATTTGGCAAACCTCCGGCGGATTGCTCCAAGGGAACCACAACTGCTCCAATCCAATTCCACATCCAAGGAGCACCACCATAGAAGCTTGGGAGTTCACGTCTTCAACTCCATTCAACCTTTGGCACCCAAGGCTTCTCAACAATACGGTTTTTATTGCATTATTTATTTTGAGCTTTAAAATTGGGTTTGTACCTACAAACCCCAAACCCTTTTCTCACCCCCCTTTCTTTTGGGTTTCACACCACCATTAAGGTGTGAAGAGGTTTCTTCAAGCCTTTCCTTTTAAAAGGCTTGAGTTTTCGGTGAGCTAGCCTTCACCCATTAAAAAGGCTAGTGGGTTCTTGCTAAACCATCAAAAGAAAGTGGGTTCTTGCTAAACCACAAAAAGCAAGCTGTAATAGGTCCTAGTGCTACCTCAAAGCCTAGTGGGTTTCTTGCTAAAACCATTGAAAAGCAAGCGGTAGGAATCTCTCAACGGTTGAGTTGGGAGCGGAGACGTAGGCCGGGTTGTTGGCCGAACTCCGTTATCAATTTTGTGTGTTTTGCCTTCTTTATTTCCGCTGCATCTTTCACTTTGATTTTATTTTGTCTATCATTTTTTTAAAAGGCAATTCACCCCCCCTCTTGCCATCATTCCCGTCTTTTTTCCGACCCAACAATTGGTATCAGAGGGAAATTTGAGTAATACCCTAACCCGGTTTCAAATTTAAGATCCATTAAGATGGCATCAACCTCTTTCGCCCCCGAGGGCCTCTCATTGGGTCGGGCTCCATTTTTTGATGGGACCGACTATAATTATTGGAAAACCCGCATGACCACTTTTTTAAGAAGCATAGGATATCCAATTTATAAAATTGTCATGCAAGGTTATTCTTTGTCTTCCCCCGACGAATCCAAATGGACCCCCGCCGATATTAAGAATTTTGAGCTTGATGGCAAAGCCATGAATGCTCTTCATTGCGGGTTAGATAGAAATGAATTTAATCGTGTATCCACTTGCACCACTTCACATGAAATTTGGAAGCTTTTAGAAGTGACCCATGAAGGCACTAATAAAGTTAAGGATACTCGGTTAGACATGTATAGACAAGACTTTGAATCTTTTTCAATGCATCCAAATGAATCTATTTCTGAAATGTTTACACGATTTACTGACGTGTGCAATGGGAGAAAGTCCCTTGGTGATGATGTTTCAGCTGAAGCAATGGTCAAGAAGATCCTATGGGTCCTTCCGAGCTCATGGGCACCAAAGGTGACGGCGATCCAAGAAGCTAAGGACGTCAAAAATATGCCGGTAGAGGAGCTCATCGGATCTCTCATGACTTATGAGATCACGATGAGGAGGCAAGCTCAAAAGGAGGGCACACCAATCAAGACACCAAAGAAAATTTCCCTCAAGGTACAAAAAGAAGTAAGCTCCTCCTCATCCTCATCTTCCTCATCTACTTCATCATCAAGCGGCGACTCGGAAATGGAGAATCTCGCCCGCCAAATGCACAAGTTTATGAAGAAGCACAAGAAGAAGAAATCCCGCAAGCACCGAAAGCAAGAACCCACCGCAAGATCCGAGCCCAAGGTAAAATGCTACGGGTGCGGCGAAAAGGGTCATTACAAGCCCGATTGCCCACTCAACAAGAAACGGGCCACGCCAAAGGAAAAAGGAAAGAAAAAGGTCCTCAAGGCGACATGGAGTGACACCTCCTCATCATCCTCCTCCTCCTCCTCCTCGAGCGACCAAGGTACAAAATGCCTAATGGCATTCCATGAGGTAACATCTTCCGACTCCTCCTCTTGTTCTTCAAATTCCAATTCTTTAAATCATTTATCTTATGAAGAACTCTCACACGCTAGAGACCAACTTGAAAAAGGTTTTCATACTTTATCGTCAAAATTTGTTGCTTTAAAAAAGTCTTTCAAAAAACTTTCCTCTGAAAAAGACCAACTTCTCAAAGAGAAGGAGGAACTCACCCTTAAAATCCAAAATTTCCCAAATGTTGATTCTATGGAATCAACCATCAAAGACCTAAGGGAGACCCTAGCTATGTTCACCCAAGGGGAACAAAATTTGAACAATTTGCTTGGTTCTCAAAGGGTTTCTAGGACCACTCAAGGACTTGGCTATACCAACCAAGCTTCCTCCTCCCATGCTCCAACTGTTTTTGTAAGGGGGAGCTCTTGTTATAAATTTTGTAACTATTGTAAAAAACCCGGGCACATGATATATGAATGTAATTGCAAAAACGCCCGGTATGGTAGGCCCAAATCTATTTTTTATTCGGACGAATTTTATAGGAGAAGACCCGCTATAAGACAAGTTTGGATTGAAAAATCCATTTTAGCGAGTCTCTCCGGGCCTAAAATCATCTCTTTTCAAAATCCCTCTCCCCGGTGACTTTTTTTTTTTATTTAGGGGGAGTTAGGATCGTTTAAACCCTTTTGATTTTCAATTTCAAAATTTTCAATTCCAACTTTCAATTTCAACACTTGGTATCAAAATTTTCATTTCAATTTTTTGATTCAAAACTTTTCATTTCAAATTTCAAATTTCAATTCTCTTATCTTGTTTTTCAAACCATTTCCCTCAATCAAGTTTTATTCCCCACGCTATTTTGATAATCACAAAGGGGGAGAAATTTCTTGATTGATTGGGGGAGAATCCTTTTCATCATGCTTAGCATTTCCTTTCAATTTCAGTTTTTTACTTTAATTGTTTTGGTGATTGTGATCATCAAAATAGGGGGAGATTGTTGTACCTCTCGTATCCCCTCGTGGTTTAATTTTCATGATCACAATCACTTTCATGTTTATCTAATTGTGTTTTAAGTGTTTGTGTTGATAGGCAAAAGGTTGCCAAGGTCTTAGGCCAAGAAGAAGCCAAAAGTGGACTGAAATTCAGTCCACCGGCCAACCGATGGAAGACCACCGGCCAGCCGATGGAGGAATGGACAAGAGGGATTCCTCTGTTCAAACCACCGGCCAACCGGTGTCACACCAGCGGCCAGCCGATGGCACCCTCTCCAAACAGTCTCAGCCACTGCCTCAGCACCGGCCAACCGGTGGCCTCAGCACCGGCCAGCCGGTGGCACCTGCACAGAATGGCAAGCTACTGTCTTGCCACCGGCCAACCGGTGGCCTCACCACCGGCCAGCCGGTGGCACCTGGACAGAATCCCTCCTCCTTTTTGCAAGCACCGGCCAACCGGTGGGACTGTACCGGCCAGCCGGTGGAGCCAGTCAAACTAGCCGTTGGGGCTTTGACCAGGCTGCTCCACTTGCCTCCCAACGGCTCCGAAAGCCTTTACAACGGCTCCGAAGACCTCCAACGGCCATATGAGGGTTCCCCCTCTATAAATAAAGGACCTTGAAGCCCCAGAACAATTGTCGGACCATAATTAAGCATTGTGAAGCCAACGAACACAATTCTCCTCATTTGGCAAACCTCCGGCGGATTGCTCCAAGGGAACCACAACTGCTCCAATCCAATTCCACATCCAAGGAGCACCACCATAGAAGCTTGGGAGTGCACGTCTTCAACTCCATTCAACCTTTGGCGCCCAAGGCTTCTCAACAATACGGTTTTTATTGCATTATTTATTTTGAGCTTTAAAATTGGGTTTGTACCTACAAACCCCAAACCCTTTTCTCATCCCCCTTTCTTTTGGGTTTCACACCACCATTAAGGTGTGAAGAGGTTTCTTCAAGCCTTTCCTTTTAAAAGGCTTGAGTTTTCGGTGAGCTAGCCTTCACCCGTTAAAAAGGCTAGTGGGTTCTTGCTAAACCATCAAAAGCAAGTGGGTTCTTGCTAAACCACAAAAAGCAAGATGTAATAGGTCCTAGTGCTACCTCAAAGCCTAGTAGGTTTCTTGCTAAAACCATTGAAAAGCAAGCGGTAGGAATCTCTCAACGGTTGAGTTGGGAGCGGAGACGTAGGCCGGGTTGTTGGCCGAACTCCGTTATCAATTTTGTGTGTTTTGCCTTATTTATTTCCGCTGCATCTTTCACTTTGATTTTATTTTGTCTATCATTTTTTTAAAAGGCAATTCACCCCCCCTCTTGCCATCATTCCCGTCTTTTTTCCGACCCAACACATGGTGCTTGACATGGGTGGGGTATATATAAAAATTACAATAATATACAATGTATATATAGAGAGATTCACAACACACAATCCTCATCCCAAGGATTCACTATCAAGGAATAATCCATCTGGCAATATCCTCCACTACTATGGTCAAAACTAAATGCACAACCCCACACAAGAAAGACATAAGTCACAATTCATATTTCGCTCTTTAATTATCCTTAATCCATTTTCCAGATTCTCCATCACCAACCCATTCAATTAAAACATGCATCCTATTTAGTATTTACAACCCATTAGTTCATATATCAATATCAACTATTTAAACAACAGGGTCCATCATCAATTAATTTGTTAAGCATGACTGTTTGAAATCATTATCATGTATTTAATTCCATCACTACTCTAACAATGAGAATAACACATCATATCACAATAATAGAAATCCCAACTTGCACATACCAACAAGCCGATATCCACTTTTTTAGCCCCACTGCACAACCACACCACATCCACCATCGCAACCCCGCTACTCACGCATCACAACATAGCCACTTCCCAGGCATCACATCAACACAACCATGCCATAGAACACATCCTCTTCCAAAAACAAGTTCTTCAACACACACTTCATTTTATAGATTATCCATAGGGGCTTTCATTCAATTTCACTTATTTATTTTAAGGGAGTTATCACACAACTATATGATCTCGGGGCATCTAATTCATTAACCAGGTATACATGATTAACCAATTACATTTTAAGCATTTTCAACAACCACACAACATACATTACACAAATCACATCAAAACAGTGTAAGAAAAGACCCCAAATGATCATAATTTCTAGTGGGCATTTAGCCCATACAATTCACAACATCAAAATAACAACAACAGATATGCAAGATCATGCTTCAAATTCCCCAGCCACTTTAAATTAATTTAAACCATTTAATTTTTATTTCTTAAGTCAGATGAAACCATCAACACATGGATGAAAAATATTAAACCCAAACCACATAATAGAAATAAATATAAATGAAGAAAATCTTAACTAGAATAAAGAAGGTTTACACTAACTTTATCCACCAAAAAACAGGGTGTGCATATAGGAGGAAACTGCCTACAGGGAGTACTCAAACCAACACCAGTAATAGGGATCCATGATTCCAAGGGAAAAAACCTATGAAACCACTTATCTCAAGAGAAATAAATATGTAAAGAAAAAAGGAAATATCTTCTCTTTTGAAATATTAGATCTGGAACCAGTGAGATTAGATATGGTTTTAATTGGACATTAAAGTCGAATGTCATTAAATCCATGTGTTTTAAACATTTAAAAGGTATCCAAAATTTTTATAAATTGAATATATGATTAATCTCCATTGAAACAACTTTAAAGTTCATAAATTAATGCATTAAAACCATTTTTCTTCAAAAGGACAACAAAAGGGGAAAACTGGAAAATTTTGGAAAACTTGATTTACTATAGATCTAACATTACCGTAGATCTACCATTGGTGATCTACCATTACTGTAGATATACCTTTATTTTAGATATATACCATTATTATATATCTAACATTGGTGATATAACATTAGTTAATAGATATACCATTACAATAGATCTACCATTGGTGATCTACCATTAGTTTATAGATTTATGGTTACTATAGATCTACCATTGGTGATCTCTAGTAATTTTACAGATATATCACCACTGAAGATATACCATTGAGATATACCACTATAATTCATTGTAGATCTACCGGAATCCTCTAAATCACTCATTTTCCTTCAAAAATCCTTCCTGACTGCACCAAACACCTATGGACTTTCCCCATACACATCAATAATCAGATTTCTCAAAAAGTAATGGGATGAAAGGTCTAGCCCGCTACATGTGGTTCTAGTGGGAGCCAAAATCATGACATGAATAGAGATATACTAGTTAATAAAGAAATGACTACTGATTCAGGTAGACATAATCTCAACGAAGCATGGATAATTGACTTAGGATCAACATGACACATGACATCTCAAAAATAATGGTTTGATCAGTATGGAAGTATCCCAAAATGACTTGTTTACATGGGGAACGATCACACCTTGAATATTATTGTAGTCAGTACCATTAAATTGAATATGTACTACTATAAATATTACTATTAGTGACCACCAAAAGTGATCACTAATGGTCTTTAGTGATCTCCATCTGACTTCTTTTGGTGCTCGTGGTTGCCTCGTCGCTAAAGGGAAATAGTGACTGCCAACAGTGGTCGCTATAGGTACTCCCTAGACGAATGCATTGGCGGTATCTAGGAAGAGCATTAGAAACCACCAAAATAGGTCTCAATATATAAATATATAGCAACCACCATAAGAATTCTCTAATACTCAACGAAGATAAAAGCATTAAAGACCGTCTATGAAGATCACTAACCTAAAGGGTTTTTTTATAATTATACAGTTTTATAGCATCCAAATAAGCAAAAAAAAATCAACCAACAATGAAAAAAAATAGAAAATAAAATATATACATATAGACAAAATGACCCAAACAGCTAAAAATTGTTCCAATATTCTATCTCAATCTACCTTCTAATAAGATACAAAAAAATAATTAAACAAAGAAAATACAAATTAATATATTTAACATTAATAAAATTTATTTAGTTAATATATATATATAATAATAAAAATAGTTTATATAGTTTTATGTATAGAAAGAATCATAAATACAGAATGATGTACAAATAATCTAAGATGTCTGTTTGTAGTATTTATTAATTAAGAAATGGCTATTAAAAGCTGAAAACTAAGTTTAACATATACTAATCAATCCGATCATCAAATTGAGGTGTGATTGATTCTAATAGATCAAATATTATTTGATGAATGTACTCCTAAATTCTCATATTAATCAAAAATCATTTTCTCATTTTTTACCCCTTGGTGGAAGATGTGTCATTTTAATAACACTAGACAAAATTACCCATCATTTTCCATTATATTAGGTGAAAAAAGAATTTGATGGATGCAATGTTGATTCTTACATTGAAAAAATGACTCGCTGATCATTATTCCACAATTTCATGTTAACCCAATTTCATTTTCTTGGTATTGACCCCTTTTACATGATTTATCACCTAACTCCAAATCTGAGGGACAAGCATCACTTTTGATCATACTGAGAAATTCAGATATCCGATACACATATTTATTCTTCCTATATATTTTAAATGTCTTAAAGCTCATTGTTATAAGATTACATCCATATCAATTAAACCTTTTTTTGTCAGTTTTAACCCATACACTCATGATTTTACCATTATTACAAAAATGATAATAAATGTTTAAATGAATATTTAATTTTATCGACCAATCTTGGGATCATATTGACACACAGTTGATTATAATAGATCACATATGATTTGAAGAATGATATCCTATATTTTTACATCAATAAGAATTCATTTTCTCATTTTTGACCCCTTAATGGGATATAAGTCATTTGAATAACACTAGACAACATTATCCATCATTTTTCATCATACCAAGTGACATGAGAATCCAATGGATGTGGGATTGATTACTAAATATAAAAAATGGATCAATGATCATTCTACCATGATTTAATGTCAATAAAAGTGAATTTTCTTAGTATTGTACCCTTTTACATGATTTTTCACTTAACTCTAAATTTGAGGGACAAATGCCACTTTTGATCATACTAAGAAATTAAGGCATCTGATCCACATGATGATACTTCCTACAGATTTTAAATGACTTAAATATCATTTTACTAAGATTTTATATCAATCGAAGCTCATTTGGTCAGTTTTGATCCCTACACACATGGTTTTCCCATTATTACAAAAATGATAATAAATGTGAAAATGAACTTTAAATTGTACCAACCCATCCAAGGATAATATTGACATGTGGTTAATCCCAATATATCACATATGCTTAAAATAATTTTATCCTAGATTTTCAGGTCAATAAGAAGTCATTTTCTCATTTTTGACCCCCTGATAGGAGACATGTCATTTTAATAACACTAGACAACATTATCTATAATTTTTTTATCATACTTGGTGACACGAGCATCCGATGGATGAAGAGTTGATTAATATAGATCAAAAATGACTCTCTGATTATTATCTCATGATTTCATGTAATCCAAGTGTGTTTTCTTAGTATTTTCCCCTTTTACATGATTTTTCACTTAACTCCAAATTTGAGGGACAAACACCACTTTCGATCATACCAAGAAATTCAGGTATTTGATCCATGTGTTGATGATTCCTACATATTTTAAATTAATTAAATATCATGGTCATTATATTTCATATCACTTGGATATCTTTTGGTCAGTATTAACCCCTATACGAATGATTTTCCCATTATTATAAAAATGACAATAAATGTGAAAATGCACTTTTAATTTTACTAACAAATCTAGGGAATTAATTAATGTGAGGTTGATTCCAATATATCACATGTGATTTGAGGAATTTTCTCTAAGATTTTCACATCAATAAGAAATATTTTTCTCATTTTTAACCCCCTCATGGGAGATATCTCATTTTAATAACACTAGACAATGTTATTCGTCATTTTCCATCATATCAGGCAGCACGAGAATCCAATAGACATGGTGTTGGTTATTATAGATAAAAAATAGATCAATAATTATTCTCCCATGATTTCATGTTAATAAATTCTTGTTTTCTTTGTATTATCCCATTTTATGTGATTGGCCACTTAACTCCAAAACTGAGGAAACAATTCCACTTTTGATTATACCGAGAAAATCGAGTATCTGATCCGTGAGATGATGCTTCCTATAGATTTTAAATTACTTAATTTTATTTTCCTAATATTTCATGTCAACCAAAACTCGTTTGGCCAGTTTTTACCCCTACACACATGATTTTCCCATTATTAAAAAAATGAGAATAAATGTGAAAATGGACTTTTAATTATACCAGCCAATTCAGACATCAGATTAATGTGCGGTTGATTCCAATAGATCACATATGATTTGAGGAATGTTCTCCTATATTTTCACGTAAATAATAATTCATTTTCTCTTTTTTGAACCCCTGGTAAGAGATATGTCATTTTAATAACACTATACAAAAATGGTTCAGTGATCATTTTACCATGATTTTAAGTCAATCCAAGTGCATTGTATTGGTATTGGACACTTTTACGTGATTTTACACTTAACTCCAAATTTTTGGGACAAACACCACTTTCAATCATACCGAGCAATTCTTTTATCCAATCTACATGATGATGATTCCTACAAATTTTAAATAACTTAAAGATCATTTTACTATTATTTTATATAATCCATAACCATGAAAGATGAGAATAGAGAGTGTGGCACATAGATGAGTTATGCTATCTGGAGAAGAATATGAACATGAAGCATCAACATAGCTTTTTCAAAATTCATAGAGACTATAATCGAGGTCTAATATACTCAAAATTTGGAAACAAGGGTCATAGAGTTATTTGTGTTTCTAATTTATACTCCAATAATGAGTAGGAATAAACTATTTTTTATTCAACCAATTTTAGACTCCTAGAAGCAATCAAAATTTCTAATTTGATAATGAAAATTAAACTACTATAAAACAGTCATGAATCTAATTATGATACCACTCTTTTTAATAAGAGGTTTACACATCTCATAATAATAAATCCTTACACTATCTCAAAGAGGGAATTCATAAAGAAATTTTAGAACATAATTTCTCAAAAAGGGTGATATGAACAATTTTTTTTAATAATCTATAAAATCTTTCCATAATTTAAAATCCCATCACTTATTTTATATTTTTTCTAAAGATCTTATAAGAATAAGATGATATTATGGATCATATTAGAATACATTATACAAACCGATTTAATAGACCTTATTATATTAACATTAGAAACATTATTGATATAATTCATATTATGATTAATGTGGATGATAATGGTATACTTCTAAATAAACCATATAGGGATGAGGTTTAAAAAGATGAATTATCTCCCAGTCCTAATAGTTCTCCTAATCGAGATAGATTTCCCAACATGTGTCTTTTAGGAATAATGGGATATTTGACACTATTATTTATTGAGTATATTCTAAAACATTTTCAGAAACAGTGTCTTTCCAGTGGAAATCAATGCCTAATTTTTGGTTCTTTTTTCAAAATTAGAGCATGTTGATCCTTTTATATGCTTAGTATTATTCTTATATCTAGTTTAGTTTAAAATATCCATAGAAAAATTCTATCTAATAAACTTCTTCTAGTCATTAAAAATGTGTTATTAGATAACAAGTTTACATGATGGAGGTTATATGCCTTTTCCCTCGAGAAACCAGGTAAGAAATATTTCCAATATACATTGAGTACTTGAGATGGGTCATTGGGTATGGTGATATCTTATTTTAGGAAGACCACTGGTTAGGTGAATACAAGTTCTTTGAAAATTTGGACTCTTCTCTTGATTCCAGAGATGAGTTCACTGTGTAATGGAAGTTCTCTAACTTTTAACTTTTTTTATGATCGACATAAGACGTGTGGTTGAAATTTAAAGACAAAAATCACTTACTAATTATTTTCCTAAGTTTTCTCATCAGTAGAAACGTATTAGTTGGTTTTAAATCCCTACTTGGACAAATTTAATTTTAATGAAAATGTAAATGAGATTTTTGACTATACTAAAAACAAAAAAAAACAAAATGAGAGAGTCAATTTTTATTAGAAACTAGAAAGATAAAAAAATACCCCTCCTAAATATGATGCATCATGAAAGACCATGGTTGTAGCCTGTGTTTGGTGTGGTAGGGGTGTGCAAAAATTAAAAATTATGAAGATATTAATAAAGAATGTAATAAAAAAATAAATAAATAAATTCTCTATAAAGTTATGTTATAGGATCCCCTACACCATCACCCCAACACATATACTCCCACAATGCTCTGACCTCAGCTAAAAAATGCACATTTACTTCCTTGGAAGAATGCATATGTGCCTCCAAATCTATCGCATGTTGTGTCATCTCTGCAATGATAGGAGGCACAACCTCAGCACACAACACTATAGAATGAGGATTCCCCATGCCATATTTCAAGCTGTATCCATGCCCATCTTGACCAATAATGCGATGAAATATCTCATCCCTTCTCATGGAAAGTTTTCACTGGTCCTCTAGAAGATGTGATAACTTAACCTCAAATTGATCTTGTGTAATATATAAATATAAATATATATGTATATACATATGTATGTAAGTATTTAAAATTAGTACAAGAACTTACTATAAGAGTTGCAACCTCCAGATCATTTCAATCATGAATCATCATTCACATTGAAATTTTATCATTCGGTGAAACTTTCTATCATTAATATATACCAATAAGATATAAATATAGAACACAAAACCATATTAAATAATAAATTTAAAAATTTAATAATAAATACATCATGTCAAGTATGGGACACATGATGATTCCCTAGATTGTGAGGTGTTCCCTGAAATGCATGATTCTCGGAATGATTTGTTGCCACCTACTACATTCAATTAATTCAAATTTCAAACATGTAAAATGCTACACATTATTATAAATATATAAACCAAAATAAATAGATTCACCATTTCAACCTTAGCGGACCAATATGCAACTAACTCACACTATTCAAATGGGAGAACACTTATCGAGACTCTGTCCAGAATATCTGGGGCACCCAAATTTGTTACCCAATGCTCCCTATTGACTCAAACTTTATAATATTTCAAAGTTTTACTATATTTTTTCATAAAAACTAGATGAAACTCATTGGGTCACAGTCTTAGATTATTCTATTTAATAAAAAAATTATCACAAATGTATATTTTTTTAAAAAAAATAGCTAAGAAAATAACATGATCCTCACACCTGAACTTCCCTCTATAGTCCATAAAATGATCCCCTGAAATGACTATAGTCATAGAAATAATTAGTAAAGAAATGGTTCATTTCCTATTAAAGTTCAATATAATTTATACTGAAAAGGAATCATGTACTTTTTATTTATTTTACACATATTTCATAAAATATAAAGGAGTGGTTGGATCAAAACACATGTCTAAGAAACACTATGATATTTCATTATTACATAACCTTGAAATCCCATAGAAATGCTAAATATCTAATAACCATTCACTTGATTCATCAATAATGATAACTTTTTAAAGGTTCAGTTTCTAAACATCAGGAAATAAAAGGTTTTGAATGCTTCTTTCCACTACCAATAATTAAATATCATCACTATCATATATTATACAAGAGGCATTTACATGCATGAAAATAAAATATAATTCCATATACATAAATAGAGGAATAAAACTTATACCGTTAGAATATTATATAAAAATATATAAAGTCCATTCTAAAGGAACCAATCAGGATGAACTTGAGACACAAATTTCATATGAATTACATGGTGATAGAATGATAATACAAAGAATATTTGTAGAAATATTTTCCCCAACTCAGGTAAGGTTATTATAAGGGACACATAGATGTATAATGTGATGATAAAGATAAATAAAAGGTGGAGGTTGACTCACACTTTCTCTCTCTCAAAAATTGGGATATAAACAACCTCATAGAATAATGTAGAACTATAAGGTGAGTGTGTCACATGAAATTGATCAAGTGAAAGAAGAAAATTATCATGGATCTATATTGGAAGGTTTAGAAATCAAAAAGAGATACTTTAGGTCTTAAGTACATTGACTGAAGGGTGTTTTATTGTATCAAATCCATTCTGATTCATTCCTCATTCATCCCATTTATTTCTAATCACTTTCTATTCATCCCACTCCATCCATCCATACATTTTGAGGAGGATTTGTAGACTATATAAGAATAAGGGATTGATATGCAGGATAAAGAATAATTTTTTACTCCATATCTATTTTTTTTAGTATTATGGACTAGGAACTCTTGTAAAAGGTAAATGAGATTTAATTCACTAATTTTTTCATATTAATTTAAATATAGAAATATGCGATTCAAGATCTTGTTCTTAAAAATATAATTTATTGATTACTAGTTAATATATTTCAAGGAGAGGGTGTTGGAGAGAGAGTTTAAGACTAAATCATGGAAAAGATTTATGATCAATATGTTTTTGGAATTGAATTTCAAAGACTATAGTGTTTATTAATTGATTTTTTTTAAAATAACATTTTACCATTTAAAATAGGAAAGTAAATAAAACATTATATCAAAATAATTCTGGAAAAAAAGATTACATACATTAAATATTTATTTAGACTTAGTGATAAAGTAGTTGTAGATTTTTTTACTATGTGATGATTAATAAAAATTAAGTAAAATTTAAAAAAGAAACACCTTACTAACTAAAAAGTAAGGAAAATAAAAACTAACGGTGAATATGATCACATCCCTCACAACTATTTTTATTTATTTATTTCACTTGATTAGAATATTATATATTAAATTTAAAATAGTGTACAAAAAAATATATATAAGAGGAAAATATATAACCTATCTGTTTTATATTGAGATTGATAATATCAACTAGATAGATTTTATTAAGTTCACAAAAAAAATCCATTTTACATGAAAAATATGAATTGGTAATATTATTATTATACTAAAAATAAAAGGACAAAATAAATAAAATATTAAAGAGAACATGGTTTTAACTCCCCATTAGGAGATGTATTTTTATATTCCCCCATAGCCTTGATTGTACTATTAATTCTATCCTATTTTGTTGGAGGGTATGTCTTATGAATTATAAACCACTGCATCATATCATCTCCAGTTTGAAACCATACACATTTCAACCTTAGCTAAACTACCTCAAACATGTTATCTTCTTATTGTGATTCCAAAAAATAGCACCATTCATTCTTAGTTTTCATTATTTGTACATAAGTAAACTAATGATCTAATAAATTTCTTATCCTCATAGAGATGGTATGGTCCTTGCCATTTCTCATGATATTAATACCTTATACACTTATAATAAATGTATAGTTTACAATTACATAAATGCATCAAGAAAAATTGGCACTAGATGAAGGCATATGAGGGTTTGAAAAGCAGTTTCAAAGAAATATTTTAATGAAACATGGGAATAAAGGAAACATAAATCAAGATATACTTTTTTTTATTTCAAGGTAAATTCCAATAATGATATCCAAGTGTATTATAAAACGTGTTTCATGTGCAGCAAACATCCATTTGACCTATAGAAGAAGAAAAATATGTAATGATTTTGGAGCATTTTTCAAAAATTAAATCTAAATTACCATGGAATGAAGAAAGAATATAAGACTTACTTTAAAGAACTAAAACCTACATCCAGTGTACTCAAGGAAAATTTTCTTCAATAGATAAATAGAATTTCTAATTTTCTCAAAATACCCATTCATGTATCCTAGAATTTGAAATCCAAGTAGAGAATATGACTAGATAAAATTGTGTGAGGGATAAAGGAATAATGATAATTAGTGATAAATTTAATCCAATGTAGTGTGTAATGGAAATTAATATATAAAATAGCAGTGCTATGGAGGAATAAGGTCCAAAAAAATTAAACAATGAGTTAATGAATGAGAAAGAAGATATACTAAAATTTAATAAATGAAACAACCTTCTATGGGATGAGTAGTTAAGTAATATTAATATTCATGAAGTAAAGGAAAAAGAGGAATGAATTTTTAAACATTTATTGATGATGGTATATAAAAATATGGACATCTAGTGCCATTCAAAAAGGTAGAAATGAAAATAATCTAATGAGGGAACATCATTATTATAGGAAAAGCTCAATTTCATATGTGAAATTGGAAATATAAATTTGAAATAGGAGAAGATAGAAAGGAGACATGTTTTTTTTCAAGAGGATAAAAAGTAATAGAAAATAAAAAAGATAACCTCAAGGTTGAAATCATAATCCAGGAGAAAATTTGTGTATAAGATACAAAATTTCTCATGGATTTTTATCAAAAAAAAATATTGATGTTGAAATCATACAAAATATATAATGAAAAATAATTTTAGAGGGAGTAAAGGTATAATTTTTTGTGTATGAATTAAATATTTTATAAAACCTTTTATATCAAAATATAATAAACAATCTCACATGGAAATCATTGAGTCTTCTGTTCTCAGCACATGAGGATTAAATTTAGTTGAATATAATTTAAGTGAATCAAAATTTAGCTTAGATGAACTAGATTAATCAAATTAGCCCAGAGTTACTTGGGTGTTGTGTATGAGTAGACTTCAATGATTCATTCTAAACAACCAATTAGATAAAGTCATTTTAATTGGAGTAAAAGGATTATTTTGGAACATAACAATATGTTTATTGAGAAATCATGGCCCTGTTTGTGTGTGTGTGAATAAGTAAAGCCATGAATAAGGGTTAAGAGAAATCTAAGAGTTAGTTATCATGTATAACTTACATTCCATAGTTACCAAAATTAACCTTAAGGTATGTTTTTTGTTTGTAATGGTTTAGTTCTAGATTTTAATATACTCATTACATGAATAATTTTTATGCATAATAAATGGATTAATAAATATATATATATATATATATATATATTCATGTTTAAGGTTTTCCTTGTTATTAAAGGACATATTAAGGATTGGGAATACTAAAATCTGATGTCTAATATGCAACTGAATGTATCTAATTAGTTGTGTTATGATGAATCATTGATTAGGGGAAATTAGGTACTAGGGTGAGAATGTTGAATGAGAAGAAATTAAAAACTTTTTTTATATTAATATTAGGATTAAAATAATTATTTCCAATTAACATTTTTTGGCCCAAGCCTTGCATATTTGATGAAATTATTTCTTAGTGAAAATTTTTATTGTAAGAAATTACATGAATCAAATTAGTCTCTCAATTATTAGGGGATACAGTTAACAAAATTTTGTTATTATTTTATTATGATAGTTTACATATATTTTATGGTTTTCTATGTTTTATTATATAAATATTATAGGAATTTTTGTTTTTATATATTTTTTAAAATCAATTCCTTTAATAATTTTTACTCTAATTCTTGTCATTTTTCATGCATGTATATATCCAAGATAGAGAAAATAATTACAACAAAAGTTAAATAGTTTATAAAAATTTAAACAATTTTAAAAAAGGATTTAAACCAAAGAGAGGGAAAATAATAATACCTTCCATTAGACATGTAAATAAACTATTTCTCCTTCAATAGTTTCTATAACCCAATGGATATCTTCTTCTTGTTGAAATAAAGTGTGTTGATCAAGCTGTACCACAATGAAGGCAACAATATCAGGTTTATCTTAGTAAATTAAAAACACTCCTATCCTTAAATTTTTCATAGAAACTTTTCAATTTGGATTATATGGAAAGGTAATGAAGAAAACTTATTATGATTGTGATGCAAAAAATAAAGGTTCATTACTAACTCGTTCATATCTATTTAACATACTATGAAAATTCACCAATGTAAACTGATATTAATCGAATTTACTTCCACAGACTAGATCAAACCAATTACAATTTAATAGTATGTATTTCAACCCATGCATGTATACAAATTCAATTATGTCTTTCAATTGAGCATAGTAATAACTAGAATTGACATATGGACAACCAATTCCGTAGTTTTTTTATGCTCATTTTTCATCGACATATTTTATGTGAAACAGAATTCCACTATCATATAAAGATTTTTAACAATGGATAATTATAGATGGAACATCATCTAGTTGGTTAAATTCTTTATTTAGTGTAGGGTATCCTAACTTCTATAGGTTATGGACTTATATATTTCACAGAATTCAATAAAAAGTTATGCAGAAAAAAGTAGTACTATACTTCAATTATAATTAAAATCCATTTACACATAAAAAATCTTTGAAATAATTATGAAATGATTCATAATGGGACTGTAGAATTTTATAATCACTCACACGATACATCTCTTCTTTTAGATCATTAATGTGTTTCCTTTAAATGATAATTCCATGTTTAAATGATCAACTTATATATGTAAACATAACATGTAGAAGTTAAATAATAAAAGTGAGAATAAATTAACTGCATCAATGGTGAAACTGATAGAGTATTGAACAAGATATATCGATGAGCTTGTACCCAATTGATGTTTTCCATATCAAATATAGTTCCTTATCCAACTAGACCATCATGAATCCAAGAGGGATTATTTTTTTTTTCAACATTCATAAGATATTCTGCACAAAATTTAGTACACTCATCTATTAAATAACCATTGGCTATTGATGCCTCTAGATGAGCTCTATCACATATGAATCATTTAAATTTTTTTAGATACCATTAAATAGGACACATCAACCTAAATTGAACTAGAACATCATACATTACTTTATAAGTTAGTTGCACTATAAAGTGAACCATAACATTAAAAATGAGGGTGGTAATAGTTTATCCACATGAAAAAGGGTAAATAAAATTATGTAATAAAAAATTTTAAATCACCCATTTGTTTATTTCTTAAACAAATATATCTAAAAAAATTTATTATCTCAATCAATGGTTGAACAACATTGGGAAATAAACAATCATGAATTCTGGTTGGAATCAACTGCTGAAGTATTATGTGATTTTCATGACTTTTAAACCCTTGTAATTTATTTCTTTTCACATCAACACACTTATAAGTATTATAAGAGTAACCATAAAGCACCTTGAGCATCTTAAAAATATAAAGAAATGTCCATTTCTCTTTTTTACTCATCATATACTATGAAACAAGCATGTATGCCTTGTTTTCCTCATCCAACTATAAATGAAATTGTTTCCTTAAACCCATTTCTTCTAAATTATGTCATGTATTGATATGGTCCTTTTATTTTCCACTAAAATTTAAAATATTAGACAATATATTATCACAATATTTTTTTCAATGTTCATGACATCCATATTATTACTTAGAATATTAGTTTTTTAGTAAGTGAAATTAAAAAAATACTTCTCTTATTCTAATTGTGACTGAACTATCTACCCACACTATGAATATTGAGTAATGGGTGAGAAACCAAATCCTAAAATTCGTATACCATGTGGATGTTTTCTTCCTCAATCTATGATAATATTTCTACTTCTTTCATGATCTTTGGTGTTAGGTTGAATTATTTGAAAGCATAAAATTCCACTTTGACCTTTATGAACCTATGATGAGGGAGAATAAAATGTTTATGACCCATGTATTTCCATTTTTACAATGTTTAGCCCATTTAGATTTTTTACTTTTTTTGCAACAAGGGAAAGAAAATTCCACTTTCGTACTCCAACCTGATAAATTTTCATAAACTGGGAAGTCATTGATCATCCACAATAAAGTAGCCTATAGTTTGAACATTTCATTCATTTCATTGTCATAAGTCATCATGTCATAACCCCAAAATTCATTCAACTCATCAATCAATGGATAAAGTTAAACATTAATCTTATCCCTCATACTTCGAGGTCCATCAATAAGATTATAAAGTAATAGAAATTTTTGATTCATATAAATCCACAGTGGAAGATTATAAGAAACCAACACCATGGTCCATATTTTATGTGTTTCACTAACCATAGAACTAAATAGATTGGAACTTTTAGTTGCTAACCCCAATTGGACATTATAACTATATTTATCAAAGTTAGGGTGTCTCTGATCAAAATCCTTCCATGCAAGAGAGTCTACCCTGTGGGTTAACATATCACTTCCCTTATTTATTTCTACATTAAATCTAATTAATTTAGAAACTTTAAATTATGTAAATAATCTTTTAAAACCAGGATTCAGTTGAAAGTTACACATTTTCTTTATAGAAATTGATTTCCCCTATTTCACTATCTGACTTTGATGAGTCTGATTCCCCCTATAATTTTTCCAATCGGAAGAGTCATAGACAATACAATTATCCAAATGGATAGTTTCCTTTCTAAAAAATATACAATTGTTTTAATATACATCTATGGTCTCATATGTGAAACCTAAATTCTATGTGAACTTACAAGAATGGTAATACGACTTGGGAATCTTAACACCAGTGGGAAGTACTTTTTTCAATAACACCAATGGCATGTTGAATGGTGTATCTAACCACTGATTCAAAGTCGTCAAGTGAGACAAATCCATGATAAATGGAAATTTATTGTAATCGTTACACCCAGAATATAATTCAGATTGTTCATCATCAAGTATTTCATAAAACCTAAATGAATCATGATCTTCACCAAAGCACACATTGATGTCACCGATCTCAATATTTCGAATGTTAATGCCTTCAGGAGATATCCCATGTACCATTTAAGTAAGCATTTCATGCATCATATTAGTCATCCTCACATAAACATCTATCTGAACAGTTTTTGTATGATGAAAATGAATATATTATTCCCCATAACGAGTTAAAATATTATAATTTTTCAAAAACCCATTCAAGAATAGGTGCTCCCTCACGATATCTCATATGAATTGATATTTTTTTTTCACATTTTCTACATGTAAAACTAATATAGTCACATTGAAATACTATAGTGAAAACAATAAACTATATAATGGCCTCAAAATATTCTTTAAATGTTTTATTTTGAAGATCAATCCAACTCTAATCCATATTAGTATTTGTACAGCAAGTCATAACATTTACACAAGACTTCATATTGCATTTATTTTTATAATTTCATATCACAAAATATATTTCAAACAAAGACTAACCAATTGCACGTGGTCTTCAATAATACTCATCCAAAACAAGAAAATAATTCACAAATGACATGATCATCACATTTTAAGTTATATTAAATTATTTATACAATTTATTTTTTAAAGTCATATTTTGTACGTGACTAAATATTTTGTAGAGATGTGCTTATAAAAAATGTTTGGATAAAACAAATATTTTTAAGAGAAATAAAATATTGATCAAATTAATATATAAAATAAAAATAAACTAAGATATATTTTTGTAATGAAATGATAATGTTTTTTTCAAACTTGTTAATAGATAAGGAAATCAGAATAGCCAGTTAAAGGAAAAGTAAATATAAAGACAACATTCAATATCGATTATAATATATGAATAATTTGTTAAAATCCATATTTTTTTAAAAATAAATGAACTGAATATAAAAATAATGTGGTGGGGACTCTGTTAGGTATAGATCAATCAATCAATCCTCACAACCCAAACCTTAAACCCCATATGATCCATCCCTTGAGAAAATAATTAATTCAAGGCATCATCCTCATCATCTTACTCTTCTATTATTAACCCATTTCTTATTTTTTTAATCCTCTATGTACAAAAAAATTATCAATAATTATATGGAGAGCTTGATGACATTTTTATTAAATTTTAAAAAATTATAAATATATAAACTAATATAAATTTTTGAATAAAAATATTATTCATTCAATGGTCCAAGAAAAAATGAAGGGACTCTGATTTAAATTTATATTTTCATGATAAAAAAATTGTCATAATAATTAAATAAATAGTTTACTAATTCAAATTGAGAGAATTATGATAGAAAATAGTACTTATATATCAACCCTAATTAATCAAGTATACAAGATATTAAATTATAATATGTTCATAAATTGAAAATAGTACACACCAAAATAATGTACCACACATTTGTGTCAAATACATGATTCTTTTTCTTCAAAAACAGGTTGATCAAAACTCATAATAGGAAAAATGTAAGAGTATTAATCTCTTTCTTGAAAGTCTTGAACCAAATAATACATCACTTGATGGTAAAATGGTTTATATAACCACTCAAGATAAGATTATGGACCGTTCATTGACTAAAATAGATAATTAAACCCATTCAAATCAAATCCACTATTTAATTTCCATAAATGTGAATTATACAAAGCATCAATGCATCAATCCATATGTGGGTTAACCATTTATACATTAAGGTGTGAAATTGATGAATTTAATTAATACATTAAATTTTTTGTATCTAATCAATCTATTAATAAAAATCAATAAATTATATTTATCATTCTTCAAATTGTATTTCATTAATAAATTAATGGATAAATTTTTAAAAAAACAAATAAAATTTGAATTAATTATCCATTAATGTGCATAATTGATATATTAATTCATTAATATATATAGTTGAAACATTAGTGTGTTTAATTGATGTATTGAATATTTAATGTTTCTTCAAAAATAAGAATTTAACTTTCTCCCACATGGATTTCATTAATTAATTTATAAAAACATTAAGTATAAAAAATGTATTAAATCAAAGCACATTATATACCAAATATGACACATTATCATGATATATATATAATATATGATAGGCATACTATTCATACAAATGAAAATGCTCATGTTAAAAAATTATTGAGAAAGAGTTACATAATTATTTAAATAAAATATATAATTCTAAGAATAGTCACTACATCAAAAATTTCATTAAGTGATAATTTTTTTCAAAGTGAAATAACTATAAAAATATATCTTTAATAAAAAATGCATTGAAAAAGTTTCTAGACCTCACTAACCCAATGCATCAAAATAGTTAACCAAAACTATATGGATTTAATACCAAATAATTAATTACAAAGGGTAGTAAATTATGTATCAAATGTTGAACCAAGATAATTCATACAAGAATCATAGGGTTTAACTCAAATAGAATGACAAATCTAGGATGATAATGAGATCACCGATAGTGGCAGAGTGGGGGCAGAAGTACTGACTAGGATCAAAGGTGGTGGTGGCATCAATTCTGATAAGGCTTTGGTAAGGGTAAGGGAAAGGATAGGGAAGTAGGGTGGGAGATAGAGGTAGACCATAAGGATATGCGGTAAGGGTTAGGGGGGGTGGGGGTGGATGGGTGGTAGTGTCAGTAGCTCCGAGTGCGGTGGCGACAGTTACAGGTGAAAATGTGAAGGTTTAGAGGGCTGAAAGATGGTATCGGATCTTGTTCATGAGGGGGAGGGGTGTGCGTGAGGGGGAGGGTATCCCCAATTGGGTGGAGGGAGGATGGGAAGTGGTGACTACAGATGTAAAAATGACAATGAGGTGTGGGGTTTGCGCAAGGTGTTGAGGGTTTTGAGGGGGAAGGGAGTGCACGAGGGGGGGGGGGTAGGTAGCCTTTTTTGGACTAGAGACCGCCAAAGGTGGTCACCCATTTCAAGGGATGAAACATCACCATTTCTATTAGTGATGCATGATGGTATTATTCGAACCATCCAAGGATTATATCACATTAAAGGCCTGAAGAAGAACATATTTTATTTGGGACAATTTGATGACATTGGATGTTAGACTTGCACCAAGAATACAGTGATGAGAATTGTGAAGAGTGATCTTTTTGTGATGAAGGATGAGAAGATCTCAAATAACAGATACATGATTATGGATGAAATGTATAAGGAATCAGAGATAGTTATCACATCAACTACTTTAATAGAAGCGTTGACGATGTTATGTCATTGAAATCTTGGACATATGTTCCTAACGAGGTCAGAATATTCTTGTTGATCAAAAGTTTCTACCTAAGGATACAATGGTATCCTTACCATTTTTTTAGCATTGTGTTTTGAGCAAGCAACATAGGTTAAATTTCAGGATATCAATAGCGGTAAGAAATGAGATCATAGAGTTGATCCATTCCAATATTTGAAAAGCACTGGTTATATCCTAGGGAGGAGAAAATAACTTTTTATCATTCATAAATTATTATTCTAGGATATGTTAGGTGTACCCAATCAATAGGAAGATAGATGTTTTTTAAGTCTTCAAAACATTCAAAGTGTCAAAGGAGATTTAATCTAGAAAAAATATCAAGCGTTTGATGATTGATAATGGTGGAGAATATACAAGTGAGGATTTTGATAATTTTTGTGAACGAGAAGGAGTCAAGAGAAAATTCATGGTGGCATACACTCCTCAGAATAATGGAGTGGAAAAGTGTATGAATATAACCCTATTGGATTGAATAAAAATGAAGTTGAAGACTGTAGGAATTACCAAATTGTTTTTTGCAGAAACAGTGACTGCTAATTATTTTTTCCCAAGACCCACCAAAGTCTAGGGTGTTTTTCTATAGTATATCCTCCAAAACTTATATAGTATGTTCTGACTGCCCATATTTCTATGGATGGAATGTCGTACTTAGAAATACATACGTACCAAGCACCTTATCCAAACATTTCTAGAAGAAAGAAGTGAATCATAAGTCATGATATAAAACTATACTCTATATAACCCCATGCAGAATGACTATCTCCCAAACTTATAAGTCTCTATAATGATCCACTAAGAAAGTCTCTCGAATAGGAAAGAAATGTGATACTTTCATCAGTCGGTCCACAACCACCTAAACATCATCATTATTCTAAGGAATACTCTGGGGACCCACTAAAAAATACATGGTAACATAATCCCACTTCCATTTAAGATTGGTAAATGGATGTAGTAAACCCCAAGGCCATTGATGTTGGGCCTTCACCTATTGACAGGTGTAGCATCACGTCACAAACCCAGAAATATCCTTTTTCATGCCCAGCCACCAATATTTTCAACATCGATCATGGTACATTTTGGTCAAGCTTGGATGTACCACCCACTTTGAGGTATGAAACTCACACATCAGTTCCTCATGCATACACATTGGCACAACAACCCGATTCCTGACATAGATGATATCATCCTCATATATAGTCCAATCAGAAGGTGACTCCCCACCTTCAAGGCTTTCCCTCAAGTATAAAAACTCCAGATCCTAATACTACCTTTCCCTAATCCACATAAAAAGAGTTGGATCCACTAATAGTGATATGAGATTAATATTCTCTTAGCCCTCTTGAACCAAAACATGAATATCAACTAACAAAGTCATCATCATTCACTCAGAACTAGACTTATGAACTTCAAGAGTCTGATTTTTCCTACTTAAAGCACCAGAAACACGGTTTCCCTTCTCGGGCGTATATATTTGCTGAAAATAAAATGGTTTCATATACTCAACCCACCTCCACTATCAGAGATTAAAATCTCATTGTAAAAAGTTTTACTTTAAGATCTTTTGGTTGGTATACAGAGTAAACTTTTCTCCCAAAAGATAATGCCTCTAACACTTCAAGGAATAAATGAATGAAGCTAACTCGAGGTCATGTGTAGGGTAATGTCATTTTTGTATCCTCAAATGGCATAGCCCATACACCACAACTTAATCTCCCTACATGAAAAATGGTCCAAGTCCTTTCCCATAAGAATCATAAAATACCATATACTCCTCAACCAACTCAGGAATGATTGAGATGGGTATCATTTTAAACTACCTCTTCAACTCCTGTAATGAATTCTCACATGATACAGACCATTCAAACTTTACCTCCTTCTTGATCAAGACCAAAAGTGGTGTTGTAAAGTAGGAAGTGTCTTGGATTAAAATTTGATAATAAATCACCATTCCCATAAAAGTATGGATATTAAAGACATTATTGGAATTATCCCAAGAAACCACTGCATGAACTTTCTCTAGGTCCACTAAAACAGATTACTCCAAGATTATGTGACCCAAGAAATGTACCCTTTCGATGCAAAATTAACACTTAGATTACACCAAGATGTCCTCCACAAACACTACCAAAAAATGATACAGGTAAAGTTGTAAGATTCTATTTTTCAAGGTTGTAAACATGACAGGAGCGTTCGTCATCCCAAACGGAATCATAATGAACACATAAAGTCCATAACTTCTTCTGAAAGCAGTTTAAGGTATATCATAAGGTCAGAATTTCAATTAGTGATACCACAATCACAATTCAATCTTTGAAAAGACAAAATCTCCCCTCAATTGGTCAAAGAGATCATCAATACACGAGATAGGATATCTATTATCCATTTTTATCCAGTTAAACTTCTTGTAGTCAACACATATGAAAAAAATCCTATCAGACTTATTATAAAACTAGATTGAAGAACCCTAAGGTGATGTACTTAGATGGATAAACCCTTTATCCATAAAATCCTCCAGTTTATTCTTGTTCTCGTGAAGTTATCTTGGTTCCATTCTGTATGATGGAATAGATAATGGATTAGCTTGAGGCATGATCTCAATAGAAAATTACATATCTCTCTTGGGTGGAATCCCTAAGAATTCATCAGAAAATATATCCTAAAACTAGTCCACTATGGGTGGAAAGGAATCCTGATTCACACCCCCATCATCCAGAAAAATACTAGCAACTTGGGTGGTGAGCTCCCCCAATTGCTGATGAATCCGCCTCAGATGGACCACCTAGATATCCCACTCCCCACGATGTACACAACTGTCACCATTTTGAGACGTAAAGGCCACTCTCCTTTGGTATCTATAAATGTGGACTTAGCATGATACTAATAATTATATACCTATAATCAAGTCAAAACCTTACATATACAGAATGTAGAGACCCCAAAGGAAATGATACTCCCCAACCTCAAGACAACTCCCTTGCAAAAATTGATTTCTCTCAATCGTACTCCCAATGGTGTATCGATATTCATAACCCCACTCACAAACTCCACTACCTGACTCAACCCATTAAAAAGTTGTGCAGATATAAAGGAATGAGAGGCACTGGTATAAAATAAGGCACTAGAAAGTGTAGAAGCTATAATAATAGTACCTCTAACTATCAATGGTCCAGCCTCGCTATCCATATGTGTAGGCTGAACTGCATGCAACTATCATGCCCCTCATCTCTATGATTCAATTTGAGTCCCCTAAGATAAACCAATATGGTGATACGAGTTCTCTTACCCAGAAGCACCAAGTCTATTATGTCAACTTCCATGACTAGTATAACTCCAACTGATATACTCATATGAGGTTGAAGACCCCCTTTCGGCACTCTGATTATGTTCAGATCCTCCATAATTACCTATCTATCATGGGTTCCTGCAGAACTAGTGTAGATGTCCCATCCTGTTGCAATCTCGGAACTCTACTGGTGGTTGGGGACAATGCCTATAAAAGTAACCAGGCCCACCGCACTAGTGGAAGAGTACTTGGGTATAATCCTGAGTTATTGATCCTCCCCCATAGCCACTATGCTTTCCATTGATCTGGTCAACATTCTCATAGAGAAACTTCCTAATCTCAAAATTCATACCTCCTGGTTGTCTAGAATAAACCACCTATATTCCACTAGAATCCTCCTTCAGGTTCCCCTCAGACATGAGAGCACAATCCAATACCTCGACAAACTTCTCTAACCTAAATATGTTAACCTAGAAAATAATCTAATATTTAATGCCTTCCAAAAAATGACTTGTTGTAGTTGTCTCATCCCCTTCCATTATTGTAGAAGAGCATTGTAGGTCGGTAAAGAGACCAACATAGTCTATCATGGATATACTCCCCTGGTTTATCCTCATAAACTCTACTTCCTTCTCCCATCTTAGTGTCTCTGGATAAAAGTGATCCAAGAACTTCTCTTGGAAGTCCTCCCATACCATGTTTTATAGTTTCTCACGTTGAGCAAGAATATCCCTCCATCACTTCTGTAGGTTCTGGGCACAGCGGAAGCACATTGGTGGGTTTTCCCAACATTAATTTTAGCATTAAACCACATTCAATCCAAGATCCATCATGATAATAAAACGTCGGATCTTCAGAATAGAAAAAAGAATGAAAATAAAGATAAGGGTCCTGAAACCATCGAGAGGATCATCATATGTTGGTTATAATTAATTTAATTAATTGATGAAAATTACCTTGATTGAATTCATTCTTCGTTGATGTTTTCCGGTCACGTTTCGATGTGATTTGTCATTGCATCACAAAAACCAAGTGTAGACTTCCTCTAGTGGCGATCCACACATGCACCACATATCTCTGAATGTCGCCAAAGTAATCTCCATGTGATAGAGTTGAGAAGCCTTTGCTTGTGTTGTCCGCCTTAGATCACCTTGATCCGATGGAGGAGGATCTCTCTCGGTCTTGAGAACGTTCTTGGAGGAAGGAGTTCTTTCATCCTTGAGAGAACTCTCCAGAATTGTTGTGAACAACGATTCTCCTTGAAAAGTGTTGGGGTTGAAAGGATATTTATAATCAAGTTTGAGGTTGTAGAGTTATGACAATAAATAAAAGCATTACGCGTTTTATTTATTTCATTAACTTTTATTGAAAACCCCCATGTCAAATGATTAATTCCTTGACATGCTCCCATGTTGATTATAATAAATATCATTTAATAAAACGATATTATTTCCTAAAAATCCTGACTATAAAAACTACACAGTGTTTAATCATTAATACACGGCGTATACTCATTTTCCATGAAAACTACACAGCGTGCAAATTCAATGTACACGGTGTGTTTATCTTGTTTTTCATTTTTCTTTATTTCCTCCACTACATTTATTATACCTTGAGTAATGGATATTTATTTCTTAAATAAATGTAACTGCATTACTCAGTAATAAATATTTATTATTTTTCCTACAATATATTCTCTCGAATAACTAGTGTCTAAATAAATCTGATCAGGCATCCTTAAATAATTATTAAACCACAGTTAGGAATAATCTTTATTTAACTTGTTAAATTAATATTTAACTGATATACATGGACACACTTAGTGTGTGACCCTCTAGTACTCTTTCTCAGTGGCATTAGGTGGAGCCTGCTTAAAGTCCAAGGTTAGAGTCTAGCAACATGCCAAGGCACCCATAGAGAAAGAAATTAATGCCGCAATAACATGTTACCTAATACGAACACTTACCATGTAATATAATCCCTTTTTCATGATATCTTGAATCAAGAGGGTGGCATGCTTGTTCCATAAACTCATGTTCTTGATTATTCTTTCTTTGAATTTCCAGAATTGAACTCACCCATTTCTTACAATGGCCATGGATTTATTTAGGCTATATCAATTCCATCAAAGGGCCCGACATATCTAATTCCGTTATGGAATAGAAGTGTCAAATACTTTATCGCATTATCTATTAATGTGGTATTACTCGTGATGTACCCAACGTATCTTACCTCACAGCGAACAGTGTGTCGTCACAGTTTTCATCAATACATCTAAGTGTGCAAATTGTAATACCCATTAATAATAATCTTAAATTCCAAGGACCAATACACACATCCACAGATAAGAACATATAATGACACTATGAAATATGGATTTCCTACTGGTGGGTCTTGTTCTCATAATATCCTCCTGGATATTACCAAAGGCGCACACCATGAGAAGGTGTCTCAAAGTTTTATGAGTCCTCACCCCTAATGGCCTGTATTATTTGTGTCCCTCAAATAACATCATCTAGCCATAGAACATATATTCAAAAAAATGTTATGGAACTTATGGGTTCTCATCATATCAGGGATCCACTATGACCCTTTAATGCAACAGTTATCCTTGGGACATTATCACATGCATTGTCACGTAGAAGAACAATCAAGATGTAATAAGGTGTTTATTTAATGAATAAAGTACAAAGTAGTTGGTTCTAGGCCACCAAATCCAACAGACTCCCACTTGGACTAGAGCCAACTTCTAACAAATTTTAACCTGCTAGCTCTCACATGATATTCATGCTTCTGCTGAGATAGGCCTTTAGTCATGGGGTCCACCACATTCTCTTCCTTGGACACTCTGCTCACTACAACTTCAACCCTTTGATAGAAATCCCTCAAGAGGTGATACTTTTGGAGTATGTGATTTATCAGTTGATGTGACCGTGGTTCTTTTGCAAGAGCCACCATTGCAGTATTATCACAATAAAACATGATAGGATCTTTACTGCTAGGAACCACATCAAGCTCATGGACAATGTTCTGAATCCAAATGGCTTCCTTGGCTGCATTAGAAGCCGCTATATATTCGGACTCCGCTGTAGAATTGGCGAAAACTGGATGCTTTGAACTCTTCCAGCTCACAAATCCTCCATTGAGATAGAAAACATATCCAAATTGCGACTTCAGATCATTCTAATCTGTCTGAAAACCAAAATCAGCATAACCTATGATTACAAGCTCCTTGTCTCCTCTATACACCAGGAATATATCCTTAGTTCATCTCAGATAATTAAGGATAGTCTTAACAGTAGTCCAATGCTGTTCTACTAGATCTACTTGATATATGCCTACCATGTTCAGTGCATAGGAAACATCAAGCCTGGTACATAACATGTCATACATGATGGATCCTATAGCCGAAGCGTATGAGATCTTACTCATTATATCTTTATCCTGTTGTTTCTGTGGACACATCTTCATAGAAAGTTTTAGGCCATGTGACACTGGGACTAATCCCCTCTTGTATTGTTCTATACTAAATCTCTTTAGTATCTAGTCAATGTATGTACCATGACTTAGTCCAAGCAGCCTCTTGGATCTAACACGAATGATCTTGATCCCTAGAATGTAGGCTGCTTCACCCAAGTCCTTCATGGAGAAACACTGGTTCAACCAGTCCTTAAATGACTGTAATACTGGTACATCGTTTCCAATAAGCAATATTTCATCATCATATACTACTAAGATAACAATCACATTCCCATTAAACTGCTTATAAACACATGGCTCACATTCGTTCTTAATGAAACCAAATTCCTTTATGGCTTCATCAAATCGAATGTTCCATGACCTGGATTCTTGCTTTAATCCATAAATGGATTTTTTTCAACTTGCAAACCCATTTGGCTTCACCTGGTGTCACAAACCCTTCTGGTTGTGTCATATAGACATCTTCTTGAAGGTTGCAGTTAAGGAATGCTGTTTTGACATCCATCTGCCAAATCTCATAGTCATGGTAAACTGCTATGGCAAGTATGATTCTTATGGATTTAAACATGGAAAATGGTGAAAGGGTTTCATCATAGTCAATTCCTTGAAATTTTCTGAATCCTTTAGCCACTAGCCTTACTTTATAGGTGCTAACTTGACCTTCCATGTCCATTTTTCTCTTGAATACCCATTTTCATCCAATAGGATTTACATCAACTGGCTCATCGACCAAAACCCAAACTTGGTTTTGATACATGGAATCCATCTCAGAATTCATAGCTTCCATCCATATTGAAGATTCTGATCTTTCTACCGATTCCTTGTAGGAGAGAGGTTCATCATTGTCTAACAATAATGATTCACCATCCTCAGTGACTAGGAAATCAAATCTCTCTAGTTTTCTTACCTCTCTTGAGCTCCTACGCAGTACTTGTGTTTCTAGAACCTCTTCCACGGGGACCTGTGGAACATGTTCCTATACCAACTCCTATGTATCTTGACCATCAACTCTATCTAAGTCAATCTTACTCCCACTATCCTTTTTGAGTATGTGCTCCCTCTCAAGAAATACGACTTGTCTAGCGACAATCACTTTCTTGTCTGAAGGGTTATATAGGTAATATCCTTTCGTTTCCTTGGGATATCCTATAAAGATACACCTCATGCCCCAGGGTTCTAGTTTGTTTCCTGATAAGGCCTTAAAAAACACCTCGCATCCCCAACACATGTGTGCGACAAAATGGGTTTCTTTCCATTCCATAACTCAGATGGAATTCCATTTTCCGCCTTAGTTGGTACTCGGTTTAATGTGTATGCTGCAGTTTGTAATACATATCCCCAAAAGGATAATGGAAGACCTGCATGACTCATCATTGACCTCACCATGTCCAACAAGGTGCAGTTTCTCCTTTCACTAACATCATTCCACTGTGGTGTATAAGGATAAGTGAGCTGAGATAGAATCCCAGACTCCCATAGAAGATCGATGAACTCTTGGATCAGATATTCTCCACCTCGATCCGATCAAAGTTTCTTTATTTTCTTACCAAGATGATTCTCTACTTCATTCTTGAATTCCTTAAATTTCTCTAAGGCTTCTAACTTATACCTCATTAAGTAGACATAGACATATCTACTCAAATCATCCGTAAAAGTAATGAAGTAAGAATATCCACCTCTGGCTTCTACTGGAATTGGTCCACAGAAATCTGTGTGCACCAATCCTAGAAGCTCTGTGGCCCTTTCACCTTGTCCACTGAAAGGCGGCTTGGTCATTTTACCTTGTAAACAAGCGTGACATCTATCAAGTGGTTTTATCTCAGTAGAGTCTAAATAGCCATCTTGGAAGAGATTTATCAAGCGTTTCTCATTTACATGACCGAGATGGTGATGCCAGAACTGGGTGATGTATGAGTCATGTGATTTTGTTTCGTTATCGATTGCCAACACTTGGTTTTCATAATTTAATACATACAAACCATTATTTAAATGTGTCATACCATAACATACATTGTTCTTATAAAAGAGACAACCCTTATTTCCAAACATGAAAATAAATCCATCCATATCCAAACAAGATACAGAAATTATGTTCTTTGTAATAGTAGGCACATAATAATAGTTATGTAAAACCAAAATCATCCCAGTCTGCAATGAGAGGTGGTAATCACTAATGGCTAATGCAGCCAGCCTCGCGCCATTGGAAACACGGAGATCCACCTATCCTATGGCAATATTTTTAAATCTACTTGGTTCCTGCATTTGAATATAGATGTGATCACCACAAGCAGTATCTAATACCCAATGTGTAGAAATGGAAAGATTACACTCGATAACAAATGCACCTTTAGCATCCCCATGCTTCTGGGTGCAGTTCCTCTTCCAGTGGACTTTCTTGCCACATGAAAAACATACCGCCTCCCATTCCTTATCCTGCCTCTAGATCTTCCCCTTCTTGGAGGGATGACGTTCAGGGGCTTCAGACTGTTTATAAGTCTTTGGCCCCTTTTCCTTGTCCTTCCTTTTCTTATTCACCACAATGACTGCAGGCTTTTCATGCCCCATGTTCTTATCTACCTGGAGAATCAAGTTCATAAGTTCTGATAGACTCTTATCATTATTTCTCATGTTGTAGTTGACAATAAATCTTGAGAAGGTATTGGGTAGTGATGATAGGATGAGATCTGTATGCAACTCATCCGGGAATTTAATCCCTAAAATGTCCAGGAATTCGATGTAGCCAATAAGCTTGACTACATGAGGCCTAGCTGGTGCAGACTCTCCAAGATTAGTTATAAACAAATCATTGGAGATATCATATCTCTCTTGTCTCGCCTTCTCTTGGTAGAGATCCTTAAGGTGAGACATCATGTTATACGTGTCCATGTTTTCATGTTGCTTCAAGAGCTCATTAGACATGGCCGATAGCATGAAACATTGGACATCTATGGCATCATCCATATGTTTCTCATAGAGAGATATTTCCTCATCACTAGCCTCTTTTCTAGGCACAACTGGAACATGCTCTTCTAGTACATACAATTTCCTTTCATGGTGAAGGATAACACGTAAACGCATCTACCACTCTTGGAAATTGGTGCTGGTGAGAAGGTTTTCCTTCTCGAGTGTGGTTCAAGATGATATGTTTGAAGTCATTTTTCTTTCCGTTTCTACAAATTAAGATGAGAAAATGATTAGTACCTTATTACAAAACTGATACAAATAAATAAATTAATACTTATTAGTCTCCCACTATTTTATTGAAATCCAATAGCCCTCACTATTGACTTCAGAATATTTTGTTGCCTAAATATTCTGGTGGAAAAGATCCATATTTCCCTTCGTATTACCCCAACTAGGGTTGTTCAAGCAACATGAAGGGTTTTAGATAGGCATTCCAAATGCCAACTTCATTAACCCACAACTCCTTGATCCGCTGAGTGGACTCCCCAATCCAGATATCCTCTTATTTTGGATTTCCTCAACCTTTGCCTCTTGGCCACACCAAGTCCTGCTGTGGAAGTCAACCCTTGATACGAACCAAGTCAAGTCAACCCAAAACCTTGAATTAGAATTCCTCAATAATTGAAAGCACCCCAACTAGGGTTGGTCAAGCACTTTGAACTATGGTTTGATTCTAACCAAGATTATGTAAGGCTATACCGACTTAATATTTCTTTGAGGTATTTTATCCTTATATGTAAATTTCCAATTTATTATCTTCAATTACATGATTTTTAATATTAAGTGGGATATAATTAAGTGATTAACCATGTATAATATAATATTTACCCATAATAAGGTCTTATTTTAGTTCCATATTGCATGCTTGTTTAATTCATTAATTGTGTGATCGTGAAAACACACCCACAATAAACCATGCAACTGATAGAAATAAAATAAATGGTTTGATCATGATCTTGTTCTATTGGTTAGTTTATCTAGCGGTTGATAAACTAACCCAAGACCTAGGGGGAAAACACCTTGAACCTTTCGGGTTTGTGTTTACAGCTTTCCACCTGTCCACCTTTGTATCTCCTTGGATTGGTTTCACCTTGGCTGCAAACTTGAGCCACCTCCACTAGCTTGGGAGCTCCATCCATTACATATGCATTTATCTCACACGCAGGTGAGGGGTAAAAGGGGTTTTTACATAAAATAAACCTTGGCCATGCAGGCCCTACATATTAATGAGGAGAAGGCTTGCAGGCCAAAAAAATTAATTTAAATAAATTAATTAAAATAAACCATTCACATACAAAGGTCTTGGTCTATCTCATGATCATCCATGTATGTAATGATATTTACACATAAATAAAACTAGCATTCAATTCTTTAATCGTTCTTGCTTAAGATAAATTGCGCTCGAATCAATTAGTTATCTTTAATTAATCAATCCTTTTATCTTAAACCCTTTTTTTTTGAATTTCCTTGAGATTCTAATCCATCATAATTTTAAACAAATAAATTCATTTAAAATTATCTTTTTATTTAACTTGTACCTTGGAGGAAACCCGGTGAATTCCTGTTCATTATGCAGATATTAAATTAAACACACATATATATAACACATATCATGTGTTGTGCCTCAACTTTACGCCTGCACTATGGTACATGTCTCAAGGGTTTGTATAATATAATACTAAATTTTAATAAATTTTTGTAATTTGGATGAGTACACGGCGTGTAGTTTCGACTGCACAACGTGTACTTTTGTTCATTGTTCATCCAAAGTACATACCCGGGGACATGGCATGTAGATGTAATTCAGAAATTTTTGGAGTACACGGCGTGTTCAGTGGAACACACGCCGTGTAGTATCCGCGTTACACGGTTTCCAGCCGGGCAAGCCGTGTACGGGGTACACGGTCCAACCCTAACCCTAAGGGACTACACATCATGTTCAGTAGACCACACGACGTGTAATCCAGAAACCGTGTGCCACCTGTTCCTGGTCAACACACAGTGTCATTTATGACTTAGGTATACTCCAATACACTGCCTGATTTGGTGGACCAGTCTGACGAATTGAACCTAGACTACATGGCATGTACTTCTAAATACACACCGTTTGTTCTTGTGTTGTATGGCCAGGAACGTTTGGCACCTCCGGATGAGATCCTCTATATTATTTTAATCAAAGTTAAAAGAAAAATTTGTTTCTGTAAGGTGAACGAGAAACGAGAGAGGAGGAATAGATCTCGAGATTTAGATTTAAAGAACGATTAACTTGAATTGAAACAACTAAATTATTAAATTCATAAATCACTAACGAAAAACAAAATAATTATAATCAACGATATGACCGCTCTGATACTACTTGTAGGTTTCAGGCGCAGTGGAAGCATGTTGGTGGGTTTTCCCAACATTAATTTTAGCGTTAAACAAGGTTCAATCTGATATTCATCAGGATAGTAAAACGTTGGATCTTTAGAATAGAACGAAGAACGAAAAGAAATAGAAGGGTCCTGAAACCATCAAGAGGATCATCATATGTTGGTTATAATTAATTTAATTAATTGATGAGACATACCTTGATGGAATTATTTCTTCGTTGATGTTTTATAGTCACGTTTCGATGTGATTCATTGTTGCATCGTAGAATCCAAGTGTAGACTTCCTCTAGTGGTGATCCACATGTGCACCGCGTATCTCCAGATGTCGCCAAAGGAATCTATGGGTGCTAGCGTGGAGAAGAGTTTTCTTGCATTGTCTACCTTAGATCGCCTTGATCCGATGGAGGAGGATCTCTCTCGGTCTTGAGAGCATTCTTAGTTGAAAGAGTTCTTTCAGCCTTGAGAGAACTCTCTAGAATTATTATGCACAACGATTATCCTTAAAAAGTGTTGGGGTTGTATGGATATTTATAACCGGGTTTGAGGTTATAGAGTTATGACAAAAAATAAACGCATTACACATTTTATTTATTTCATTAACTCTTATTGAAAACCCCCATGTCGAATGATTAATTCCTTGACATGTGCCCGCATTGATTATAATAAATATAATTTAATAAAACGATATTATTTCCTCAAAATCCCAACTGGAAAAACTACATGGTGTGTAATCATTAATACACGATGTGTACTTGTTTTCCATGAAAACTACACGGCGTGTTTATCTTGTTTTTCATTTTTCTTTATTTCCTCCATCACATTTATTAGACCTTGAGTAATGGCTATTTATTTCTTAAATAAATGTAACTGCATTACTCACTAATAAATATATATTATTTCACCCACAATATATTCTCTCAAATAACTAGTGTCAAAATAAATGTGACCAGGCATCCTTAAATAATTATTAAACCACAGTTGAGAATAATCTTTATTAAACTTTCTAAATTAATATTTAACTGAGATACATGGACACACTTAGTGTGTGACCCTCTATGACTCTTTCTAAGTGGCATTAGGTGGAGCCTGCCTAAAGTCCAAGGTTAGCCTCAAGAAACACGCCAAGGATCCTAGAGAGAAATAATTTAACACTACAATGACGTGTCACCTCATATGAACGCTTACCATGTAATATAATCCATTTGTTATGATATCTCAAATCAAGCGGGTTGCATGCTAGTGCCATCAACTCATGTGCTCGATTATTCTTTCTTTGACTTTACATAATTGAACTCGCCCATTCCTTAACATGGCCACTGATTTATTTAGGCTATATCAATTCCATAAAAGGGTCTGGGATATCTACTTCCATTATGGAATATAAGATATAAATCCTTTCTCGCATTATCTATTAATGCAGTATTACTCTGGACGCACCCAACATATCCTACCTCGCTGCAAACAGTGTGTCATCACAGTTTTCATCAATACATCTAAGTGCGCGAGTTGTAATACCCATTAATAATAATCTTAATGTCCAAGGAACAATACACACGTCCGTATATAGGAACATCCAATGACACTATGGAATGTGGATTTCCTACTGGTGGGTCTTGTTCTCATAATATCCTCCTGGATATTACCAAGGGCACACACCATGAGAAGGTACCTCAAAGTTTTATGAGTCCTCACCCCTAATTCCCTGTATTATTTGTGTCTCTCAAATAACATCATCCATACATATAACATATATTCAAGAATAGTGTTGTGGAACTTCTGGGTTCTCATCATAGCAGGGATCCACTATGACCCTTTAATGAAATAGCTATCCTTGGGACATTATCACATGCATTGTCATGCATAAGAACAATCAATATGTGATAAGGTGTTTATTTAATGAATAAAGTAAAAATTTGTTGGTTCTAGGGCACCAACTCCAACAACTTCATGGATCCTTACAATATATAAGATTCCAGTTTGAATCTATTCTCAATAGAAGTCTCTAATTGGTCAAGAATTGTCTGGATTGACTCAATCCATAACTCAACTACCTCAGGTCCACCCTCTCTAGTGAATATCAAAGGGTGATAAAACTAGAAATCCCATGTTAATTCAGGCATACTTTTCACAACCCACTCTGGGTATCTTTCTATAAACTGAATAAAGTGAGGAAATTTCTCACAGAACTTCTCTCCATCTTCCTCACTCGAAACTATCAGAGCCTCAACTTCTACTATTAGTGGATCATTTTTAGCTATATCCTCCTATCATCCTCTCAACAAGCATATCCATGAAGTAATATCTCTAAAATTCCAAACACATGTATTAAGACACATTACAAAACATTTTATCACTTTTACATGGATTCACATAACTCCATAACAAGTCATACCTCAAAACCCACCACACGGTCAAAATCAAGGTGATATCACTACCCTTAACCACCCCCATCTAGGTCATAGATAAAAATGGTAAACACAATATCATTATTCCATTTTTCCATTAGACACCCATTTTCCACATTTTACATTAATTTAAAGAAAATTAAATTTCATATTAGGCACCTTTTTCAGTTCAATTACACAAGAAAACAAAAACATTTCAATTTCAAAAAATTACCCAAAATATACTTTCCCAAGAATGCCTAAAAATGATTCATGACATAACAATTCACGAGTCACTAAAATAATTCATGAATACTCAACTCTTGTGCCAAACTAAGCCATGATTAAAATCTCATAAATTGGAAAATAATAATATCAAACAACAAGTACATTTCTTGAGGTGAAATAAAATTAAATTGTAACAACACATATAAATTACAAAAATCCCACCATAGATACTTAGTTTTTACCCCTTCACATGGGTTAGTTACTCTCATGCATGATATATTAACAAAGGAATGACTTACCTTAATCTCCTATCTACCCTTACCAAATAGTAGGATAAAAGAAAAGAAAAGAAAACCCCTTTGATACCACTTCGTGATGTCCCAACCCAGGTGCCACACACTGGTTCCCGGAACCAGACCATCACATGACTTCAAGTGTGCCTCCCCTTATGCCAAAGGATACCAACTAGTAGTGAGGGTCAAATATATAACATAGATAGACTATACCTTCTTTATCAAAGCAACTAAATAATGGAAAATAAATAAAAAATAACCAAATTATAATAAATAAAAACCATAATAACACTATAACCAGGAAAAAATAGTATCACATGATGAACAAAACTGGAAATACAATATCCAAACCCAAGTAGTAGATATTTCATGCCAAATATGTGTCAAACATAAATATGAAAAACTGAAAATAGAGACACACTGACAACATCCAAATAGGTTCCGACATCATGTCTGGTTACCTAATCCATGCTCTATCCCAACTCATCCATATAACATAGGGATCTTTTCCATATCTTGTCCTATAAACATGACATATATTTAGGTACTGATCAAGCAACTCGAGTAGGGTGTGAGTACAACTCTGCATCCCACCACCTATAATATCTAAAATAATGTACATTCAATACAGTGTATGCAGTTGTATAAATAATAAATAACAATAAAAAACTAAATATTTTACACATTCAATTATTATTTATTTAACCACATAAATCTTTTGGTTCATGATTACATATATACCATCAATACCTACTTTGGATCGTGATGAGGTCTGAACTATCCCAAAGGGATATCACATAGAGAATCAAAATTCATCATAACATGGGATTTTATTATCAATTTCATTTCAATTCATAACATGACCACTTGGGAAACATAGTCCAATGCCAATATTATGGGTGTAGAACATATTGTGTAACACCCCATGGGTATTCAGATCATCAATCCCTATCCCACGTTTCATGGGTATTTGGAGTATTAGTCCTTTTCCCATACAGTAATATTCACATGCATGCATTTGGGCCTAGAACATCATGGCTAGGACCCCATGGGATTTTGAAGAATCATTCCTTACCCCACACCCCATTTATCAATTAATCACATATATCAAAAAAATCACATTTAACAAGGTTGATCAACATTAAACCTCTTATCAACATTTTACATCATGTTATACTATTTCACTTATCATTTCAATCATAATTCTTTACTTTAAACACGTGGAATAATATGAACCATTCACCATTACACCATCTATCAACCATTAATCAAACAAAAAATTAACCCTTTAATGTTAATCAAACCACACCTTAATTACCATTATTCAATCAATTCAACATACATTAATTAACCAATTCAACAATACCATCAATCGACCAATTCCATAACCCCATTAGCTAATCAATTTCATAATCACATCATTCTATTAATTAATTAACCAATTAATTAATCCAATTTAAGATGAGATTTCCAAGCATGGAAGTTTCTAATTCACAAGTCCATACACACAATATAATCAAGACTATGGGATTTAAAATTTAGACTACCTATAGATCATTGATGAGTGTTCTCCAAACCAAAAATCCCCAAATTGAAGCAGAATGTTCATTACACAATAGAGAATGAGATATATAACCAAAACCTAGATCCATGATCAAATAAAAAAACCATCAAAACCTATTTATAAACCAATTCCAATAATGAATAAATAATTCCTCTTAACTTTAAAATAGAGATAAGTGAAAAATAGAAATCCAAATTGGAAGATAATTCTTACAGGGCGAGGTGTAGATACTTTAATCTGATCTTTAATTCACCAAAAACATAGTTTGGGAGGCCTAGGAATCCTCTTAAGATCTTTTAAAAAAATATGAATGAGTTTAGGTATGAGTGTGGGAAATTAGGGATTAATATTAATGGGTTTAATATTTGTTTATAATTTTTTATGGGATTAATTTTCTGTGTGCACAGTTTTCTGTACGGGGCGCCTGGTTTTCCCAAAATGTGAGCCTCCACTTAGGGGAGAATGGTTTTTATTAATAGGGTTCATAGTTTGAAAAACCACGCACCAACAATGCAGTTCCCCTCGGTCTTCTGATGAACTATTTACAAGGGGTAGGCCCACGGTTTGGGAAAACCATGCACCAACCATGCACTGAACATATTCTTTTAAAATTCCCAAATTCTCACCCAAAACACTCTGAAACAAAAAACTACCCAAGTAATAAGAAAATAAGGTTAAAAGATTACCTATTAATAATCCCATGAAAAATCCAGAAAAGGTCAGGATCTTAAAACTTGGGTGATCTCTAGTAGTATATGAACAGTTGGCACACATTTTGTTAAACTATGAAATGAATATTTAATTCTCTAAAAATTAATTTTAAATGTGATTTAAGGGTATCAAACCCTAATTAGTCTCCTATTGTTACATAGTCTCAAACTCACATCCCCTCCTAGGCCCCCAAAGTGGTTCCCTTTGATATGGAAGCAACTTTTGGATGAATCAAAGTGTGATGTAGATCCGGAATCTTCGATAATCCCTTTTTATTCATTGTTCTTATTAGATTTAATTTTATCCTATATCTCATAGCCATAGATATTCTCCATTTTGAATATATATATATATATATGTGTGTGTGTGTGTGTGTGTGTGTTATGATGTGAATATTAATGATATCTTATTGGATCAATTGAAGGGAAGGTGTTGTGAGACAAGGTCTAGAATTTCTCAGTGTCATTCTTTGTTTTCATCATCCATTGAGATATAGGTGGCGTCTCTCTCATCTCCACTTATTATAAAACTTGAAATATTATTTTTTTAAATGGTTTTAATTTTATTTTATTTGGAAATTTTGTGTGATTTTTTGAAGGAATTTTTTTTGTTTGTGTTTTGGAAATATAGAAAAATTAGTTGGATCTCGAAAAACCTCTTTGATTTTCATTTTAAAATTATGATTATGAAATTATGTTTGGTTTTGATGCATGAATTGTTTTTGGTGAAATTATTTCAAAGGAAGAATTTATTTATGTTAAATTTATGGATGTGGAATTTGGAATAATTTTTTGGTGTGTGTTCAAAGTGGACAAAGTGTGGCCGGAAGTTCCATTATCAAAATAGGATAGATTATGGTCATAGATTACCACCATCAATGGTAACAAAAATCTTGTGTGTATAGATTTTTGTGAGTGTGTTATTGTGAAAATGAGATTGGTTATTCCAAGTATAAACCAATGATAATAATCTTGTTCATAATTTTCTCACATGGATTTCAATTATGTATTTTTATAAACTATTTAACTGTTTTCAACTATTTTATATAAAATATGTTAACCTTTTCTTATCCTATTGGCATGTGTTTAGATGTATTTGGGGATTTATTAATATTTTTTTACTCACCCACTATTTTTAAACTTCAGTAAATTTTCATGTATCATATACCAAGACACAAGAAAAGGGAAGGTATCTTATTTCTCTATTAATGAATCTTTATACTGTGGGAATGATAGGTAGTGTTGTATCTTGGAGCTAGTTTGAGTGATTCTTGTGATCATGCTACATTTATGTACTTGATTCATGTTGTCTTTTGGTTTTTTATTCATTATTCCTTGTTTTTTTTACACTCTAATATTTTCCTCTATTAGCTTTACCACTGGGTTTTATTACTTGTACTCTTTCACAATATAGATAGTTTGGTTTTTTATATTTTTTTGTTAGGTTGTTGTACTTATAAATGGAAAATCATCCCCCAATGTTCCTCTAATACCTTGTCATTTATTCCCAACTTTTAGTGTCTTGGGGATGTAAACTAAGGTAACTCTATCTCTTATCAAGAAAAAGAGTTGGGTGGGATGTTACATTAGTGATGTGGTTCATAGTGGGGATCGTTTATGGTAGGAAGGCATGAGTTTTATTTCCTTCATGTTGATGAAAAATTATTATTATTTTATATAATATTTTTTATGGGATGATGTGGATGTGATGAATAGTTTTATATGAGGTTCTTGGAATGATTTGGATGCCCGGGTGTCTTTGGGTGGTATGGGTTATGGTTTCCCAGGTGCCTTTAAGAGGGATGTGATTTGGTTGCCCATGTGTCTTTAAGAATGATTTCCATAGAAGAGATGTGATCTCTAGGATGTATTAAATTGAGGTGTGAGAGTAGAAAATAAGGGTGAAAGTGGTATGGGGTACCCTTAATTTATATGATTCTTAATATTTTATTAAACCTGGATGTGTTATCTGGTGAGTGTGTTAAGGTGATCGTGGGTTTGGTTAGTGGACATGTTTAGGTGCGTGTTGGTTATGTTATTTATCCTCCGGTGCATTAGTATTTTTTTTCACATGTTCATGAAAGACTTTGGGTATGATCATACTGAGTATACATGTTACGCTCACCCTACACATATAAAAACTTTTTTTAGGTTTCAAGGAGGACTTTGGGAACCGAGCTGTACATTACTATCCCAGACATTAGAGTTATTGATGAGTCACTACTTTAGGTTTTATTTTCAGTATTTTATTTGGAGACTCTTTTTATTTTTTACATTATACATGCATTGCGGGATGGTTTTGTATTTTCCTTTCTCTTTAGGAGATGTATTTTTTCACTGTTTTTCATTCTATATCTTGATCCTACTTTTATTATGAGGGTAATTCCTTCCATATGTGAGATTTTATATACCCATGGTTCTAGTTTCTAACCCAGGGCCTAATGATGGCGGGACTCAGGGGTCATTATCTTTATATCTTCATTCTCATTACAGGAAGGGTACCTTTGGGGGGGGGGGGGTTGTGACATTATGACATCAGGAAAAACCACATATATATACTACACATTCATTCCTCTCTGCCTAATTAGGGTCAGGTAGAAACCTTACCAACCCTAACCTCCCGCAAGGCCCATTTTCTTGTGCTGGTATTAAGAAAGTCCATATATCCATATCACAACCTCACAAGTCTACAGCAGTAGGGTATCATGAAAATAATGGACATCAACCTTGTTCCCTCCTCCTACCATACACAACCCCAATCATATATTCACCATTCCATATTCATGTCATAACAGTTATGATTTAACCTCTGACTGTCATGTCCCATGTGTCATAACCTCAGGCCATCACAACCTTTCAACATTTAGAAGGTAGATATGGGAAGAGGGGGTATCCATCCATCCCCCCTATAACCTAAATGCTGAGTAAACACCTAGAACCTAAAATTTTTGGGAATTGATATTAAATATTCAACTCTGGTGGGGTGCATATAGAAAAAACAAAAAAAATAAAAGTAAAAGAATCATACACAAGCCTAAACAATGGTTTCTCACACCAATAACCCTAACATGTCCCACTACTATCACCACGACACCAAGGTATTTTCACTATCCGCTGCCACCTCTAAATATAATCCACCACCCAAAACAATCACAAAAAACCACAGTCCCCTTCTTTGTTTACATATTTAACATATCTGAATTTACCAATTACCAACCATTTTCTATTTAATGAACCATTCAGTATTATATTTAAGAAAAATTCAATCCCAAGGATAACTCATATTTATTTTTAGACATTTCCTTTTTAGTTCCAACACATTTCATATTATTTATAACCATTACCATTCATTCCCATCCCATTCCATTTCAAATTCTATATTACCAACCACACTCTATAACTATCAAGAAATTATAACTACATACCACAACACAATATACCAACCACATTTCTATAACCGACATCACAACCCATTCAAAATTCATCAAATTAGACCAACCATCACACATCAACAACCTTTAACTAACCACCACAAACCAACCTTTAATCTAACCCATTCCAAACCACCATATCCCTACTCCCCAACACATTTCATATCTGAACCAGCCACCACCATCACTAAATGATTCCCCCGTGAGATTCACATTCAATCAAAAGAACAAAAATAGGCACACTAGTACTAAAACATATTTTAGGTTCAATTATTTCACAATTTTCATTTAAAGAATGGTTTTAAAATGCTTCATCTTCTCTTACATGGGAATGTGTACATAATTACCATATTTACACACAACCAGTTCATTAAAATGTTTATATACTTAACCTTTTATGAATAGTATATTCAAACAATCAACCACAATAAGGGTTCACAATTCATAATAACCACATAAAGTGCATCAAAACTGTATTGAATTTCAAGACATAGAACATCAGTCAAAATAGAAGAAAATTTGTAATCACATGTGAAGTCACCAATTCCCCTTTCATTGAATTTAAAGCTGGTGAATTATCTTGTTAAGTCAATCCCCACCATCCACCTAAAGTAAAAAAAAGCATGTTAATCTAATAGATGCATAGAATAACGAGATAACTCTAATATCCTACCTCAATTAAGGCTATCTGGGTCACTATGCAAGACACAATCAAGAAAAAGATGACCATTGGGCCAGAATCAATTAAGTGGACACTAAAAAATATATATAACATAACAACCCTCACAAAGACCTCAAAACATCCCTATCATGCGGTGTAGTAAAAGAAAATTTCTAAATGTTTTACTAGTGAATCATAGTGGATAATCAGGGCCTTCTCACTTTAAGAGCTTCTTATTTTTCTACTTACTAATTCTAAATCACATAACACTATTTTTTTTGTTTTTATTATTTTATGAAAAAAATGATAAATTTGGGTTCTGATTAATTTATAAAACAATGAAATGAAAAGAAATTATAAATTATCATCCAATGCTAAAAAGAATAAAATTATAAATAAAGATCTCGGTCCTAGGTTCAGTTTTGAGTTCTATCATTATAATCTTTATTTTTTTAAATTATGTTTGATAATTCTGTGATGAAATCTCATGCATGAATTACTATAATTTTATTTAGTGTTGTGATATCTTGAATTCCTTGAGAATTATAAATTCCACATCCTCTTATAATCAAGGTTTATGGAATACCTTAGTAGAAAGTGTGACATCTTCCAGGATCAAACTTCATTATATTTCATTCCATATATTGATTGAATCAACTTAATAATGTGAAGATCCAATCAATGGAAGAGAGGGAAAATAAATAAAATAAAATAATATAAATAGATTTTAGTTTCATGTTATGGGGGAAAACCACCACACCCGTGCATTCAATTCACATCTACCACAAACATAAAATAAACATTAAGAAAGAATTCAAGAACACCTAACCTCCCTCATGAAAAGCCTCAGGTTAGCCTCCCATTATTGAGAGTAAGATATCACAATATTGGAAAGATATAAGAGAAGAATAATAATAATAAAATAAAAAGAGAAAAGAGAATAATAAGAGAATAAGAAAATTTTAACACATGAAAAAATAAAATAAACATATGAGTAGAAGTTGGAGAATAATAAAATAAAATAAAATAAGAGATAAAGAAATTATAAATGAAAGAGAAAATAAAGGAAAATAAGAATGGAAAAATAGAGAAATAAGAAGAAGGAGAAAATGAAGAAGAATGGAGATGGGTGGATGAAATCACAATTGAAAAAAATTCATGCATGAATTATTTAAAACAAATTAAGTTGAAAATTGAAATTAAAAAAATAAAAATAAAAATAAATAAACTAAAATAAAAATGAAAAAATAAAAAAAACATAGTAGTAGTGGGATTCACCTCCAGTGGTGTCCAAATTGGGTGTTGAACCCCCTCAATAGTGGTGAGGTCTCCTCATTTAATAAATTGAGGTAGTGCCTCGATCTTCCTTCAATTATCTCCCTGAATATTCATTATAATTTCAAATTTGAATATTTCAATATCCTCCTATAGAAACATGGAGATCTTTAGTGGCGTGGACTAGTTCATCAGGGTAGTGACTTTTTAGTGCATGGGGTGTATGGCGGCACAGACGTGGAAATTCCACATGGTAGTGTCTCATGTTTCTGCGTGGTAAAAATGATGCATGGAAGAGGAAAACATTGTTTGATCATGGTAGTGGTGGTCTACTCCTTCATCTACCCTTAAAATTGGCTAGATGAAGCTTTTTTGGTGATCGAATGAGGGTTTGAGAGTGATCCTGGGTGGTCAAAATAGAGGAAGAGATTGGGATTGAGCTTCCATCAGTGGTTATGGTGGTCCTTGGGTGAAGTAGCAGTGGTGGCCTAATGAATATGGTGGCAGTAGTGGAGGAGCATGGTGGCAGCTTGTGTTTGAGGGGCAGGGTCACAGAAAAAAGGTGGAGCGATGTCATATTGGTTTATTAATGAACAGTGATCACACATTTTCCCCACATCAAAACCGAGAATGCTCTCTTCATGCATTAATAAGAAAATGAGCCATATCCCTGGCTTAGTTTCCTACTTTGGGGATGGGCTATTGGTTTCCACTTACACACACACAGGCCATCACGACCCATGCATGCTCTATCCCAACCTATGTGCACCCACATGCTCTTGTTGTAGACCACATACGACACAAGCCTGATTCCCCCATGTAGATCACCTTCTCATCATCCCATGCAGGCTCTCCTATGGCCTTCTTGTCCAGCTAGCCCCTTTATGGCGATGAATAAGAGGCTGTGGGTCATCATTTGAGGGCCTCATAAGGATTGGCATAATTTTTTTGGTAAACAAATACATGAAAATCATTAAAATAACAGAAGTAAAACATAATATAATAATTAAATAAATACCAAACATAAATCTCTTAAAACAATTATTTATTTTCATTTATTTTAATTCCACATTAAAAAATTCCCATAATTTAATAAACAAATTGATTTCATGGGTATTTTCATTTAAAAACCATTACAAATTCATTGGAAAATGTTTAAAATTATGCATGAAATATGAGTCTATAAAATACCCCACACTTAAACTATGTTTTTCCTCAAGCATAAAATCTCAATATAGAATTATATAGGTCACCAATGATACCACTATTCAAATCTCAAAGTAATAAAATAAAACAATTATTGATGGTAAATCAAAATTTTAAATTCCATATGAAATATAATTTCAATTTCCCAGTTTTCAAAGATATAATCAACTTAAGAATTTTACTTTATCCCTTTTTAAATTGATGGAACTTCTTATTTCATTCATTCAAGATCCATAATTTATTATTATTAGAGAATCCAGGTTATGATTTACCTCTCCTTTGAATCTTTTCATTCATCACTTAGGATATAATTAAAGTAGAGTTATGCTTTTATTATGTGAATATAATCATTTTCAATAGGTTTGTAAAGGAACATCATTCTCCACTTTATAAAGAAAAATTTCACATAAAATCATGAGTAAATTTCAATTAATGTTCAAATTTATCTGAGTCTTAAGGTTGGTAAAAATTTATGTTAAAAACCTAGGCTTGAAAGAGGAGGTTATCTCTTAAATTATAGTGCATGATAACAAAAGTAAAAGCTTGATGAAATTATCCCCTTTAAAGTATCAATCCCCATTTTCCCCAAACTCAATGTAAAGATTATGATCAAATAAATCATAATGAATGAGGTGCACCTTCTTAAAGTTTTCTCTATTTTTATACTTTTTTAAAGTAATTTTTCATTTTTTTTCAAAATTTATGCTTAGAATAAACCTCACATACACCACCTAACCACATGATAAAAATCATCGGTGTGGTGATGGTGATTTTTTATAATCCTAAGTTATAAACCACATTTTTTCCTTTTTTTAATTTTTAATTTTTTAAAAGGGAAATCTATAAAGAATAATGAATAAATCATAGACCATTCTTAATACTCACAATTATCATCCCCACACCTTTTTCTTATAATGTATTTCATCCCTTCCACTATGAATCCCTTCAAACCCACACTTTAACTTAAAAATATCATGAAAATATTAATAGGAGGGGGAGAATGGATAAAAATGTCTTGAAACATGGATCATCTCTAACAAGGTTATTCATGGTCTCTATGGGATAAAAAAGGATTGATGTAAAGGTGGTCTCAAGGATAAGGGATTTACAAAAGATTCCTTAATCATTTTAAATGTGTTTTTTCACAACCATTAGCTTTGACAAGGTTCAATGAAAGTTTTATCAAGTGGCATGTTCCAAGATCACTCAAGAAATCTGCTCAAGAATAAATAGGAAGTACTTGGTTTAGAAATCCTCTTGGGAATGAAACATTTGATTTGAGACAATCACTCATGGTATGGCTAATAATAAAAAATCAATTCACATGAATTTCAGAAATTTAAATCATGAAAAATGATAGAAAATTTATATTTACATGAATTAACTAATTCCCTTAAATTATGAGTCCCCATTTCAATATCCATGTTTCACTTTAATCATTCAATTCTCCATTTTACTCATTCAATATTATTAACATTTAAATCTAAAACATGGCATCAAAATATTCCTAAAAAACTCAAGTCTCCTATATAAGTCAAGTAAATCATAAATTCAAGTGTGGGCATGCAATTTCCAGTTTTAAAGAAAAAATCAATAATCTCATAAAAATGTAGGGAGTTTGAATATAAAGAATGTAAAAAATGAACTCTCTATTATCATGTAGCTCCATTCCTCTTCCTCCACTATTTTGGGGGTTTACTTGTTCCATTGTGGTCCTACAAAATAAAATCAATCATTAAAACTTAATGATAATTCCATTTAAACTCAAAATGATAGAGGGAGTGGGAACTACAAAATAATTATCATTTTCCAACAGGGATATATCTGTTGGTAAAACGTTTTACCAACAAAAATTGTCCTATCACTAAATTTTTGGTAAAAACTCTATCACTAAATGTTATTGTGACAGATAAAATAGTTCTGTTACTAGTATAATAATACCAACAGATAATATATTTGTTGGTCAAAGTATTTAGCAACAGATTCATATGACAAATATATCTATTGTTAATAATCTTACTAATATATATTATATGTTTATAAATTACATTTAAATTAAAATTATAAATTTTTATTTCTATTAAAATTTCATATTATATTTATTAATTTATCATAAATAATACACTTGTTTTAAGTATCAAGCTGAAGACAATTTTCACACATGTTCAAACTTTGAAAAATGTTCATTATATTAATAATGGAATTTAATACAAAAAGAATCAACACATAGTTTAAGTTTATTGATAAGACTAAAAACACAAACACCCAAGATATATCTATTCAGTTTCCGCCACCGCACCCCCACCACCCACGTCATCTCTTGACTGTAATCCTCAAACACTATCGTCTCATGATTGCAATCCTATAGCACTCATCATGGTAGAAGAATACTTCTACCAAAGATCTTTAATCACCCCCAAGTAAGTCACTAGAAGAAACAAACCAAGTCAACTCTAGTACCATTGAGGAACCTCAATTAAATGTTATTCCACATCCTTCATCTCCAAGATCAACACCACACACAGTCAAAAATCATACCCAAAAATTAGAGAAAAATATCTGCATGAATTAAAACAAAAATAATAATAAAGTATAAAAAAATGAAAGCCATTGGGAAATAATTTACAAACTCCAAACATAAAATACAAGAAGATTTAAAATATTCCCTATTAAAAGATAATAACACTATTACACAGTATAATAGATATTTTAATCCATTGATGAAATAAACATGAAAAATTCTTGATAACCTATTAAAGGATTCCTGTAATCTATCAAATACTTTGATTTCCCCACCCTTCATATAAGCACCCAGCCTCCGAATTCCTGGAACCGGTGCCGATGAGACATGATTTATCAAAAATACATTACAAACATTTAAAAATAATACATAATGTCCCAATATTACAGAGGCTCGTGAGGTTCAGGTTTTGGGAAACCATTATCATCTGAAAATTCTTTGAAGACATGACTGATACCTGAAAAATTCTCATTTAAAACGTAGGGTGAGCATTGAAATACTCAATAAGGGGTTTTGAAAATACTTAATACAACTTTTGAAAACTTCCTTAGAAAATACTTTCACATAATCAAAATTATTCCTTTGAAGAAAATATCACGACATTTCAAAGGTCGCTATAAAAAAATTAAAGCATTTCATACACAAGTATTTGAATATTTAACTGAAATCTAGTAAGCATGTTCATACAAAAGTGCATGAATTATATCATGTAAATTAAGCATAACATGCAAGGTATGAAAGAACTATAAATCATGAACATTATCAGAGTTGCGCATAAACAATTTCACAACAACTTATAAAAATTCACATTATGACATGATTAATGTAATTCTAACATTTATATTAAAATTATGGAAAGGTAAACTGATCATTCATCATCACTATCTCATCATATTCCATGTGCACTTTAATCTCATACTCATAGGTAATGGTTCTATAACTAAGGATATTTCTCTAGTCAAAATAATCACTTGGTTGGTCATATACTTAAACATAGTGATAAAGTGTATAATGCTGGACTCATGTCTGAATATCAAGGCCTCGTGCCATGACCTAAGGGTAATAACCCAATCATACTATATCAAGAACTATCGATGCATCTAGGAGCTTACTTTTACCAGTCTCCAACCCGGAGGGCTTACTTTAACCAGACCCCAACCTGGAGGGCTTACTTTAACCAGTCCCCAACCTGGAGGGCTTTCTTTTAACCGGACCCCAACCCAGCAGTCCAATACATTTCTCACATTTCGATAAGGTCTGATATTCGAGGTGTCCCATACCACTTTGAATATTTAATTTTTATTTCATAATACCCAAGGTGTCCCATACCACTTTGGATAATTTAGTTCTTACTTCATTAACATGGTATGTCATATGCATGAATTATTGATTACCACGATAAATAAAATGGATAATGAAACCATTGTACATTTATTCTAGAAATACATGATATGACAACTAACATATAAAGTATGGTAATAAAATTTTCCAAGGAAGTCATGGATAAGAAAAATAACTTTTGCACATGTGTTGATAATTAAAGCACATAAAATGATGAATGAATGGGGTTTGCCACATGAAATGATAACTTCTTAGCTTAAAGTCCCTATTTCATAAACTTTTAATAAAACGCATGCTGATAAAAGTTCTAGTGAGCATGAAATTATACCAAATCACAACTTGATTAACTAATAACAATAACTGTAGGGGGGTTCATTACATAATAAAAATTTAATGAAAAAGCACATAATTCCTCAAATCTTTTTATCCTTAACAAAATCATTTAAAATCAAAATGGAGTTAATATAATCAATTTAGGTTTGACATAAGCACATTTTGGTTTATCCACTAAAATTAGCATTCATTAAGGTCGTACATGCATTGTTTGTATTAAAAGCATTAATTAAATTCTGATATTCTTTACTTGGAAATACGGTTTTGGGAAATTATACATATAAAAATATTTACACAATTGTACGTACAAGACATGTACATATTTAGTATTTCCATAAGTGAAATAATATTTATTAACATCTTAAATGTAATAAATATTTCAAATAAATATTTAATTAACAAAACCACTTGAATGAAGACCAAGACATGTAAGGTTTATAACATGTGTAACTGAAAGTGCACACATATATGAAATTTAGGGTTTTTCACACCAAATATAAATCCAATTGAACCCAAATGATATTTCGCATCTAAAAAGTTACTTAAGTCTTGGAAATAATCTTTTAAACATTATAAAATGGATTTGGATGGTGTTACATTAGTATGTATACATGTATATACTTAGGTTTTAGAAACATAATTCCATTTAACCCTAAACTTAGTTCGCATATAAAATATTATTTATAAATGAGTATTCATCTCTTAAAAAACATAATTAATTTGTATTAAAATACATAAATATATAAGTATTTAGTTATATATATATATATAAAATTTACATAATGGATTTGTAGATTAATGTATATTCAAAATAGCATATATATAGGTATATAATTCTTAGAATACAATACTGAAATATTTGGAAATCGTAGAAATAGATCTGAGTTGGGACTACAGATATATATATATATATATATATATATATATATAAACACCCAAATATATATATATATATTATATATAGTGGTTCTGCTTAAGGAGGAGGTCATTCCCAACTAGTCTTATTTTAAAAACTGGAGCATGAAAATCATAAACAACTTCCCTAGAAGCATTTAAAAAAAAGAGGTTTGAGGTGTACATATATATACTCGTTTAAAATTATATGTATATACATATATATATACAGGTTATAAACCAAACCGAGAGAGAGAGAGATCAAATCTTTATGCTATCTAAGAAAAACCAATTCAAATCCTTACACCCTGCTTGAAAGTGGAAGAGAGTAACGATTCAAAACTGAATATATATATATATATATATTGTATATACGATTATACACAATTTGTGTATAATCGGTTTGCATCATAAAAACCAGTGGGAAAGTCCCCTTACCTAGACAGAGGAGGTGGGTCAGATTGGCAGAGGGGAGGAGGAGCTCTCTGGAGGCCATGGGGTGCTCGAAGGAAAGAGGAGAGGGATGAGAGGGTGAACCCATGGGGTTCATCTTGCATGGGAGAGGAGTTTAAAGGATCCACAGGTCTTGGCTCAAAAACGGGGTCCCTACGCTTGACTACTGAAGGAGAAGAAAGGGGTTTGAGTTTGGGGAGAAAAAAAAATGCAGATATATATATATATATATATATTATATAACTTTACCCGAAGAGGAGCTCAGGAGGATATGTTATAAAAAATTTAGAGGGGTAGGCTCAGGGAAAGGTTTGGCAAAAGGAACCTCTGAGGGTGATGGTTAAGCACGGGCCGAAGAGGAGCAGTGGAGGGAGGTGGTGATCGCGATGTCCACTAGTGTGGTCTTGTGGACGAAGAAGACGACACAGAGGAAAGATGGACGGTCTGGATCATCCCATGCTAGATCAAACGGATGGGGGATGTCCGCGGTATATAAAATAGATGGGCGGCTCGGATTGGGTCTCAATCTGATCGGACGGCTCAGAAGGACGCGAGGAGTCTCCCCCGCGAAACTCTACCCGCTAACCCTCTACGCCACCGCCCCTCTACACGCCGATCCCCTCTTTATATTATTATGTATTATATTTTTTTCTTCAATAAAACCATTATATTATATTGTTAATATTCTTTATACTTTATCATTATTCTATTATCATATAATATTAATAACATAAAAAGTCAAAAGTGAAACATAACTAAATATATATTAAACTTATTTGATCAAAACTTTTAAAATTGAAAATTATTATTTTTAAATCTTTTTATTAAATATATATTCATTTATTTCATGCTACATACTTATAATGTTATAAACTAGATATATATATATTATCATAATTTCGAATTTTGAAATATAATATTACACATATTTATTATATGATTCAATATAACAATAATTTTTTTCAACATATCATTCATATTGGTACATTTTTAATCATTCCATTAATACATATAATTTTATTAGGCAAAATTCAAAATGTTAATTTATATCTAATAATTATTACATTATATACATATGCATGTGTATATAACATAGTTTTGAACTCATATCATAGATCATTCATATATGTAAAATTTTAATCATTCTATAAAAAGAATGGTTATACATTTATAATTTTATTAAACAAATTTCAAAATATTAATGATGTTATGGAAATTTAATAAAAAAATTATAATCTAATAATTATACATAAATCCCATATATGTTAAATAATTGTATTCAAGTTTAGAGTACATACATATCATATTTTCAAAAAATATATAAAACTCATGTAAATATTCATATAATAGATTCAATATGAGATCACATAAGAAATAGTGTTCAAATATTTCCATGCAATAAATCTCGATATTATATATAAAATTATAGTATTAGTTTTATATAATTATAACATGTTTATATATATATATACTCTATTTAAATAAGTAATAAATTAGTTTTATTCATATTTTAGAATATTTATTATTAAAAATATTCTATTAATTAATAATTCAGAAATAATAAACTAATTATTTTAAATTGTACGTCTAAATTACACAATATAAATTTTCTGTTCTTATTTACAAGAAACTGTCAAAAAATTCAATGGTCACTTAATTTGAACTGTAATGGCTATAAGTATTTCTAAAGGTCATATTAGTGCCCTATAAAACCAAGACTTGGGGTGTATTAAGATTACAGTGATTGAAGAAGAAGGAGAAGATGGTTCAAGTTATTCCTTTGGTGCTTAGTGTGGCTGCGGTGGCTTCAGACATTCTTATTTTTGTTATGATGGATACCGAAGACCCCTATCACCTTCTCGGGGATCTCATTGTTTTGAGTGGTCTTCCTATAATCCCAATTGGGTTTTTAATTGGTATATTTGGTTAGATTAATTTTCTATTTGATCTCAGTGTATTGTAATTACTATGGTGTTCCCATTCAAATAAAGAGCATTTCGTTCATTTATGTGTTTACTTTATTTTATAATAAATTAAAATTTTATTCTTACTTTTCCATAAGAAAACAGTTTGTTTGATTAATGGGAAATATATAATTAAAATTTTACCATTATATGAAACACATATTCTTGGGATTTTACATTATTCCCCCCTTTAAATAATTGCATCCTCGCAATTCTATTCATAAACTGAAAGAGAAAACCCCCAGTCGATCATCATCAGCAAAATGGGAGATTTGGATCGGTCAACGGAATACCCAGGTTGGTACTCAGTTCCTCTGCTTCACTAGCCCAGATACTCCTTGAGCAGTATGTTCTGAACTTCTGCTCATGCGTTCTATACACAGGCTTCCATAGGGACGATCGAGCGGTAATAAAGTCAGGGATTTCCGAATGGACATATTCTCTGGTAATCCAACAGACTATATCACGCTCAAGATATTCCATTGAAACAATGAGATCAAATAGACTGAGGTTTAGAATCTGGAACATGAAGGCTGCTCAGTGGTTCCCATCTTGGGCAGCTACTAGGAAACACACTCTGGCAGAAAAATTCTGTGCCAGAGTGAAACATCGAAAAAGTCCTTCGACGTATCTCCCCCTCCACCTATAATAATTGAGTTGGGTAATGGAGATGAGGTGGAATACATGGTCAACCCCATGATAGGAACGAAGAACTTCATAGCAGTTGGACAAATCAAACATGTGTTTACATGATCCTTACAGATGGAGGAAAGAAGGATAGTCCACAATGCACGTCCTGATTAAGATTTCCTCCAAAATTTTATCGGGTTGGGATGAGATATTTTTTTGTCCAGCCATCTGAAAATACATCCATGAGAATTGACTTAATAGTTTAGATATGGTATAGATAGGAAAGGAAAACAGGTAATATTTCAATAACACATAAGTTTATACATCAGTGCCTGAGTCTACCACACGAATTCCACACAGAGAGAAAAAACTCCCTATCTCCTCAAACCATACATAGGCTGAGAATTCAGGGTTATACCCATGGAGACACCTATGACGTCTCCTGATTGTAGCATGAGGGGTATAAAGTTGGAAAACATCAACATACACTTGTTTCATGTAAGACAGTCGGGTGGACTCATCTTCTAACATCCCGAAGTCCAACAATTGGCCCCAGAAGCCATAGTTCAATATTTGGAAGAGATAGGCCACTCGGAGGTCTCCGGCAGCAGCAGCTTCTTGAAAAGCATTGAGGGTCATTAAGACAATGTCCTCACCTGCCGTGAACACTAGAAAAAGTTCCTCATGGTATCTCCCCCAACATACATAGGAGGGAAATTGGGCCATCATCATAAGAAGGTAATCAAATCCCAATCCCTGGTGTAGACGAATCACCTGTGGTGAGTTTGACACATAATACAGGTGCTTTCATGACATGCAGATATAGGAATAATTAAGAAAGTTCTCTCGGATATCTAGAGACACAATGGTCTCTAGGGCTTCAGTGGGAAGTGACAGAAGATTGTTAGGTACATTTCCATCTGCCATCTGAAAGTTACAATATAATTATTTAGTAATGCTCAGTCATATATTTATACTACCTGGTTTTCCAGAGTTATCTGAACCTATCCTCTGATACCAACTGTATGTGCCCAGCCTCCTAATGCCTGGATCCGGTTCCGATGAGACATTATGTACCAAAAATACATTACAAACATTTACAAATAATACATCATGTCCCAATATTACAGAGGCTCATGAGGTTCAGGTTTTGGGAAACCAGCAGCATCTAAAACTTCTTTGAAGACATGACTAATACCTAAAAAAATTTCATTTAAAATGTAGGGTGAGCATTGAAATACTCAGTAAGGGGTTTCGAAAATACTTAATACAGCTTTTGAAAACATCCTTAGAAAATACTTTCACATAATCAGAATTATTTTTTTGAAGAAAACATCACGACATTTCAAAGGTCACTATAAAACAATTAAAGCATTTCATACACAAGTATTTGAACATTTAACTGAAATCTAGTAAGCATGTTTGTACAAAAGTTCATGAATTATATCATGTAAATTAAGCATAACATGCAAGGTATGTAAGAACTACTAAGCATGAACATTATCAGAGTTGCGCATAAAAAATTTCACTACAACTCATAAAAATGCACATTATGACATGATTAATGTAATGCTATCATTTGCATTAAAATTTTGGAAAGGTAAATTGATCATTCATCATCACTGTCTCATCATATGCCATGTGCACTTTAATCTCATACTCATAGGTAATGGTTCTATAACCAAGGATATTTCTCTAGTTGAAATAATCACTTGGTTGGTCATATACTGAAACATAGTGATAAAGTGTATAATACCGGACTCATGTCTGAATGTCAAGGCCTCGTGCCATGACCTATGGGTAATAACCCAATCTGACTATCACGAGAACTACCGATGAATCAAGGAGCTTACTTTTACTGGTCTCCAACCCGGAGGGCTTACTTTAACCATTCCCCAACTTGGAGGGCTTACTTTAACCAGTTCCCAACCTGGAGGGAATTCTTTTAACTGGACCCCAACCCGGCAGTCCAATACCTTTCTCACATGTCAATATGGTCTGATATTTGAGGTGTCCCATACCACTTTGAATATTTAATTTTTATTTCATATTACCCAAGGTGTCCCATACCACTTTGGGTAATTTAGTTCTTAGTTCATTAACATGGTATGTCATATGCATGAATTATTGATTACCACGATAAATAAAATGGATAATGAAACCATTGTACATTTATTCTAGAAATACATGACATGACAACGAACATATAAAGTATGGTAATAAAAATTTTCCAAGGTAGTCATGGACAAGATAAATAACTTTTTCACATGTGTTGATAATTAAAGCACATAAAATGATGAATGAATGGGGTTTTCCACATGAAATGATAACTTCTTAGTTTAATGTCCCTATTTAATGCACATTTAATAAAACTCATGCTGATAAAAGTTATAGTGAGCATACAATTAGACAAAATCAAAACTTGATTAACTAATAACAATAAGTGCAGGGGGGTTCATTATATAATAAAAATTTAATGAGAAAACACATAATTCCTCAAATCTTTTTATCCTTAACAAAATCATTTAAAATCAAAATGGAGTTAATATAATCAATGTAGGTTTGACATAAGAACATTTTGGTTTAACCACTAAAATTATCATTCATTAAGGTCGTACATTCATTGTTTGTATCAAAAGCATTAATTAAATTCTGATATTCATTACTTAGAAATAGGGTTTTGGGAAATTATACATATAAAAATATTTACACAACTGTATGTACAAGAGATATACATATTTAGTATTTCCATAAGTGAAATAATATTTATTAATATCTTACATGTAATAAATATTTCAAATAAATATTTAATTAACAAAACCACTTGAATGAAGACCAAAACATTTAAGGTTTATAACATGTGTAACTGAAAGTGCACACATATATGAAATTTAGGGTTTTGCACACCAAATATAAATCCAATTGAACCCAAATGATATTTCGCATCTAAAACATTACTTAAGTCTTGGAAATCATCTTTTAAAAATTATAAAATGGATTTGGATGGTGTTACATTAGTATGTATACATGTATATACTTAGGTTTTAGAAACATAATTCCATTTAACCCTAAACTTAGTTCGCATCTAAAATATTATTTATAAATGAGTATTCATCTCTTAAAAAACATAATTAATTTGTATTAAAATACATAAATATATGAGTATTTAGTTATATATACATATAAAATTTACATAATGGATTTTTATATTAAACTAGATTCAAAATAGCATATATATATATAGGTATATAATTCTTAGAATACAATACTAAAATATTTGGAAATAATAGAAATAGATTTGAGTTTGGACTACATATATATATATATATATATATATATACCTAAACACCTGAATATATATATATATATATATATATATATAAGATATATAGTGGTTCTGCTTAAGGAGGAGGTCATTCCCAACTAGTCTTACTTTAAAAACTGGAGCATGAAAATCATGAACAACTTCCCTGGAAGCATTTTTTTAAAAAAAGGAGGGTTGAGGTGTACATATATATAATCGTTTAAAATTATATGTATATAAATATATATATACATGTTATAAAACAAAACCGAGAGAGAGAGAGAGATCAAATCTTTATGCTATCTAAGAAAAACCAATTCAAATCCTTACACCCTGCTTGAAAGTGGAAGAGAGGAACGATTCAATACTAAAAAAATATATATATAAATATATATACATATTGTTTATCCGATTATACACAATTTCGGTTTGAATCATAAAAACCAGTGGGAAAGTCCCCTCACCTAGACAGAGGAGGTGGGTCGGATTGGCAGAGGGGAGGAGGAGCTCTCTGGAGGCCTTGGGGTGCTCGAAGGAAAGCAAAGAGGGATGAGAGGGTGAACCCATGGGGTTAATCTTTCATGGGAGAATAGTTTAAAGGATCCACATGTCTCGGCTCAAAAACGGGGTCCCTTAGCTTGACTACCGAAGGAGAATACATGGGTTCAAGTTTGGGGAGAAAACAAAATGTAGACATATATATATATATATATATTATATATAACCTTACCCGAAGAGGAGCTCGGGAGGATATGTTATAAGGCATTTAGAGGGGTAGTATCGGGGAAAGGTGTGGCAAAAGGAACTTCTGAGGGTGATGGTTAAGTACGGGCTGAAGAGGAGCAGTGGAGGAGGGAGGTGGTGATCGCGATTGCCACTAGTGTGGTCTTGCGGAGGAAGAAGACGACGCGAAGGAAAGCTGGACGGTCAGGATCATCCCATGCTGGATCGAACGGCCGAGGGATGTCCACGGTTTATAAAATATATGGGCAGATCGAATTGGGTCCCGATCTAATCAGACGGCTCGGGAGGACGCGGGGAGTCTCCCCAGAAAAACCCTACGTGGTATCCCTCTACGCCACCACCCCTCTACACGCCGATCCCCTCTTTATATTATTATGTATTTTATTTTTTTTATTTCTTCAATCAAACCATTATATTATATTGTTAATATTCTTTATACTTTATCTTTATTCTATTATCATATATTATTAATAACATAAAAAGTCAAAAGTGAAACATAACTAAATATATATTAAACTTATTTGATCAATACTTTTAAAAGTGAAAATTATTATTTTTTAAATCTTTTTATAAAATATATATTTGTATATTTCATGCTACATACTTATAATGTTATAAACTAGATATATATTATCATAATTTGAAATTTTGAAATTTAATATTACACATATTTATTATATGATTCAATATAACAATAATGTTTATCAACATATCATTCATATTGGTACATTTTTAATCATTCCATTAATACATATAATTTTATTAGGAAAAATTCAAAATGTTAATTTATATCTAATAATTATTACATTATATACATACTCATGTGTATATAACATAGTTTTGAACTCACATCATAGATCATTCATATATGTGAAATTTTAATCATTGTTTAAAAATAATGGTTATACATTTATAATTTTATTAAACAAATTTCAAAATATTAATGATGTTATGGAACTTTAATAAAAAAAAATTATAATCTAATAATTATGCATAAATCCCATATATATTAAATAATTTTCTGCAAGTTTAGAGTACATACATATCATATTTTTGAAAAATATTGAAAAAACATGTAAATATTCATATAATAGATTCAATATTAGATCAAATAAGAAATAGCATTAAAATATTTCCATGCAATAAATCTCGATGTTATATATAAAATTATAGTATTAGTTTTATATAATTATAACATGCTTATATATATATACCATATTTGAATAAGTGATGAATTAGTTTTATTCATATTTTAGTATATTTATTATTAAAAGTATTATATTAATTAATAATTAAGAAAGAATAAACTAATTATTTTAAACTGTATGTCTAAAATACACAATATAAATTTTCTATTCTTATTTATAAGAAACTGTCAAAAACATCAACTGTCGCTTCATTTGAACTCAAACGGCTATAAGTATTTCTAACAGTCATATTATTTCCCTATAAAACCAAGACTTGGGGTGTCTTAAGATTACGGTGATTAAAGAAGAAGGAGAAGATGGTTCAAGTTATTCCTTTGGTGCTTAGTGCGCTTGCGGTGGCTTCGTCCATTCTTATGTTTGTTATGATGGATACCAAGGACCCCTATCACCTTCTCGATGTTCTCATTGTTTTGAGTGGTCTTCCTGTAATCTTAATAGGATTTATAATTGGTATCTTTGGTTAGCTTAATTTTCCGTTTGATCTCAGTGTATTGTAATTACTATGGTGTTCCCATTCGAATAAAGAGCATTTCGTTCATTTGTGTGTTTACTTTATTTCATAATAAATTAGAATTTTATTATTAATTTTCCATAAGAAACCATTTTGTTCGATTAATGGGAAATATAAAATTAAAATTTTACCATTATATAAAACACATATTCTTGGGATGTTACACTTGCAAGCTGCAATATTGTCTTCTTTCCACCCTCCCCCAAAAAACAACTAGAATTTTTTACAGATCTTTGAATCGGAAGCTCATCTCTGACTTTATCACACTAATTCAATTCATAATGACTTAAAATTTTATTGTACTATAGTATCCTTGAGAATAGTTGATGGACTCTATCATTCCTCATCTCCCAATCACAAGGCATGCATTTGACGTGTTGTGTCTACATAGAGTGAAAAAGTAGTCGGATCAATGACCAATGAAAATTAATACTTAAATTTCATATTTTGATTCTTCATTATCACATGTATCATGTTATTCAACTGCATGGATTGGTACTTGGGTACCCATTCCCTCATGATTATGCAACTCCCATTCCACATGGCTATGGTGAGGATGAATCTGTACAAACATAAAAAATAATTATGAGTCAATGAGAGTGAATATGAGAATGGTGGAGGGAAAGGGAAAGGGAAAGGGAAATTCTTCTCACATTACAACACCAAGAAGAAACTTATACTCCTTCTATAGAGGATATGCATAGCCACCCTATGATGATAAGTTTTATTGGATAAATTAGAAAAGAAAATGTTAGTAAAGAGAAATTTTATTCAATGTTTTTTCTACTTTATATTGTTGAACATACATATTGTAGTCTGAAAGGGAACTTTACCTCATCCCATATGTGGCATTTTGAACCCATGATGTTAGATGTTATAATTATGATAAAACTTTCATCCAAACAAGACATTAATCCTTTGATATTCTGAGCTATGGTGAACACAGTTTTAAGAAATTGAGTAGGAAAAAAAGGGGTACAGAAAAAAGTAACTCCCTAAAAAGTGTAGCTTTGTCCTCCTGGTTGAGTCGGAATCAACTTTAACACAAAGGAATCCATAAATCCATAAAGTTAAAATTCAACCATTGAGAAATTAATATAAGTAAAATATTTCATGTTACAATTACAACTCAGGAGTATATCTAACAAGCATGGATTAATCATTCAAGAAATTCTCTTTACGATAAAGATCACATTAAATCAGCTTGTAACAGTGCTCTAAAAGTATGCAGGTAGGTATTTCAGCATACATGATTTTAACAAATGAATATTCAATCTGATTTTCAATAAAAACCCAAGAAAAATACATGTCAAAAAAACACCAGATGCCTTTAGACTCAACACCCATCATGTTTTACAAGCAACCAAGTAGTTTTGTAATAACCAAGTTGTATAGAATTAGTGTAGTGATTATTTTAATGCAAATATTAGAAACTAACACAAAACCATAATAAAAAAGGGCATTCCAATAGGTAAAAAAATGATTGATATGTTCAATACAAAATAAAATCAAATGAAGAAAATACTTCCCTACAATGATAGGGTGTTATCCTCTAGAAAATGATGAACCATCCATCCTTCTCTTCTTAAATTGCACTCAACCTGATTTTTATACAAGTTACAAGTAATCACCCTCCCATGTCACTTGGGTTACCCACCCTCAAAATTAAATGATTAGTACATGTACACCTAGCCACTACAATAAAAAAAATAACCTAATAATCAAGGAAAATCCAGGAATACTGACAATGGGTGGTCACAGATCTGCTCATAGTGGATTCAGCCAGCTCAACCAATGCTGCTATGTCACCATTTGCAGATCTATCCCCTGACCATATGTTGCATTCTGGTCTGTCACTTAGGGCTATCAACATGGAGCTTCAATTTCCTTGTCTAGGAAAGTCCGGATCTTTACACAGGGTGACCAGATTCCTCATGGCGAATGGGTTTGTCTCTCCCTTCCATCCTGGGTACTATGTTTAGATTCTACTGGTGACTAGTTCTAATTAACTTTGGATACCTATCTGGATTTATGTTTCCCCGTGTTGTAATTTTCTTTCATTGATGGTGTTGGTGATGGTGATGGTGATGGTGATGGTTTTGCAGTTTCATGATCATGGTGCAGGGTCCAAACTGTATGTCAAGGACCTGGGTAGTGCTCCCATGCTTATTGATTGAATAATGAAACTGATTTCTTGTTGGTTAAAAAAATTTCCCACTCTACTACAAATCACTCTCTTATTCACATTCCCTATCAACAATGATGATGATAACACAAAAACAGATTCCAAATTCTAGAGAGAATGAAATGGGAACACTGAAAAATTTCTAGATTCTAGATTTTACACACATGATTGGTGTGTAGTCTAAGAAGATGCGAGGCCATGCATGCAAAGTAGAGCACTAAGAAACCAGGATGAAAAACATTTTAAGCAGATAAATTTCACAGATAACACTTCACAATGTATTTATACCAAATAATAATATTCCCAAGTCTAAAAATACTCCCTCTTCCTTAAAATTGATTTATGCATTATAACTAGTGCATATTTCAGTATTCTAGTGTTTCTATATAATAGGGTAATTGAATAATTAGGATAATGATAAGTTAATGTGCCTTTTTTTCATGGATGGATTTTCCTTATACCTGCAAGTTGAAAAATATATGTCAATATTGATCCATCCATCAAATAAACTATCAAGCTACAAGTTCAGCATGTATCTTCATATGGGGAGGATATCCAACCACTTCTTTGTGACCTCATACCCCCTTAAAAATATTTCAATGTAGCATCACAATCCCAGACTGTGTAGGACAGAAATTCGATGCTTACTCCCTCCTCGCAATGAAAATTTCATATTTCGCATATTCCAGATTTCACAATTTTGGTTTCTGGAGGGACAGTTTTACAAATTCTGGCATGTGTGCTTTACAATAATCAGTCACCTATGTTTACCATTTTGATGTATGTGTTCCTTCCCATGCCATCTCTATTCTTGAATGGGTCTAATGCTTCATCCCACTTCTCTGAATGTGACAATGGTTGGGTGAATGAAACAAAATTATTCACCAGAGCTTCAGTTGTAGGTAGCCTCGCAATACCATCCATCCTAAAGCACATTGGAGTGATCTGTTGGAAGGTGATGATAGAGGAGGGTAGGGATGCAAGGTGGAGAAGTAGGATGTGAGGCGGGGCACCGGGATGTGAGGCCAAACACAGGAGGGTGGAGGCGGTGGTGGTGGGGTAGAGGCACTAATTAGGTTTTATTAGTTTATAAAAATTATTTTAAATGTTTATCAAATAAATAATATTAAAATTTATAAATACTATTTATATTTAGATAAATTTTAAAATTAAAATCAATTAATAATTTGGTTTTTAAAACCCCCCTAGGAAATGGATATTGACTTCAGTTGTAAAACTAAATAAATATATATACATACTTGGTTTTTATTAATTGATTATTGATAAAATAAAAGTCATTATTGAATGGTATATTGTAACATTTTTTATTGAAGGAAAAATATTTTTTGGTAATATTTTTTATTAATAACATATTTATTTTTTAGTAAAATAAATGTTATAATATTATGAAAAATCTATAGATTTAATTGTTGGTATAAAATTTGTTTGTGTTAAGGGATCAATATCAATAGATATATCCGTTGGTAAAAACAAGTGTTGGTATTTAAAATCAATACCAATCAAATCTAATATATGTTGGAATTACTCATTTGTACCAATAGATATATTATCTATCAATAAATTTTTATTGGTATAAGTCATTTTTTTTGTAGTGGGGGCTGCATGTTGGACTAATCCTAATAATGAAATTGAAATCCTATAAAGGAAGTTGAAAGATAAATCTTGGTATAATCCCCCAAGCAAGCCTTAGATTTTTACTGCCTCCAGAGGGTAGTAATAACTATTACCCATAGTTTGGTGGTGGGTAGATCTTCTTGGATTTGAACCACCATATGTGGCTTTTTTCATCTTGTGATTTTTCTTTTTTAGTGAAGAATGATCCGTGGATAGAGTATATCAAATCATTCTCCTTCACAATTAGTTACAATTTATATGTTGGGGTTTGGATGAAGTATAGATCATCCTCCTTCTTGGTTTATGCTTTTGAAACCTTCTCTTGATATTCCAGTTCTCGATCAATATGGGATACATGAATTGAATGATCAAAGGGAAAATAAGATGGTATTTTTACTTGAATAAAATTTAAATGTGAATTAAAATTATCCCTTTCAAAGTGAGTAGCTTGTGTCTTGTTTTCCTCATGATCAGCCACTTGGACTTCTTCATGGGATTCCACATATGAATGTTCAATAAAATCAAGGATCTAAATGTGGTCCTCATTAGGTGAAGGTGTTGTTTATTCATCTTCCTCTAAGGAATAACAAAATTGTCCAAATCTAAAAATTCAATGTAGTGGGAACTAATAATCAATCTATATTGAGTAAAATAAAATAAAATAGAGTTTTAGATAATACAAATTCCATTATTTGGTTAAAATTCAATCTCTTCTTCAGTGGTGAATGCGTCTTGAAGTTGGATGGTAGAAAGTGGGGGTATGTAGTCATGATCCTCCATCTTTTGTTCAAATTCCACCACATGGGTGGTGTCTTCTTCCATGGATAGAGATATATGCAATGGTGATGTCTCTTCCACTTTTTAGGGACTAGAGATATAGCAACCCAACCTTTTATTACATTACTATTACATCATTTTACAGATAAAAAACATAATAGTATTACACATAGAGGATCCAACAGTTTAGTGTCTTTGGAAAACTAGGACCATATATAACAATTACAACATCGAGTATAAACATTTATTCAATTTATTATTCTCTATCTTCTTATTGTCACTTGACCTCTCCTTAGTACACGTAGTCACCTGAGGATATACATCCAAAGGGGTGAGATAGAATCCCATTAAGGGGATAGATAATAACAATATAGCATGGGTGAGTATAATCATAACATAGGAAAAGGATAATGAATATAAGGGGAAGCATAAATATAAGACTTGAAATGTGTAAATGTATAAAAATGAAACATCATGTCTTAGTGGTTAACTACCCCACATACTTGTGAACAAAGCTAGAATTTTGATCACACATTATTTCAAATTTACTCATTAGATTCATCACTTTTCCCAATGCATTAGATTGTTGTATAATTTTGGGCACACCTGTCACATTCAAACATTCATATTGAGCTATATAATTCCGGGCGCACCTGTCACATCATAACATTATCATTATCATGCATGCCACATAGAAAATATATCAATAATGAACATAACTAACCCATGGAAAGTAATTGGTTTCATCTCATAAGAACACATTCATAAACATTAGGTTCCCAAAAGAAATAGATAATAACATACTTGATACAAGAACCATCAACCTAGAATGAGAGGTAAAAGGTGAGTTCTTAAAAGAAGAGTTCTTTTGGAAAACATTTATTTTGACATAAAATTAAGTATAAAACATGTATATCCCAGAAAAGTTAATATAAGGATGAAAAAATTATTTTTTATGAGTGACCATAACAAATTTGGAGTGAAAGAGGGAGAACCAGAAGGATGAAAGTGGGTTCGAGAATTTCCCCTTACCTTATATCTGAACGCTTCCTTCACTTTAATGTCCTATATAAACACATAAAATTCATTAATTAACAATTACATAACCTTTTTTACATAAATAGAGTTCATTATGGTTTAATTAAGTTATTTTATGTGCCTTTGGATGAGTTATAGAGTTTAAACCCATTGTTTGGGAATGTTCATTTTTATGGTTTTCTTGAGCATTTCACATGTATTCATGAATTGAAGTTTGTGTAAAACATTGATAAACATAAAGAACATATATTCCATGTTATTAATGATATTCCAGAAGTCCAAATGATCTTATAAAGAATTAAATTTTATTCCTTTTGGATGAATCATTAGATAAAAATTAAATGATGATTGTTTGAGTTAATCTAGGCTGTTTTTCGACCACAACGAACTTGTTTTGATTAATCATTTAGTAATATGTACATAAGTTAGTTAAAGAACTTAAAATAGGACATAATACATATATAATATTCTTTTTCAACCAGAAAAATTATTTCATGATTGGATTTGAAGGTAGAAATGGAAAAAATAAAACATGTCATTCTTGAAGGTGATATATTAACACGTCAGGAACAACGTTTTATTTTATAAAATAAATGGAATGTGATAAGGGGGATGGATGATATAATATCACATTAGTATCATAAAATTACATTATATTTATAATACTAGAGTTATCAAACCATTTGGACAAAGATAGGTTGGGAGAGAATAAGAAAAGAACTTGAAATTGAAAGGAATTTGAAGGAAAAGGAGGAGAAATATTACCTCTTGAATCCTCCTCTTGAGATCCACCTTAAGGGGCATAATCTTGGTCTTTTGATGAGACCAGAAGCTCTAGGACGTTGGGAAGGGGCTAGGGAAGATTATTGGGCAGAGTTTAGACAAGGATTGAATCTTGAGAGGTGTGGGGGAATGAGGGGGTGAAGGGTGGTATTTATAGTGGAGGGGAGATGAGATTTCTTAATATAAAATCCATTAATTTATTATTTCCCCAGAAGAAAAGGAATAGTGAGTCTTCCATGACCAAGAATAGTAATTTTATAATTTAATCCCGAACCAAGTGGGATTACATCAGTATAACATCACACATGACTCTATAATTAGCTTATTTAGCTTATTTTTGTAAATTAAGGTATTCATTATTCATCAAAAATTCATGTATTTTAGAAAAATCCCAAAATTTTACCCCAACCATTTTTCAATGTGTAGAATAAAAAAATGAAGTCCATTTTTCAAAAATAATTTTCTAAATATGATCTATTTAATATTTAAAAAAAATCATAATTTACTTGAAAAATATAGTTTTATAATTAAAACTGATTTTATAATGCTTTCAAAAATTATGTAGGGTCTTATAAAGTTATCTAAAAACTAGAAGACGCAGATTTTTTAATTTATAAACATATTTTAAGAAAATAAATTTTCTTTTAAATTAATTTATTAATTATAATTAATTATTTATGACTCACAAAAATACCGAAACATTTACTATGGTCAAATTGTCACTTTCTAATATGCCTAAATTTTATTTAATTATTCATGGGTAAGGTTACTCTTATTTTGGATGATTTAATATTCATAAGGGTCGTACTACTATTTATAAGGGTAGGTTACTATTCATAAGGGTAGGTTACTATTCACAAAAAATTAAGTTTTTCTTATTGGACCCCAAAAATCTTATTGAACACAACCATGTATGTTGGATTTTTGAAATTCCAAACACAGAAGTGAAAAACTTATGTTTAAAGGTCACTTAGCACATAGTAGTTCATTATGTTGTGTTTTCATGCGATTTTATGACATAATTATAAGAAGGGAATTTCCATTGAAAAACATTGAGTTGTTACGTGGTAGATCAATTTTTTCCTCACACTCATTCCAAAAGTCATCTAGATATTTTTGATCTCCAATATATAGCTCAGGTTCTAGTTGATCCATCAATTCATAAATATATTCAAATGTTCTTTCCATTTTTCTCTCCAGTTTTTATATATCTTTTTTAAGTTATTACACATGGACTTTACCATAACCAGTATCATATTCATGTTTCTTATGCACCTGTGAGTAGTTATTCCATGCACAAAGATATGGTATGTTTTAATACATTATGGAAAAATAATTTTTTTATGTTTTTTTAAAAGTAATGAAAAATATAAAAAATGTGAATATATAAAAGGAAAATAAACTACTAATTAGATCCCCAACATGGCTCTGATTTTGACATCACACCTATTGCAAGGCGTGAAAAAAGAAAATTTATAAATGTTTTGTTAGTATAGAACAATGGATGACTAGGGTTGTCTCACTTGAGGATCTTCTCAGTTTTCTACTTGCTAATTCTATATCAACTAAAACTACTTTTTTTATTTATTATTTTATAAAAACAATGATAAATTTGAGTTTGGATTAATTTCTAAAATAATGAAATGAAAAGAAATTCTAAATTAGCATGTAATGCTAAATAGAATGAAATTAATAATAAATATCTCAATATTAGGTTTGTTTTTGAGTTCTATCATTATTATAATTTCTTTTTTTAAATTAAGTATTATAATTGAACAATGAAATCTCATGCATCAATTACTATCATTTTATTTAGTATTGTGAAATCTCAAATACCTTAAGCAATCTAAATTTCACCTCCTTCTATAATCAAGGTTGATGACACACCTCATTTGAGAGTGTGACATCTTCCAAGACCTGACTTAATCATATGTTATATCATCCATTGATTAGATCAAATTCATCATGTGAAGATATAATCAATGGAGTGAGGGAAAATAAATAAAATAAAATAATACAAATAGATTTGATTTGCATGTCATGGGGTAAAATCACTACACCCATGCATTACAATCACATCTACCACAAACATAAAATAAACATTAAGAAAGAATTCAAGAACACCTAATCTCCCCTAGGATAAGCCTCAGGTTAGCCTCTTATTATCAAGAGTAATAGATCAAAATAGTAGAAAGAGATAGGAGAATAAGAAGAAAAATAAAATAAAAAAATAAAAGAGAATAAGGAGAGAATAAGAAAAGTTAAGCACAAGAAATAATAAAATAAAAATAGAAGGAGAAGAGGGAGAATAATAAAATGAAATAAAATAAGAGATAAAGAAATTAAAAACGAAAGAGAAAATAAAAGAAAATAAGAATGGACAGAATAAATAAATAAGAATAATAATGAAGATGAGGGGTGAAATCACATTTAACAAAAATGAATGCATGAATAATTTAAAATAAATTAAGTTTAAAAATAAAATAAAAAATATAAAAGAAGTAAAATAAATAAACTAAAATAGAATGAAAAAAAAATGAAAAACACAGCAGCAGGAAGCTTCCCCTCCAGTGGTATCCAACTCAGGTGTTGAACCCCCTCAACAATGGAGAGGCCTCCTCCTTTTATATACTAAGGGATTGACTTGATATTCCTTCAAATGTCTCCCAAAATATTCATTATAATTTCAAATTGAATATTTCAATATCCTCCCATAGATCCAAGGAGATATTGTGTGGTGTGGACCAGTTTATCAGGGCAGCACCTTCATGGTGCCTCAGGTGCATGGAGGTGCAGACATGGTAGTTCCATGAGGCATTGGATCATGCAGAAGTGTGGATGTAATGATGCATGGTGGTGGAAATGGTGCTTAGGAATGGAAATGATGGTCACCTCCTTCATCCGGCCTTCAAAGTGGCCAAATGTTTTGTGGTTCGCTGACCACGTAGAGAGAGAAATAGTGGGGGAAACCAGCCTTTATCTCACTAAGAAAAAATCATTTACAAAAACTCCCTCACTAAAAATCCCCTCTCACACATGGATCTCTCCTAGCTCTCTTAGAAGGAATATATCTCTTGGCTCTCTAAGCTTCTGGAAGGAAGCACCCCAAGGCCTCCTTAAATAACCATGGTGGGGGTGTCAAGTTTGACACAACTCCCCCACCAATTATCCACCAATCCCCCCACCCACCATGGACCTATCCCATGGATTCCACCTACCATGGTAGGTGGAGTTGAGGCACCAACCACCTACCAAGGAAACTGGAAAAGTACAAGTTCCAACAATTTCCCCCTCAAGCCGCAATCCGCATGAGCATCTACAAAGGTACTTCTTATCCTGAGAAACCACCTCTGTCAATATATCTATCGGGTTATCCTTCATGTGGATCTTCACAAGTCGCACAAGCTTTTTATCTATCACTTCACGTATCCAATGTTAGAAAATGTCGATATGCTTCTTGATAACCTTCTAGATTCACTTCATCAGTCAGCAACAGGTAATCTGACTCTGAATATTCTATTGATGGAATCCTTCTTCATGAAGATCTTTAAACCTATGAAATGTTAGGTTCAGGAGGCACAACATCATCAAGCTCTTGTAATGGTTTTGAAACTTCTTGGGGTGAGAATTGAGTCTCCCCCTGTTCAATATACTTCTCCACTACCTCCTAGCCCCCTGCTGATGATTATTGTTTCACCTCCTTCTATTTAATGAAAGGTGGTGCTGGTATAGGTTTCGGATCATAAATTATGTCCTTGAAACTTTCCCTTTGATACATTATATGATTTTGAATGTCCTCGATCATCTGGATCTCATGGAACACGACATCTCTACTTCTGACCACCTTATTCTCCTTCGGGTCCCAAAGCATGTATCTGAACTCCTCATATCCATAGCCGATGAAAATGCATGGATTAGATATTCTGTCTATATTCTTCATGAGCTACTTGGATACATGTGAAAATGAAAAACATCTAAATACTCATAAATGAGAGTAAGTGGGATTTTTACCAGACCATATTTTCTATGGAATCTCAAAATTCAGCGGGACTGATGGTGATCGGTTGATGAGGTAGCATGCAACCTAAACAACTTCTCCCTAGAATGGATTAGGGAACTTATCCAAACTCATCACACTTCTAACCTTCTCCATGATGGTTCTTTTGATCCTTCCTTTAACTCCATTATGTTTTGGGGTGCGTGGTATTGTCCTCTCATGTCGGATGCCCTCACTCCTACAATAGGCATCAAATTACCTAGATGTGTACTATCCTCCATTGTCTAAATGAAGAATCTTTAGCTTCCTTCCATTTACATGGTACACCATGGCATGGATCATCTTGAATTAGTCCAGTACTTGGCCCTTCGTCCACAAGAAGAACACCCACACCCTTCGAGCTACATCATCAATAAAGGATATAAAATATTTTTTACCTCTGAGTGAATCCACCTCCATGGGTCCGCATATATTAGAGTGCACCAGATCTAGAAACTATGATCTCCATGATGAAGCGGTATTAAATGAGTCTCTATGTTTCTTCCCATAAAAGTAGTATTTACAAATATCAAGTGATGCATATTTGTCAATACTGATGTAATTATTCTTCATTAGGGTAGATAACCCTTTTTAACTCATGTGGCCATGTATCATATGCCACATATTAGATGACATCTCTCTCTCCACTGTGTTGATGCTATCTGCACATATCTTCACATGATTTTTGTACAATGTACCACATATGTGTCCTCGAGTGATGATGATGTCTCCTTTTTTCATCTTCTATACTCCATTACTGAAGATGTTGTCATAGACTTTTTGATCAAAGACTATACCTAATAACAGGTTGTGTCGAAGACTTGGAACATGTCGAACATCCTTCAGGGTGATTGTGTATCCAACATTCGTCTTGACTTGGATATCACCCATTCCAACAATATCCGCCAAACTGGTATTCCCCATCTCGACTACACCAAAGTCACCAGCTTGATAAGTCAATAAATACTCACGATGCGCATGACGTGGTTCGATACAGCAGTATCGACCACCCATTATTTGTCTTGGACTAATGTATGAAAGTATGTATCTTCTTCATCTTTGGAGTAAAGCACAACCTCTCCAGTGACGGTCACATGAACATCTTCATTTCCTCTTCATGGATTTCTACTTTGACCATTCTCTTGTAGCAACTTTCGGTAGTTCATCTTCATGTGTCCCTCCATGACACAATGGTAGCATTTGTATGTTGGCCTCTTTCCATCTATGAAACTTACTCTATTCTTTCTTTGACCTCTAGTTCCTACCCCACAACCTCCTCCTTGTTTTCTCCCTCGCTTCTCCAGAATGAGATCTTGCGTCTAGTTGTAACTCGCATCCTTCCTTTGGGCTTCTTCATTGAACAATGCATCTCTTACCATCATCATGGTAAGTTTTCCTCCATGTGCCTAGTTGCTGAGTGAGACAACAAGCATATCCCAGCTATCAGTAAGAGTGCAGAGTAAGTGGTTCACCTAATCTTCATCATTTAGTTTCTTACCGGCAACCACCAACTGGTTCACCAGGCTTTAGAACTTGCTGGTGCGTTCGCCTATAGAGCTTACACTCTGTAGTCAAAGATTCATCAACCGCTTCAATAAGAGGATCTTGTTTCGATCGGTCTTTGACTGGTCCATATTTTCCAACTTTTTCCAAAGTTTGTACGCATAAGTCTCTTGAGAAACATGGTGGTAAATGCTGTGATCGATCCATTGGAAAATTTGGCCAATCGTCTTCTTGTTCATCTTCTTCCACTCTGCTTCTTTAGTGGCATTGGGGTTGACTCCCTCATTATCAATGGGATCAAAATATCCTTAGAATTTTGGAGATCTTCCATTTTAGACTTCCAAATGTATTAGTTCGAATAATTAAACATGATAATCCCTCCCATGGATGATCCCTCCATTGGATTTCAATTCAGTTAAAATTGATGTAGAATCTGAAAAAAATGGAGCTCACTGTTGCATCCAGAATAGTCAAAAATGGTGGAATCGACTCCTTGATCTTTGAAATCAGATACTGATTGATCATTTTATGATCAAAAAAGTATCAACGATTGAGATCATCCGATGATGTGGAGATGACGTGGCATGCCAGAGCAGCTGCCGGAAACTCACCGAAAAAGTTGTCAGTGCTAGAATAGTACCTTCTTCTCCAGTAAGGGGGTACTATAGCACCTGAAGTTTGTCCAAACAATGACTAGGCCTAGGAATCTTGTTTTAGCTATTTTTTCAATTCCATTTGCATCATTGTAATTTTTGTGACACAGGCTTTCAGAATATGCCTTCAAAACATGATTCCTGGCAACTTGAACTTTTTGGTCACCAAAAAATTTCCCCTGCTCATCGCTGTTTCACCAGAACCACCTCTGATTCCACTTTTTGTGGTTCACTGACCACTAAGAGAGAAAATTGAGGGAGAAACCAGCCTTTATTTCACCAAGAACAAATCATTTACAAAAACTCTATCACTACACCTCTCCTCTCATACATGGACCTCTCCTAGCTCTCTTAAAAGGAAGAGCTCTCTTGGATCTCTAAGCTACTGGAAGGAAGAACTCCAAGGGATCCTTAAATAGCCATGGTGGGGGTTTCAAGTTTGACACAACTCCCCCACCAATTCTCCACCAACCCTCCCACCCACCATGGAATTCTCCCATGGCTTCCACCTACCATAGTGGGTGGAGTTGAGACACTATCCACCTACCAAGGCAGCTAGAAAAGTACAATTTATGACAAAATGAAGCTTTCATGGAAGTCAAATTATGGTCCGAGAGTGATCATAGGTTATGAAAGTGGAGGATGAGCTCATGACCAAGCTTCTAGAGGCAAATATGGAGGTCTCGGGGTGATGCAATGATGGAAGCCCGAGGAAGAAAGTGGAAGGTGTGGAGGAGTGCGGTTTCAGCTCATGTATGAGCCTAAGGGTCATGAAAAAAAGGTGGAACGACATCATCCTGGTTAATTTATGAATAATGCTTGAAAAATTTGTCCAACATCAAAACTGAGAACGCTCTTTGTAGGAGTTAATAAGAAAACAAGCCACATACCTGGCTCTGTTACTTACTCCAGGGATGGACTCCCAATTTCCACATGCACACACACATGTCGTCACATCCCATGTGGGCTCTGGTCCAAGCTATCCGCACTCGTAGGCTCCCATCATGGGCCACATGTTTCACAGGCCTGATCCCCCCATGAATATCACCTTCTTGATGGTCCATGCGGGCTCTCCAATGTCCTTGTTAGGGCTAAGAGGTTATGGGTCATTAATTGAGGTGCCTATTGAGGGTTGAAAAAAAATTGGTAAAACAATAACCATAAAATCATTCAAATAACAAAGTAAAACATTAGATAATAATAAAAGAAATTCAAAACTTCAATCTCTTAACAAATTTATTTATTTTCATTCATTTTAATTATACAATAACAAATTCCAATAATTAAATAAAAAATTTGATTTCATCGATATTTAATTTAAAAACCATTAAAAATCATTGGAAAATGTATAAAATTATTCATGAAATATGAGTATATCAAGACCACAACTCTAGGAAACCAAATGAATTCCAATCCACTACCACAGTCCCTCAGAAGGACTGAAGAGATATTATGAATAAATCCAAGTAGATAAGGGGAAGAACTCACCTTAGATCTCCTATAGTTGATCTCCCACATCCAACGGTTAAATCCATAGAATAGGGCCTGAAAGACCACACAAAATCACCACTAGGTTACCCAATCATCAAGAGAGAGGGACAGAGAGTAGAGAAAAAATTATTTTTGAAGGGGGTTTCAAATTTATACACAACACATTAATTAAAATATCATTACACAGTGCCCTTGACTATGCCGCAATGAATAGGGATTTACTCCAAACTACATCACAATATAAGATGCTACGTTGCAATCACTATCAGTCCAACTAGACTCTAGAATCCATATTGACGATCTCACCAAAATATTACATACCCAGGGTAAGGATATGATGCAACTCATGCACCACACCATAGCTACCCCTAAATCAACAGAAACACCATAACTAACCACTTCAGGCCTCTACATTACAAGGTCCTCAACTATGCTTCAAAAGAGACACCTCCAAACCATTACACCATAATCTCCAGACTATGCTAAAAATTCCCTCAAAACAATAGGGACACCAAATATGACCTCTCCAGAATCCTATATCACAACTCACCTCCACACCGCAGTCAGGAAAAATTTAATAAAACTACAAAAACTTATCATCCCAAGACTTTATACTGAAAATCCTCTACTATTATATAAGGTCCTATACTATGATGCATCCCAAATCTCCATTCCACAATCTCTACTTAAAACTGAAATATTTTCTCAACACCTCCCCTCCTTCCTCAAGACTCCTCTAGATACATCACACAATGTATTGGGCCAGAAGTTTCAAGCTATTACAAATATGATATGTATATTTTCTTCTTTTTGAATATGAATTTTGAGAATCAAGAAGAATAGTAAAGCTTTGATACCATTGATAGATTTTTAAGGACTAAATAACCCTTATTATATGTAATATATGACTTTATAAATTGTCAACCCAAGATCATCATACTATGAAAAACCAAAACCATGTATAAATATAATAAAAACATATACCTTACACATATTTTGGCTAAAACAACAATATTCAATCACAGTGGTTAATGGAGATCACTCAAGAACAACCAATGGACTCTTCCCTTCATGGTGTATCCATGGGATGATTTGAGTCACCCAATGCTTATGTGGGATTCTCCCGAATTCCTACTCTTTGATAGTATCTTTGGGTGGAAAATGGAAAAGGAGTGGGAGAGATTATAGATAGATAAATAATTAGTAAGAGGTTTTATTAAGGATCACAAACACATTCTTATGGTCGATGCCTCCTTATATAGGCCTCAGGACTCTCCTAAATCATCCATGGAATTTACTTGAATGTTTCATATAGTTCAAGTAAATGGAATAGAATTAAAAACCCTTTATAACCTTAGGTTGGTCACATTCTCCTCTATGTTTCATCATATGAAACATTTAGATTAATTATAGATTGGAATACATGGAAGACCACCTAAACGTTAACACTTAATGTTTGACTACATCATAAATTGTAAATCCATGGTAATCGTAAGCTCCAATTAGACACATTAAAATTTTCCATATGACATACACTACAACTATCCCATGTAGAGACAATACGGTACCTCTATATCATATTAAAAAATATACTCAAAGACACACAATATGCCTTTCTCATCATGGATATCGTACAACATGATATACTTCATATCATCTCATACAATATAAGCCTAAATACATAGGCTTTAGGGCATATCTCTATCAATATTTTAGTTCAAAACATGCATCATGTGCTCAAAACTAAAAAAATCACTTGGATTGTCATCAAATTCTATGAAAATTAATGTTAATTCATTTATTTCAGATATGAATTGTCCACATGTATCTTAGATGTACAGTGGGGTTAGGATTACATAATATGTATTTTTACATTTTTATTTAGTTTTAAATTTATTAAGTGTTATTAATAAATGAAATATTGTTTATTATTACATATATATTACTTGTTTCAATTGAAGGTATATTTTCTATGATTAATTAAAAGTTAAAGAATTATTGATTCATTGAAACACTCTTTTGAACATGCTCTTATTATGCAATTATTTATTTATAAATGTTGTCAGAATAACTTAATGTAGAAATGTGTTATGAAATAAAGTATTTATTTATTATTTTTATTCTATCAATTCTGATATGCTTCATATTTTATTTATTTTTGGATTTCACTGTGTGTCCGTGTGCGCTTATATGCATGTGTTTTATATTTATGGGCTATTTCACCACTAAAGAGTGGTTAGAATTCTAGTGAGGTCTTTATGAGTGCTAAAAAGTGCTAAGAAATCCCTCCCTTTTCTTAGTGTTGGCTTTATTAGTTTTTTTTAATGCAAAGAAATCCTTTTTCAACTGCTAACAAAAAGGAGATTCTATTATAGTGGGAGAGGGGAGGTTGGGTGATGGTGTGTGTGTTTATGTAGTATATAAATATAAATATAAATATAAATGTGTGTGTTTATATAGTATATAAATATAAATATAAATGTTTTTGTAATATATATATATATTTTTGTGTGTGTAAATATAAATATAAATGTAAATGTTTGTGTGTAATATATATATATATATATCTGTTTGTGTGTGTTTGTGGGTGGGTGGGTGCGTGTGTGTGTGTGTGTGTCGTATATATATAAATATAAAAGCGTGTATGTGTGCCGAACATAAATATGAGTGTGTGCATGTGCGTTTAGAATGTAAATATAAATATAAATATGTGTGTGTTTATGGAGTATATAAATATAAATATAAATATAAATGTGTGTGCAGTATATATATATGTGTGTGTGTGTGTGTGTATGTGTGTTTTTATATATATTTATATATATAATTATAGTTATATATCTATATTATAAAATATATAAATATGTACTATATAAAATTAAACATATAAATATATTAAAATATATAAATATAAATATATATGAATATATATAAATATGTAGTATATATAAATAAACATATAAATAATTAGATAGTAAAAATATTGTGTGTGCGTGTGCGTCTATTTATATAGTATATATAAATATAAATGTGTGTGAATTTTTATGTAGTGTATAAATGTAAATATAAATGTGTGTGTAATATATTTATTTATTTATTTATAAATGTGTGTGCGAGTAACTACATATTTGATTGAAGGACAGAGTGCCTCCCCAAGACATCTCGCATGAGACTCCTCATCAAGAAAAAGATCTATGAAAAAACACATAAGGTCTTTGAACTTGATCCCAATATCTCATAAAAACATACTCCCCTACTTAAGGGAGAGTAGCTCCTGCCTCTTCATAGCCTTCATGGTTGATGAATGGATATTTTTCCAAAACTACTTCTAAAAGTCAACCCATGAAACATTTTCCTCCTGCCTCTCACCAAGGTACACCATCCACCATTGAATCATGTCTCCTCACATTTGACTAAATCACAAGGGGAACTAGTTCTCCATCAGAGCCTAGATCAAACTAAAAGTTATATCTAACTCCTCTATCCAACTATTTCTATCCATATCAAAAGCAATGCGCTCATACTTCCCCAAATCCTGCTGCTGAAAAGATTGCAACATCCTCTACCATTGATCACTATCCCCAACCAAATCAACCCTCTTGTGATAAAATGGGTCAGCCTGCTAAACCTCCACTGCCTGAGCCACACGCAGATAAGGACCATGATCCGTAGTTGAAAAGGGAAGTAAATATTTCCTAAGCTTGGTAGTATGTAATTTTATTAAGTTTTATTTAATTCATTTTAACTTATTTCAAATTTCCCAAAACCAAAACCACTTAATTAAAATAAGAACACAAGTCATCATGATGCATGTACCTTTCCTTGGTCTCTACCCTACAAATAGTTCCACCTTACTTGGTCATTCAATAAGATTAGAGTCCATGCGTTGGATCATGGGGGGCCTAAAATCCCATGTCCTAGCTGATCTCCCAGGACTATGTCATGCACCAAGGTTGAGTGGCATTATTTCCATACCAACCCATGAAATCCTAAAAATTACTAACTTCAAACCCCATATTATCTCTCAACCACCTCCCTTTGATAGCACTCTATCATGATACCCTCCCTCTAAATATACTGCAAATGAGGGGATAGAGATAATGACCCTCGAGTCCCGCCTCCAGTAGGTCCCGTGTTGGTGACTAGAACCAAGGGTGTATAAATCGCATGAAATAGGAGGCATTAACCTCTATAATAATGTAGGATCGAGAGATAAGATGAATCATTCACAAAAAAATCTAATATATAATATAAAAAGAAACCAAAACCATTACAAAATGTATGTTTATATCAAATTGATACAGATAAAAGTATCCAAATGTAAATACCCAAAAGAAAACTAAATCAGTGTCACAACAACTATCTAGTGGTCTGAGATAGTAATGTATAACATGGTTTGAAAAGTCCTCCAAGAAACCTAAAAATCAGTTTATATACATAGGGTGATCATACAATAATACTAATTTGGATAAACGAAATTTTCTCATGCACATGTCAAAGGATCATACTAATGAACTCGTGTGGAAATAGTAGAACCAACATCGCCTAAATAGGCCAACTATCTAGCCCAACCTCACCAAGGAATGCTCACTAAATAACACAAGCTGAGTATAATAACAAAGTTTAAAGTATATCGATGAAAGGTTCCCCACACAACTTTTCCACTGATAGCTAATCTCACCCCAACGACAAACATATTGGTGGTACCACCTATTCCAAATAACATTATAGAACATAAAATCTCATGCATAGACACCTAAGTCATAACATCACATCATATCTCACCTGAAGACATTTTTTACATCACATCACTTCACATATCATAACCGATCTAGCAAAGTATCGTGAACATGAAGGACATTAACCTCATACCCTCCTCCTATGATGAATGACCCCCACCATAATCTATCACACAACATCCCACCCTAATACACCTGGTCCATCACACCTCATCATGTCACATCATGACATTCGTACTTTTGACTTCTGGCCATCACAACCCGTGCATGTCCTTCTTATCACCTAGAAGAAAGACTAGGGAAGAGCAGGTGGCCAACCATCCATCCTACCACTAAGATGTTGGGAACAATACCCCAAAATCATTTGGTGTTACCACATGGTTCTTGATGTGGGTGAGATACATATATAAATCACAAGAATATACACTATATATATATATATTCACAACACACAAGCCCCATCCTAAGGGTTCATTACCAATTCATAATCCATCTCACAAGATCCTCCACTACTACTACCAAAACTAAATGCAAAACCCCACACAAGTAAAACACAAGTAATAATTCATATTTCATCCTTTAATTATCATTAATCCATTTTACATATTCTCCGTTACTAACCTATTCAATTAAAACAAGAAACATGTTTAGTATTTACATACCATTAGTTTATATATCAACATCAACCATTTAAACCATACAGTCCATCATCAATTAATTTATTAATCATGCCTGTTTGAAATCATTATCTTTAATTTTATTTGATTACTACTCAGGCTACTAGAATAACACATCATATCAAAACAATAGATATACCAACTTCCACATACCAGTATATCAATATCCACTTTCTCTTCCTCGCTTCACAACTGTACCACAACCACCATCACAGCCTCACTACTCTTGAATCATAACATAGCCACTACCCATGCATTTCATGAACACAACCAAAACACAACATGCATCTTCTTACAAAAAAATGTTCCACAACACACACGTCATTTTACTGATTAGGCATATGGGATTTCATTCAATTTAACTTATTTATTTTAAGGGCATTTTCACACAACTTTAATATCCTGGGGTATCCAATTCATTAACCATGTATACATGATTATCCAATTAGATTTTAAGTGTTGTCAATAACCACACAACATGCATTACACAAATAAAATAAAAAAATCACTAGAAAAGACCCCCCCAATGGCCATAATTTTTATTAGGAATTTATCATTTACAATTCACAAAATCAAAATAATAACAAAAAATCCGTAAGATCTTGCTTCACATTCCCCTACCCATTAAAATTTAATTAAATCCATTTCATTTATATTTCTCAATCCAGATGAAACCATAACCACAGGGATAAACAATAATAAAAACATACCTCATGATACACATAAATTGAAATGAAATAATTCCTACTTGGAAGAAATAATATTTACACCATCTTGTTACACTAAAAATAGGTTTCACGTATAGGAGGAAATTACCTACAGAAAGAAGTCGAACCAACATCGGAAAGAGTGCCCCAAAAATCCAAGGGAAAAAGCCTCTGGTACCCCTTATCTCAAGAGAAATAAATATGGAGAGAAAAAAGAAAATATATTCTCTTTTGAAAGATTGTATATGGAACCAATGGGATTAGATATGGTTTTAATTATCCATTAATATTGGATATAATTAAATCCATGAAGATTAAAAAATTTAAAGGTCTTCAGACATTTTAGAAATTGAAGATATGATTAATCACCTTTGAAATGGATTTAAATTACATTAATTAATGCATTAATACCATTATTTATTAAAAATATTTCAAAAGGAAAAAAATGGAAAATTTTAGAAAATTGGATTTTTTATAGATCTATTGTTATTGTAGATCTACCATTAGTGATCTACCATTAGTTCAGAGATCTACCATTACTATAGATCTACCATTAGTTTAGATATCTATTGCTACTATATATCTAATGTTGGTGATCTACCATTATTTCATAGATCTACTATTACTATAGATCTATTATTGGTGATCTATTGTTTGTTTAGAGATCCACCATTATTATAGATCTACCATTGGGGATCTACCATTAGTTTATAGATCTATCATTAATATAGATATATCATTGGTGATCTATCATTTTTTATAGATATACCATTAGTATAGATCTACCATTGAGATCTACCACCAGAATTCACTGTAGATCTACCATCCTCGTCTAAAGCACCCATTTTTTCCTTCAAAAATCCTACCTTACTCCACCAAATAGCTCTGGACTTTCCATGAGCACATCAACCATATTATTTCCTATAATGTAATGGGACATAATTTTTGGGCGGCTACACGTGGTTCTAGTGGGAGAAAAAAATAATGACATGGATAGAGATATACTAGTTAGTGAAGTGATGATGACTGATGCATGGATAATCGACTTGGGAGCAACATGACCCATGACGTCTCAAAAATAATGATTTGATCAGTATGGAAATATCTCAGAATGACTTTTTTACTAGGGGAATGATCACACCTTGAATATCTTTGGAGTCAGTACCATCAAACTAAAGATGCACTACTAAAAATCTTATGATTAAAGACTCCAAAAGCGGTTGCTAATGGAATTTAGCGACCGCTATCCAGATACTTTTGGAGGTCACGATTGGACCATTAATAAAGGTAAATAGAGACTACAAATAATGGTTTCTATAGGTACTACCAATATGACTACATTGGAAGTCATTGGTAAGAGCATTAGTGACATCCAAAATGGGTCACAACATATAAATATATAGCGACCTCCATAGGCGGTCGCAAATATTCACTAAATATAAAATCATTAGTGGATGCCTATGATGTTCACTAAACTAAAGTTTTTTTTTATAATTATATAGTTTTATAGCATCCAAATAAAAAAATAAAAAACAACTAGCAAAGAGAAAAAACAACAAATAAAATATAGACATGCATACAAAACTAGTGACCCAAACAACTATAGATCTTTCTGATCTCCTGTCCCAATCAACCTACTAATAAGGTACACAACAAATAATTAAACAAATAAAATAAAAATTAATATACTTAAAATTAATAAAATTTATTCATTTAATATATATATTTATATAGAACAATCAAAATAGTTTATATTGTGTCATGTACAGAAAGAATCATAAATATAGAAATGATGCAAAGCCAATATGAAATGTTTGTTTACAGTATTTATCAATTAACTAGTGACCATTAAAAGATGAAAACAAAATTTAACATATACCGATCAATCCAAGAATCATATTTACATGTGTTTGATTCTCATATATAATATATGATTTTAGGAATGTTCTTCTATCTTTTCATGTCAATCAAAAATCATTTTCTTATTTTTGACCCCCTGACGGTAGATATGTCATTTTAATAACACTAGAAAAAATTACCTATTGTTTTCCATTATACTGGGTGACACGAGCATATGATGGATGAGAAATTGATTCATATATATAAAAATGACTTAATTATCGTTATCCCATGATTTTATATCAATCTAAGTGAGTTTTCTTAGTATTGGTCCCTTTTACGTGATTTTTCACATAACTCCTAATTGGAGGGACAAACATCACTTTTGATCATAATAAGAAATTTCGATAGTGATTCACATGCTGATGATTACTACTAATTTTAAATGAATTAAAGGTTATTTTCCTAATATTTCATATCAATATAATCTTGTTTGGTTATTTTTGAAACCTACACACATGATTTTCCCATTTTTACAAAAATGACAACAAATGAAAAAATATACTTTTAATTTTATAGACTAATTCAAGGATCAAATTGATGTATAGTTTATTCCAATAGATAAAATATGATTCATGGAATTATCTCTAATATTTTCACATAAATAAAAATTCATTTTCTTATTTTTGAGACCCTGGTATGAGATATGTCATTTTAATAACACTAGACAATGTTATCCATCATTTGTCATTATACTGAGCGACATGAGCATCCTATGGATATGACATTGATTCATATAGATCAAAAATAGATCGATGATTATTCACCCATGATTTAATGTCAATACAAGTATTTTTTATTGGTATTTCCCCCATTTATGTGATTTGTCACTTAACTCTAAATCAAAGGGGCAAACACCAATTTCAATTATACTGAGTAGTTCAGGTATCAGATCCATGTTTCAATGCTTCCTATATATTTTAAATGAATTAAATATTATTTTCCTAAAATTTCATGTCAATCAGATCTTTTTTGGTTTGTTTTGACCCCTATACACATGATTTTCTCATTATTTCAAAAATGATAATAAATGTGAAAATGAAGTTTTAATTATACTAACCAATCCAGAGTTAATATTGAAATGTTCTTGATTCAAATAGATAAAATATTATTTGAGGAATTTTATCTTAGATTTTTATTTTAATCAGACATCGTTTACTCATTTTGACCCCATGATTGGAGATATGTCATTCTAATAACAGTACACAATGTTATATGTTGTTTTATATCATACTAGAAAAAAGAGAATCTAATGGATACAAAGTTGATTCATAATGATAAAAAATGACTTAGTTTTCATTTTCCGATGATTTCATATCAATCGTAGTGTTTTTTCTTAGTATTTCCCCCTTTTACGTGATTTGTCACTTAACTCCAAATTCGAGGGATAAACACCACTTTTGATCATGCCAGGTGATTTGGGTATTCGATCTTCATGATGATTATTCCTACATATTTTAAATTACTTAAATATCATTTCTCAATATTTCATATAAATTGAAGCTCATTTGGTCATTTTTTATCCCTATACACATGATTTTTCCATTATTATATGAATGATAATAAATGTGAAGATGAACTTTTAATCATAGCGACCAATCCAAGGATCATATTTACATGTGGTTGATTCTAATAGATCATATATGATTCAAGGAATCTTGTATTATATTTTCACATCAATTAGAAGTAATTTGATCATTTTTACCTTTTTACGGGAGATATGTCATTTTAATAACACTAGACAATGTTGTCCATCATTTTCTATCATACCAGGTAACCTGATCTTCCGATGGATAAAAATTTGATTGTTATAGATTAAAAATAGCTCAATGATCATTCTACCATGATTTAATATCAATATAAGTGTTTTTATTGGTATTATACTATTTTATATGATTTTTCACTAAAATCCAAAACCATGGGATAAACGCCACTTTCGATCATACAGAGAAATTTAGGTATATGATCCATGTTCTGATGCATCCTATAGATTCTAAATGACATAAAGATCATTTTCCTAATATTTCATATCAATAGGAGCTCGTTTAGTAAGTTTTTACCCCCACACACATGATTTTTCCATTATTATATAAAATTATAATAAATATAAAATTGATATTTTAATTATACAGGCCAATCCGGACTTACGATTAATTCTTGGTTTATTCCAATAGATCACATATGTTTTGGGGAATTTTCTCACTGATTTTCATGTTGGTAAGAATTGTTTTGATCATTTTCGACCCCCTGATAGAAGATATGTCATTTTAATAACACTAGATAATGTTATTTGTCATTTTCCATCATACTAGGTGACATGAACATATAATGGATATGGAATTGATTCATATCGATCAAAATGGATCTTTGATCATTCTCCCATGATTTTATTTCAATACAAGTTCATTTTCAAGATATTGTACACTTTTTCGTGATTTTTCACTTAACTCTAAATTCAAGGGACAAATACCACTTTCGATCATACTGAGAAATTCAGGTATAAAATCCATGTGATGATACTTTCTATATATTTTAAATTACATAAATATCATTTTCCTAATATTTTATGTCATTCACAACTGTGGAAGATGATAATGGAGAGTGCATCACTTATATGAGTTGTGTTATCCGAAGAAGAAGATGATCTTGAATAATCCTAGTGGATTTTTCAAAATTAATAGAGACAAAAATTAACGTCTTATGCCTTTTAAATTTAGAAACAGGGGTCAAAGATTTATTTTCTTTTTTGATTTAAACTCCTCCAATGATAAGGAATAAATCAATTTGATTTTAACCAATTTTAGTCTCTTAGAATATATGTGAATTACTAATTTTTAAATAAAAATTAAAATTCTATAAAATATTCATGAATCTAATTTTGATAATACTTTTTTTTTAATTATAGGTTTATATTACTCATAAGATTAAATCCTTACACTAATTCAAATAGGAAATTCATAAAGAGACTTTTAGAACATAATTTATTAGAAAATGTGATAATAATTTTTTTAATAATCTATTAAATCCGGCTATAATTTATAATCCCATCACCTATTTTAAATTTTTCATAGAGATCTTATAAAAAAGTGATGATATCATGGATCATATTAGTATTTATTATACAAACCATTTTAAAATACCTTCATCTATTAACATTGGAAACATTGTTGATATGTTTCCTATTATGATTAATGTGCATGGTAATGGTATACTTCCAAAGATATCATACATAGAGGAAATTTAAATAGATGACTTATCTACCAATCCTAATATTTCTCCTAGCTGAGATAGATTTTAAAACTTTTTTTTAGTAATAATGATATATTGTTCACTATGATTTATTTAAGATATTCAAATACATTTTCTGAAACAGTATCCTTCCAGTAGGAATCAATACCTAATTTTTTGTTCCTTTTCCAAAAGTAGATCATGTTGATCCTTTGGATATGTTTAGTTTTATTATTATATCTAGTTTAGTTTATAAATTTCATAGAAAAATTTTATCTAATATAAATTTTATAGTTATTAGAAATTTTGTCTTATCTAAAAAGTTTGCATGATGGATTTTATATAAATTTTTTCATCAATAAAAGCATGTAGGACATCTTTACTATATACATTGAGAACTTGAGATGGGTCATTGGGTATAATGGTTTCTTATTTTGGGAATACCACTGGTTGGGTGAATATAGGTTCCTTGAAAATTATGACTCTTCTTTTTATTATATATTAGAGTTAATTGTGTAATGGATGTTCTCTAACAACTAACTTTTTGGATTCTCTACATGTGATGCGTGGTTGAAATTTAAAGATAAAAATCACTTATTGATTATTTTATTAAGTTTTTTAACTAGTCTAAATTTATTTAATTGGTTTTGAATCCCTACTTGGTCAAATTTAATTTCAATGAAAACTTAAATGTTATTTTTGACTTTAAGAAAAATATGAAAACAAAATGAGATAGTCAATTTGAATGAGAAACTAGAAAGATAAAACAAAAAAACCTCCTAAATCTGATACTTCATACAGGACCATGGATACTACTTGTATCCAGTGTGGAAGGGGCCTAATAAAATTAAAGATTATGAATATGGTAATAATTAATGTAATAAAAAATAAATAAATAAATTCAATATAAACCTATATCTTAGGATCCCTTACGCCATCACCTCCGTGCATGTACCCTCACAGTGCTCTAACCTCAGCTAACGACTGTGCATTTACCTCCTCGGAAGCACACATCCCTGCCTCCAAATCTATCACATATTATATCATCCCAATAGAAATGATATCCATATCCTCATAACATGATATTATAGAATAAAGAATCCCCATTCCATATGTTTAGATGTATCCATGTCCATCATGACCAATAATGCAAAGAAATATCTCATCCCTTCACATGGAAAGTAGTCATTGGTCCTCTAGTAGTTGTGATAACTCAACCTTAAATTGATTCTATGTAATATATAAATATAAATATAAATATATATTTATATACATATGTATGTAAGTATTGATAATTAGTACAAGAACTTACAATAAGAGCTGCAACCTCTAGATCATTTCTATCACGAGTCATCATCTACACAAACATTTTATCAGTTGGTGCACATTTCTCCTGTAATTGTATACTAATAAGATATAAATATAGAAAAAAATATTAGATAATAAATTAAAAAATTGAATAATAAATCCATCATGTTGAATCAAGGACACGTAATGAGTCCCAAGCCTGTGAGGTGGTCCCAACAACACACGATTCTTGGAATAATGCGCTGCCACATCCTACATTAAATTAATTCACATATCAAAAATGTAAAATGATAAACATTCTTTGAAATATATAAACCCAAATAAATAGACTCACTGCTTTAGCCTCATTGGACCAATATGTAACTAACTCACTCCACTGATACAGGATAACACCTCTTGGGACTCTATCCAGAATACCTGGGGTACCCACATTTGGTACTCGATGCTCTATCTTGACTCTACCTTTGTAATATTTTCAAATTTTAAAACATTTTTCCATACACACTAGATTAAACTCATTGGGAAACACTCTTAAATTATTATTTTTAAGAATTTTGTTTTTCAAAAAATGTAAGTATTTTTTAAACATAGCTAATAAATTAAAATTCTCCTCATACCTAAACTTACCTACGTAGTAGATCTAATGTATCCCAGGGGAATGAATCCCAGTCATGTGTAGTCAATTAATTTTTTTTGTTTTCATATAATATGACCCAAATATAAAATAAATACATGGGAACCCACTCCCATAGGATGGTATATCTTGTGAAGTGATACACCAAGGGTTGTGTTGAAATTCCATGATGAAATACTAGGACAAGGGCCTCTCCTACGAGAGGAAGAGTTGGTTGATTCTGATCCTACTAAACAAATTTCATAAATAATTAGACATATGGGAATATATATGTTAAACACTTAATTAAAAAAATAAAAACAAATTTTCAGTCATACATACCTCGACCCGTAGGCACAAATGGCTCTACAGAACAATGTGGATCTGGTTTCTATTCCCCTGACATGTTTATATTCATAAAAATAATTAATAAGGAAATGATTAATTGCCTATTATAGTTGCGTATAATTTCAACTACAAAGGAGTCATGTAATTTTTATTTAAATCACACATATTTCATAAAATATAAAGGAGTGGTTGGATCAAAACACATATCTAAGACACGCTATGATATTTCATTTCTTCATAACCTTGAATTACCATATAAAGGATAAAAATTAAACACACATTCATTTGATTCATCAGCATTGAGGAATTCATAAAGGATAATTTTCTCAACACTAGGAAATAAAAGGCATTTAATGTTTCTTTACACTACCAATAATTAAATATCATCACTATCATATACTGGACAAGAGGTATTTACTTGCATGAAAATAAAATTTTATTTTATATATCATAAATAGGGTTATAAAATTTCTATAGTTAGAATATTATATAAAAATATATAAAGTCCATTCTAAGGGGAACACTCAAGTTGAACTAGAGCCACTGATTTCATCTAAAATACTTGTTGGTAACATTATAATACAAAGAATATTTATATAAATTTTCCCCTAATTCATGTAAGGTTATTATAAGGGACACATAGATATAAAATGCGAAGAGAGAGATAATTAAAAGGTGGAGGTTGACTCACACTTTTTCTCTCTCAACAATTGTGATATAAAAAACCTCATAGAATAATGTAGAACATTAAGGGGAGTGTATCACATGAAAGTGATCAAGTGAAAGAATAAAATTAGCATGGATCTATATTGTATAGTTTAGAAATATAAAGGAGATAATTTAGGTCTAAAGTCCATTGAATAAATGATGATATATTCTATCCAACCCATTCTGATTCATTAATTATTCATCCTATTCATTTTTATTCAATATCCATTCATTCCACTTCATCAATCCATACATATATTTTGATGAGGATTTATAGACTATATAATAATAAGGGGTTGAGTTTCAGGATAGAGAATAAATTTTTTCTTTATATTTTTACATTTTTTAGTATTCTTGACTAAGAACTCTTGTGGAGGAAAATGATATTTAATTCATTGATTGTTTCATGTTAATTGAAATATGGAAATATGTGATTCAATATCTTGTTTTTATAAATATAATTGATTGATTACTGGTTAATATATTTTAAGGTGAGGATGATGGAGAGGGAGTGGAAAACTAAATATTGGAAAATAGTTATGTTCAATGTATTTTTTGAATGGAATTTTAGGGACTCTAGTATTAATTAATTGATTTTAAAAAAAATAATTGACCATTTAAAATATTCAATTAAATAAAAAAATATATCAAAAATATGTATGAAAAATAATTTAAATACATTAAATATTTGGTTAGACTCAATGATAAATTAGCATTATAATTTTTTACAATGTGATGGTTAGTAAAAATTAAAGTAACAGTTAAAGAATAAACGCCTTACTAAATAACAAATAATGAAAATCAAAACTAAAAGTGAAGATGATCACATCCCTCACACTTGATTTTCACTGTTTATTTATTTTACTTTAGTATAATATTCCATATTAAATTTAAAATAGTAAACAACAAAAATATATGTAAGAAGGAAAGATATAACCTATCTATTTTATATTAAGATGGATAGTATCAACCAGATATATTTTTTTAGGTTCAAAAACAACTATCAATTTTACATGAAAAATAATAATTGGTAAGATTATTATTATAATAAAAACAAAGGGAAACAAAAAATAAAGAAAATATTCAAGAGAACCTAGCTTTAACTCCCCATTAGGAGCTATGTTTTTATATACCCCCATATCCTTGATAGTATTATAAATTCAGTCCCATTTTGTTAGAGGGTATGGATTTTGAATTATGAACAATTGCGTCTTATCTTATCCAGTTTACAACCATGCACATTTCAACCTCAACTAAACTACTTCAAACATGTTATCTTCTTATCAAATTTCCCAAAAATAGCACCATTAATTCTTAGTTTTCATTTTTTATACATAAATAAATCAGTGATCTAATCAATACCTTATCCTCATAGAGATAGTATTGTCATTACCAGTTATTGTGATATTAATACATTATACACTTATAGGAGTTGTATAGTTTATAATTATATAAATACATTAAGAAAAAATTGGCATTATATACAGGGATAAGTGGGGTTAAAAAACAATCTCAAAGAAATATTTTAATGAAAAAAAGGAAGAAAAGAAACATAAATCAAGCTATAATTTTTTTATTTCAAGGTAAATACAAATAATGATATCCAAAATTGTCATAAAATGGGATTCATGTGCAGTAAACATCCATTCAGCCTATAAAATAAAAAACTATAATTATTTTAGAGAATGTTTTAAAAAATTAAATTTAAATTATAATGGAATGAAGAAAGAATATAAGTCTTCATTCGAAGAACTCAAACCCAAACATGGTGTAATCAAGGGAAATTTTCTTGAATTGATAAATAGATTGGCCAATTTTTTCAAAATATCCATGCATGTATCCTAAATTTTAAATTCAAGTAGAGAAGATGACTAGATAAAATATTTTTATGGATAAAGGAAGAGTGATAATTAGTGATCAATTTAATCCAATGTAGTGTGTTATGGAAATTAATATATGTAATAGTAGTGATACAGAGTAATAAGGTTCAAAAAATTTAAACAATGAATTAATGAATGAGAAAAAAGATATACTAAAATTTAAGAAATGACATAAAATTTTATCGGAAGAGTAGTTAAGGAAGAAAAATATTTATGATGTAAAGAAAAAAGAGGAATGAATTTATTGATGATGGGATAGAAAAATATGGACATCCTGTTCCATTTAAAAAGTGAAAAATGAAAATAAACTAATTTAGGAACATCATTATTATAGAAAAATCTCTATTTCATATGAAAATTTTGAAATTTAAATTTAAAATAAGAGAATATATAAAGGATACATGTTTTTATTTCCAGAGGTAAAAATGGAATGGAAAATAGATGACAACCTCAATGTTGACATCATAATCTAGTGAAAAAATTGTTTATAAGATATAAAATAACTCATATATTTTATATCAAAAGAAGATATTGATGTTGAAAACATATTAAATATATAATAAAAAATAATTGTGGAGGGAGTACATGTAATTTTTTTTGTGTATGAATAAAATATTTGAGAGAAATTTTTCTATCAAATTCTAAGAGACAATATCACATGGAAATCATTGAGTTTACTATTATCATCACAAGAGTATTAAATTTACTTGAATATAATTTTAGTAAATAAAAATTTATCTTGGATGAACTGGATTAATAAACTCAACCTAGAGTGACTTGGGTGTTTTTCCTGAGTAACACTTCAATGATTCATTCTAAAAAACTAATTAGTTAAATTCATTTTAATTGGAGTAAATGGATAATTTTGTAACACAACATTATTTTTATTGAGAAATAATGTCCTTGTGTGTGTGTGTGAAAATTTAAATCCATGAATAAGTGTTAAGATAAATCTAAGATCTAGTTATCATGCATAACTTCCATTACCTAGTTACACCAATTAACCTCAAGGGATGTTTTCTATTTGGAATGATTTAATTTTAGATTTTAATATAATCATTACATGAATAATTTTTATACATAATAAATGGATTAATATATATATATATGCATGTTTAATGTGTTACTTGTTATTAAAGGAAACATTAAGGATGGGGAATCAGAACTCTAATGTCTAATTGGAAAATGAATGTTTCTGATTAGTTATGAAGCGATGAATCATTGATTATGAGAAATTGGGTAGTAGGGTGAAAAGATTTAATGATAATAAATTGAAAATGTGTTTTTATATTAAAATTATGATTCAAATAATTATTTCCAATTAAAATTTGATGAACCAAGCCTCATACATTTTATGAAATGAATTATTTGTGAATGTTTTTATTACAAAAGATTACTTGAAGTGTAGTAGTCTCTCAATTGTGGGGGGGGGGGGTAAAGTTAACATATATTTTTTTATTTTATAATCATAGTTTACATATATTTTATGGTCTGTTTTTTTAGTATATAAATATTATAGGAATTTTTGTTTTTATTTTTTTATGAAAATAAATTCCATTAATTATTTTTATTCTAATTCATTTCATTTTTCATGCATGTATATATCAAAGATAGAGATAATAAATACAAAAAAAGTTAAAAAGTTCATAAAAAGATAAACAATTAAAAAAATGTTTTAAACCAAAGAGCAGGAAAATAGTAATACCTTTCATTAAACATGAAAATCGACCATTTCTCTATCAATGATCTCTATAACCTAATGAATATATTCTTTACATTGAACTATGGTGTGCTAATCAAAATTTTGTGTAACAAAGGCAATAATATCAAGTTCATCTTGTTCAATTAAAAATACTCACCACCTTGACATTTTCCTAGAAACTTGATAATTCAAATTATATGGAAAGGTAACAAAGAAAACATGTTCTACTTGTGATGCCAAAAATAAATGTTCATTACTAACTCATTCATCTCTATATAAAATTCTGTTAAAATTCACCAATCAAAACTGATATTGATCAACTTTACTTCCACAAAATGGATCAACCCAATTAAACTTTCATAGTATGTATTTTAACCCATGCACATATACAACTTCAATGATGTATTTTAATTGACCATAGTAATAACCAAAATTGATAGATAGAAAACCAATGCCACTATCTTGTGTTTCTCATTTTTCATCGACATCATTAATGAGAAACCAAAATTCATTAGCATAAAAATATATATAATGAAAAACCATTATGGATAGAACCTTATCTTGTTAGTTAAATTCTTCAATTAGCATAGGGTCACCAAACTCCCATGGGTTATGGATCTATATATTTCATAGAATTCAATAAAAAGTTATGCTAAAATAAATTAGTACTACACTTCAATCATAATGAAAATCCATTTATATATACAAAATCCTTGAACCAACCATGAAATTATGCATAATTGGACCTTTTAATTTGATAATCACTCACATGAGACATGTATTATTTTAGATCATTAATGTGCTTTCTATAAATGATAACACCGTTTTTAAATAATAAACTTATATATGAAAACAGAACATGTAAAAGTTAAATAGTAAAAGTTAGAAGACACTTATTGCATCAAAGATGCAGCTGATTGAGTATTGAAGAATATATATCAATGGGATTATACCCACTTGATGTTTTACATATCAAATATAGTTCCTTATCCAACTAGAGCATCATGAATTAGATAGGGATTATCTAATTTTGTTTCAACATCGATAAGATATTTCTCAAAAAAATTAGTACACTCATCAATAAAATAACCATTGGCTATTGACGCCTTCAAAAAATATCTATTATGTATGATTTATTTAAATGTATTCAAATACTGCTCAATATTATACATCCACCTGAATTGCATTAGACTAGCATCCATTACTTCATTTATTTGGTGCACTGTCAAGTGAACCATAACATCAAAAAATGTGGGTGAAAATAGTTTCTCTACGTGAAAAATCATAAGTACAATTCTATCCTATAAAATTTTTAAACCACCTATTCATTGATTTCTTAAACAAATATGTCTAAATACCTACTCATATCAATCAAAAGTTGACCAATATTGGGAAATAAACAATCATGAATTGTGACTGGAATCAACTGCTGAAGTAGTATGTGATTTTCATGACTTTTAGACACTTACAATTTCCATCTCATTACATTAACACACTTGAGAATATTTTAAGAGTAACCATCAGGAACCTTGGGAATCTCCAAAATGGAAATAAATGTCTCTTTATCTATTTTTCTCATCATATACTATGAATCAAGAATGTATTCCATATTTCCCTCACCCAAATATAAATGTAATTGGTTCCTTAAACCCATTTCTTCTAAATCATATCTTGTATTGACATGGTCCTTTTATTTTACACTGAAACCTAAAATGGTCCACAATATATCATCAAAATCAATTTTTTCAATGTGTATGACATACAAATTATGCCTTAGCATGTTATTTTTCCACTAAGAGAGATTAAAAAAAACTTTTCTTCTTTTAATTATGACTGCACTGTCTACTCGCACCATGAATATTGTGTAAAGGATGAACCACCAAATCCTAAAATTCATATACCATGTGGATGTTTTCTTCCTCATTATGTGATAATATTTCTATTTCTATTATGATATTTGGTGTTGGTTTAAATTCTCAAGAACCATAAAATTCCACTATCATTTATGAACCTAATTTGAGGGGGGAAGAAAATGTCTATGAACCATTTGTGATCATTTTTTAAAATGTTTAAGTCATGTAAATTTTTTACTATTATTTAAAAAAGGGTAAGAAAATTCCAATTTCATACTCCAACCTGATAAATTTTCCTAAGACGGGAAGCCATTGATTTTCCATAATAAAGTAGCATGTAGTTTGAAGATTTCATTCATTTCACAGTCATAAGTCATCACACCATAACCCCAAAATTCATTAAACTCATTAATCAATGGTTGAAGGTTAATATCAATATTATCCCATAGAATTCTAAGACCATAAATAAGAGTAAAAAGTAATAGAAATTGTTGTTTCATACAAATACAGAGAGGAATATTATAAAAAACCACCACCACGATCCATGTGCAATGAGTTTCACCAACCATAGACCTGAATGGATTGAAACCATTTGATTCTAATCACAATCAGACATTATGAATATCTTTAGCAAAATTAGGGTGTCTCTAATAGAAATCCTTCAATGAAAGAGATTATACCAAGTGGGTTATCATATCACTTTTCTTATTTCTTTCCATATTTCATCTCATTAATTTAGAAACTTTGGATGGCATATATAATCTATTCAACCTTAGCTTCATATCACAAAATATATTTAAAATAAATAATAACCAATTTTAGGTGTACTTCAATTCATACTCATCCAAAATAAGAAAACAATTCACAAATGACACGATCATTTCATTTTACGTTATATTTAATTGTTTATAGATTTTATTTTTTAAATTCTTCTTTTATACATGACTAAATATTTTGTAGAGAGGCACTTATAAAACATGTTTGAATAAAATAAATATTTTTAAGAGAAAGAAACTATTGATCAAAGAATATATAAAATAAAACTTAACTAGGATGTATTTTTATTATGAAATGAGAATTTTATTTGGTTAAACTTGTTAATAGATAAGGAAATCCGAATAGCTAGTTAAATGACAAGTAAATATAAATAAACATTCAATATCGATTATAATATATGAATAAGTTATAAAAATAAATATTTTTTAATTAATAGAATAACTGAAAATAAATATATTGTGGTGGGGACTCATTTAGGTCAAACTCAATCAATAAATCCCCACAACTGAAACCTTAAACCCCAGACGATCCATCCCTTGAGAAAACAACGAATTCAAGTAGTCATCCTTATCATCCCAATCCTTCATTTTAAACCATTTATTGTTTTTTTAAACATCTGTGTGCTAAAAAATTATGAATCGTTATCTGGAGTGCTTGATTCCATTTAAATTAAATTTCAAAAAAAAAATTAAATATATAAAATAATCTATCTTTATTAATAAAAATATTATCAATTCCACGGTCCAACATAAAATTAAGGTTCATTGGTTGTAATTTAAATTTTCATGACAAAAAATTATCATAATAATTAAATAGTAGTTTAGAATTTCAAATTGAGATAATTGTGATAGAAAAAAACACTTACATATCAGCCCTAATTAATCAAGTATCCAAGATATGAGATTATAATATGTTAATAAATTGAAAATAGTACACACTAAAATAATGTACCACTCATTTCATTCAAATCCAAGATTCTTTTTCCTCAAAAACTAGTTGATCAAAATTTATCTGAGAAGGAAAAATGTAAGAGTATTAATCTCTTTCTTGAAATTTTTACACCAAATAATATATCACTTAATGGTGAAATGGTTTATATAACTACTCAAGATAATATTATGGACCGCTCATTGACTAAAATAGCTTATTCAAACTATTATGTATCATTCAAATCAAAGACGCTATTTAATTTCCATAAATGTGTATTATATTAGGCATCATTACATCAATTCATATGTGGGTTAACCCTTGATACATTAAGGTGTAAAATTGATGGATTTAATTGATACATTAAATTATTTATATCTAATCAATCTATTAATGAAAATACATAAATTACATTTATAATTCTTCAAATTAGATTTAATTAATAAATTAATGGATGAATTAAAAAAAGAACATTTTAATTAATTATCCATTAATGTGTGTAACTGAAATATTAATACATTAATATATATAGCTGAAACATTGATCTATTTAATTGATGCAATGAATATTAAATGTTTCTTCAAAAATAAGAATTTAAATTTCTCCCACATGGATTACATTAATTAATTTATAAAAACATTAAGTATAAAAAATGTATTAATTCAAAGCACATTATATACCAAAATATGACATATTAACACGGTATATATAATATTAGATAGGCATACTATTCATACAAATAAAAATAAATATATAAACAATAATTAAAAAAATTACATAATTATTTAAATAAAATATATAATTATATGAATGGTCACAACATCAAAAAATGAAATAACTGATAAATTTTTTCAATGTGACATCATTATAAAAAAATTATCTCTTTAATAACAAATGAATTGACAATGTTTCTAGCCCTCACTAACCCAATACATCAAAAGAATTAACCAAAAATATATGGATTTAATGATGAATAATTAATTATAATGGGTAGGAAATTATGTATCAAATGTTAAACCAAGATAATCCATATAAGAATCATAGAGTTTACCTCAAATAGTGTGACAAATATGTGATGGCCATGAGATCACCAGCAGTGGTAGAGAGGGGGTTGTGGTAGTGATCGTGATCAATGGAGGTGGTGGAAGCTGTTCCAATAGGGCTATAGAAAGGGTAACAGAAAGGAAAGGAAAGGCATGTGGGTAGTATAGGTTTTTTGAAAGGGGGTGTGATGAGGGTTAGAGGAGTGGGGGAAGTGAGGATGGATGGGAAGTGACGATGGTGGCTTCATGTGTGGCGGAAGAAGCTATAGGTGCAGCGATGAGGGTTTAGAGGGAAGATGGGCGACAATTATTCTAGTTCAGGAAAGGGGGTGTGTATGAGGGGGAGGGATGTCCTTTAGTGGGTCAAGGGAAGATAGAAAGTGACGACTGTGAGTGAAATGGTGGATGTGAGGGGTAGGGTTTGTGCTAGGTTGAAAGGGTCACAAGAGGGTCTACAAGAGATATCTATATTTTCCCGTGACCGTCAATAGCAGTCACCCATTTAAAGGGGTGCAACAACCCCCATTTTAGTAGTGATTAATGATGGTATTATTTAAACCATCCAAGGAGTACATCACATGAAAGGCCTGAAGAATAGCATATTGTCATTGGGACAATTTTTTGACATTGGATGCAAGTCTTTCACTGAGAATAGAGTGATGAGAATTTTGAAGGGTATACTTATGGTGTTAAAGGTGGAGAGGATCTCAAAGAACCTTTACATTATTATGGTTGAAACATACAAGTAAGTATAGATAGTTTTCACATTAACTACATTGATGAAAGCATTGACGAAATTATGGTGTCAAAAGCTTGGCCATATGTCCGAATGGGGCCTGAAGATTCTTTTTGACTGAGAGTTCCCACCTGGGCTTACAAAGGTATACTTGCCATTTTGTGAGATTTTTATTTTGAGAAACCAACATAGATTAATGTTTGGGAATTAATCAATGATAAGAAAATAGATCTTAGAGTTTATCTATTCCGACGTTTTACAAGCACCAGTTGTATCCCTAGGAGGAGAAAAATACTTTGTATCCTTAATTGATGATTATTCCCAGAGATGTTGGGTGTACCCAATCAGGAGGAAGCACTAAAAAATATTTCATTATTTCCAATAGGGGCATGTCTGTTGGTAAAAGTACATTTTCTATTGGTAAAACCTTTTACCAATATATATGTCTCTATCACTAAACTGTTGGTAAAAACTCAGTCGCTAAATGTTTTTGCGACAGATAAAATTGTTCTGTTACAATTATAATAATACCAACATATAATATATATGTTGGTTAAATTGTTTTTCAATAGATTTTAATGACACATTTTTCTGTTGGTAATAATATTACCAATATATAATATATGTTTATAAATTAAATTTGAATAAAAATTAATTAAAATTTCATATTATATTTATTAATTTATTTATTATATATAATACATCTTCTTTAATTATTAAACTGAAGATTTTAACACATGTTCAATCTTAGAAAAAAAATAATTATATTAATAATGAAATTTAATACAACAAGATTCATCACACTCCACCCACACAATGCTGAGACCCCCCGACCCATCCATGCCTTTGCAGCAGCAGCCCATCCATGCCAACGAACCAGCTCATGCACTAACGACCAATGAGTACCACCAGTGACTCATCCATTCCATGCTAGCGCAGCAGCAGCTCATTCATGCTATAAAGTCGGCTCTAGCACCAAACAATCCATAGCTCCAGCACTGGATCATCCATTCCAACGAGCACCAATGACCCATCCATGCAAGCGAGCAGTCCATCCATGTTGGAGATCCATGTAAAGAGTAATAGAACAAAACCCCTTATCCATGTGTTAAGTATGAATAAAACATTGGATAATAGAACAAAAATGAATAAAACATTCCCTTTTTAATATACACGTGCTAAGTAATGACCAAATTTACCTCAATCAAAATCTTTGTAAGATTGTGAAATATGGGAGTTATATTCCTAAACATCCAATGCTTCACTTGCTAGAGTCTACTGGACTACTAACATGAGAAGTAATATTTTCCAACTTGAAGTGTTCTCCAATAACTTGTTAATAACATAGGATATTAACACATGTATTTTCCATGGTTCATTTTAACTCTGCCTATTTATCTTAATAGTCTAGAAATATTTTTCCGTATCTAATTTCAAATGAATCAAAACACAAGTATCAAAACTATGAACATATGGAAAAAACAAGACTCTAAATGTAAACATGTAGGAAAAATTCTAAATCACTCAAGGTAGGTCCTACCAACGTAAAGTAAAGAAAAAAAGTATTGAAATGATTGAAAAACACAACAACATTCATAATAAAGGAATAAAGGGAGGTTGAGTCGATCCTCAGTAATAAGGTATCCAAATGACCCCTCCTTCTTAGATATCTTCCTGTAAATCCTAGAAAAGTTCTATAGCTTGTACCCTCTCATGCAAGGACATGGGATAAAAAAAACATAACCAGTTCAATCAATAGAATATCTTCAAATTTCATAACATACAAATTCGAGAAAAATAAATAGACTAAGAAATATCTCCCTTTCTTTACCTTCATTAATTTAGACCCATCAATCCAATTGTAAGAGCTTGGTAGAGACCATTCATTGGATACTTATTTTCAAGAAATGGATCAACCATTATAGTTAACCACCTTTTTACTTTAAAAAAACGTAGAGGTGAACTTCTTTTGTCTTTCAACAATGGTATTACCTGCACAATAGGGAAATAAGAATTCAACAATATCCTTTTATTTATAAAAATTGTATACATGTAATTAAGTTTAAAATAATAACTTATAGAAAGTACCAATTATATTAGATTCTTCTAGTTAGTGGTTTTAACAGTATAAATAACCTACCTTCCAGTAATCATCTCCAAGAACATGAAACCAAATCTGTTCCATCTGATTTGGTAGGCAACTACCCAGCCAATGCATACTCATGAGCAAAATATTCATAGGTCCCCAACACCATTGTAGAAACATGGGTATTATCCCAAGTTAGACCAATCTTGGAAACACTAAAAATCAAATAGATTTGGTTTGAATTCCTCTTCTAGAAATATGTTCAATGCATTGAAATCATGGTACATTAGTTATGAGTAAATGAGTTGTAGAAAAATTGGAAGTTGAGTACTATGAAACATGGGTGAGTGAATAATTGTACACCGGGCTTGATCACACATCCTGTATAGGACATGATGTACATGCATGTTTGGAATTGTATAGAATTGTATAGGATACGTGTTCAAGCCATGAGTACTTGAAAACATGGCCTGTACATAATTGAACACATGGCCATGAGTAATGTTACATGATGTACAGAACTATAAGGACCCTATGATAGGCCATGATGTATAGTTCTGTACAGGCCATGGCTTAGTGACTAGCCATTATAGTTCTGTACAGGTCATGGCTTAGTGACAAGCCATGATAGTTTTGTACATGATGTACATGGCTTGTATAGAATTATCTTAGTGACATTCCATGATAGTTCTGAACATGGTGTAAATGGATTAGTGACAAGCCATGATAGTTCTGTACATGATGTACATGGCTTGTATAGAATTGTCTTAGTGACAAGCCATGACAGGCCATGTCTTAGTGACAAGCCATGACAGGTAACTACCCAGCCCATGATTAGTGACAAGCCATAATAGTTCTGTACATGCCATGTCTTAGTGAGAAGCCATGTATAGTTCTGTATAGGCCATGATGTATAGTTCTGTACCGGCCATGATGTACAGTTCTGTATAGGCCATGATGTATAGTTCTGTATAGGCCATGGCTTAGTAACATGCCATGATTTCAAGCCATGACAAATGTGAGATGATGTACATGGATTGCACAGAATTGGTGCTGTACTCATATGTAAAACATTCAATTCCACCAATTTAATGTGTAAAAGTTTTATGTGGATTGTATATTTTACTACAATCCATAGAATAAAAACATTTTAGTTCATTTAAAATGACACTTGTACCTAGAATTAGACTTTCAAGGGGATTTGGTCAATATTTATTTCCAAAAAAGTTCCCATTTATCATCATGGGCCCCCTTCCCTTGTTCAAAATCAAAGTCTAAGTGTAGCAAGTAACTTTAAAGTGTAAATATTTGTGTTCTTATCAATATAACAAGTGTGTTAGCGATAACTGGATTAAATTCAATCCTTGGTAACAACTTTTTAGAAGGGGTTCATCACTTTTATGATGACTAAGGAAGTGCATTAATCTATGAAAGATGAAGTGTACAAGAGGCATTCACTCAACATTTAGAGCCAGGTATTGGGAAAAAATTATAGAAATTTCAATTTTTATCCTCCAATGAGCTCTTCACAACCTAATTCATTCACTTTTTACCCAAAATTTAAATTTTCCCTCATTTCATCAATATTTTGTGTAGTGGAAGAAAATGAACATAGAAATAAATATTTCCTACAAACGTAATGACATGCACAAAAGACCGAGAAGAAAAGACATCGGTGAACTGAAGGGGTGGCTGGTGAAGGTAAACATACCTGGTAATGAGTGGTTCCATAAGGTTTCTACAGTAGTCGATATGAACATGGAAAACTTCACCATCATCTCTATGATTTTAGTAGACCACCCTTCTATGTTTGAAGTGGCACATGTCCCAACTTTGACCACAAGCACCGCCCATCCGCTGTAGACTTACACCATCACGACAAATTCTGATCACACAAACACAATAATTAGAAAATAGTTTTCATTTAAATTCATGATATAAAAATGAAAAATCATGCTATAAAAACATCATCCACCACAACAAGGGTATCATATGACCAGTGCAAACAAGAACCTCCATGATTCTTCACTTGATCATAGTTTCTAACGTGTTCCAGAAATTTCAGTCAGCGGTTTAATTGGTTTTTTCAATTCAAATGATAAAAACTCTATTTTTGTTACATAAAAATCTGTTCAAGGACTTTCCCAGAGCATCTCACCTCCCCCAACCTCCATATTCCTGATGTTTATAGACATCAAATGGACCTAGTTGATTTTTCTTTTATTTCTTATATTTGTCTATTGATATATGATCCCTTTTAACCAATGGAAACAACCAACATAATATTATCTAACAAGACACCACAACATCTAGATGATTATCCATCTAGTGACCAACCAATGACCACATCCATACAGGGACCAACCAATGGAATATAAAAATAACCAATGAGCACTACAGAAAAATTACTAGAAGTAAAAAAAAATACAAGTGACCACAACAAAAAAAAACACATTATATAAAAATAACCAGAATATTATCCATCTCGTTACAAAAAACCATTGATAATGACACTAATTTCAATTAAGAGTGACACATAACTCAAAATTATATATTCTAGAAACACTTCATTAAATCCCATAATCCAGAAAAGGTTCATTCAATTTATAATGGTACTTCTTTCAATTAAGAATGAAACCTAATTCAATATCTGAAAAACCATTTACAATGAAAAGCCTTAAGCGTCAAGGATAGAGTTAAAAAGATAGTATTGAAGGAAGATTTCAAATTGTATAAATATAACTAGAAAATTATTGTCTCATGACAGTTGGTTTGAGTTAAAAAGAAACACACACATTTATGTTAATTTATTTCTAGATGATTTTACTTTTGATGAGGTTTTGGATGAGCTTTACAAGAACGGGATAATAAAGGAGGATCCCAAAACAAAAACTCCCTCAGTGGATCAATGTTGACAAGGTAACAGGAAGAAAAAAGGGTAATTCATTTGTTACATATTTCAGTGAACCTTTGGTTTCACGGTATATAGAGATCTTGGATGGCACACTTATACGACTAGGTTGCAATACCCCCATGTCAGTGACCCAATCCGGATTTGAGAAAAAAGGTTACAAATTCATAGCAAAAAAGTGGACAAGAGAGAGAAAGAAACCTGGTTGAACAACAGATGCTTGGATGGTGTGGCTATGATGATTCCCATTTTTCGATTCCTACTACTGTTATCCTTCGCCATATTCTTACTACTGCTGATATGAGATATGATGTGAATCTGTATTCAGAATTTGAAGAGGAATGACCAAATATTGGTCCAGTTGACTCCATTATGGTTTGTGAGAATCATCCACAAAGTGTTGTCCTGGTGATGTTAAAGGATAGAAAAGATTTATAAGTGAATATAAGGGAATGGTTTGGTGGGAGGTAGGTTGATTAGAGCATGGGTGATGGGAGTGTCAGCTACACAATGGTACGAGACCTGGATTTTGATGCATCCCAGCTGGAGAAGCTCAACGCCAAGAATGATTCAACAAACATGGCTAAAACACAGATAAAATAAACAGATTATGAACTACCCTAAATAAGATAATTCACTACCCTAAAATTCCTAAAACAACTTCAAAAAAAACACAGCTAAAACAAATATATTATGAACTACTCTAAAATGAACAGATTTTTCACTACCCATTAACAGATTATGCACTACCCTAAAATTCCTTCAACATACGCGGCTAAAACAAACCTCAATCGAGTCTCACAAACCATAACCTTCAATAATCATCAAATAAAACACCCAAAATAGGGCTAGGGTTTGGATGTATCACGCGCACCACAAGGAAGAGACAGAAAAGAAAAATTAAAAGAGAATAATATAATAGAGGAGAATAAATGGTAACCTGGGGAGACAATAAGAAAAATCGGATGGAGAGACGTCCATGGCCAGAGGAGGAGGGAGGCGTGCGATCGGGGATCATACTGGCTAGGGCGCACGACATGAATAGGATGGGGTGGGGTGGGGAAAAGTTGAGGGAGGAAAAGTAAAAAAAAAGTAAATTATAATAATAATAACAAAACATTTTATTTACACTCCTCACACACCATTTAGTGGTACAAAAATAAATTAACCAGATTAGAGAGAGATAATAAAAATGTTAATGGTTATGTGATCATTTTGGTACGAGACTTTTAATTTAAGGAAGTCAAATTATTGGTATAATTTTAAAAAAATATCATGATATATAATAAGTGTATATATAATTTATATATAATGAAAAAATATTTAAATTTATATATATTCTGAATAAAAAATAATATTATATACATATAATGAAATTTTATATAAGTTACTATCTTTTTTGATGTTTTTAATAGTGTAAATTTGATCTTATTTGATTTTTCAAAAATTATAATCATTTATCATTAGTTTTATATCAGATATATATATACTATATATAATAAAATATAATTTGACAATGAAAACATATGATTATATTATTTTATTAAAATACTTATAATTTATAACATTCACTGAAAATAATATAAATATATCAAAATCTTAGTATTGATATGATAAAGCAATAGATTTAACTATTGGTAAAAGATTTTTTGGTATTAAATGATTAATATCAATGGATATAACTATTGGTAAAAACAAGTGTTGGTACATAAAATCAATACCAATATAACTTAATATCTGTTGGAATTACTCATTTTTACCAACAGATATATTATCTTTCAATAAATATCTGTTGGTATAAGTCATTTTTTTGTAGTGAAGGAATATTTTTTTAAAGTCTTCAAAACATTCAAATTGTGGAATGAGCTTGAATATTAAAAAAAGATCAAGTGTTTGAGGACTGGAAATGGTGGAGAATATACAAGTGAGTAGTTTGATATTTTTTTTCAATATAAAGGCATCAGGAGATAGTTCATGGTTGAATACACTCATCAAGTGAATTGATTGGAAGATAAGATGAAAGAACCTTGTTGGATATAACAAGAATGATGTTGAAGATTGTAGGAATTTACAAAAAAAAATTGGTAGAAGCAGTGAATACCTCCTATTATATAATCAGTCAATCTCCTTTAGTGAAAATTGATCTAAGTACACAAATGGAGGTGTGGATTGATAAAACCACTAAATATTCTTAGGGAGGTACTTTTAGAAGTACATTTTATGCATTTTTTAATGACCAAGGAAAATAAAAGTTGGATTCGAGATCCAAGAAATATATAATCTTGGGATATGCTAATGGTGTAAAGGGGTATCATTTATTGAACTCCACTACCCACAAACTTATCATCAGAAAAGATGTCATTTTTCCAGAAGACAATGTTCAAATGAAAATTTATTGAGACATAGAGAGAAAAAATACAAAAACTAAAAGCATCTAAGTGGAGGAAAAATCCAAGGAAGAATCATTTTCCTCTAAGGCATTACCAGAGCATGATCATCAAGTATCGGTTGATTTTGGACCATAATAGTCAACTCAAGAGAAAATAGAACCAATATGGAACTCTTACTATTTCACTGAGAGAAATATTTCATAATTCTTATTGATATAGGAAGGAGATACATCTTCTTTTATGGAGGTAACCTATATTTTGGATTTATCCTCATAGATGGTGGTGATATAGGAGGAACTTGAATCCCTACACAAGAAAAGTTCTTGTTATCTTGTTCCATTCCCTCCTAGAAGGAAGGATATATGCAAAAAATGGTTCATTTAGATCAAGTGGGATAAAATAGACCAGGTGAAAATATATCATGCAAGACTGGTGGTCAAAGGATATGCTTAGAAGGTATTGATTTCAATGAAATATTTCCCTTGTTTTTATACTGATGACTATTTGGATAGCATTGGTGATGTGTACTATATATAGTTTATATCTAAAGTAGCTAGATGTGAAAATTACTTTTCTCCTTGGTGATCTTGATGAAGAAGTCTATATAGTCTAACTATAAGGTTTTACAGAAGAAGGAAGGCTACCTAGAAGATGTCCAGTAGCATGCACATGGTTGGTTTATGGTTTGTTAAAACATTCTACCTAACCATGTGATATACATTTAATACTTAGAATATTAAATTTAAATTTAGTTTAAGGGTCCAAAACCCTCATTATTCTCTCATTCTTCTAGGGTCTCAAACTCCTCTCCCCTACTAGGATCCCAAGGAAATTCCCTTTAATCCAAAAGAAAATTTTGGATGAATCAAAGTACATTAGAGATCTAGAATCATCGTTAAGTCCTTGTTCTTCATTTTTATTCTTAGATCTACTCTTATCCTCTATATTAGATCCATAAATTTAGTGTCTTATGGATATATCTATGTGTTATGATGTGATTCTTGATGATATCTTGTTGGATCTATTGAAAGGAAGGTTTTGTGAGATAATATATATAAATTCTTAGTGTCGTTATTTGTTTTCATCATCTATTGAGAGGTAGGTGAATTTTATGTCATATTAAATTGTTTATAACTTTAATTATTAGTTTTTCTAAATGTTTTTTCTTATATGTTTTATGGAAACATTTTTTTATTTCGTTAAGTAACCCTTTTGGTTTGTGTTTTGAAAATATGGAAAAATTGGATGGCTTGTGAAAACCCTCTTTGCTTCTAATTTTAAAATGATGATTTGAAAATTATTTTTGGTTTTGAAACATGAAAAATGTTTGATAAAATACTTTAAAAGGAATATTTTTTATGTGAGTTTATTGGTATAGAATTTGGAATAATTGGTTGTTGTGTGTTCAAAGTGGATGGAATGTAGTCGGAAGTGACACCATCAAAGTAGGATGGATTATGGTCATAGAGTACCATTCTCAATGGTAACACCAATATTATGTGTATGGACATGTGTGTGTTTGTGGTGTGGGTGTGAACATGAGAGTGGTTATTCCAAGTATGAACCAATGGTAATAATATTGTTTATGGTTTTCTCACATGGATTTCACTTGTGTATTTATATAAAATTTTTAGTTATTTTCAAATATTTTATATAAAATGTGAAAACTAGATATTTTATTAGTAGAATGTTTAAGAAAGCCTTTGGGGATTTATTATTGATATTGTACTCACCCCATTCTTGGAAACTTCGGTGTGTTTGTATATTTCATATAACAAGACTTAGGAAAAGGGAAGTTATCTTATTTCTATAGTGATCCATCTTGAAGCCATGGGGATGATAGGTGATGTTATATCTCGGAGCTAGTTTGGATGATTCTTGGGATCATGCTACATTGATGTCCTTGATTCATGATATCTTTTGGTTTTGACAGTTGTTATTCCTTTTCCTGTTATCACTATTATATTATTGTTCTATTGTATTTACCTTTGGGTTGTATTACCTGTACTCATGCATCATATAAATAGTTTTGATTTTTATATTTTGTGTTGTCAGGTTGTTGTGCTTCTAAAAGGAAAATTTTCCCTCAACATTACTCCAAGACCTTATCATTTATTATCATATTTTGGTGTCTTGGGGATGTCACCTAAGTTTAGTGGAATTCCATCTCTTCTTAAGGAAATGAGTTGGGGTTGTATCTTACAAATGTTATCAGTCTTGGTCAATATGTCCATCTCTTGGAATTTTAACAAGGAGAAAGGAATGTTGGAACTTGAAATGTATAGTTTAAAAATACATAGTTTACCATTTATGATAAACTTAAAGTTTCTAGGATAATCCATGTAAAAAAGTTTCCAAGACACTTCTAGGTGGTTTTTCATCTCATCATCATGGGTTTAGAAGATGAGCGTTGCATAGAATGCGTTGTTAGTGAGACTTCCCGCTATGACTGAATTTTTCATTTTGAGTTTGATAATTATAAAAATAATTAAAATGATTTATTTTTATAAATTTTAGCTATCATTTTTGTTTCTTATGGTGATTTGTAATTTTCTATTCATCCAGCTTCTAGTGAGTGATAATTAGGTGGAGTTTCTTTTGTTATAAAGAATGTAATTGGGTATACATAATAATAATAATAAAGAAGACGTTGCAGAAAATGTGGTTATACATAAGCCACAGGTGCACCAAAAACTTTTCCAAATCATCATTCAGGATTTTCAAGCCATGTATTGCGGGAATCATAATGATGAACCCAGACAAGTGGACCAATCTACCCTATTTCAAAAATAGAATCCATTTATCATTTGGGTATATTTTGAGTATGAAAAAAGTGGGGGTGTGGCTGAATAGAATGAACCAAATATTTGAATTTGTAGGCACATCAGTCAAGTTGAAAGTTAATTTGGAAACTTATATACTGGAGGACCTTGCATGCCAATTGTGTGATTTAGTTGTCCTAACTAATGTTGAACAAGGCATTACATGGGAAGACTTTGAGGAATTTTTCAACAAAAAATTCTATCCTCACACATTCTAGATTGTAAGAAAAATCAATTTCTTCATTCTGGAGTAATATAATCTATTTATGATAGAGTATGAAACTAATTTTATGAATTTAGTCCACTTTTCCGCAGAATTTGAAGCTAGTGTATCCTTGAAGGAACGCATATTTGAGTCTGGGTTGTGACCCAATATTCACTCTAAGATTTTTTTTCTTTGTATTATGGATTACACTGATCTGGTAAATAGAGTGATAGTAGAGAAAAGAGATATTTCTTAAAATACAGTTGGATGAAGTATGTTTATAACCATTAGAATATGTGGGAACTCAAATAATGGGAATAAGCAGAAGAGGGATACCTACTTTCAACATGGAGGAGCATATCAAAATCAGACCACATGATTAGTTAATTTCCCTCCACAACCCAATATAAAGAATAGTTATTTCTAATGTGGGTCTACTTCTCATAAAAAGAGAGACTGTATGGAACCACCTAGGGCATGTTACAAATTTAATCAGATGGGACATATCTAGTGTTACTGTTATAGCACTCAAAATTATGGTGTAGGAGATGAATCTCATATCTCTTAGAAATCCTATTATTTGATAGGGAGAATGTGTAAAAATAAATCTCACCCTCAAAACCAAGAAATCCAAGGTGATTTGAGGAACACCATGACTCCTTAGGTTATGAATCCCTATCAAGGAAGAAAATACCAACGAGGAGCAAGTAAGAAACTTTATGGTGTCAAAAAGATGATCATGGGTGATCAATCTAGTCCTTTGATGGTGTGAGGTACAATTATTATAAATTATACTCTCATAAAATATTTGTTTGATACAAGTTCTTCTTACTATTTTATTGCTTATCATGTGGTTGATCATGTGGGATTGCATGTTGAGATGATGCCTTATGTTTTGAAACTTCAAATACCTCTAGTACAACTAGAGTGTAAATCCTTTAAGTGTGAAACGTGTTCGATAACTATCATTGGGGATAAATTGGTTTGGTATTTATCAATTCTTGATATGGATATCTACGACCTAATTCTAGGATTGGACTAGTTGATGACTGTCAAGGCCCATATCAACTGTTATGCATGGTAGGTAAGTTTTACATCTCTAGATGGTGTTAAGAATCTCTTAAAAGAAGATTGGGATGTAGATGTAAGCAGAAAAGGAACTTTGGTACTGGATTTTGGGATAATCTATTATAAACTGGTGATGGTTACTTTGGTATATGTTAATAAAATTGGACATAGATATTTTCTAACCATAATTGTCCAATTTATTGATGTCTTTCCCAATTATTTCTCTATATTTCCACCTAAAAGAGAAGTGAAATTTATGATTGATCTCCTCCCAGGGACCAATCCTATTTAATTTTTGTCTTATAGTATGGTACCAATGGAATTAAAGGAACTAAAATTTTATCTATCATAGATGTAAAGAAGAGGTTTCATTCGATTGAGCACATATTCATGTTAAGAACCTATTCTTTTTGTAAAGAAGGTGGATGGAACTCTTAGGATTTTTGTGGATTACCATAAAATCAACCAAGTTATGATGAAGAATTGGTATCATATTCTATGAATTGATGACCTATTTGATCAATATAGGGGATATTCATTGTTCTCTAAGATTTATTTATGATTGATGTATCATCAACTCTTATTTTAGAAGGATGGTGTTCCAAAAAAAGCATTCTTAAGTCATTATTGCCATTATGAATATGTGTTTATGCCCTTTGGTCTTATGAATACACTAGTGGTATTTATGGAATGATGAATCAGATCTTTTAGAGGTATCTTGATTCGTTTTTAGTGGTTTTCATTGATGATATTCTAGTTTATTCTAGGCAAAAGGATGGTCATAAACAACAGTTGGATATAGTGTTGGGTATCTTGTAGGAACATCGTCTTTATGATAATATTATAAAGTGTGATTTTTGGATACAAGATATATGTTTTATTAGTCATTTAATTTATGAAAAAATAGTTTCTATAGACCTTGAAAATTTCAAGGTTGTTATCTACTAGAAACCAATAAAGAATTTTTTTGAGATACGCCGTTTCCTTGGTTAGCAGGATATTACAAATTATTTTTTCAATAATTTTCACATCTTTCCTCACCAATGATAACCATGAAAAGGAAAGGTATTACTTTTCAATGGAGTGATGAGTTACAAAAATATTTATTAGAGATTAATTTTAGGCTAACGTCAACACCTATCCTTACATTTCTAGAGTTTGGACAAGGTTATGTGGTCTATTGTGATGCATCAGGATATGGGTTGGTTTGTGTTATCATGCAGGGAGATCATGTTGTTTCTTAAAACTCATGATAGTTAGTGGTGCATGAGAAAAACTACCCAACACATGAGTTGGAATTGGATGTTGTGGTTCAATCCGTAAATACATGGCATCATTATATTCTTGGTCAAAATTTTATGGTGTTCCTGGATCATAAGAGCTTGATTTTTTTCACAAATGGAATTGAATATAAAGAAATGAATATGGATGGAATAACTTTAGATGTTTGAATTTGACTTTATTTCTACACTAGAAAAAGGAAATTTAGTAGCATATGAATTAAGTATGAATTTATATAATTAGTTGGATAAAGAGGATTCAGATCAATAGAAGCTAATTTTGGTTATAGCAGAAATGCATCAAGGTTGTATTGAGAAAGGTGATGTTGAGGTTTTCTTTTTTGTTTCTCCTCTTCTTGATTTGGTTGAGAAAGTTAAATATTCTCATACACCCGATCTTGAATGTTTAACCCTGAGGTCAAAACTCAATGGTGGGGAGACCATTATGGAATTGATGCTAGATTGGAGATCTATGTTGTGTTCTAGATATCATATTGTGGTTCCTTTAACATATCATTAATAAATTATTTCTTCTTACCACCATTTAAGATGTATTTTTCATCTTGGAATACAAAATATTTATAAATCACTATGATAATAGTTTTGGTGCGATGTCATAAAGAGGAAAGTGGTGAAGTTTTTCTCGAGATACCTCACCTGTCATCAAATCAAGGAAAACCACCAACAGCCAGTAGGTATGTTTAATTCATTACTAATTCCCATGTGGAAATGGGAGAAAATTGCTATGTATTTTTTCATAGGTCTATAAATAATAGTTAGGAAACATTATTTCATGTGGGTGATTTTGGATTGTCTCACTTCATACCTATTCATGAATCCAATATGGTATAAGTCTATTTTAAACTCTATATTTGGGAAATTGTAAAGATGCACGATGTTCCAATTTCAATTATGTCTAACTGGGACCCCAAGTTTATATCTCCATTTTGAATTCATTCTAGAAATACCTTAGAACACAATTAACCATGATCATAGCTTATCATCATCAAATAGATGGTAAGTCTAAGAACAAGATCCAAATGTTTTAATACATTCTTATATATTGTGTGATAGAATTTAGAGGCTCATGGGAGGAGTATATACTATTAATAGAGTTCTCATATTATAATATTTATCAGAACTCTATACAAATTAATCGTTTCAAATCGTTGTATTAATTTCCTTATTATTCTCCATTTTTTTAGTGGAAATAGGTGAGACTTCACTTATCAGAACTATCCATATACATGATACAATAGAGAAGATTCAGATGATTAGAAATATGATGGATATGTCTTAGAGTCTTTAAAAATCATATGTGTATCATCATCGATGATCACTATCCTTTGTTATACCTAACCATGTTTTCTTTAAAATATTTCCAAGGCTAGGACATCAACATTTTATTATGAAAGGAAAGTTGTATCCCCAATAAATTAGCCCTTTTGTGATACTGTAATGAGTTGGATATATCTCTTATTAGCTAGCTTTACCACCAAAGTTCATTTTTCATGCATAATTAGTTTCATGTATCTCAATTGAAGAAGTACCATCCTAATCATGACTATGTGATTTAATGGGACCATGTTTATCTTGAACCATATGCTATATTGATTCATGTACTGATACATATTGTGGATAGGAAATAGAATCTATTAACGAGGAAAAGCATCAGTTTTGTATGGGTTTATAGTAGCATGGTTATATTCAAGAAGAGGTGTGGGAATGTGAAAAAGGAAATGTTGGATTAGGGGCCCGAGATCTTCCAAAGAAATGTTGGGCTTCAAATTTCTAAGGATGGAAAGACCAATGGTGTGGAGAATATTACACCTCCACTTTTAGGTAATTTACCATTTTATCATGTATTTTCAAGTTATATAATGCTCAAGTTATGTTTTAGGTGTTTTGGAAGGTTTTTTAAGTGTTTATGAAGGTTCATGATTTGAGAATGGTTAGTATAAATTGTACACTGTCTCCAGGAACCTGTGAAAGGTGTTGTTGGGAGTTATTAGGTAGGTGCGTGATTTGTCCAAATCATGTGCATGCCAGGGGGAAGCATGCAGATTGAGATATTGGGAGAAGTATGATTGGTGCATGATTTTTCAAACCATTCATGCCAACCATGTGAGGGGTTTTCCTTGAGCTAGTAGCACTATAAGGTTGGTGAAAAATTATACAAACTATGCATCATAAACCATGAAACTACTAAAGTGTTTTATAGTAGTATGTGAATGGTTGGTTCACGATTTGTTAAACTATGTGATGGATATTTAATGCTCTACAAATTATGTTTAAATGCTATTTAAGGACCCAAAACCCTAATTAGTCTCCTATTATTGTAGGGTCTCAAACTCTTCTCCCCTCCTAGTATCCCAAAGTAATTCCCTTTGATCTGGAAGAAAATTTTTGATTAATAAAAGTGTTTTGGAGGTCCTATATATTTGGTAAGTCTTTTTTCTTCATTGTTCATCTTATATTTACTTTTACCCTATCTTTTGGAGCCATATATATTCTCTATTATGGATATATATATATATATATGCCATGACATATATCTTAATGGTATCTTGTTATATCTATTGAAGGGAAGGTGTTGTAAACCCAAATCTAGAAGTTATTAGTGTCTTTATTCATTTTTACCACTTGTTGAGGGGTTGTTGGATTCTCTCTCATACCCACTTGTTCTAAATATTGATGTCTTAGTTTTTATAAATGGTTTTACATGGATTTTCTATGGGGACATTGTGTGATTTCATGATAGAAATATTTTTGGTTTGTGTTTTTGGAAATATGAAAAAATTATATAGATCTTGAAAACCCTCTTTTATTTTAATTTTAAAATGACAATTTAAAAATTATATTTGGTTTTAATGCATAGAAAATGTTTGATGAAATTATTTCAAAGGAGTATTTGTTTTATGTGAAATTTATTGGTATGGGATTTTTCATAATTGTTTGGCATGTGTTAAAAGTGCATAGAGTGTGGTCGGAAGTGTCATTGTCAAAGTAGGATAGATTATGATCATAGAGTACCACCATAAATGGTTAAACCAAACATGTGTGTATGGATATCTCTGTGTGTGTGTGTGTGTGTGTGTTGGTGTGAAAATGAGAGTGGTTATGCCAAGTATGAACAAATAGTAATAAGAATGTTTTGGTTTTCTTGCATGGATTTCACTTATAATTTTATATAAACTATTTAACTATTTTAAACTATTTTATATAAAATGTTTTAACTAGTTTTTATACTAGTGGAATGTGTTGGGAAGTATCTGGGGATTTCCTACTAAGTTTATACTCACCCCTTATTTGATAACTTTGGTACATTTATAGATATCATATACCAATACATAGAAAATTGAAAGGTATCTTAAATCTATAGTGATGCATCTTTATAATGTGGGTATGGTAAGTGGTGTTAGAACTCGGAGATAGTTTGAGTGATGCTTTATATCATGCTACATTGATTTCCTTGAGTCATGTTGTACATTGGTTTTTTCAGTTATTATTCCTTGATCCGTTTTCACTCTAATTTTTTTATATTATCTTTTCCTTTGGGTTGTATTACTTGTACTCATGCATCATATAAATGGTTTGGATTTTCATATTTTTTGTTGTCAGTTTGGTTTACTTATAAAGGGAAAACCATCCCCTAACATTCCTATAATCCCTTGGAATTTATTACTAAATTATGGTGTCATGGGTATGTTACCTATGGTTAGTAGCACTCCATCTCTTCTCAAGCCAATTAGTTGGGGTGAAATGTTACATTGGTGATGTGGTTGATAGTGTGGGAATTTATGGTAGTACGGAATGAGATTTATGTCCATCATGTTAATGATAACTGACTATTTTTGTTATAAAAATGGTAATGGGAGGAAGTGGATGTGATGGATAGTTTCACATGGGGTTGTTGGAACAATGTGGATGCCTAGGTGTCTTTGGGTGGTGTGTGTTATGGTTTTCTAGGTGTCTTCGGGTGGGATATGACTTGGTTTCCCATGTGTCTTTAGAAAGGATTTCCATTAAAGGGATGAGAGTGGCAAGATGTATGGTGTTGGGGTGTGAGAGCTAAAAATCAGTGGGAAAGTGTTGTGGGTGACCTTAATCAAAATGCTTCTTATTATGTTATTAAACTTGGATGTGTCATTTCGTGATTTTTTCATGGTGAGGATGAGTTTGGTTAGTTGACATGTTTAGGTGCATGTTGGATATAGTGTTTATCCACTGGTGCATTAGTGTGCTCTTTTCACATGTGCATGAGAGACTTTGGGTATGATTATATTGAGTATACATGTTTTTCTCACTCAACACATGTATAAACTTTTTTTCCAGGTTTCTAGGAGTACTTCGGGGACTGAGATAGACATTACTATCCAATACATTGGAGATATTTCTAAGTCGCTGCCTTAGGTTTTCTTTTGGGTATTTTATTTAGAGACTCTTTGTATTTGTTTACATTATACATAAATTGTGGGATGGTTTTGTTTTTTTTCTTTCTATTTATGAGATGTATTTTCTTAGAGATTTTCATTCTATCTTTTGATCCTGCTTTTATTATGAGGGTAATGCCTTCTATATGTGAGATTTATATTACCTTGGTGTTAGTCACAAACTCAGGGCCTACTAATAGTAGGACTTGGGGGTCATTATCTCTATACCTTCATTGTTGGCCCAGGAGGGGAACCTTTTGGGGGAGGGGTCATGATATAATGAAATTATGAAAATCCACGTATCTATTCCACACATTCATGCCTCCCTTCCTAATGTGGGTCAGGTCACAAACTTACCAACCCCATCCTCCCACAAGGCCCAATGTCTTGCAATGGTATCAAGAAAATCCACATATCCATATCACTACCTAATAATTCCATATTATTAGGGTATCGTGAACATAAAGAACATAAACCTTGTTCCCTCTTCCAACCATGCACAACCACTGAAAACAATAGTAGATTAGCGGTGGTTATTTAGAGGGGGTTATGCATAACCCCTTATAATCATCAAATTTAGAGAGGGTTATGCATAACCCCTTATAATCATCAAATTTATAGGGGGTTCACAACCCTCTATAAATTTTGTAGCACTTTTTTGTAATATTTGGTTAGATTTTAGTGGTGGTTATGTCAAAACCATCATTAATTTAGTAATTAGTGGTGGTATATATTCTGTTGGATTTTAGAGGAGCTATATATATATATATAACATTCATTTTCTTATATATATAATTTATTAAAAAAAAGGAAATAGCGGGGGTTCAAAACTCCCACTAGTTTTAGATATTATAGGGGGTTCATGAACCTCTTCTAATATGTTAGATTAAAGGGGGTTTTGAACCCCTTCTAATTAAATAAATGAGAGGGGGTTTTAAACCCCCTCTAATTGATGATATTAGAGGGGGTTTTTAACCCCCTCTAATTCATGACATTATTGGGGGTTGTTAACCCCCTCTAATTCAAGAAATTTGATGGGGGTCATGAACCACCATTAATCCCTCTGATTAGAGGGGGGTTTTAACTCCCTTTAAATTTTTATTTATTTTTTAGAATAAATCTCATAAAAATTAAAATTTTATAATATATATGTGTGTGTGAGAATGTGTGTATATATATATATTACATAAACACATTATATAAATGTATCTAAATAAATTATAAACACATATATATATATAAATAAATTATATAAATACATTAAATAAATACTTATACATATAAAAAATTGTATATATATATATATATTAGTATACATAATATAAATGTAATTGTAAATCTATTTATTCAAATTTATAAAATTTATATATGGTTTTAGAAATACTATACATTTATATTATGATTTATATTATACATATATTATATTAAATACATTTTTATTGTATATTTTTGAATAAATACATTTATATTATATTATGTATACAAATATATATAATATAGAAAAAATTAAATATAAATATACATATATATCTTATATAATTATATTATATATATAATTTTATAAATATTTAATTATATATAAATTTGAATATATTATATAATTATTTTATATATATTGTAGTATACCATATTAATTATAAATTAATTTAATATATATATATTAACTATATTATATATTTCCAATTATATGAAATTATTTAGTTTTCTATGTATATATGTATATGATATAATATAAATGTATATAATCACATACATAAATATATAATATAAATTTATTTCATATAATATATGTATAATATAAATCATAAAATGTATAAATGTATAGTATTTATAAAAACAACATATAATATGTATAGTTTAAAAAATAGTTGTTTTAATAATAATAAATAATATTATTGTTACACACACACATACATATATAAAAATATATAAAAATGATTATATATATATATATATTATAATTATATCATATCTATAAATATCTTATAAATACATAAACACACACACACAAAAATATAAATGTATTTACAAATATATTTATAAATATATAATTATATATATAAATATCCCAAAAAGGTCCAGGAGTCAGGAAAACCTACTCCGACCAAATTTTATTGAAAATTTAAAGTCAAACATGAAAGAGAGTGGATGAGGTCAAACAAGGACAATCAATCATACAAAAAGAAAACTACAAATGAGTAATATCAGGACCATCTCTATAATCAGGGTTATCATCAGCTGATTCCCATTCTGACTGCAAGTTCATCTGATTGAAAAGAATAGAGTACTTTCCCCTAATTTTAACCTACTAAAAAGTGATCTTCTCGAATAAAGACCTGGCAGATCGGCCATTCCCATCTCCTCCATGATCTCAACTACAACTTTTTGGATGATGACCCCACTTCTATTTCTTAGGTTGTTTCCAAGACCCTTATGGAGGCTACCCCAAGTGAGGATATTCCCCGTGGGAAATATTTTTTGTAACTGGGGAGACATCAACCTCCATATTGTTCTTTCCTTTTCTAGATAAGGAACACTCCCGTCCCAGTTATTCATTTACTTAACTGTGCACATCCATTTTAAAATCAGTTTGACCAAAGTCATCATTATCCAGCACAGGATCATCAGATAGAATGGCTTCTGCTTTGGATCCAATAAGGTCATCTTAGAAGGAAACACAACCACCTTCAATGCCTTGAATGAATTCATCCCTTTTTTCATCCACAATAGGAGATCCAATCTCCATTCTTGGGGGTGGGGGTCATCATGTTTTTGTCTTGACATATGTGTTTCATTATTTTTCAAATTATTATCCATAAAGCAGTGGTGTGACTATTTATGGTGTCTTTATTCAAAAATTTCTTACCAGAAGGCTGATAAGTGGAATCATGTTTGACTAGAATGTTTCATACATTCCTGCAGTTAGAGACTTCACGATCTATAACCTTGCAGAACTCATAGAATGACGGAATGAATTCATATTCAAAATGAACATCAATTTTTTCACCATTTTCCACAAGAGATGCAGAATTAGGAAACATATTTAGCATATAAATGTCCACAAGGAATCTAGAAAAGTAAAAAAATTCCCCATCAATATTTTTCTCATCCATATTAACGTGTGAACCAATACATGAGACAAGATCATTAAGAATTAGAGGATGCTGAAGCACCCAACTGATACCATGAATTCTTTTTCAGATCTGTGCAGTTGTATGTTTTTGTGAATGTAAATTGAAACTCAAATCCCTGGTAGAGACACAAAGGATCGTTGTATTAAGCACATAAAAACTAGAGCTACAAGCACAATCCCTATCATCCACATTAGAGAATAAAAAGTGAAAATACCCTTTTCCAATATGAAAAATTTGCCACTAGGAAATTCCATAAATCTAGGAGAGACATGATTTAACCTCCTCATCATTCAACAGTTTATCATCCTTAGTAAGAATCTAATTCCCAATAAGGGAAAACTTACATTAATCTAACCTCTCCTTTAAAGAATAAATATTTTCAATGATTGTGAAGGTTTGGGAATCATATCTACAAATATGAAGCACCACAAACACATGAGAACCATAATTGGTTTGGATCTTCATCTGAAAAAGGGTAACAACAAAAGAACATCCCTTACGCAGGGGCTTTGACACTTGGGAAATATGATCTGGAATTGAACTCCCCGAATGAACCACGAACACCTCCCCATTCATCATTGTGCTACCAGAAGAGCCAATTAGAGTCGAAAAAGGCCCACCCAAACTTGCTGAAGCCACAAACCCCACCGCTGCTCCATTAAAAATCTGATCATCAGTCATAGTGACATCCTGTAAGGCTAAAGAAGGAGTCGTCAATAGAGAAACCCAAATAGCATCCCAATCTCTATGTGCTCCACTAGACTCTTCCCCATCCATCAATTCTTTTCCCGAGTTCAATATAAATATAATTATTTATGAATTATATATATATATATATAATACACAAATATATTATATATTATCTCATATTTATATATCTAATATTATATATATATTATAGACAAATATATATATCATATATTATATAATATAAAGAATATAAAAAAATTATATTATTTATATTTCCATACCGAAATACATATATATATATATAATATTATTTAATATGTAAATAAATATAAATAAGTGTATATATTATTTAAAAGTCAATGTAGCCTAATATTAAGCTCACTACAACATATTCCAATTGTTCCTAGGTTCAGCTCCTAGAGGGCGAATTTTTACCACTCTCGTACAATTGTCCTCCTTCGCTTCTGGGCCTGTGGATGAATTGGGACTTAGTCCGGGTGTGGTGTTTGTCCCAGCGTGTTGTTGTCTGGGTCTAGGGGGGTGTGTCTTGTAGGGTGTGTGGTTTGTTAGGGGTCTCAATGGGGTGTCTGGGGTGTGTCTAGGGGGTGTGGGGGTGTGTCGGGTGGGTGTTGTTGGGGTTGTCAGGGGGTGCGACGGTGTGTCTGGGAGGGTGTCATTGGGGTTTTCGGGGGGGGGTGAGAGTGTGCGGGCTGTTTTCCAGGGGTGTCATGGGGGGGGGTCTTGGTGGGTTGTACGAGTGGTTGTCACAGGTTCTAGGGGGTTTGTTTGGTGTAGGTGTAAAGTATATATATAAAGGTGGTAGTTTAGGGGTGGTTACAGTATAACCTCACCTAAACTTGGTCTAGATAATGTCAATTAGGGGTGGTTCTAACCACCTCTAATGTAATGTTTGAATTAGAGGCGGTTAAAACCCCCTCTAATCTATTAGTTTATGATGAATTTAGGGTCAAATTAGAGGGGGGTTAAAACCCCCTCTAATCTAACTGCTGCTAAACACGAGAATAATTTACAGGTGATTGCCCATAACTGCCTCTAATCAGAGTAGGGGACCACTTTAGCGGTGGTTCCAGGTAACCACCAGTAAAGTATTTAGAAGGGGTTAAAACCACTTATAAAAGAAAAAATAACCCTTTATAAACACCTTTTTTTTGTAGTGAACCCCATAATATATTCAACATCCCATATTCACATCATAATAGTTTTTCTCTAACCTCTAGCTATCACAACCCATGTGTAATAACCTTAGGCCACCATAGCCTTTTGAAATATAAAAGAGAGAGAGGGGAAGAGGGGTTAACCAGTAATCCTTCCCCTCTAAACTAGATGTTGGGGAAAACACTTGGAGCCTAAAACTTTTGGGCATCAATATTAAATATTCAAATTTGTTGGGGTGCATATAGAAATAACATAAAAAATACAAGTAGAAGAATCACACACAAGAATGTCCAATGGGTTCGCACCAATATCCTTAACACAGTCCCCTACTATCACCATGATACTGAGGTATATTTCACTATCCACTACCACCTATAAATGTAACCCATCACACAAAACAACCACACAAAACCACAGTCCCCTTATTTATTTACATATTTAACCATATACATATTTACCAATTACAAACCATGTTCTATTTAATGAACCATTCTGTATAATATTTAAGGAAAATCCAATCCCAAGGATAACTCATACTTAGTTTTAGACATTTCCCTATTAATTACAAATCATTTCATATTATTTAAAGCTAATACCATTCATTCCCAGCCCATGCCATTTAAAATTATATATTACCAAAAAACTCTATAACTATCGAGAAATGATAACTACATACCACAACACAATAGCCCAACCACATTTCTATAACCAACATCACAACACATTCTAAATACATCATAATAGAACAAACATCATACAACAACAACCTTCAACTAACCACCACAAACCATCCTTCAATCTACCCCATTCCAAATGATAGTAACCTTTCATCCCAACACATTCTATTTCTAAAATGACCACCACCATCAATAAATGATTCCCCCATGATATCCACACACAATCGTAGGAACAAAAATAGGCACACCAGTACACATATGAACACATTTCAGGTTCAATTATTCACAATTTCCATTTAAAGATGGATGTTATAACATTTCATCATCTCTTGTATGGGCATGTACATATAATTACAATATTTACACATAACTATCTCATTACTGTGTTTTCATTCTTAACCTTTTATGAATATTACATTCAAAAAAATCAACCACAACAAGGGTTCACAATTCATAATAGCCACAGCAAGTGCATCAGAATAATACTTATGTTCAAGACATGGAACATCAATAGAAATAGAAAGAAATTGGTAACCACATGAAAATTCACCAATTCGCATTTCATTGAATTTAAAGCTGGTGCATTTTATTGTTAATCTGATCCCCTCTATCCACCCAAAGGAAAAAACCATGCTAATCCAATTGATTCATAGAATAAAATAGATATCTAATCCCCTACCTCAATCAAGGACTTTTGGATCACTACGCAAGACCCAAGAAAGAAACATATTATCCTTATTAAAAATCAATTAAGAGGACACTAAATAAATCTAAAACATAACAACCCTCATCAAGGCCACAGATCTAAGATACCAAATGAACTCTATTCCACCGTCACAGTCCCTCTGAATGATTGAAGATAAATTAGGAATAAATCCAAGTATAATAGGGGAAGAACTCGCCTTATATATCCTATAGTTGATCTCCCAAGGCCAATGGTTAAATCTATAGAAGAGGGGATGAAATACCACCCAAAATCACCCCTAGGTTACCCAAGAATCAAGAGAGAGAAAGAGAGAGAGCAGATAAAAAATGGGTTTTGAATGGGGTTTCAAATATATACACAACACATTAATTAAAATACCACAGTGTAGTGAACATGAATATGCCATAATGAATAGAGATTTACCCCAAACTATGTCTCAAGACAATATACTATGCTACAATCACTCCTGGTCCAACTAGCCTCTGGAATCCACACTGAAGTTCCCACTAAGATCCTACATACTTAGGGTAAGAATATGATGCAACTCATGTACCACAATGAATCTAACCCCAAATCAACAGAACACTATAAATGACCACTTAGAGCCTCTACATCATAAGGTCCTCAGCTATGCTTCAAAAGAGACTCCTCCAATCCATTACACCTTAATCTCCATACTATGCCAAAACATCACTCAAAATAATAGGGACACCAAATCTGACCTCCCCAGAATCCTACACCACAACTCACCTCCATAATGCAATTAGGAAAAATTTAATAAATCCACCAAAACCCATAATCCCAAGAATTTACACTAAAAACCCTCTACTATGATACGAGGGACTCCACTATACTTCATCCCAAATCTACATGTTACAATATCCACTTATAGTTGAAATATCATCTCAAATCCTCCCCTCCTTCCTTGAGACTCATCCAGATACATCAATAGCATAAATTATGGAAAATTAATGGTCCAAAATATTAGGCCCATTACAAATAAAATATGCATAATTTTTTCATTCTGAACATGATTTCGAGAATCAAGAAGCATAGTAAAATGTTGATACCACTGAAGGGTTTCTAAGGAACAAATAACACTTATTCACTGAAATAGATGACATTATAAATTGTAAACCCAAGATCATAATACTATTAAAAACCTAAAATATGTATAAATAGAATAAAGAACATACACCTCACACCGATTTTGGTTATAAAAATTATCTTCAATCATAGTGGTTGATGAAGATCACTGAGGAACAACCAATGGAATTTTTCCTTCATGGTGTATCCAAGGACTAATATAAGTCACCCAATGCTTGGGTAGGATTCTCTACAACTCCCATGCTATGATAGTATCTTTAGGTTGAAAAGGGGGAAGTAATGGTAGAGATTCTATGGAGATAAATAATTAGTAAGAGATTTTATCAAGGATCACAAACACATTCTCATGGATGGTTCCTCTTTATACAGGCCTTAAGACACTCCTAAATTATATATGGAATTTACTTGAATGTTTCATATTGTTAAAGTAAATGGAATAAAATTAAAAACCATTTATAACCTTAGGTAGATCTCATTCTCCCATAAATTGCATCATGTGAAACATTTAGATTGATGATATCTTGGATTACATGGAAGATCACCTGAATATTAACAATTAATGTTTGACTACATCATCAATTGTAAATCCATGGTAATTGTAATATACAATTATCTACATTAAAATATTCCTACTTCGTTCACTACAAATGGCCCAAGTAGAGGCAATATGGTACCCTTATATCATATTAACGATATATGAAAAGACATACAATATTCCTTTTTCATCATGGATATCATACAACACGATATCCTTTGTATCCTCTCATATGATATAGCCTAAATACATAGGATTTAGGGAATATATCTATTAATAATTTAGTTCAAAACATGTTTCGTGTGCTTAAAACTAAGAAGAATCACTTAGGTTATCATCAAATTCTATGACAACGAACGTTAATTCATTTGTGTTAGATAGGAATTAACCACTTATATATCAGATGTACGACATGGTTAGGATTACTTAATGTGTACTTTTTACATGTCTATTTAGTTTTAAATTTATTAAGTGTTATTAATAAATAATATATTTTTTATTATTGCATATGTATTACTTATTTCAATTTCAGGTATATTTTCTATGATCAATTAAAAGGTAATGAATTTTTGATTCATTGAAACACTCTTTTGATCGAATTCTTATTATGAAATTATTTATTTATATAAGTTTTGAGAATAAACTAACATAGAAATATGTTATGATATTAATTATTTATTTATTATTTTTATTCTATATATTTTGATAAGCTTCATATTTTATCTATTTTTGGTTTGCACTATGCGTGTTCGTGCACATGTGTGTTTTGTCATTATGGTCCGCTGCACCACTAAATAGTGTTTAGAAGTATAGTGAAGTCTTTATTAGCGCTAAAAATAACTAAGAAAGCCCCCCCCCTTTTATTGTTGACTTTATTAGCATTTTTTAATGCTAAGAAAGCCTTTTTCAACTGCTGACAAAAAAAAAGATTTGGTTATAGTGGGAGAGAATAATTTGGGCTATAGTGTTTGGTGTTCGAGGAGAGGGGAAGTCATGTTATGGAGTTCATGGAGGGGGTAGGGGAGTTTAATCAGCAACATTCAATGTCTAAGGAGAGGGGAGGTTTTCTGGAGGTAGATGGGGAGAGTGGAAATAAAGTGGAATTGTCCAACATCCAAGAAGAGAGGGTCACATTTGGGTGCGAGGGACGAAACATTTATTAGGGTCTTTACTACAGAATCCTGAAAAAAATTACATTGACCTTTATTAGTGCTAAAATATGCTGATAAAGAACATTTTTTGTTATTTCTTTATTTAGCATTGATAAAGGTAGTGCTTTATCACCATTTTTTTAATGTTGATAAAGGTTACTGTGCATAATATAATTTATACATACATATTTATATATTCTTAAATATGATTTATATAACAAAAAATTTATACATTTATATAAATATCATTTATACTTATGTGTGTGTGTGTGTGTAACGACCCGAATCCAGAGCCCCTCCACTGGTGCCCCGTACCCGGTGCGCCACATGACCTCAAGCATGTTTCCCCAAACACCAGAGGCTTCCAACTAGCAGTGAGGGCCTTGGTGAGTTGGTGGGGAAACTATACTCTCATTTGGTAAGGTATACAAGGTAAGGAAGAAAAAAAATCAAGAGCGGAAGTAATAACAACATACATAACAACAAAAACCAAACAGCAGAAGCAATGAATACATATAGTAATGATGATAATGATACAGTAGGTACAAGTATCTAAGGAAAGCAGCAAACACAACAACGTGCTGAAATAAAACTGAAACCAAGTGCAAAAGAAAAAAAAAAGTAGACTCCTCAGCATCGCGAGCCACGGCTCGGTCCCATGCTCCCCAGCTCCTGGTGCAATCAAGATCCTGAAGTAGAAGGGCGCTTTCCCTTGTCTATACCTGTAGCAACATAGTCTACTTGGGCCCAAAAGCATGGACCAAACAGGGTGTGAGATACAATCCCAGTAGACAATCACCCAAAGATCTGTGCCTAACAGTCAATGAACACATGGCAGTAATATAAACAAGAAGCAGCAAACAGGAAAGCACAAGCAGCTACAATCCACAGTTCTACAAGTAAAGTACACAAGTAACTAGCCAACAACAAAAGAAGAAATAGGTAACCCTCTGGGTAGCTCTCACAGCCTAACCCCTATGGTTCAACCTATAAGTACTAGCAACCCTCTAGGAGGCACACACAGTCTCACCCCTCTGGTTCAGCTATGAAATTAATAGACTCTCTGGGGAAGCACTCACCGTCAATTCCCCCTATAGTCTCGTATCGTGCTAAAGGCTCTCTGGGGAAGCACTCAACGTAAATTCCCCCTGGGGCCCGCGTCGAGGATCTACAGACTCTTTGGGGAACCACTCAACGTCAATTCCCCCTATAGTCTCGCATCGTATTAAAAGACACTCTGGAGAATCCCTTACGTCAATTCTCCCTATGGTCTACTACACTAGGCTCTCACACTACTGTGTGAAACTAAACATGCTCAGCACATGTGTATCGTCCTCAAGAACTACTTGGATATCATTCTAAGGCTCAACAGCATAATAAAGAAACAGTTCCACTATCCCACAACTAGGCATGGCAACTGGAAAAATGCCTAATAATCAAAACATGCAAGGCAAAGCACAAGAACACAATATAAATTATCCAAATTTACAAGCAATGATCTCTACTCAAGAAATCAAGCAAGAAGAAAAATAACAGGGGAAAAACAGGAAACCCATAATTCCCCACCCAAGGGAATTGGTGGAATTTGCACAAAATATTCACAGACTTCCTACGGAAAGGCACAAACCACCTACCTCGATCCTAAGAGATCGATATATGTGAACCACGATGAAAAATTCCTCTTAGAACAACGTAGATCTAAGAAAATGCACAAAACGTTCATCCCACAATAACTTGGAAATGAGGAGGAATCAATAAAAAAGGCTAAAGCAGAAGGAAGAACTCACTGTTGCGATTCCAACGCAATCGACCGTGCTCAAATCTGAGAACGGACGGCGAGGCGGGAGCTCGGAGAAGATTCGGTCGTACAGTCGCTTCCGGGTGGACGAAATCTGGAGAAGAAGATGATTTTTGGGGTTAGGTGCGGCCCTGGTCCATTTAATGAAAAAAAGAAAGTACACGGCGTGTACTTATTGAGTACACGGCGTATACTTCAATTTTTTCATACTCCTAATTAACCGGCCTCCACCTCAGCCTTACACACCGTGTGTGTGGCCCGGACACGGCCAACACACGGCTTAGAGCCAGAAAAGAGTACACAGAGTGTACTCAGAAAGTACACGGCGTGTACTTTGAAAATTTCCAGAAAATTCATTTTTCTTAAAAACTCCAGAAAAAGGGAAAACGTACCTGAAAAGAAGATTTGGGTTCTTAAAAACTTCCCCCCTTAAAGAAACTCGTCCCCGAATTTCCTTAACGATACGGAGAAGAAGAAACCCTGAACAGCTTCAGCCATTGAGATCGTACATTCACCTCCCTCTCCCAGGTCTCGTCCTGTACTCACCTGTGCTGCCATAGCACCCATACCAGAGGAACAGACCGCCTGCGGAGAACCTTCTTACTGCGATCGACAATCCGGATAGGATGCTCCTTGAACGATGCATCCACTTCAAGCTCGACTTCCTCGGGCTGAAAGACGTGAGAAGAGTCTGAAAAGTAACGTCAGAGTTGAGAGATGTGGAAGACGTCATGCATGGCCCGATACCTCTGAGGTAGCTGCAACTGATAGGAGACCGGCCCAACTATCTCCAAGACCTCAAACGGCCCGACGTACCGTGGTGAAAGCTTACCTTGTCTCTGAATCCTCTTGTGTCCCAACCTCAGTGCGACACGTAGGAAAACCTGATCACCGACCTCGAACTCCAGAGGTCGTCTCCGCTGATCAGCATAAGACTTCTGTCGAGACTGTGCTGTAGCCATCCTCTTCCGAATCAGCTCTATCTGATCTAAAGTCTCCTGAACAAGATGAGGTCTCAGGAAAGCTGCCTCTCATGCCTCCAGCCAGCATAAGGGTGATCGGCATGGCCTACTGTACAAAGCCTCGTATGGCACCATCTGAATGGTCGCCTGGAAACTGTTGTTGCAGGTGAACTCCACCAGAGGGATATGCTTCTCCCAAGGACCACCAAAGTCTAGAATTCAAGCTCGGATCATATCCTCAAGCACCTGGATCGTGCGCTCGGACTGGCCATCAGTCTGGGGATGTTATACTATACTCAAAATTACCTGTGTACCCAAGGCCTTCTGAAGTCCCTAACAAAACCGAGAGGTAAAGCGCGCATCTCTGTCTGAAACAATAGAGCACGTAACTCCATGCAGACAAACGTTCTCTATGATGTAAAGTCTCCCCATATCATCGACACTAAAGGTATCCTTGATCAGAAAGAATTGATCAACCTTCGTAAGCCTGTCGACGACAACCCAAACAACATCGTTTCCCTGAGGCGATCTCGGCAACCCAGTCATGAAATCCATCACGACGTCATTCCACTTCCACTTCAGAATGGGTAACTGCTGTAAAAGTCCTGCTGGTCGCTGATGCTCTGCTTTCACCTGCTGACAAGTAGAACACCTCATGACAAAACTAGCAACATCTTTCTTCATACCTGGCCACCAGTACTGGTGATAAAGATCCTGATACATCTTGGTGACGCCAGGATGAACTGCCCAAACAGAGGAATGAAAATCCCATATCATCTCCTCGCGTATGTCCGCTGGCACCCATACGCGTCCCTGGAAACACAATATCTCATCCTCTCCCACTGTCCATCCAAGAAGAGGGTCTCTTCCTGACACACTCTCCCGCAGGACTAAGCCTTCTGAGTCTAATAGTTTCCTCATCCATACCTGATCAAGTAGCATGGAGGTAACAGCTACAGAAGATAGAAAAGTCTCCCCCCGTCTGTCGTACACCTCCAGATGAATCTCAGAGAATAGAGCCATCAGCTGCCACTCACTAATGGCCTCCTGAATCGCCTGAATCTGAGTTCTCCTACTCAACGCGTCGGCCATGGCGTTGACCTTTTCCGGCATATAGGCAAGCTTGAAGTCAAAAGACTGTAGATACTCAACCCACCTGTGCTAACTTAGATTCAGATCACACTGAGTGAAGATATACTTGAGACTTTTGTGGTCAGTGAAGACCACAAAGTTCTCTCCCAGAAGTTAGTGTCACCAACATCGCAAGTCATGAACAATAGCTACCAACTCCAGATCGTGCGTAGGGTAGTTCCTCTCATGTGGCCTCAACTTCCAAGACCCGTACGCAATGACTCCATCTCCCTGCATAATCATAGCTTCTAGCCCGACACATGAAGCATCACAATAAATAGTGTATCTCTTTCCTGGATCTGGAAAGACTAGTATCGGTGCTGACGTCAACCTCCCTTTCAGCTCCTGAAAGGCTGGCTCACAAGAATCTGACCATAAGAACTTCTCCCCCTTCTTGGTCAGACCTGTCAAGGGTGCTGCTAGATGAGAAAATTCCCGAATGAAGCGTCTGTAGTATCCAGCCATCCCTAGCAATCTTCTTACCTCAAATACGTTCTTCGGATACTCCCAAGAAACTACAGCTCTCACTTTCTCTGGGTCCACAGATACTCCTACCTATGAGATGATGTGACCCAATAAGTGAATCTGATCCATCCATAAGTGGCACTTAGAGAGTTTAGCATAAATCCGATGCTCTCTTAGTGTACTCAAAATTATCTCAAGATGTGTGGCATGGTCATGTCGAGTGTGAGAGTACACCAAGATATCATCCACGAAGACCACAACGAAGGAGTCCTAGTAAGGATGGAACACTCGGTTCATCAGTTCCATGAAAACTGCATGTGCGTTCATGAGTCTGAAAGGCGTGACTGTATTCTCGTAAAGACCGTACCTGCTCCTGAAGGCTTTCAGAGGTATATATGATGGTCTAATGCACATCTAATGGTGACCGGACCTCAAGTAGACCTTCGAGAACACCCAGGCTCCTCGAAGATGATTGAAAAGGTCGTCAATTCTCAGCAAAGTATATCGGTTCTTGACAGTCAACTGGTTCAGCTTCCGATAATCCACACAAAGCCGAAGGGTACCATTTTCCTTCTTCGAAAACAGTACTGGAAAACCCCAAGGATAAGTATTGGGTTGGATGAAACCCTTAGCTTGTAGCTCCTCTAACTGCTTCTTGAGCTCCTGTAACTCAGGTGTGTGCATCCTATAGGGAGGGATGGACACCAGTGTCGCTCCTGGAATGAGCTCAATAGATAATTCTACCTCACGCTCCGGAGGAAAACCCAAAAATTCTTCTGTAAAGACATCCCTGAAGCTATCCACCACTGGAGGAAAATCCAACTATGGAGTCCCTTGATCATCCAGATAATGACTAGAAATCTGGGTCGTCACCCCTCCTAGCCCAAGATGCTCGAGTCCCGCCCGACTCGACCGAACATCCCATTCGCCTCTATGTAGAAAAGATTCACCCTATGGTGAGATGAAACTCACTCTGCGGCAATAGCAGTCGACGACTACCTGGAAGGGAATCAAACAGTCCATGCCAAGGATGAAATCATAACCTGTCATCTCTAGGACATAGAGATCCCATAAGAAGCGATACCCTGCAACCTCAAGAGGGAACTCTCTACATTGGCGTACACTAGATGTCCTCATCCCCAAAGGTGTGTCTAGTGTCAACGAGTCGGCAGAAGAAAAGATGCAGAGACCAAGGCTCTCCATGACAACAACGGAGATAAAGCTATGCGTAGCACCAGTATTGAAAAGGGCTAAAGATAAAACTGAGGCTACTAAAATCGTACCTCAAACAGTAGAAGGGTCGGGATCCTGCTCATGATAAGTCTGCTCCACGGTGAATGACTGGCCCGTTCCGTGACCCTACACCCCTGGCTGACCACTCTGAGCTGAACCTCCCTGCTAGAGCTGAGGGACTGGTGGCTGACCGCCACGACCTCGACCTCCACCTCGGCCCGAACGGACGGAAGAACTCCAGTTTCCCGACTGGTGAGAAACTGGTGGGGCTTCTCCTGAACGAGGAGTCATGGAAGAACCCCGGTCACCAGCTGCTGGTGATAAAACCTGACAGAAACACTGAAGGTGACCCATCTTGCCGCATGATCGGCACTCCACGGGGTCTCTCTGGCACTGCGACCTTGTGTGCATTGTCCAGCCACACTGGTATCACGTCACATGGATGCCTGATGATGCATCTCGCTTCCTCGAATCACTGTGTATAGGCTCCCTATGGCACTTCTTGCTGTCATCTGGAGGAAATCTAGCTCTGGAAGCAGACCTGCCCTGGCTCGCAGCTCCAGAGTCTCTCAGATTGCGCTCTGTAATCAGTGCCTGGTTGACGATGGAAGTAATGGAAGTCAGCTGGAAGATGTTCACCTGCGAGCGAATCTCCCGCCTAAGTCCATCCTCAAACTTCCTCGCCAAGAACACCCCACTCCCATCCCGAAGGGGTGTAAAACGCTGTAGCTCAGTGAAACAAGAGGAATACTCCATGATAGATAGAGTACCCTGCTCTAAACTCATGAACTCCCAGGCTCAATCGGCCCTCAGGGTCTTCAGGTAGAAGTAGGCATAGAAAACGCGCTGGAACTCCTCACAAGTCATAGCCTGTTGTTAACCCGCCTGTGAGACCACGTCCCACCACCTCTTGGCGGAGTCTCGGAGCATGTAGGTGGCGAGCTTGACCCGCCTCTCTGGAGGCGTCTCCAGATGCTCGAATATATTCAGCATGGCTTCCAGCCATGACTCTGTAGCCTGAGGTCCTCCCTCCCCAGAGAATGTGGGAGGATGTTGCTACTGAAATACCCACGTCAAGTCTGACATAGATGAGGTAGGAGGCGGTGCTCCCTGGAAGGCCTGCATTATCCTCATGAAACCTTCCCTGAACTGCGCATCAGTGCCCGCAACTGGTACAACAACCGGTACTGATTATCCAATAAAAACATATATTTTAATTAAATTTTAATGGTATTAAATGTTCATTTTTGATCTTATGGGCCTGAGTTAGTGCATTTTCATTATGAACATCCATTCTCATCATTTGTGCACTTCATGCCTAATATACACCAATTTAGGCCCAATGAGTCATCTAATTCTAAGGAATGTAATTATCAATATTTTAATTTTATATTTAGGTAACTATATCTACACTTGAATGTGAACATTTTTCATTCAAGGATCAATGGATGATTCATAAACGATGATAGAGATATTTGGAGATGAATGGAAGCAATTCTAGAGAAGGCAGATTGGACACCAGACCACTTATGAGACTGTGGGGCCCAACATACAGGCCCAATGAATCTCAACATTTTTGGGATGATATAATAAATTTTTAGGAACAAATAACTCTTCAGGAGATAATACTAATTAGTCCTATATGGTGGTCATTAAGGTGCCCCAAGTTAGAGATACAATTCTGGGCCAGATTCTGCGGCCCAGAAAAACAGCTTACTAATTTGATCATATATCGGAATCCACAACTCCAAATTGGCCCAAATTTTACAGGAGGTTAGAAGACATCTGTAGATACATTTTCTTATTTTATGGACCACTCTTATTTGGCCATCTATAAGGTCATACAAATGCGTCTGTTCGGTGGATGAAAGTTGGGTGCTACCTCGGGTCAAATGTGGAAAAGTCCAAATTCCACAAGCTTTCCACCACCTATGACCTACCAAAATTAATTGAGATGTTTTGTACTGTTGGAGGCTCGACCCAAGGGCTTAAAAATTCCTATTTAAGGTAGTGGTGTTGGAGGATTTTGGAATCTTGGATGATTTCTTCAATTGTAATGTTATGCTGTAATTTTGTTGTCTCAAATTTTTCTTTCACATGTAAGTTGTTCAATTCACTTTAGTTTCTTAATAAAAGTTCTTTGTTTACTCTTATTCTATTCTCTACATCTCACTTTGATACCGTTGCCTCAAGGTGTGAATTTATTCACACCAAATCTTGTGAAATTATTCACACAACGGTGGAGTGATCATTTTATTTTTGTTGTTTTCTTTACTTCTCCATGTCCTCCCTCATGAGTCTACTTTCCGCTTCCATTGAAACCATAGAATCAATGGAGGGCTAACCCACATATGGGTTGATCGAAGGGAGTAGAAAGGGGCTGGATTGGATTTTATTTATCACCCCATTAATGTATAATCACTTCTTAAATTGAGATTTTTATTTGATGATTTTTAAACTCCATCGTCCTTGTTGAATTTAAGGCCACACACTTCATGTGCTAATATAAACCTTTAACTTGAAGTGCTCAAAACATTGATCCTTCAAGTGTATAGGTGATTAGTATTAAAGGGTGTAGTAATTGAACCAGTAAGTGATGATTTTGTTTTATCTTCTTAAATGAACTCATCTCAAATATAAGAAATTGAAATCTTTGAAAAGGAAATACGTCCAATCCACCCCGAGCGATAACGTAGGATCAACTCATTTTTTTAAATTGAATTCACTTAAATCTATTATATATCCTCTAAACTCATCTAAAATAAATCCAAGTTGGCCACTTTATAGCTGAAAACAGTCCATATAATGTGCGTGTCTATAGGTTACTTCTTAGGTCTCTGAGGATTCGATAACCCAAGCTAAACTACAAGGATCGTTCTACCTTCATATCTTGGGTAAATTTGAGCGAGAATAAAATTTTGGTGCCGTTTCCGGGGACCCAAGTAAGTCATATAAACACCCATTCTATTCTCCCCTATTTCTTCTTTTCTCATCCAAATTCTCTTATCTTGTCCCTTTCTCGTTTTTTTTCTTTTGGCGCATGTCCGCCTACACCCGCGATCAATCAAACCGTCTAGTTAGAGTGGATAGTCCTTGGGTTGGGGAGTCAAGTACACCAAGGGAACTCATTCCATTAGATCCTAATCTTCCTAATACTCTAGAGTCCAAAATTGAGCCAATTTCAATGGAAGGTCTTCAAAGAAACCAACTCATAAATCCGGGTGGGAACCAAAATGGAAACCCAAATGAGGAAGCCCCAAACTTGGGGAATGCAATTGATCAAACCATGAATGACTACCTCACACATTCCTGGACCAATTCCCCCTCATGCATTAGACACAATTCCCTAGGATATTCCAACTACATCTTTAAACCCCATGTCCTAAACCACCTTCCCACATTCCATGGAATGGAGTCCGAGATGACATACCTGCACATTAAGGAGTTCAATGACATTGTAGAAACCATGTGTCCCCCACATCAACTAAAATCAGCTAAGATGAGGCTATTTACTTTTTCTTTAAAGGATAGAGCTAAAAAATTTCTAAACAATTTGAGACCATCATCCATCAACTCTTGGGACCAACTACAAAGATAATTCTATAAAAAATACTTTCCCCACCACAAAACAATTGCACTTAAAAAGAGTATCCAAAAAAATTTTGAAAAAGAGGGAGAGTCATTCTATGAAACATGGGAGAGGTTCAAAGACACTCTAAACATGGTTCCACAATATGGTTTTTCTATTCCTGAACAATTGAGAATTTTATATGAAGGGTTGGGTCCGGGGAACAAACAATTCATTGACATGATGTGTAATGGAACCTTTAAAAACAAAGCCCCAAATGATGCTTACGAGTATCTAGAAAGCCTTTCTGAACAAAACCAAACATGGGGAACATCAACTTATTCTAAAAATCCACAAATAACTACTGGAATTCATACACGTAGAGAAGAGTAAAGCCTTAGGGCTAAACTCGCAGCACTCTCGAGGAAGGTTGAAGAAATAGACCTTAGGAAAGTCCATGAAATCCAAACTGTTGACCCTGTTTGCACAATTTGTGACAAACATGACCATAAGACAGACAAATGCCCAACTATTCCATACATCACAGATGTTCTTTTAGGAGGACCTGCAGCAGAAGTAAATGCTTTGAACTTTCAAAAGCCTTAATACCAAAACAACTTCAACCCAAGGTATAACGACCACTCAGGCTTCCTCTAGAAAGATAACCAACAACCTAGCCAACCACAGGGATAAAATCCTTACCCCCACCAGTTCCAAACCCATAACCAGTTCCAAACCCAACCTATCCAATACCAATAGCCACCGATCCATTCTCAGCAAACCATACCACCTCCAAAATATCCCCCTGGGATAAACCAACCTACTCAAGCACCCACCCAAACTGTTCCACAAATCCTACTAGAACAACTGTGAAAACAAATGGAGAGGATGAACTTGGAGGTATCTTCCCTAAAACAAGAACTTCAAACCATCAAAACTGAAAAGGCACCCATGCCTACTCAGGCGGTGCCATCCTCAACTTCAAGGGGAGAGTCAAGTTGTGCTCAAACAACTCATGAACAACTAAAGGCTGTGACTGTTTTAAGAAGTGAGAAATCAATTGAGAAACCTGAACAACTAATTCAGAACCCACTTGAAGATTAAAACTTGGATGAAAATTCAAATGAACCACAAGATCAAACTAAGGAAACTGATTACAATGTGAAAGAAACAACTCTTCAACAAACAACCCCACAACCTGCACCATTTCCTCAATGCATGAGGGGGAAACCCAAGCCTGAACTGAATGAAACATTGAGGGAAATCTTCTCACAAGTCAAGTTGAACATTCCTCTTCTCGATGCCATCCAAACCATACCTACCTACTCAAAGTACCTTAAGGACTTGTGAACTTTTAAAAGAAAATTTTCACATAAAAACCACGTCCTTTTGGCTGCTAATGTGAGTACCACCATTCAAGGGACCATTCCTCCTAAGTTGAAAGACCCAAGTTGCCCTTACATCAATGTTGAACTAGGAGAAAGCAAATTTTTCAAGGCCTTGTGTGACCTAGGTGCTAGTGTCAATCGCATACCATATGCTGTGTACTGCCAGTTAGGCCTAGAAGAGATCCAACCCACATCTGTCACACTTCAGCTTGCTGATCGTAGCATTAGGGTTCCAAAGGGGATTTTAAAGGACGTTCTGGTAAAGGTTGAAAACTTCATCTACCCTGCTGACTTCATTGTCCTTGAAAACCATCCAAACTTAGGAAATAAGGAACAAACCCCAATCATCCTTGTCCGTCCTTTTCTTTCAACAATCAACTCTGTTATCCAAGTCCGAAATGGGAACATGACCATCACCTTTGGGAACATGAGTCTTGACTTGAACATATATAATGCAAGCTCACAAATAGGGGATGGCGAGGACATTCATGAAGTAAACATGATAGGAATCATTGATAATTAATCCATGGAACATCAAGGAATATTTGATGAATGTTTAAGTCAGGATGAGATTGATTTCCTTTGTTTATATAAAGGAAGTTTATCTCCTTAGCTTGAATCATTTTCAAATTGCTCTTATGATGAAGTCTTAGGTCCAACAATCAGTGAAACCTTTCAAGAAACCACTTTCATGGAGGCCACTCCAACTTCCTTCCCTAAATCTGATCAAGCCAATCTAGTAGCCAAAACTTCTACATGTGGGGAATAAATCCTATCTGAAACTCTAAAAAAAGAAATTGAACTTGATCCAATGTCCCAATATTCTGCTGAAATTCTGAACCAACCTGATCTTGAATTGAAGGAACTTCCCGCTACACTCAAATATGCTTTCCTAGGAGACAATCAAACACATCCTATTTTCATTTCTTCTTTTCTTAAAGCCAATAATGAGAGGATGCTTCTATATGTCCTTAGGAAACATAAGAAAGCCATTGGTTGGACCCTATCTGATATTCCTGGGATTAACCCACTTGTTGGGACTCATAGGATTGTTCTGGAATCTGATTCAAAGCCATGTCGTCAACCTCAACGACGACTCAATCCTAATCTCATGGAGGTAGTAAGGAAAGAACTTCTGAAATTGTTAAAGGCTGGTATCATATATCCCATAGCTGAGAGTGAGTGGGTGAGCCCAATCCAAGTGGTTCCAAAAAAGGCTGGAACCACAGTGATAACCAATGAGGATGGAGAGATTCTTCCAACAAGGGTGAGTAGTGGATGGAGGGTCTGCATTGACTATAGGAAGCTAAAATCATTCACCAAGAAGGACCATTTACCCTTACCATTCATTGACCAAGTCCTTGAGAGAGTGGAAGGTCATGCCTTCTACTATTTCTTAGATGGGTACTCAGGATATAATCAAATTGAGGTATCCCTAGAGGATCAAGGGAAGACTACATTCACATGTTTATTTGGAACCTTTGCCTTCAAACGCATGCCCTTCGTGTTATGCAATGCCCCTGGAACCTTCCAGCGGTGCATGATGGGAATCTTCTTAGACATGGTAGGGAATTTTCTAGAGGTCTTCATGGATGACTTCTCTGTGTTTGGGGATACATTTGAGGGATGTCTGAGGAATGTAGAGAGAGCCTTGTCAAGATGTGAAGAAAATAATCTAGTCCTAAACTGGGAAAATGCCATTTTATGGTTAAAGAGGGACTAGTTTTAGGCCATCTGGTCTCAGGTAGGGGGATTCAAGTTGATAAATCCAAGGTTGACATCATTCATCACCTTCCATCACCCAAAACTATCAAGGAAGTGAGGTCTTTCTTAGGACATGCTGGTTTCTATAGAAGATTCATCAAGGACTTTAGCTCAATATCCTATCCCCTTTGTGATCTCCTAGTAAAGGATGCTCCATTTGTTTGGATAGAAAGATGTGAGGGTTCATTCTCAACCCCCAAATCCTCTCTCACCTCTCCTCCCATCATGAAATCCCCAAATTGGAACCTTCCTTTCGAACTTATGTTTGATTCTAGAGACTTTGTTGTAGGAGCTGTGTTAGGACAACGTTGTTTTAAAACTCCTTATGTCATTACTTATGCATGAAAATCCTTAAATGATGCCCAAATAAACTACACCACTACTGAAAAGGAGTTACTTTCTATTGTGTTTTCCTTATAGAAGTTTAGGTCCTACCTCTTAGGATCCCCAATCACTGTGTTCACTGACCATTCTGCACTAAAATACCTCTTCCAAAAAAAAGATGCTAAGGCTAGACTGATTAGGTGGGTACTTCTCTTACAAGAATTTGACCTCACAATCAAGTATAAAAGGGACGTTGAAAATGTTGTAGCTGATCACCTCTTTAGAATGGAATTCAAAGACAACTCAAATCACCTTTCTATGTCTGATTCATTTCCTGATGAACACCTATACTCTGTGAGTGACTGCGCTTGGTATGCCTACATAGCCAATTTATTAGTTACATGAGTCATTCCAAAATTCTTAGGGACTCAAGATCGAAGGAAATTCATTTCTGATGTTAGACACTATTTGTTTGATGATCCATACCTCTATAAGTTCTTCCCTGACCAAGTCATTAGGAGGTGTGTTCCAGAATCTGAACAAGAGTCCATCCTTAAATTCTGTCATAGTGAGGCATGTGGAGGTCACTTTTCCTCTAAGAAAACATCTTCTAAGATTCTTCAATGTGGTCTCTTATGGCCCAACCTCTCAAGGGACTCCTACACATTTTGTCAAAGCTGTCCTAGGTGTCAACAAGTAGGTTCCATCACAAAAAGGAATCAAATGCCACTCACTCCCATCTTAGTGGTTGAAATATTTGACTGTTGGGGAATTGATTTCATGGGTCCCTTACCAAACTCTCGGGGATACCTCTACATAATCTTAGCTGTTGATTATGTCTCAAAATGGGTTGAGGCCATTCCCACTAAGTCCAATGATCATCAAGTTGTGACTCGATTTCTGTAAGAGAACATATTTTTAAGATTTGGAATTCTTAGGGCTATAATCAGTGATCAAGGAACCCATTTCTGCAACCGCCCATTCTCTTCACTCATGTCTAAGTATGATATTTCTCATAAAGTGTCCACTGCATACCATCCTCAAACCAATGGTCAAGTTGAGTTAGTGAATAGGGAGATTAAGAAAATTATTGAAAAAACTGTTAACCCCTCTAGGAAAGATTGGTCTGAGAAACTCTTAGATGCTCTTTGGGACTATAGAACCGCATATAAAACCATTTTAGGAATGTCCCCATATAGGTTGGTTTATGGTAAAGCATGCCATTTTCCAGTGGAGATTGAACATAAGGCCTTTTTTGGCAATTAAGAAAATGGATTATGACCTCTCATTGGCCGGAACAAAAATAAAATTAGATCTCAATGAACTGGAGGAACTAAGGATGGAGGCTTATGAAAATTCAAGGATCAATAAAGCTAGAGTTTAAGCCTACCAATCTAGGAATATCAAGGTCAAACATTTTGAACTGGGAAAACTTGTGCTCTTGTATAGTTCAAAACTTCATTTACACCCGGGAAAGTTAAGGTCTAGATGGTCAGGTCCATTCATAGTGCATCATGTATACCCCCATGGGGCAGTAGAGATTCAAGATCCCACTAGTGGTCACATTTTCAAGGTCAATGGTCAAAGGTTAAAAACATTCATTGAATCATTCAATAAATAGGAAATAGATGTTGAGTTAATTGAGCCAATCTATGAACCAGGAAAAAATTGATAAATTTGGGATCTATGTCGGGCTAACGACGTTAAAAAAAGCGCTACACGGGAGGTAACCCGTGGTTTTTATGTTTCTAATATTTATGAATCATCTTTATTTTTCAAATAAGATTACTTAATAATTTTTATATTTAAAAATAAAAAAATAAACTTTTGACATGTTCTTCTATTATGAGTATGGATGGGTACGAAAGGAGAGCACCATATTCATCCATGTCACGTGGTGTGATCCTTGAGTAATACCTTACCCAGAAATTTAAAAAGAAGACAATGTATCATCAGTTTATTTTGTTTTATTTTTATTATTTTAAAGGTTAAGATAAAAATAATAAAAATAACAATAACAATAATTAAAAAAGGGGACACGCCATAGGCTGTGGGGTAAACCCCGTCACAACCGGCGAAGCCACGGGGACTCGAACCCGGGACCGAAGGGAGACAGGGGCGTGCGCTTACCACTAACCTACGGCTTCTTGTGATTCCTTATTCTATAATTTTCATATATATACTTATATTATATATATATATATATATATATTGTTTTTTTGTTTGTTTTTTTTTGTTTTTTTCCTTTTTCAACTAGGGAACTTTGCAAGCGACATGGATATCAAAGGAATAAATTCGAGCGGCAAGAACTTCAAACTTCAACCACCAGGTGACTTCATTCCATGATCCTCATATTTCAATTTCCTTATTGAAATCCCCTTTTATTCCTATACCCCATTCTAAATTTTATTTTTACGAAACTAGGGACAGTTTCATTTTAAGTTGGGGGGTGTGGAAACAAAATGTTTGTTTAAAAAAACAATGATAAAAAAAATAATTAAAATTCCTTTATCATTCATATAATAACATCTTTTCTCACATAAAAACTACATATCAAATAATTTTTATTTCCTTGACTCTTAATTTAATTCATGATTAAGTTTAAAAGCATTGATTTTGGAAGTTTGGTTGTCCAATGAAAATTTTCATCATTTTTATTTTCATCCATTAAATCAAAATGCCACAATGCACGTCCTTTAGAATGTGGGGTACTAATTTGAATTTTTGGGGTCCCATAATAAATAGCATAGTTTTGTTTGATTTTTATGAATAATATGAGTATTCCAAAAAATAATAAATAAATAAATAAATAAATAAATAATTTGCGTGTAGAGCAATGGATTGATAAAATGTGAGGCTTTCAGCACTTGGGGATCATGACTCCAGATTTGTCTAGCCCTGAGTTTTTCAATCTATCTCTATTTATGGTAATATGACTATTTTTTTGATTAAGTTAACTCGAGACGATGCCTGAGTATGTGGGCTTCACTTGGTGCCCTAAGGCCTTTGAGTCTGGGAGTCATCGGCAAAGTCTTGCTACATGGGTTAATTTGATTAACTGCAATCTCAATTACTATGGCAATATTGCAAAAAAAATCCAAAAAAAAGAATGAAGAATACTCATATTAGGATTAAATGTGATTCCACCTAGCGCTTCCATGATTTCCCCCTTTAATGAAAATGAACCCCTATATCTATTGTGATACACAACACATCATTACACCTAATTGAGTTGGATGAAGTATGATGATGGATTTGATCAAAGGAATGGGCTTGGGCTTGGGATCTTATTTTAAATTCATCTTGTTTTAAATTATCTTGATAGGTTATAAAGATATATTTCTGTGCAGTTCACATTGTGAGCACTGTTTGTTATAATGTGTTTGAAGAAAGGAATTCAAATAAAATCATTGAATTATTTGCTCGGGACTAGCAAATCAAAAGTTGGGGGGTGTGATTATCCAATAAAAACATATATTTTAATTACATTTTAATGGTATTAAATGTTCATTTTTGATCTTATGTGCCTGATTTAGTGCATTTTCATTATGAACATCCATTCTCATCATTTGTGCACTTCATGCCTAATATACACCAATTTAGGCCCAATGAGTCATCTGATTCTAAGGAATGTAATTATCAATATTTTAATTTGATATTTAGGGAACTATATATAAACTTAAATTTGAACATTTTTCATTCATGGATCAATGGATGATTCATAAACTATGATGGATATATTTGCAGATGAATGGAAGCAATTCTAGAGAAGGCATATTGGACACTAGCCCACTTATGAGACTGTGGGACCCAACATACAGGCCCAATGAATCTCAACTTTTGTGTGATGATAGAATAAATGTTTAGGAAAAAATCACTATTCATGAGATAATGCTAATTCGGCATCTATTGTGGTCATTAAGGTGCCCCAAGTTAGAGATACAATTTTGGGCCAGATTCTACGGCCCAGAAAAACAGCCCACTAATTTGATCATATCTCGGAATCCACAACTCTAAATGGTCCCAAATTTTACAGTAGGTTATAAGAAATCCGTATCTCCATTTTATTCTTCTATTTCCCACTCTGATTCGGCCATCTAGAAGGTCATCCAAACGCGTCTGTTCGATAGATCAAAGCTGGGTGCCACCTCGGGTCAAATGTGGAAAAGTCCAAATTCCACAAGCTTTCCACCACCTATGGCCTACAAAAATTAATTGAGATGCTTTGTACTGTTGGAGGCTCGACCCAAGGGCTTAAAAATGACTATTTAAGGCAGTGGTGTGGGAGGATTTAGGAATCTTTGATGATTTGTTCAGTTGTAATGTTATGCTGCAATTTTGTTGTCTCAAATTTGTCTTTCACATGTAAGTTGTTCAATTCACTTTAGTTTCTTAATAAAAGTTCTTTGTTTACACTTATTTTGTTATCTATTTCTCACTTTGATACCGTTTCCTCAAGGTGTGAATTTATCCACACCAAATCTTGTGAAATTATTCACACAACGGTGGAGTGATCATTTTATTTTTGTTGTTTTCTTTACTTCTCCATGTCCTCCCTCATGAGTATACTTTCCGCTTCCATTGAAACCATAGAATCAATGGAGGGATAACACACTTATGGGTTGATCCAATGGAGTAGAAAGGGGATGGATTGGATGTTATTTATCACCCCATTAATGTATAATCACTTCTTAAATTGAGTTTTTTATTTGATGATTTTTAAACTCCATCGTCCTTGTTGAATTTAAGGCCACACACTTCATGTGCTAATACAAACCTTTACCTTGAAGTGCTCAAAACTTTGATCCTTCAAGTGTATAGTGGATTAGTATTAAAGGGTGTAGGAATTAATCTAGTAAGTGATGATGTTGTTTTATCTTCTTAAATGAACCCATCTCAAATATAAGAAATTGAAATCTTTGAAAAGGAAATACGTCCAATCCACCCCGAGCGATAACCTAGGATCAACTCATTCCTTTAAATTGAATTTACTTAAATCTGTTAGATATCCTCTAAACTCATCTAAAATCAATCCAAGTTGGCCACTTCATAGCCGAAAACAGTCCATAGAATGTGCGTGTCTATAGGTTACTTCTTAGGTCTCTGAGGATTCGATAACCCAAGCTAAACTACAAGGACCGTTCTACCTTCATCTCTTGGGTAAATTTGAGTGAGAATCAGGTACCAAGGTTGGCTCTGCTGGGTGATCGACAGGAAGTCCCTGATCAGCCATATCTGGTGTCTGATCATTGTCTGACGACAGACGTACGACCGGAGGACGTCTTAGAGGCATAGCTCTGAAAGATCAAAAACACACCTTAGATCAGGAAAACAAGGACAGAGAACACAAGGGTACAAAACAGGAACAGGGGAAGAAAAACATAAAAGATTTCAAAACACGACTACACGGCGTGTATAAAAACTACACAGCATGTCTTTTTAAGCCATTGACATGGGCATGTACTCCTTCCCTACAAGTCATGTACACTTCAAACTACACGGCGTGTTGACCCCAACACACGGCGTGTACTTGTAACTATTCCCCTGGCCAAGTTCCTTACACGGCTGACCCACACGGTCCGACTTAACCCGAGACTACACGGCGTGTTTGAAACAAAAACGATGTGCACTAGACAAGGCTTCAGCGGTCCGTGTTGTTGAGTACACGGCCGTCTACATGGCTGGACCTTACACGGCGTGCTCCGAGAAAACACGGCGTGTATAAGAGAAGGCGACACCGTCCCGTGTTGTTCGTGACATGGTCGGGTACCTGGGTAAGACTATATGGCGTGTTCCAAACAAACACGGCATGAAGAAAGGAAGGTAACATCGGACCATTTTGTTCGTGACACGACCGGGTACCTGGACAGGACTACATGGCGTGTTCCACCCGTGCTTCCCCGACCCGTGTTGTTAGTGACACGGCTGGGTACACGACTCCAAGCTTACACAACGTGTAGCTACCGTACACGGCGTGTTTCCAAATTTACTTCCACGACAATGTGTTCTGCTCACACGGTCAGTGACACGGCCTGAAAACTACACGGCATGTATCTAAAAAGTCCACGCTGTGTATTCTGGGTTTTTCTGGGCAATAGCTCAGAAACTGTGCAGAATTCCAGAAACACTAAAAACAAGGGAAAGGGTGCCAAATTCCAATCCGTGAGGGCCCATAACACCTCAAGAACCAAAATTTGGCGTTCATCTTAATCAAGGAACAAAACAAACAGTTTTATAACATAACAGCAGAGAATCTATCAAGAATCTATCACAACAGCATGCAATCGCTAATGCACCCTGGATGGCATGACAAGAATGCATGACATGTGATTTCTACAAGTGACTATATGATGCATGAGATGACATACCCTCATCTCATCAGGTTGCGAAATAAATAGAACCGAAATATGAAAACAATAACTGTACAAGTCATACGAATCACTCTAGGTGAAAACATATCAACCATAAAATCTCAAAACTAGAAAAAACTGCAATTAACGAGGTAGTATGGCTTTTCCCTGTACACGAGTTAGCTACTCCCGGGCACACATTAATACCAAGTACCGAATTCGTCCTATCCCTGGCTAAAGTCTCCAAACAGTAAGGCAAGAGAAAAGAACCCCTCTGATACCACTTTGTAACAACCCGAATCCGGAGCCCCTCCACTGGTTCCCCGTACCCAGTGCGCCACATGACCTCAAGCACATTTCCCCAAATGCCAGAGGCTGCTGACTAGCAGCGAGGGACTTGGTGAGTCAGTGGGGAAACTATGCCCTCATTCGGTAAGGTATACAAGGTAAGGAAGACAAAAATCAAGAGAGGAAGTAATAACAACATACATAACAACAAAAACCAAACAGCAGAAGCAATGAATACATATAGTAATGATGATAATGATGCAGCAGGTACAAGTATCTAAGGAAAGCAGCAAACACAACAACGTGCTGAAATACAACTGAAACCAAGTGCAAAAGAAAACAAAGTAGACTCCTCAACATCGATATCCACGGCTCGGTCCCATGCTCCCCAACTCCTGGTGCAATCAAGATCCTGAAGTAGAAGGGAACTTGCCCTTGTCTATACCTGCAGCAACATAGTCTGCTTGGGCCCAAAAGCATGGCCCAAACAGGGTGTGAGATACAATCCCAAAAAACAATAACCCAAATATTTGTGCCTAACAGTCAATGAACACATGGAAGTAATATAAACAAGAAGCAGCAAATAGGAAAGCACAAGTAGCTACAATCCATAGTTCTAACAAGTAAAGTACACAAGTAAACAGCCAGCAACAAAAGAAGAAATAGGTAACCCTCTAGGTAGCTCTCACATACTAACCCCTATATTTTAACCTATAAGTACTAGAAACCCTCTAAGAGGCACACACAGTCTCACCCCTCTGGTTCAGCTATGAAATTAATAGACTCTCTGGGGAAGCACTCACCGTCAATTCCCCCTATAGTCTCGTATCGTGCTAAAGGCTCTCTGGGGAAGCACTCAACGTCAATTCCCCCTATGGCCCGTGTCGAGGATCTAAAGACTCTCTGTGGAAGCACTCAATGTCAATTCTCCCTATAGTCTCACATCATATTAAAAGACACTATCGAGAAGCCCTTACGTCAATTCTCCCTATGGTCTACTACACTAGGCTCTCACAGTCCTGTGTGAAACTAAACATGCTCAGCGCGCATGTATCATCCTCAAGAACTACTTGGCTATCATTCTAAGGCTCAACAGCATAATAAAGAAATAGTTCCACTATCCTACAACTAGGCATGGCAACTAGAAAAACGCCTAATAAGAAAAACATTCAAGGAAAAGCACAAGAACACAATATAAATTAACCAAATTTACAAGCAATGTTCTCTACTCAAGCAATCAAGAAAGCTGACAATTAACAGGGGCAAAAACAGGAAACCCACAATTCCCCACCCAAGGGAATTGGTGGAATTTGCACAAAATATTCACAGACTTCCTACAAAAAGGCACAAACCACCTACCTCGATCCTAGGAGATCGATATATGTGAACCACGATGACAGATTCCTCTTAGAACAATGTAGATCTGAGAAAACACACAAAATGTTCATCCCACGATACCTTGGAAACGAGGAGGAATCAAGAAACAAGGCTAAAGCAGAAGAAAGAACTCACCGCTGCGATTCCAACGCAATCAACCGTGCTCAAATCGGAGAACGGACAGCAAGGCGGGAGATCAGAGAAGATTCGGTCGTACGGTCGCTTCCGAGTGGACAAAATCTGGAGAAGAAGATGATTTTTGTGGTTAGGCGTGACCCCGGTCCGTTTAATGAAAAAAAACAAAGTACACGGCGTGTACTTCTTGAGTACATGGTGTGTACTTCAATTTTTCCATACTCCGAATTAACCGGCCTCCACCTCAGCCTTACGCACCGTGTGTGTGGCCCGGACACAGCCAGCACATGGCTTCGAGCCGGAAAAGAGTACACGGCGTGTACTTTGAAAATTCCCAGAAAATTCATTTTTCTTAAAAACTCCAGAGAAAGGGAAAACGTACCTGAAAATAATATCCGAGTTCTTACAGTGTGTGTGTTCATATAGTTGGGGTTTGGATTAGTGGTAAGCACCCTATGATAATACATCGAGGTTGGGGGTTCAAACCCCATTAGGTGCAGGTCACTGTAGCGGTGTTGTAGCAGAACTCTAGCAGCGACAGAACTGTAGCATCGACGACACTGTAATGGTGGTGGGCACTATTGTAAGTACTATAGTAGCTTAGGTAATGTAGAAGTACTATTTACTAGTGGGCCTTTGGTTCAAAAATATAGGCATACATGCCATGTAATTTTATTTCATTCCCGTTGGGCCTATGGGACATGTACGAAATAAATATGGCTTGATGGGTGGGTTATCCCCTCAAGGGGGTTATGGTTTGCTTTTCCGGCCTGTGTGTGAGGTGTGTGTGTGTGTGTTTAAATGTAATTGTACCCTCAAGCACCTAATATATATATATGTATGTATGTATGTATGTATTCATTATACTTATTTATAATTATATACATAATTATAATTGCATATATATATATATATTATAAAATATAGAAATATGAATTATATAAATAAATAAATATATATATTAAATAGAGTTTATATTTAAAATTAAATATATTTTTCTTATTATATAGTTTATAATATACATATATGTATATATTTATAATTATGTGTGTGTGTGTTTATATATATTTATAATTATATATTTATATTATAAAATATATAAATATGTTGTATATATAAATAAACATATAAATATATATATGTGTGTTTATAGTATATATAAATAAACCTAAAAATAATTAGATACTAAAAATATTATGTGTGTGTGTGTGTGTTTATGTAGTATATAAATATAAATATAAATGTGTGTGTGTGTGTGTGTGTGTTTATGTAGTATATAGATATAAATATAAATGTGTGTGTGTGTGTGGTATGTATATATATATATATATATATATATATATATATATATATATATACAAATGTGTGTGTGCGTGTGGGGAATATAAACATGAGTGTGTGGATGTGAGTGTGGAATGTAAATATAAATATAAATATGTGTCTGTTTGTGTAGTATATAAATTTAAATATAAATGTATGTGTGTTCGTATATATTTATATATATAATTATAATTATATATCCATATTATAAAATGTATAAATATGTTGTATATATCAATAAACATATGAATATATTAAAATATATAAATATAAATATATAAATATGTAGTATATATAAATCAACATATAAATAATTTGATAGTAAAAATATTATGTGTGTGTGTGTTTATGTCTCAACCCCAACCTGTTAAGAAATCACACACACATTTATATTAATATTATGTGTGTGTGTGTTTATGTAGTATATAAATATTAATATAAATGTGTGTGTGATTTCTTAACAGGTTGGGGTTGAGCCCCTTTTATTAAAAGAAGTAAGTCCTCTTAAAACATGGTGAAGAGGTAACTCTTATATGATCCAGAGGTCCCAGAGACCCATAGTCCCAATGCAACATGATGCAGAGTCCCAACAGTCTAAAGGCCAAAACATGGGCCAAAGGCTCAGAGTGAGAAGTCAACATTATTTCATGTCACTAGTCAAACATCACCCCCACCCCCCTCCACCAGAAGTCATCACACTAACATGTGTGTGTGTGTTTGTGGGGTATATAAATATAAATATGAATGTGGGTTTAGTATATTTTTTTTTATTTTTTTATATAATTATAATTGTGTGTGTGTGCAGAATATAAATATGAGTATGTGCATATGCGTGGGGGATATAAATAAAATACAAATATAAATGCATGTGTGTGTTTATGTATTATATAAATATAAATATATAAAAAGTGTAGTTTTTGTATATGGAGAGATTCTAGGATGGAGAGTTTATCTCTCCTCAATCTTGTAGCCAGATTCAGGTACCAATCTCTGGTGTGGGCATGCACTGCCTCAGGTAGAGGTAGATCTAGGTAGATCTTTTGAGATCTTCCATGACTCGGGGGTTTGTGGGTCAAGCAGCGGACGGACAAGCAAGGAGAGGCGAGGTATGGAAGAGACATGGAGGAGAGGTAAGGCCAGGTGGAGACACAGAGGTTCGTGAGTCTGGTGGCCGACAAAGTGGTGAGAAGCGACGACGACAAGGAGAGGCCTACCAGAGGATTGGTGGAGTGGCGAGGCCTTGCAGAGATGTTTTGTGGATCTGGTGTGTTGGGGAGAATTCCGAATCTGGGCCGAAAATTGCTTGCCAAAAATATCATGAGAAACCCATCGAAATATGGAAGCGATATGAGCAGAATAAATAAATCAGCACGCAGGTTTTTTTAACGTGGAAAACCCAAAAAGGAAAAACCACGGGACCTAGTCTAGAAAAGAGAATCCACTAAAATAGATAAGTACATGGTAGAGACTCCCTAAAAATAAAAGGGATCTCAAAAGTAATACTCATGAATAAAATAGTGAATCAAAGTCAGAAAGCAGATGCAGTCTGAAGCCAGCCTAAAACAAAGAATGTAGCCTGTAAAAGAAACCCAAATAGATCTGACCGTGAAAGTAGGAGATTGATGCCCGAACAAAAGGTGCAGATGAAAAAGCACCGGGATTGGATCAAAAACCAGTGCAGATGAAAGCCGATCAAATCAGAGTAATTCCGAAGGTTGCAGAACTTAAAACCGCTGGGTAAAATCTGAACTGCACTGCGCTGAAGATTACAAGGAGCACCATGAACACATGCACACATGATATCCCATAATATTTTAGATCCACCATCGATGTCTCATATGCCATCGCCGATGAGCCACATGGGCTACCGCAGACGCGGCGGCCCTTTTCTCTCTTGATCTCGGTGGACTACATCTTGAGCACCTCTCTCAGTCTGTTTGTCACCAGTTGCTTCCCCTTTTATAGGCTCTCAAATGCCGCATATCTTGATTGAAATGGGAATCTAAAAATATATCTAAAAAAAGATATCACAAGATCTCTTGTATCTCATCCTAGCAGATACACATTCAGCCAAATCTAAAAGATACGTCATATCCAAAAAACATATCTTATCTCAAATATGGAAACACCCACATGCGTTCAACAACTGTTATTCCATCCATTAATATTGAAAATTAAATCTCCATAATGCTGGGAGAAAATCCCCAATTAATATTGAGATAAATATCTCCATTAATAATTTTCTCTCTCATCATAAATGTGATGAATCCAAACAATCTCCCCCTTCACCACATTAATAAATGAAAAAATCCAAAAAACCCAATTGGAAAGAAAAAGATCAGTATCACATCAATCATCATCATCTGTAGAGAATATGACGACGTCCATTTGCACTTCTGATAAAAAAAATCAGCCCCCCCCCCTGCAAAAGAAATCCAGACATAGAAGTCTTCATCATATCTGAATCTGCACCACCAATACTAGAATTAACAATATCTGGATCCCCCATAATTGTGATCTCTACACAATCTGGAACATCTTTCTCAACCTGCTTTTCAAAGAATATTCTGCCTGACGCACGCGTCATCGATCCTCTCGAAAACATCTAAAATTCTCACCACAAATTGAAAGCCTGAACCATCACCTCTGATACCACTTGTTGGGGAGAATCCCGAATCTGGGCCGAAAATTTCTTGCCAAAAATATCGTGAGAAACCCATCGAAATATGGAAGCGATATGAGAAGAATAAATAAATCAGCACGCAGGTTTTTTTAACGTGGAAAACCCAAAAAGGAAAAACCATGGGACCTAGTCCAGAAAAGAGAATCCACTAAAATAGATAAGTACACGGTTGAGACTCCCCAATAATAAAAGGGGTCTCAAAAGTAATAATCATGAATAAAATAGTAAATCAAAGTCAGAAAGAAGATGCAGTCTGAAGCCAGCCTAAAACAAAGAACGCAGCCTATAAAAGAAACCCAAATAGATCTGACCGTGAAAGCAGGAGATTGATGCCCGAAAAAAAGGTGCAGCTGAAAAAGCACTGGGATCGGATCAAAAACTAGTGCAGATGAAAGCCGATCAAATCAGAGTAATTCCGAAGGTTGCAGAACTTAAAACCGCTAGGTAAAATCTGAACTGCACTGCGCAGAAGATTGCGAGGAGCACCGTGCACACATGCACACATGATATCCCATAATATTGTAGATCCACCATCGATGTCTCATATGCCATCTCCGATGAGCGACATGGGCTACCACAGATGTGACAACCCTTTTCTCTCTTGATCTTGGTGGACTACATCTTGAGCAGCTCTCTCAGTCTGTTTGTCACGAGTTGCTTCCCCTTTTATAGGCTCTCACATGCCGCATATCTTGATTGAAATGGGAATCTGAAAATATATCTAAAAAAAAAAGATATCACAAGATCTCTTGTATCTCATCCTAGCAGATACACATGCATCCAAATCTAAAAGATACGTCATATCCAAAAAAACATATCTTATCTCAAATATGGAAACACCCACATGCGGACAACAACTGTTATTCCATCCATTAATATTAAAAATTAAATCTCCATAATGCTGGGAGAAAATCCCCAATTAATGTTGAGATAAATATCTCCATTAATAATTTTCTCTCTCATCATAAATGTGATGAATCCCAACATGGTGGTCGACGGAGAGGCGGGCCTGGTAGTGCTGGATCTAGCCATAGTAGAATGTGATGAGGGTTTCACCCAGCAGAGGTCGGAGTGGTGGTTCAGCACGAGCGGGAGAAGGGTCGTGGAGGGTGTACGATCCCAGAGGTGATGCTAGCCCTGGCGGCGGGATATGCTTCTCGTTGGTTGCTTCAGTGTGACGGAGATGATTGCAGGTGTGATTTGCGGGCTGGTCGACTTGACTGGTGGTGATTATGGAGGTATCTTGGGTGAAGACCTCCAGATGAGGGTTTCTTACTGCCAGCTGGTGCGCTTTGATGAGGTGCGATGGGATCAATGGTGGGTGGCCCGCTTGTTACCTAACATGATTCGGGTTGTTCTGTGTTGGTGTGGGTAGTGCATGTGTGTGTCTTTATATAAAAATAAATGTGTCTAGTATATATATATATATATAATATGTGTGTGTGTTTATATATATTTATATATATAATTATAATTATATATCTATATTATAAAATATTTATATATGTAGTATATATAAATAAACATATAAATAATTATATACTAAAAATATTATGTGTGTGTGTGGGTTTACGTAGTATATAAATATAAATGTGTGTGTGTGTGTGTGTTTATGTAATATATAAATATAAATATAAATGTGTGTAATATATATATATATATATAAGGTGCTTGGAGATACAATTACATTAAACACACACACACCACACACAAAGACCGAAAAGGCAGGTCATAGCCCCCCAAGGGATAACCCACCCATCAAGCCTTATTTTTTCGGTACATGGTCTGAAGTCCCAATGAGCATGAAGCCCATTACATGGACCAAAGGTCCACAAACTAGCCTGAAGGCCCAGTACAACGTTATGTCTGTGTCACCACCTGCTGACGAAAATTCGATCCCACCCAAATTTGAACCTGGGTCTATATATGTGTGTAGTATATATATAAATATTAGAGTGTGTATGTGTGCCGAATATGAATATGACTGTGTGCATGCGTGCATGGAATGTAAATATAAATATAAATATGTGTGTGTTTATGCAGTATATAAATAATAATATAAATGTGTGTGTGTTTATATATATAATTATAAGTATATATATATATTATAAAATATATAAATATGAGTATATATAAATAAACATATAAATATATTAAATTATATAAATATGCAGTATATATAAATAAACATATAAATAATTAGATAGTACAAATATTGTGCGTGTGTGCGTCTATTTATGTAGAACAGAAATATAAATTTAAACAAATGTGTATGTGTTCATGTAGTATATAAATATAAATATAAATATTTGTGTAGTATATCTATTTATTTATTTATTTAAATGTGTGTAGTATATGTATTATTATAAATGTGTGTGTGAAAAATGTAAATATGAGTATTTGCGTGTGCATGGAAGATATAAATGTACATATATAAATATGTTGGTGTGTTTATGTGGTATATAAATATAAATATAAATATAAATATAAATGTGTGTGTGTATTTATATAAAAATAAATGTGTGTGTAGTGTCATATATAAATAGAAACACGTGTATTGTGTGCAGAATATAAATATGGGTTTGTGCCTATACAATCACAAATCGATGCAAGGGATGCGTCTGCTTTTATCAGTGATAAACAGAAAGCACTGATGAAAGTCGTACCTTTATCAGCGTTAGAAAAAGCACTGATAAATGTGTATCATTTATCAATGATTTTTCTAGAATTGATAAAGGTTATCTTTATCAGCGCTATTCTTAACGCTGATAAAAGTTTTTAATAAAAAATATTATTAATATATATATATAATTATTATATTTATATTCAAAAATAATGTTTACATATATACTAGAGACAGTGTGATCCACGGCTTAAAACTCATGGCCTAAAAAATTTATTAAAAAGATAAAGTACAATACAAGGGAAGGAAGGGACTGAATGAAAAAATGGCACAAACACCTCCAAAATGAAAAACCATTCAATGATCACCTTCTTTGATGTTTTCCACCACTTCCACGGGAACTACCTCAACCTTTCGGATATCAGTCACTCTTCCATTGCTTTGGGGCCTCACATGTGTCATCCCAAACGCCCATAAGGAAACATCTTGCTCATCAAGAGACTCCTGACCTCCAAGGGAGCCATTATTAGAAAAAATAGGATCATCATGTTCCTTCTCTGAGAATTAATCTTCAGTTCGGGAAGATATATGAGTGAGTCCAAACTCATCACGAAAAAATTTGCTACATTTCGATCTATTAATTATATCAACCAGGCTAAGAGATTACTCTCTTTCCTTCAGCTGATCATGGATCAAAGAGTACATGACCTTTACATTTAATCATCCACTTGAATGCCACATTCCTCATGAGGAACCACATGGTCCACCACACCAACAGGCTTCGGCTAAAACTCAGTTGGGGAGTCATTTCCTATAAAGACCCGTAAACTTCAAGGGAAATTTTCTTTCTTAATTTTCTTTGGGATTTTACAAGTACGCAGTTTCTGACGGCACCTGATTCCGAGGCCCGGTGTGCCCGGAATCAATTTCCGAAGTTTAGCTCGAGTACGTTCAGTGAACGAACGAGCGGGTTTTCCTAACTTTTGAGCCGGTGCTCAGAATCGAAATCCGAGGGCACCAATGAAACTGCAACACCGGTAATTGCTTAAGAACACCTTTTCCGGAGTTGCGTTTGCTCGGGTGTGGTTATTAATTAAATGGGTTAACTAAAGAATAAAAATAAAATTTTGTGCTACAAATTTTATTTCTATTCTATGTAGTTTAAACCTATGTTTGGTGGTTGGAGTGGGACCCACTAATATCCTAACTCCACTAGGTAGGATATTAGTGAAGTGGGGCCCACATGAGCCCCACCCCTTCAAATCCATTTTTAACCTCCCTCTCGTGCATTTAAATTGTAACTCACCCACACCCCGAATTAATGGCAAGTCAACCCTCAAGATTAATTTGAATATTAAACGCTCCTCAATTAATTCAATTAATTGAATGTGATATGATTGATTTTCAAATTAATGACTTGCGTGTGTGTTAATTAAATAATACAAGACTTATTTTATTGGGGGGTTAATTTTGTTGTGCGATAGAAAAGAGAGGACTCTTGCGCTCTTGAGGATTATCTTCTTCCTCCTTGAAGAACGCGAAGAACACACTGTCACCAACGAAGAACGCCGACCTCCGACGAAGGACGAAGAATAAATGTTGATTCCTCGGAGATCGACGATGCGACGCCGTTTCCCACGATGCCGACGATCCTCTTCTCCGTAACGCCATGCACCGCGACGCCGTGTACCGCGACGCCGTGTACCGCGATGACGTGTACCGTGACGCCGTGTACTGCGACGCCGTGTACCGCGACGCCGACAATTCTCTTCCGCGACGCCGTCTTCCGCGACTTCTTTTCCCGCGACGATCCTCGCTTGACAACTTCTTCGAGGTAGGGGTTTTGAATTCTGTTCGTGATTATTCTTGTTGTTCTTCATCTTTTTTTTATGGCCGCCTGTTATCGGATTAACGGGAGGAGGTCGGACCGCACAAACATGACCAACCCTCCACCCCCTTTTTGATGATGTGTTTGTCGCGGCGCGAACAAAGGTAGCGCGGTGCAACGGCACCGCGCGGAAACAAAGAAGAACGGGCAAAGAAGCGTGGCGCCATCGCGCCGCGCCGTTGAGGCCAAACGAAACCGCGGCTGGAGTCGGGGCCGCAGAGGTGATTCGTAGACTCTGTGGTTTGGTTTTTTGGTGTGCGGATCGACGAGCGACGACGAAGCGGGACTCAAGGGCATTTTGTACCCTTCGTATTAATCTACTGATCCCGGGAGAGCCGCAGGCGCAGACGGCGGAAAAAACGGACCACCGGAGCGCGTTCGGTGGTTTGCGGAAGGTGCTGCCGGCGCGCCGTCGGCAGGAGCCGCCGCGTCCGGTCCCAAGGGGCGGGGGTAGCGCACCCCCTGCGTCCGCTCAGTGCGCGACACCCGCTGAGCTGGACCGGCCGCACCGGGTCGGGCCGCCTATGTCGGGCCGGGCCGCCCACGCCTGGCCGGGCCGTGCCGGCTGGGCCGAGCCGTGCCCTGATGGGCTGGACCCAGACCCGAGTCAGGTCGACCCGATTCGGGCCGACCCAGGGGGGGTTGGGTCGGGCCGGGCCGGGCCCAAACCCCCCATTTCGGACTATTTTCAGTCTTTTGTCCATATCTTGGGCTTCAGACCTCCGATCGATGCACAGTCAGTTGCGTTGGGATCCTTGGATTGAGAAGTTCATTTCCGTATACTACAATAAAGGTTTCGGAGAACTTTGGGTACGGCCGGGTTGGTTCGAACACGAAATCAACCGGGCCCTCGGAGCGGAAACACTTATAACTTGAGCTCCAGACGTCCGATTGACGTGTTGTCGACTTTGTTGCATTCCTCTTAGTGAGATGGACCTTTTGGCTTACTCTGCTTGAGGTTTGGATGCAGCTAGAGTGTGGTAGGGTTGATTTTGACTTAAAAACCAACAGGGCCCCTAGGACGAAAAAGCCAATAACTCTCGGACCGGGCGTCCGATTGACGCGCCGTCTGTCGCGTTGTGTTCCTTTTGAAGAGATGGAACTTTGGGAAACATCAACTCCGGACTAAGTGTCAGTTGATGTATCGACCTCTTGGCTCGTGGAGTGGACCCTCCCGAAACAAGTGTGCTGTGTGCGGAAACCCTAGAGCTGGCTGAGACTTGACAACTTCTGATTGATCGACTCGGTGTGTTTCGGATAGCCCAGTGGGGAGCGCTTGGTTGTAGCGGAAAACCAACGACGGAGGAGCGCTTGGTTGTAGGGGCAGACCCGCGGTACTCAACAGAAGGAGTACCTCTGTAGGCTATGATGGGGAGCGCTTGGTTTTAGCGGCAGACCCATGGTGGGAAGCGCTTGGTTGTATCAGCAGGCCCACAGTACTTGAAGGGGGAGCGTTTGGTTGTAGCAGCAGACCAATGGTGGGAAGCGCTTGGTTGTAACAGTAGGCCCACAGTACTTGAAGGGGGAGAGCTTGGTTGTAGCAGCAGAACCATGGTGGGAAGCGCTTGGTTGTAGCAGTAGGCCCACAGTACTCGACATGTGGAGTACTACAACAGTCCAAGGTTAGTGGGAAGCGCTTGGTTGTAGTGGCCGACCCACTGTACACGATAGGGGAGGAGTTCCCCAGCAGCTATAGTTTCGTCATCATGATTAAATCCTGGATTGAGTTGGGTCACTTGATAACTTAGGTATATGTATGGGCATATACCTAGGTAGTGGTTATCCGTTGATTTCATAACCTGTGTGTTTCTTCATGATTGAGATGGGTTACTTGATAACTGAGGTATAAGTATGGGCTTATACCTAAGTAAGGGTTTTCTGTTGAGATCCTTCTTTGTGGTTATCCTTGTAGGATTTAGTGAGACCTTGAGGGTATCGGGGTCCCTACTGAGTATTGTATACTCACCCCTGCACGGGCTATGCTCGCGCCTCGTTGTGTTGGTTGCAGACGGCGGGTAGCGCTGACAGAGGCCGAGTGTTCGAGGACTGGACGGTACATGGAGGTGGACCTCACGACGAGTCAGTATCCGAAGTTGGACTTCACGGAGAGACGATAATCGAAGGAGGTCGACGGGCGAGAGCGTTGTGGAGGATATCTGTACCTACCTTTCAGGTAGGATCCGTGGTGGACGATCCAGGAGCTGCACTATCTGTAAATACCCTTCAGGTAGGATTCGAGGTGGACGACCCAGGAGCTGCTTCTTTTCTTCCAGTTGTTTGTCTTTTCTGTTGTACTTCCATTCAGTTGTAGCTGTACTTTCAGTTGGGTTTGTATTCTGGCCCACTTACTTTTGTACCCTGTTTTACTTAGTGTTTTCTTCTGCTGGCTTACTCTGTGGTGTTTGTTTACTTTATAAAGGCAATTCCTTCCCCTTTTGTCGTGTTTTATGCCTTTGGTGCTAGTTGCCAGCCCCTGGCCTATAGAAGGCGGGCTTGGGGTAGTCACGACACGGGCCCCGAGAACGGGTCGTGACAAATTGGTATCAGAGGAGTTTGGTTCTACCGCAGAACTCAGGACTCTGATCTTTCTTCTATGTGAAGCAATAATGTTAAGGGTATTGAGTGTGGTTATCAGTCTAGGGAGTCCAGTGTTGGTGCAGCGACTAACGTATCCATACACCAGGACCTTGACTTCTGGTTTCCGACTCAATGCACGAAAACATTGATTGCATGTGTGTTTCAAAAGTTTTTTGGTGATTAATTTGTGTCAGATCACCAGGTATACTGTTTTGAACGTGGCACACCAGTTTCTTTTTAGGATGGCCCCACGACGACAACCATCTAGGGTTCCGAGCTTTGTGCGAGACGAGAGCCCACCGAGCGACGAGGCCTCGATGCAGGGCCCTTTTTCAGCGGAGGCACCGACGATACCACTACCCGCCGATCCACCGATGTTACCAGTCCCAACCGCTGAGAGTGCACATCGCCTTAGTGCACTGTACGAGTTTCAGCATCAAAGACCGCCCAGGTTCCGTGGGGAGACGGACCCTCAGGCAGTCAAGGATTGGCTGGAGGCAGTTGTACGAGTTTTCAGGTTAGTGAGGACACCAGCTGACCTCATGGTGATCCTTGCGGCGAGCCTCCTGCACGCGGAAGCAGGCAGATGGTGGAGCTTGATGCTCCAGGTGCACGACGAGGCATCTCTTCTTTGGACGGACTTTGAGAGCCCCTTCCGCTCAGAGTTCGTCCCAGCCACCCTCCGTGCGGTGCGCATCCAGGAGCTACTACAGCTGCGGCAGGGCAGCATGACGTTATCCCAGTACTCGGCGAGGTTTACCGATCTCTCACGCTATTCCACGGACATGGTACGTGACCCATTCTTCAGGGCTCGAAACTTTTAGCAGGGGATCAGGCGAGAGATCAGAGCTTCAGTTGTTTCTCACAGCATCCTGATGTAGACAGGGGTGTTGGAACAAGCCCTCTTAGTGGAGGGTTTCCTTGCTGAGCAGTCTCCAGCAGCAGGACCCACCACTAGCCGGCATGCGGCAGAGTCTTCTACAGTGGGCAGTAGGCAGATGATGCAGAGGTCCAAGAGGAATAGACCTACAGGTGGTCGACCGCATGAAACATGATCGTTTGTGTGAGGCACCCAGGGTGGAGAACGACTTACCATGAGCGGACAATGTTACTCCTGCGGCGGGGTTGGACACATGGCTCGTGACTGTCTGACCCGCCATACAGATGATCAGCAGATAAATGAAGGACCTCCCAGGCAGAGGCAGAGGTTCGATCGAGGCGGACTGTAAGGAGCAGGAGACCGTGGCAGGGGATCTGGCCGTGCAGTTGGAGGTGGACGACGCTTCGAGGTGTTTCCACCACCACCAACAGGAGTTCCACCCCGACCGCAGGGAACAAGTGGACATGGGAGAGCTCAGCTTCAGGTAGCTGAGGCATTTGACTATGGAGTTCTGGAAGCTGGCGGACAGGAGAGAAACTAGTTCCAGGCATGGAGGCCTTTTTTGATGGTGCTTATAGCTTTCTTTTTGTTGTGGTTGTATGTGTCTTTGTACTTAAGCTGCAGTAATAAAAGACACCTTTCTTGTGGCGTTTACTTTCCTGTACTCTCTTTATGTTGTTACTAAGAGGTTACGGTTTAAAAACTGTTGACTTGACCCTCACTTTGAGATACCTACTGGAGGAGACCCAGTGACCACACACTGATGCCGACAGTGTGACTCAACCCTTGGAGGTGAGAGTAACGGTTGGATCTCTTGGTAGTAGCGTCGAGGCCTTACGACATCATCCTTGGTATGGATTAGTATCATCCATGTTAGGATTGACTGTATTAGGCAAAGAATGTGGTTCATCCAGGCGATGAGACCAGATTTCACTTATCGGAAAGGAAGAAATCTTAGCAGCTCTTGTAGGACCAGAGAAGGTCCAGACCATCCAAGAGTGGATGAGGACAACTCAGATCCGACAAAAGTCTTGTGCTGACAGGAGGCGGAGACCACTAGAGTTCGAGGATGGTGACCACGTTTTCTTGCGGGTCTCACCTCGACGTGGATTACGGAGTTTTAGCCATGGCGGAAAGTTATCTCCGCACTTCATCAGACCCTTCTAGGTCCTCAACAAGGTAGGTGAGGTGGTTTACTGCTGGACCCATCCACCTCAGTTTCATCAAGTGCATGAAATTTTTCCTCGTATCTCAGCTGAGGAGATACGTGCATGACCCGACGCATATCATCGACCATGGGGAGTTGGACTTTGATGATGGGGAGACTTTCATAGATGTTCTAGTGGAGAACGAGGATCGACAGGAGCGGGTCCTACGTGGATGGTCGATTCCTCTGGTGCACTTTCACTGGCAGCACGAGAAGCTCCAGGAGAGCACTTGGGAGCGGGAGGCTCAGTTGCGTGCTCAATACCACTTTTGTTTCCCTAGTTTGTGTTATAGCTTTACGGGGACGTAAAGCTCTGAGGTGGGAGTAATGTAAAGACCCGTAAATGTCAAGGGAATTTTTTTTTCGTAATTTTATTTGGGATTTTACGAGTACGTAGTTTCTGACGACACCTGATTCCGAGGCCATGTGTGCCCAGAATCAATTTCCGAAGTTTAGCTCGGGTACATTCAGTGAACGAATGAGCGGGTTTTCCTAACTTTTGAGCCGGTGCTCGGAATCGAAATCTGAGGGAACCAATGAAACAGCAACGCCGGTAATTACTTAAGAACACCTTTTCTGGTGTTTTGTTTGCTCGGGAGTGGTTATTAATCAAATGAGTTAACTAAAGAATAAAAATAAAATTTTGTGCTACAAATTTTATTTCTATTCTAGGTAGTTTAAACCTATGCTTGGTGGTTGGAGTGGGACCCACTAATATCCTAACTCCACTAGGTAGGATATTAGTGAAGTGGGGGCCACACGAGCCCCACCCCTTTAAATCTTTTTTTAACCACCCTCTCGTGCATTTAAATTGTAACTCACCCGCACCCCGAATTAATGGCAAGTCAACCCTCAAAATTAATTTGAATATTAAACGCTCCTCAATTAATTCAATTAATTCAATGTGATCTGTTTTATTATAAAATTAATTACTTGCGTGTGTTTTAATTAAATAATACAAGACTTATTTTATTGGGGGTTGATTTTGTTGTGCGAAAGAAAAGATAGGACTCTTGCGCTCTTGAGGACTATCTTCTTCCTCCTTGAAGAATGCGAAGAACACACCGTCACCAACGAAGAACGCCGACCTCCGATGAAGTTTGATGAATAAACGCTTATTCCTCGGAGATCAACGACGCGACGCCGTGTCCCGCAACGCCGAAGGTCCTCTTCTCCGCAACACCGTGCACCGCGACGCTGTGTACCATGACGCCATGTACCGCGACGCCGACGATTCTCTTCCGCGACACCGTCTTCCATGACGTCTTTTCCCGCGACGATCCTTGCTTGACAAATTCTTCGAGGCAGGTTTTTGGAATTCTGTTCGTGATTATTCTTTCTGTTCTTCATCTTTTTTTTATGGCCTCCTGTTATCGGATTAACGGGAGGAGGCCAGACCGCACGAACACGACCGACCATCCTCCCCCTTTTTGGTGACGTGTTTGTCACGGCGCGAACAAAGGTAGCCCGGTGCAAGGGCACTGTGCAGAAACAAAGAAGAATGGGCGAAGAAGTGCGGCACCGTCACGCCGCACCGTTGAGGTCGAACAAAACCGCGGCCGGAGTCGGGGCCGCAGAGGCGATTCGAAGACTCCGCGATTTGTTTTTTTGGGTGTGCGGATCGACAGGAAAAAATGAAGCAGGCCGCAAGGGCGTTTTGTACCCTTCGCAGTAATCTAATGATCCCAGGAGATCCGCAGATGCAGACGGCGGGGAAAATGGACCACCGGAGCGCGTACGGTGGTCCGCAGAAGGCGATGCCGGTAGGAGCCGCCGCAGCTGAAGCCGCAGCGGCGGCGGGACGATCGGATCTCGCGGCCGCGCGGGATCCGGGGGAGACGCGGCAGCCAGCGTCGCGTCCAGTACCAGGGGCGGGGGCAGCGCACCCCCCACGTCCACTCAGTGCGCAGCACCCGTGGAGCCGGACCGGACGCACTGGGCCGGGCCGGGCCCAGACCCCCCATTTCGGACTATTTTCAGTATTTTGCCCATATCTTGGGCTTCAGACCTCCGATCGACGCAATGTCAGTTGCATTGGGATCCTTGGATCGAGAAGGTCATTTCGGTATACTACACTCAAGGTTTCATAGATATTTGTGTATGGTCGAGTTGGTTCAAACACAAAACCAACCGGGCCCTTGGAGCGGAAATGCTTATAACTTGAGCTCCGGACTTCCGATTGATGTTCCGTCGACTTTGTTGCATTCCTATTAGTGAGACAGACCTTTTGGCTTACTCTGATCGAGGTTTGGACGCAGCTGGAGTGCGGTCGGGTTGGTTTTGACTTAAAACCAATCGGGCCCCTAGGACGGAAAAACCAATAACTCTCAGACCGGGCGTTCGATTGACGCGTCGTCTGTCGCATTGTGTTCCTTTTGACGAGACGGAACATTGGGATACATCAACTCTGGACTACGTGTTAGTTGATGTATCGACCTCTTGGATTTTGGAGTGGACCCTCCCAGAACGAGCATGCTGTGTGCGGAAACCCTAGAGCTGGCTGAGACTTGACAACTGCTGATTGATCGACTCGGTGTGTTTCGGATAGCCCAGTGGGGAGCGCTTGGTTGTAGAGGAAGACCCACGGCGGAGGAACGCTTGGTTGTAGCGGCAGACCCGCGGTACTCAACAGAAGGAGTACCTCTGTAGGCTATGAGGGGGAGCGCTTGGTTGTAGCGGCAGACCCATGGTGGGAAGCGCTTGGTTGTAGTAGCAGGCCCACAGTACTTGAAGGGGGAGTGCTTGGTTGTAACAGCAGACCCATGGTGGGAAGCGCTTGGTTATAGCAGCAGGCCCACAGTACTTGAAGGGGGAGCGCTTGGTTGTAGCAGCAGACCCATGGTGGGAAGTTCTTGGTTGTAGCAGCAGGCCCACAATACTCGACAGGTGGAGTACTACAGCAGTCCAAGGTTAGTGGGAAGTGCTTGGTTGTAGCGGCAGGCCCACTGTACTCGATAGAGGAGGAGTTCCCCAACAACTATGGTTTTGACATCATGATTAAATCCTGGATTGAGTTGGGTCACTTGATAACTTAGGTATATGTATGGGCATATATCTAGGTAGTGGTTATCCGTTGATTTCATAACCTTTGTGTTTCTTCATGATTGAGATGGGTTACTTGATAACTTAGGTATAAGTATGGGCTTATACCTAAGTAAGGGTTATCTGTTGTGATCCTTCTTTTTGGTTATCCTTGTTGGATTTAGTGAGACCTTGAGGGTCTCGGGGTCCCTACTGAGTATCGTATAATCACCCCTGCACGGGCTATGCCCGCACCTCATTGTGTTGGTTGCAGACGATGGGCAGCGCTGACAGAGGCCGAGTGTTCGAGGACTGGACGGTACCCGGAGGTGGACCTCATGACGAGTCAGTATCTAGAGGTGGACTTCACAGTGAGATGATACTCGAAGGAGGTTGACGGGCGAGTGCGTTGTGGAGGCTATCTATACCTACCCTTCAAGTAGGATCCGTGGTGGACGATCCAGGAGCTGCGCTATCTGTACCTACCCTTCAGGTAGGATCCGAGGTGGACGGCCTATGAGCTGCTTCTTTTCTTCCAGCTGTTTGTTTTTTCTTTTGTACTTTCATTCAGTTGTAGCTGTACTTTCAGTTGGATTTGTATTCTGGCCCACTTACTTTTGTACCCTGTTTTACGTAGTGTTTTCTTCTGTTGGCTTACTCTGTGGTGTTTGTTTACTTTATAAAGGCAATGCCTTCCCCTTTTGTAGGGTTTTACGCCTTTGGTGCTAGTCGCCAGCCCCTGGCCTATGGTAGGCGGGCTTGGGGTAGTCACGGAACGGGCCCCGAGGGAGGGTCGTGACATTTCCCATTCTTGATGCAGTCACAACACCTACCTGGGTAGAAGTGGTGCCACTCTCTTTAATATGTTTTTCCCCAACAGAGGGGAGATCATCCCGAAAGCTCCCTTTCCCCCCTTTCTGCCACCTTGATTGAAGAAGGCATCTTTAATCACATAGGCTACATCCAGGTCATTATCAGAGGATTGCCTATAGCTTGATAAAACCACAAGGGGATCCTTGGTAGACCCAGAAATCTGCAAGCACTATTCTACACCATCTACAACATGAACACTATGGAAAAAACAACCTTTTACGATGGGTTATTTGCGACCGGTTAGCTGCCCGTCGCAAATATCTTCGGCCCGTGATGCACGTCAAACCATGAGAAGAATATTTTCTATGGGAATATACCCTCATCGCAAATACTATCACGTCGTTTTTGTTATTCGTGATGGGAGTTTACTCCTATCAGCAATGTTGTGTCGGCATGAAAGTATCAGTGACGGGACCCGTCACACATACCTTTCCTCATTTTTTGTTTTTTGTGACGACATTTTCTCTCATCGCAAATAAATTATCGGCAGAGCATATTTGTGATGGGACCCATCGTAAATACTTTTATTAATCGTCATCGTAATTAATACTAGTGACACTAATTGTGACGGGACCCTTCGCAAATACTCTGGTCGCAAATGCTCTAATCTATATATACCCCCACCTGAATTTTTCAATTTCAATATTCTCTGAACTTCTCTCTCATTCTCTACTCTCATATTCTTCTCTTTACTTTTTTCAAAGTTTTAAATTTTAGAATAGAGTAACTTTTAAACTTTGCATCCAATGAAAGATTCAGTTTTAAGATATTTATTTAATATTTTTATTTTTTATGAAATTTATTTTATTGTATATTAGTAATAATAATTATTTATTAGTGGTAATTAAATTTAATTGGAATTGGTTATTTTTATTTTTCATTAATTAGCTTTAGAAATATTTTGTTTTAATTAGCGGTAATGTTTTTAATTAAAAGTAAACAATTTTAATTTGTAATAGTTTGGTTCAATTATAAGTAATTTGTAATAATTGGTAATAATTAGTATTAATTAGTAATAATTAGAATTAATTAGTAATAATTAATATTGAATAGTAATAATTAGAAATAATTATAATTAACTAGCTACAATTAGTAATAATTAGAAATAATTAGCTATAATTAGTAATAATTAGTAATAATTAGTAATAATTAGTAATAACTAGTATTATATTGTATTAACTAGTATTAATTAGTATTGATTAGTATTGATTAGTATTAATTAGTAATAATTAGTAATAATTAGTAATAATTAGTAATAATTAGTATTAATTATTAATAATTGGTAATAATTGGTTTTAATTAGTAATAATTAGTAATAATTAGTTATAATTAGTAATAATTAGTAATAATTAGTAATAATTAGTAATAATTAGTAATAATTAGTAATAATTAGTAATAATTAGTAATAATTAGTAATAATTAGTAATAAATGATATTAATAATTAATAATAATTAGTAATAGTTAGTAATAATTAGTGATAATTAGTATGAATCAATAATAATTAGTAATAATGAGTAATAATTAGTAATAATGAGTAATAATTAGTAATAATTAGTATTAATTAGAAATAATGAGTAATAATTAGTATTAATTATTATTAGTTAGTAATAATTAGCAATAATTAGAATTAAGTAGTAATACTTAGTAATAATTAGTATTAGTATTAATTAAAATTAATTAGTATTAATTGTTATTAATTAGTATCAATTAGTAATAATTACTATTATGCTCTATTAATTAGTATTAATTATTAATAATTAGTAATAATTAGTAATAATTAGTAATAATTAGTAATAATTCCTAATAATTAGTATTAATTTGTATCAATTATTATTAATTAGTAATAGTAAATAATAATTAGTAATAATTAGTAATAATTGGTAATAATTATTAGTAATTATCATTAATTATTATCAATTAGTACTAATTAGTAATAATTAGTATTATTTAGCTACAATTAGTAATAATTAGAAATAATTAGCTATAATTAGTAATAATTAGTAATAATTAGTAATAATTAGTAATAATTAGTAATAACTAGTATTATTTAGTATTAACTAGTATTAATTAGTATTGATTAGTATTAATTAGTATTAATTAGTAATAGTTAGTAATAATTAGTAACAATTAGTATTAATTAGTAATAATTGGTAATAATTGGTATTAATTAGTAATAATTAGTAATAATTAGTTATAATTAGTAATAATTAGTAATAATTAGTAATAACTAGTATTATTTAGTATTAACTAGTATTAATTAGTATTGATTAGTATTAATTAGTAATAATTAGTAATAATTAGTAACAATTACTATTAATTAGTAATAATTGGTAAAAATTGGTATTAATTCGTAATAATTAGTAATAATTAGTAATAATTAGTAATAATTAGTTATAATTAGTAATAATTAGAAATAATTAGTAATAATTAGTAATAATTAGTAATAATTAGTATTGATTTGTTTTCATTAGCATTACTTAGTATTAATTTGCATTAATTAGTATTAATTAGTAATAATTAGTATTTATTAGTAATAATTAGTGATAATTAGCAGTAATTAGAAATAATTAGTAGTAATTAGCACTAATTATTAGAAATTAGAAGTAATTAGTAGTAATTAATAATAATTAGTAGTAATTAGTAGTAATTATTTTTAATTAGTATCAATTAGTACTAATTATTATTAATTAGTAGCAATTAGTATCATATTTTTCTTATATCAAGTTAATCAAAAATAGATTTTTTATTTTTTATTTTCAGAGAAATATGGAGCAAGGTTGTTGACAAAAGTCTTTATTACATAATTATAATTGGATAAATCGAATCCAAATTGTTCTGTTATAAATCTTATATACATTGTTGGTGTTGAATCTTTTTTATCATTTGCATCATCAAAAGAAGAAGTTGTTTTAGAAGGTACAATTAAGTGTCCTTGTAAGAAAAGTGATCTAAGGAGGTTTGACACATTTGATAATGTTGGGAACCATCTATTATGTTTTAATTTTTTGAAAAGATTATGTTTTTTGGTATCAACATGGTGAACATAGTTCCGTAGAAGATAATAATAATTTGGTTTCAAATCCACCACTGTTTCAAAAATTATTACATGATGTGGTTGGTCCATCTTTTCAACAAATTGAAACTCAGGATGATATTGATTTAACTCCTGAGTTGGAACTATACTAATTTTATGAGTTGTTGAAGTCCACTAAGGATTCCTTATATCCTAGATGTAAGATAAGAAAATTTGAAGTGGTTTCAAAATTTATGGCTATTAAATTAGATGATGGAATGTTAAATAGTTTCTTTGATCAGATATTCTCTTTGGTTAAAGCACTATTACCTAAAAAAATGTGTTTCCTACAAATTTATATGAGAGCAAGAGGGTGTTTGTAATTTGGGTCTTAGTTATCAGAAGATTAATGCATGTTCAAATGATTTCATATTATATTATGGTGAAAATGAGTCAATAGTTAGTTTTCCAACATCTGGAAAATCGAGGTATAAAGAGGCTCAACTGGGAAAGTATGGGTTAATTCCTATAAAATAGTTGAGTTATTTTCCACTTACACCCAGATTGAAGCATTTATTTATGTCTTTGAACACAACATCATTGATGTTATGACACAAAACCAATATTTTAACCATTAAAAGGATAAATCATCCCTCTAATGGTGATTCATGGAAACAGTTTGACCAAGTACATCTATATTTTTATTCCGAATCATGAAACGTGTGATTGGGTCTTTTTACTAACAGTTTATGTCCATTTGGTTCTTATGGTAGTCAATATTCATGCAGGACTATCTTTATAACTCCATACAATTTACCTCTTTAGATGTTGACGAATGAGCCGTATATCTTTTTGACCTTATTAATTCCAGTACATCTAAAAAAGAATATCAATGTTCATTTAAATCCATTGATTTATGAGTTAAATTTATTGTGGATTAATGGTGTCAGCACATATGATGATATTGCGAAATAAAATTTCTTAATGAAAGCTGTAATGATGTGGACAATTAGTGACTTCCCAGCATATGGAATGTTATCTGGATGGAGTACACATGGTACAAAATCATTTCCATACTTTATGATAGACAGTAAGTCATTTATGGTCATCAATGGAAGATAACCTTGTTTCTTTGACTATTATAGAATATTTCTTCCTATCGATAATCCTTTTCGAAGGAAGATATATCATTTCAGAAAAGGTACAATTGAAAGAGATGAACTTCCAACAATGATCTCAGTTATTGAGTTAAAATATATTATCTCTTCATGAACTCACATTACCTTTAGACCAAATATAAACCAATAAAAAATAGATGGCTTTAGGGAGAAACACAATCGGAGAAAAAGAGCATTTTTTGGGATCTTCCATATTGGTCTGATTTGTTGGTCCGTCACTTATTGGATGTCATGAAAATTCAGAAGAACTATTTTGATAATATATTTTATATAATTTTGGACACACCTGGTAAGACCAAAGATAATGTGAAGGTACGATTATATCTTTCCCAAATTTTTAGGTGACCAGAACTTGAACTATTTAAAAATGACAGATCACATAAGTTAATGATGCCAAAAGAGGATTATATAGTTTCCAAAGAAAATTGTTTATTATTTTATTATTGGATTGAATATTTGATTCTTACATATGGTTATGTTTGCAATTTTTCTAGATGTATTATAAATGGTCATATTACTGGATTAAAAATTAATGAATTTCATGTTATAATGGAAAGAATTATACCAATTGGATTTAGAGGATTCTTTAATTCTATGATTTGGGATTCTATAACAAGAAATATCATTTTTTTAGAGAAATTTGTGCGGCGAAAAAAGACTATAATGAACTAAGTATAATGCAAGAAGATGTTGTTTTAATTTTATGTAAATTGGAAAAAAATAATCCCATCATATTTCTTTGATTCAATGGATCATTTGATATTGCATTGTCCACATGAAGTAAAATTTGTAGGTCTAATATAATTCTGATGGATTTACCCATTCAAGAAATGCATGTAGAAATTGAAGAAAAAAGTACATAACAAAGCATCGGTTGAAGGATAAATTATAGAAGCTTATTTTTAGGAGGAAATTTCTTTCTTCTGCTCTCATTATTTTCAATTTAAATATCCATAAAAATATAACCGCATGGGCCATAATGAGGTAAATGTTATTGATGAATTGAATAATCAATTATCAAATTTCAATTAGCCCAAACATGGTTTTTTTGGAGTTCATGAATGATGGGTTTCAGATGATGAACATCACATGGATCATACATATGTTTTTATGAACTATGATGAAATGACACCATTTTTACTATGAGTTCTCCTATCACTTATATATATATGTAAATTAATATTATTTTATTTGTATATTATATGATAATCATATAAATAAATAGTTTCCACAAATTACTGCTGTTGCTCTTGAAGAATGTTGGAAAAATAATTTTACCTATTGGTTTCAAAAACTAGTAAAGTAATTTTTTTATGGTTAAACATATAAAATCAATTTTTTACTTGTTATATTGATAATTGTTTTTTCAATTTTTAGGTATCTCAACATGCTGATAAAATTGATAATTGATTGTGTGTATTGGGTAACCTACCATCCAAAATGGTAAAATATTATAATTTGTTTGTGGTGAATGGTTTTCAATTTCCTATAAATTCATATGTGGTATCAAAAAGCAATGAATAATGGTGTTTTCTTGAGAGGATATTATCATAGAGAAATTGAAGTTTACTTTTACAGTATGCTAGAAGAAATAATTGAATTGTTTTATTTGGGACAAAATTATGTAACCGTGTTTAAATATCATTGGTTAGATACTAATAGATGATTTCATGTTCATCTACACCATGGAATCATTGATATTAAATATAAAATAATTCTTTTAGTAAATTAATCATTTTTATTGGATCATCAGGTACACCAAATTTATTATGAAAATCATCATGATCCTTCAAGAGAGTTAAGTATCTAGTAGAGCATAATAAAAATGAAATCTCATGAAAATAATTTTATCTAAAGTGAATGTGGTTCCAATGAAGTTTAAGGAATTGATATTTTTCAAGAGACTATTCCAAATCCATCTTATCCATGGAGAAACACAAATATCGATGTTGACACCCCATAGTTATGGTTCGATGGTGATGATGATGTCATTGATGTAACAAATGAATTTGAAATAATAAGAGATGATGAAGATAAAACTTCTATGGAAATTGATGATAATGAGGAGGAATATGAATATATTTACACCATCATATAAAAATATGATGATGAAAATGAATATTGACATAGTTAAAGTCTAGTTATAATCATATATAATGTATAACTATATACAATACTTGTTTTAAACTATTTACCAATAATAGTCATTTGGTGTCTCAAATGGCCGATGAGCGTTTATCTGATATATTTCATGAGTTGGAGAAGACTTATCTACCCATTGATGAGCATGATTCTACATCATTTGACCCTCAGACTTTTGGTGGTTAAAAGATGACTTAGAGAGGTCACTATTTTATGAGATTGATTATTTGTGGCCCTATCCATAAGCGATGTCCACGTCTTGAGTTTGATCCATGCATGTGAAGGTATGTTTAGTTTTTTATTTTAGTTAGTTTTCATTAATTTTCATTAATTAATTTATATACTAATTGTTTGATTATTTGTTCTTTTTTTCATAGATTTTCACATATAGATATTGGATAGGGTAGTGCTATATTGTGGAATTATTTTTATATAGCACGAGTGACATGGGATCAGATTCCCATTGATGTTTGACACTGCATGTTTGATTATTGGATGGTACGTAAATAAATAATAGTTATTTAAAAATTTATTTAATTAGTAACTTTATATTATTAATTATTTATAGGGTTTTGGGTATCCTATTAATGATAGAACGTAGAACTCTATCTGAGAGGCATGAGGGGTATGTATGTATGATCATTGTTACTAGTTTTTTGCAAAATTTTGAAAGTAGGATTCACATATTTTGATAAGTCTTACTATGACCACTAAACAGATTTCATCTCTTCTTAGGTTTGGGATGGATTATGTTCATACTATATGGGATAAAATTTTCAGAGGAGTGCATCAATAGGTCGATAGAATCAGGGGAGGTAGGAGGATAAACATCGTGTTGGTAGTCATACATTCAGTGTGCATCAACGACATATGGTAATTATTTTTTTATACTTTATATAAGTTCTAATGTGAATTATTTATTTTATAATCATACAGGTGATTGAATATCCTAATATTACATATTTATATTTTTATAAGAATATGTACAATGATCATGTCACTAAGGATATTACTGGTGGTCTTCATCGGAATATTTTGGTAAGTATAAATTTTTTGAGTTTTAAAATTAACTGTAAATAATTTTTCAATTATATTAATTTTAAATTTCAATTGAAGAAGTCATTTGAGGCCGCTAATTCTCAGAGAATGGATGAGAGTCAGACTGAGACAAAGGATCATACCACCAATAAAACAACATTTGATGACGAAACATGGATGCAAACAACTTAGTATTCCTTAGAGAAAGGCTGAGTTGTTGGTATCATCTCTCGATTGATGCTTGAGAGTTATTATGGTACCGTTGTGATGTCGGTGTCCAACTCTAGGGTAGATCATGGAGAGTCATCATCATCTACTTCATAGTATGAGGATCAGTTGTAAGCTCAGGGTGAGCTTATAGAGACCAGGTATCGGGAGTAGGAGGAGCTCCGTCGACAGCAACAATAACAGCAGGAGTGTAATGAACCAAACTGTTAAAAATAATATTCCTTTTTTATTTAATCAAATGTCTTACAAAGTAATATGGTTATAGAAAACACATGAACTTATTTTGTTTTATTATATCTAATTGGATTTAAATTATCTTTAAGTATCTTTACCATTGATAATATATCCATTGAATAGTGATAACATGGTTATTATAAATATAGGGTTTTATCAAATCCAATTGACATGGACAAAGGAAGTGATGGCCTCAAACAGTAGGATAGTACCCTATGAAGCCCATTTATCAGAGATTCCAAGGGGGATATAATTTCTTGGCTTTTCCCTTGACTAATACCAAGCTGAGATCCAACAACTTAAGCATTATAAAAACCATTTATGATAGAAGTTCAAGCTCATAGAGATCACGACCTAAACCATTTTCGCTAAACCGCCCCCTAAAAGTACCACCATCGTGCACCTAATTATTAGGTAATTTATAGGTTTAATAAAGGTATATTTATCAAGACACTAGCATTATGAATATGTACTTTTTTATAGAATAATGAATATATTTTCATTTTATTATTGTTACTTTTTAAATGATATTTATTTTGATACAATAAAGAAGAAATTGTATTTTTGGTTAATATTCAAATTCAATTAATGAATTTATGAATTAATTTATTTTTGAAATAAATAATATTTTAATATTATTAAATAAATTTTATCATATACAAATGATCATATAATTTTTATGAATTCAAAAGTAAATTTTATAGGGGTTCAAAAACTATTATTGTCAAAAATCCGTCATTTTTAATAAATGTCTATTATTATTTTAAATGTTAAAAATCACATATTTAGAAAATTAGTTAGATAAAATGAATATTATTTTTGGAATTATAAAGTCAAAATTATCTAATGGTGAATTTTTTATAATTTTCTGAGGTAGTCGAATTTTTGGGTAAAAATTAAATACTTTATAAATATACTTTGTGTATTATGACATCATAATGAACCAAAAGTGATATAATAATTAATATTAATGGTGTCCACAACCAAATATATGTTTTCCATTTAAAATAATTTGATTTTAATTATTTTTTAAATCCATTATGAATCCTCCAAAACATGTACTATATTCTATGGTTTTAAAATCCTTTATTTAAGAGTATGACTCACCTCCATGAAAGAAAGGGAATTATTTTATTATTTTATTCCCTTTACCTCAAAAAATAATGTAGACCAATCCCATTTGGATGAAACCATGGGAAAAAATATGGTTTGTTTTGTGGTTTTTGATATTTTATTATGTAGAGTCCTGAACAAAAATATAAAGAAATCCCCCTATTTTCCTATATAAAATGACTCAAGATCCCAATTTTCTTCACTAAAAATCAGTATATCCCATATATACTTTTCCCTTAACTCTATAGAGTCCTCCCAAGGTTCCCTCAAGTTCTCAATAATCTACACCCAAGCCTTTGGAGTCTCACACTCAAGTAAGGGATCCTCACCTTCTTCTCCTCCTTTCAAATTCAAGTACCTTATTTGAAATTAGTCTTCTAATAATTTAATTTGGTTATATTTTAATTCACTTATAATAATTCAATTACTTACCAATTGATGTTATTTGAATTATGGATCATTTATCCTCCCTCATTTCTACCCTTATCTAAGTCATTACTATGTCGGAATTCTATAAGAGATCCTCCACTCCCCTCTTTTATAAAACACTCCTTTTATGATATGTCTTTTAAATTCAGTTTTCATATATTGGGATATGTTCTTACATATGAACTTTACCACAAATTTTATTTATAAATGAAAATATCCCCTTTCACTACCATTTTCCCTCCTATGAACCTTTATGTACACCCATTACCATGCTGAAAGTTTGTAAGGGTTCTTTCCTTTATCGTCTTTATTAAAGTTTCCTCAATATCATGTGACCTCTATTTCTAATTACTCATATTGGGAAATGTATTTTAATGTACCTATTACTTTAAATTTCATTTCTAAATGATGAGATACCCATTTCTCTTTCATCAACCCATTTTATGAATTTTTATATGACGTCGTTATGCTGTGGAAGTTTCACCACAATTTTCCATGCCAAAAAATTATGTAGTGAATACCATACCCATTTTTTCTATAAAAGGTATTTAACTTTATGCATGTATACTTATTTATTTGGGACTTAAATTTATTTATTACACATTCCTTGATCATGGAATAAATTATGATGATGAATGAATCCATGTTGTATGATCTATGTGACATAGTTAAACATGAGTATGAAATGAATATGATGGGTGCACCCAAATAGTGCTCCAATGCATTGGGTAATGTTTAATATCATGATACATCATATTGGGATAAGGAGTGGGCCTGATTCCTTTATGGGAAATTTCCCACCAAGATTTCTTGATAGGTTTAGCCTTAAAAAATGTTTATGATGTAGTGTTTTAAGTTTCTACCACATTTCCTATGTTATGATTATCATTCTATATCATGTATCTTGGTTCATGTTTATGATTAATACTATTTTTATGACTCATTGATATGCCTATTGTTTAACATGTATTATACTCTCTATGTTATTCCATGTTTATTCCCTTATTGGACTTTATAGCTTGCCCCTTTCTTATGTTTTTCCTCGGGTTATCCCATACAGTTTTAAGTACGAAGGAAAGTTATGAACTTGTTAAGTAGGTTTTCAACGAAGAGGATGTATTTTCATGTTTTGAGTTGTAATGTAATGTACCTAATTCCCAAATACACTAAACTTCTCAATATTTTGGGTTGTATTAAGTGTAATATTATGAAATAAATCAATTATTAGTGTGAAATAAATATAAGAGTTTTTATAGTTTGTATCAGAGAAAATGTTTAGTTATTTTTGGGATTTGGATTAGATAACTCTAGTGAAATCCTTAGGTACAAGACTATGTATATGAAAACATCTTTAAATTTTGGTAAGTATAGAGTAAGTGTTTTATCAAGAAAATACATCCCTATCTATATACTATAAGTGGACGTGGTTCTGGCATAAATGTTCCTAGGAGTAACAACTCCGACAAGGTGTTTCGGGCCTGAATCGGGGTAACCTGGTATATAACAACGAGCCTCACTACACACCTAGTTTTACACTCATGGGGGATATGCTTTGGAAAATTCATAAGATCATTACAAACCATTTTTAAGGGAATAAAAAAATTCCTATAAGAATTCATGTTAGGAAATAAATCATGGAGAACATAGATTGAATCCTTAAAATTCATAAGTTAAGAAAATAAATGTAATTTATAAAGTCATCCCTATAATTTCATCATATTACCTTTTATGAGTTTAATAATTTAAAAATAATCACTGCTAATTTTCTTTTTATTCTATCCAATGGCTGAAAATAGGAGGAATCTGATAAAAAATCAATGCAATAGGCAATGTGATGACTACCACAATGAGATATCAAACCCAATGGGAGTAGGAATCAAAAAAATTGTGATGATACTCTATTAGATGAATCATTTTCAGAATAGAAACCAATATCAGGAGGGTATAAACCCCCCTAAGAGTGAATAATTCACAATTGAGATCTTCATGCGATTTCCTCTTACTTTCAATGGATCATCCAATCACTTAATCATGGAACAAAGGATCAACTACATTGAGAAGGCCTTCTACATCCTTCAATGTTACGAACAACAGAAGGTTATTCTGGATATTTATCATATGGAGGGATAAACTGATCAGTGGTGGACATTGATCAAGAATACAAATCTCTAGTAAGAGATCGAAGCAATGGAGTTGAAGGAATTCTGTATTTTCTTTTTGATAAATTATTTCCTCACACTCTCCATCTTAAAATGGAAAGGTATTTCCTTTCACTCAAGAAAAAAGAATATGAATCTATTGAGGCATATGAGGAAAATTTCACAATACTTTCATGATACACCTCTAGTTTTGTCATTACCCCTGAATTCAAGGGTTACCACTTCTTTGGTGGGCTAAAACCTAGTCTACGAAAAGCCTTGTAAATCCATCACTTTTCTAGTTATGAGAAAATTGTCTGATGTTCCCTAAAATTCATTATTGATATCAGTGAATCTCAATTGTATCATGAGGATAAGAATCATAGAGTGGTGTTTAATTATGATGGACCAATGGATGAATATAATGGTGAAAATAAATTCCAACATCCCACTTGTCAAAGTTACTAAAAGAAGCACCCTAGAAATTTCCTAAATGGAATGAAGAAATGATTTAGGTGTGGGAAGGAAGCTCACCCGGATGATGTTTTCCGATAGTAGAAACCCACCAATGTGACAAAATCAAGGAATGCTCCAGTAAAACCTCAATGCATTATAAATTTCTACAACTACAAGGAACCAGGGAACATTTCAAATCAATTCCCTAAGCCAAGGGTTTTCAAAGACAACCAACAATATCTAAGTAAGCCAGAGAGATATTTTTCCATCACAACTTACTGATGTGGATCCCAACAACAAAGTGGTGATAGGTACGCTATTTATTCATTCAAGGATAGCTAATTTACTTTTTGATTTCGGTTCTACGCATTCCTTTATACATGAAATCTTGGTATAACTATTAAAATACCACCAAAATTCTTGGAAGTATATCTATCAATGAAAATAACCAATGGGTAAATTATTATATTCCAAATATATAAATCCAACCCTATAATAATTTTTGGTCTGAACTTCACATCAAACATTATCATTCTACCATTGGTGGAATTTGATGTAATTACAGGCATGGATTGAATTTCCCTATATAGAGCCAAAATAAATTAACATGAGAAGGAAATCACTCTCTGTATTGAGAATAAAATACCAATTTTTTATAAGTGAAAGGAGGATGAATATTCTTTAGCACCATCATCTAATTCATGGATATTATTTCCCAATAAACAAGCATATCTATCTCAAATAATTGAGTCTAATAAAAGGATCATCCTCAAAGACTTGCCTATTTTGAGGGAATATATTTACATGTTTCCTGAGGAATTGTATGGTATTCCTCCTAGCTGAGAGGTTGAACTTTAAATCAATATTATACCCGGGGCATTTCCATTATCCAAGACTCCATATAGAAAGGCTATTGTGGAAATTGATGAGCTGAAGAAAAACTAAAGGAGAATCCAAATAAAGGTTTCATACACCCAAGTGCTTCACCATGAGGTGCACCGGTCCTCTTTGTCGATAAGAAGGATGGGTCAATATACCTTTTCATTGATTATTGTGAGCTCAATAAGATCGTAATAATGAATAAGTATCTTATGACTCAGGTTGATGACTTGGTCAATCAGCTATATGGAGAAAAAGACTTCTCCAAGGTGGATCTTCAGTCAGGTTATTATCAAGTAAGGTTGAAGAAGGCAGATATCCCCAAGACCACTTTTCATACAAGGTGCGAGCACTATGATTTCATAATGATTCCTTTCATACTCACTAATGGTCCAAAAATTTTCATGGACTTGATTAATAGATTCTTTAGAGATTATCTCAACAAATTTGTGGTAGACTTTATAGATGAAATTATAATATATTCCAAAAGAAAATAGTAGCATAAGAAGCATCTAAGAATTGTTCTAAAGATCCTATTAAAGGATAATATTTACACCAAGTATAGAAAATGTGAGTTCTAATTAATGTAAGTTTCTTTCATGGGGATTATCATCCCAATAAATGGGATATATGTTGACCCTTCAAAGACAGAATCAATTGAAGGATGGTTAAGGAAAACATCCATGATAGATATCCATATTTTCCATGGGTTATCTGGGTTATCTGGGTATTATTTACAATTTGTGAAAAATTTATCATGATTTTCAAACCCTATTAGCACGCTAACTCGGATTGGAGTCAAGTTTTCTTGGAATGATTAATGTGAATAAATCTTAAATGAGTTAAAAAGGTGGCTTATCACTTACTTTGTTCTCACACTAACCACAAGTTGATAACTTCTTGTAATATTCAACGATGCTTTGAAGAATGTATTAGGATGTGTGTTGAGGAAAAATGAAAAATTCATATCCTATGCTTCAAGGATGTTGGAAGTTCATGAATAAAACTATCCAACGCATGATCTGGAGTTGGCTGTAGTGATCATTGATTTAAAAATATGGTGTCATTATCTCTTTGGGGGGAAGTGTAAAATATATACAGATAGAAAAGTCTCAAATATATATTCACACATAAAGAGTTGAATATGTTCCAATGAAGATGGTTAGATATGGTCAAGGACTATGACTTCTCAATTCACTACCATCATAGTAAAATGAATAAAGTGGCAGATGATCTAAGTAGAAAGGATCCATCAATTTTATCATTGATGTTAATTGAGAAGGATCTAATCATCTTATAATTGAATAGTATATACATGATAATCATAAAGGAAGAACATCATCAATTCTTTCAAAAATTATTCATAAACCATATCTTCTAGAAAGGTTAAAGGATGCTCAAAGAAATTATATGGTAATTTAAAATAAAGTGGAAAATATAAGGAAAGGTAAATCCTCAGTGTTCAATTTTAATGATGAAGGAATTGTGAGATTTGACTCAAGACTATGTGTTCCATCACATCCTAAGTTAAAGAAGGGATTATTGGATGATGTGCATAGTTCAACTTTCTCCATTCACACAGGAAGAAAAAAAATGTATCAAGATATTTGTGAGCACTATTGGTGGGAAAATATGAAGAAAGTGATTGCTGAATATACATCAAAGTTCCTGGTATATCAGCAAGTGAAGGTTGAAAGTCAGAAGTCTAAGGGGATGATGAAACTATTAACCATACAAACATGAAAATGGGAGAAAATCACCACAAAAGTTTTCATCATACTTCCAAAGACATCTAGGGGAAACAATGCTCTATGGGTTATTGTGGACTGTCTTACAAAGGTAGTTCACTTTATCACAATTTGAGAGGAAGTATCACTAGATCAACTGGAAAAGATATACATCAAATAATTGGTTAGTTTTCATGGATTACCACTATCAATTGTATCTGATCGAGATCCGAGATTCACCTCCATGTTATGGAAAAGTATCTAATATGCTCTAAGCACTGAGCTAAACTTCAGTATGACCTATCATCCTCAAACTGATGGCCAATATGAGTAGACCATTCAGACACCAGAATACATTTTGCGAGTATGTTATATGGAATTCAAAGTAGGTTGGGACCAACATCAACCTCTAGTAAAGTTCTCTTACAATAAAAATTTCTACTCAATCATCCAAATGGATCCCTACAAATCCATTTATAGGAAGAGGTGAATAACACCTGTGTGTTGGGGTGATGTTGGGAAACATAAACTGCTAGGTCCAGAAATGGTTGAGGAAATGATGGAGAAGGTTAAGACCATTCAATATTACATCAAGTCTTCTCAAAGTAGATAAAAAATTTATGCTGAAAATCATTGATGAGACCTTGAGTTTGATGTTGGAGACATGATATTCCTTCACATATCTCCATGGAATATGGTGATGATATTTTTAAAGAAGGGAAAGATTATTCCAAGTCACATCAACCCTTTTGAGATCCTTGATCACATTGTAACGATGGTCTATCAATTAGCACTCCCACCGAACTTATCTCATGTACATGATGTATACCTATTAAGGAATTATATACCATACCCATCACATGTACTCAATCCAGAGGTGGTACCATTGGATAATGAAATTTCCTCTAAAGAGCATCAATTAAAAATCTTAGATCGCATAGAAAAATTTCTACGAAATAATACAATTCTCCTTATCAAAGTGTTGTGAAAAAACAACAAGTTTGAAGAAGAAACATGGGAACTAGAAGAGGGGATGGAGTAGAGTTACCCTCATCTGTTTTAGTGTGGGAATGAAAATTTAGACTGTGAAATTTCTTAAGGGGGGAATATATAATGACTCGAACTGTTATAAATAAAATTACCTTTTTGATTTAATTAATTTCTTATTTAGTAATATGGTTATAGAAAACAAAAGAACTTATTTTTTTATTAAATCCAATTGGATTTAAATTACTATTAAGTATCTTTACCATTGATAATGTAACCATTGAATATTGATCACATGGTTAGTATAAATATAGGGTTTTAACAAATCCAATTGACACAGATAAAGGAAGTGATGGTATCAACAAGTAGGATCGTACCTTATGAAGTCCATTTATCAGAGATTCCGAGGGATATAGAATTTATTTTCTTTTTCCTTTGACCAATCCAAATATGAGATCGAAAAGCTAAAGAATGAGAGAAACCGTTTATGGTAGAATTTCGAGCTCATCGAGATCACAACCCAAACCAAGTTCATCGAACCATCCCATGAAAGTCCCACCATCGTGCACCTTACTTCTAGGGCATCTTCGAGTGTATAAAGGGAATGTATAAAGACCATAGAATTATGAATATGTACTTTTTTATAGAATAATGAATATATTTTCATCATATTATTGTTACTTTGTAAATGATTTTAATTTTGTTACAATGAAGCACAAATTGTATTTTTGGTTAATATTAAAATTAAATTAATGGATTTTTTAAATAAATAATAGTTTAATAATATTAAATAATTTTATCATATATAAATGATAATATAATTTTTAAAAAGTCAAATGTAATTTTTATAAGGGTTTGAAAATTGTTAATGTCAAAAAACCAGTCATTTTTAATAAATATCAGTTATTATTTTAAAAGTGAAAATTCACATATTTATAAAATTATTTAGATAAAATGAGTATTATTTTTTTAATCATAACATAAAAATTATCCAATGGTAAAATTTTCATAATTTTCTAAGACAATCGAATTTTCGGGTAAAAATTAAATACCGTATAAATATACTTTATGTATTTTGACATCATAATGACCAAAAAGTGACATAATAATTACTATAAATGGGATAAATGAACAAATATATGTTCTCCATTTAAAATAATTCGATTTTAAGTTTATTTTAATTATTTTGTAAAGCCATTATGAATCCTCCAAAACTTATACTGTATTTTAAGGTTTTAAAATCATTTCTTTAAGAGTATGACTCACCGCCACATAATAAAGAGAATTATTATATTATGTTAGGCCCTTTACCTCATAAAATAACATATAGAATGCCCATTTGGTATAAAACATGGTTAAAAACCACAGTATGGTTTGTGGTTTTGGATATTTTATTATGTAGAGTCCAAAACCAAAATAATAGAGAAATCCCCATTTTTCCCATATAAACCCACCAAAGCTCCCAATTCCCTTCACTAAAACTCATTGCATAATGTAAAAACTCTACCCTACAGTCCCTATATACCAATGAAGGAACACCATAGATCTCAAGAAACCCCTCCCACGCCTTTTGAGTCACACACTCAAGTATGGGATCCTCACATTCCTCTCTTGCTTTCAAATTCAAGCACCTTCTGTGAAATTAGTCTTCTTTTAATTTCAGTTGGTTATATTTTAAGTAATTTATAATCATTACCATAATATACAATTGATTTTATATTTATTATGGATTATTTATCCTCCCCCATTTGTACCCTTACCTAAGCCGTTACTATGCTGAAATTCTGTAAGAGATCCTGCACTCTCCTCTTTTATCAAGCACTTCTTTTATGTTATGTATTTTAATTTCAATTTTCACATGTTGGGATATGTTCTTACATATCCCAATTACTTCCAATTTTATGTGTAAATTATTATATCCCCTTTAAATCTCATTTTCCCTCCTATGAACCCTTATGTACACCTGTTACCATGCTAGAATTTTGTAAGGGTTCTTTCCTTTCTCTTCTTTATTAAAGTTTCTTCAATATCGTATGACTTGTATTTCCAATTCCTCATGTTGGGTAATTTATATACATGTATGTATTACTTTAAATTTCATATATAAATTATGAGAGACCCCTTTCTCTCTCATCAAACCATTTTATGAATTTTTATGTGATAATGTTATGCTGTTGAAATTTCACTGCTATTTTCTTTGCCAAAAAAATTGTGTAGTGAAAACCTTACCCATTTTTCTATAAAAGGGATTATAGTTTATGCCCATATACTTATTGATTGGGGCTTACATGTATTTATTTCACATTCCTTGATCGTTAAATAAATCATGATGATGAATGAATCCATGTTTTTGATCTATGTGAAACACTTAAGCATGAGTATGGATTGAATATGATGGGTGTGCCCATATAGCACTCCAATGCATTGGGTAATGTTTAGTATCATGATACATCATGTTGGGGAAGAGAGTAAACCTGAATCCTTTATGGCATTTTTCCACCAAGATTTCTGGGTGGTTTTATCCTTGACATATGTTTATGATGTAGTGTTTTAATTTGTTTCCGCATTTCCCATGTTATGATTATCATGATATATCATGTCTCTTCATTAATGTTTAAGATTACTAGTCTTTTTATGCCACATTGATATGCCTATTGTTTAAAATGTATTATCCTCTCCATGTTATTCCATATTTATTCACTTACTCATCTTTATAGCTCACTCATTTCTTATGTTTGTCCTCAGGTTGTCCCATATAGTTTATGTACGAAGGAATTTTATGAACATAATAAGGAGATTTTCAATAAAAATGATGTATTTTCATGTTTGAAGTTGTAATTTAATGTAACTGATTCTAAATACACTAAAATTCTTGATATTTTTGGTTGTATTAAGTGTAATATTATGAAATAAATCAAGTATTAATGCAAAATAAAGACCAGGGTTGTTATAAGTAAGAGATGTGTCGATGGTAGCAACAACAACATAAGTAGACGATGGAGTACATGTGACGTCTGACTCATGGATTAGGGATGAAGTTCCCTCAACCACATCCTCTAGAAGGCCCCCCATTGATTTATGTATTTTTTTATAAACATTTTAATTTACATATGTTTTGTAATATTTTTATTAATTCATATATTTACAGTTCTATACGGTGAATATTTTATATTGTTGCAAATATTTTTTATTATTATTATTTTTATATTATTTACAATGGGTGATCCCTCCCATCACAAATACTTATTTTCAATGGGAGGTCCCTCCCATCGTAAATAATTTTTTTTAAACATATCAGATTATTTGCAACGAGATGGTATCCCATCGCAAATTTATTTTTTTGCAATGGCCCATCGAGTAAAAAAATATTTGTGACACTGTTTTTTGTGACTGGTTATTTTACGATGAGATACCTTCACAAATAGTTCAATGTTTTGTAGGAACTATACCTTCATTGCAAGAGGTTGCTCCTCCAGCATTGGACACCTGCTCAAATAAGAGGTCTTTAGGCTATATCACTATCTTGGCGGGTTGCCTCACATATGCATCAACAGAGTTATCCCAAGGTCTAGCATGGTATTTTTGAGGGGGAACCCATCCAGAAAATCCATGATGTGCATTAAGACAACCCACACCCTAGTTATTAGAGGGAGACTGAATTCCATGTGCTGGATAAATCTCTACAACAGGACTTGGATAAGAGTCATGCACAAAAAAACTACTAGTAACAATGGAAACAAAGGATGGTTGTGCCCCAACATTTCCCTGACCAGTACCAAAGGCAGGCCGGGTAGATGCTATAGAGGCATCACCACCTTCCATCTGGAAAGTTGCAGTCCCCATTTTTTGTTCTTTTTTGAGAATATCTACAAAAGCAGGCCTATCGTTCAAAGAGGTAAAAGTCCCATTTTGACCAGCCTTACAGACATTCCATGCACCATCAAAGATTTTAAATTGGGGTTGAGTATGTTGAGTAGATTCAGTGGACCCTTGCGCATTATAATTCAAGCATCTATAGATTTTTTAAGACATGAATTAATATCAGGGCCTCTTGCAGAACAAAAATCATAGAAGATTAACCTCTTTCAATTCAAAACCTCATGTCCTATAATCTTATAGTCCCTATAAAATTTAGGAACTTTTTCATATTCATTATTCAAAGAAATATCATCATCATCAGTGGAAATAAAAACCATGTCGACTAAAGTAGAACACAAATCTACTTCAACCAAAATATGTGCAAAATGCCTTATCTAGAAACATCAGTTTCTTTATCCATTTTAACTAGAATCTCAATTGCTATTGCAATGTCATGCAATATCCTAGGGTGCCAACGTTTCCAATTCAAACCGTATATTTATAATTATATATATTTATATATTGACATTAATATATATAATTATATAAATATGCCAAAAGCGGTGCAGATCATGAGGTATAATTATATAAATATATTTATTTATAATTATATAAATATTTTTATAATTATATAGACATATTTTTAAATATATATATATATATTTATAATTATAATTATAAATATATACATATATAATTATAAAATTACAATAAATACATTTATTATAATTTTATAAATATATATATTTATATATTAACATATATATATATATATTAATAAATATATAAATATATATGTTAATAAATAAATATATATTTATTAATAATTATATAAAAATATTTATTTATAATTATACTTATAAATAAGTGTATATATGTATATATTTATAATTATGATTATAAATAAATATATTTATTTAAATAATTATAAAATTATAATAAATACATTTATTATAATTTTATAAATATATATATTTATTTATATATTAATAAATAAATAAATAAATATAATTATATTTATAATTATATACAAATATTTATAAATATATTTATTTATAATTATAATTATAAATAAATATATAATTAATTATAAAATCATAATAAATATATTTATAATATTTATAATTTTAAAAAAAATATATAATTATATTGATAAATTTTTAACAATATAAAAATATTTATAAACATATAAAAATATTTATAAATATATATAAATACTTATAAATATATAGAAATATTTATAAATATATTTATTTATAATTATAATTATAAATAAATATATATATATATATTTAAATAATTATAAAATTACTCTAAATGCATTTATTATAATTTTATAAATATATATATATAAATATTAATTTATATATATATTTAAATAATTATAAAATTATAGTAGATATATTTATTATATTTATAATTTTATAGATATATACATATATTTATATATATAGAAATATTTATAAATATATTTATTATATATATAATTATAAATAAATACATATATATATTTATTATATATATAATTTTATAAATATATATAATAAAATAAATAAATTCTTAAGATTATACCTTTATCAGTGCTTTTTTAACACAGATAAAGATAACTATTTATCAGTGCTAGAATTTTAGCACTGATAAAACCCATTTTATCATCTCCTTTTTAGCACTGATAAAAGGTTATCTTTATCAGTTCTAAAAAATACTGATAAAGGTCAGTTTTATCAGTGATTTCTATTTTAGTGCTGTTAAAACTGACCTATATCAGCACTTTTGGGAAAGTGCTAATAAAGGCCTTTTGGGTTCTTATAAAGTGAACCCTAACAGAACTCTATTGTCGCTCACCCCTCAAGATTTCGTGCAACCATAGCTCTGTCGTCATTATCATCGTTGTCCCTAATTCCCTGCCACTGCTACCACCAGACCCTAAGGTATGTGTGGATTTATCTTTTCTGTTCCTCCAACAACACTATTTTTTCAGTCTCACCTCGCATGCGCATCTTCACTTCTTCTAGAAAAACTGAACTAATTTGTCCCATACTTGTTGCATCTCATTTTAGTAAGAGTCTCTTATTCTTCTCTTCCTCTTGTCTTCTCGAAGAACAACATTGGTTTGGGGTCGAAGGTCTTTGATAGTGGTGTGAGGGACCATCTCCACTTTAAATCTAGTTTTGGTTGTCTTAAATATGTTCCTACCCATTTTTTGTCGATTGTGGCCTACAATGTGTAAGGAGAATCTTTCCTTTGAGGAACCATGGCACTGGAAGTGGCCCTCTAGCCAGATGGCTCAGACTTTCTCTACTCATTCTCAGACCAATCATTCCCAGAACTAGTACTGGAATTTAAAGTTCGAGTCATTTCACTTGGTCAGATCATTTCTCCTTACAGCTAATTAGACAGGGAGACTGAATTTTATCATAGCATTTGAAAGAACAACTAAAGCAGTGTTTTTTTTGACATGCATTTCTTATCATGCCATTTTTTCTTTTGGTTGTTTTCTTATTTTTATTTTTATACATTTCCAATGATTACATATGTGTTATATATATATATATATATATAATTATTCTCATTTTTATGATTTTCTATATTTATTCATTAATTTTCATATCATATTAGGGTATTTCTATCTCTAATGGTTTTGATTTAAATAGACAGTGCTACTATGTAATGTATGGTGAATATATAGCGTGTGTGACATTAAGCAAAACCCCTTCGTGGGTCTGATAGAACTTCCCTTTGACATGGTATCACAAATTAAATTTTCATAATATTCCAAGGAATATATATATGAATGTGATTGTAATTTATAATAGAAAATTGGCTCGTACATGTATTTTCAAAGGATGGAAGTTTGTTTTATTAGAAAAAATTTCATAATGAAAAAATGGATAAAATATATCTTATATAATTTTATAGATAAGTTATTAAATTTTAAATGTTTCTATACAAAAATTCATTATTATAAATCATGGGATTTTTTAAATTTAAATATATCTTGAGGGCTTAATAAAACTAAATATGAAATTTCAATAATGAAAATCATTAAAAATATAATATATATTTTAATTTATAATTCCCCAATGTATTTTATATAGTTCATTACAAATATCATTCTCTCCATAGAATAGTATTTAATAGATATTTTAAAGGATAAAAATTCAATATATATAAAAAATTTATTTTATAATTTTTTATTAATGATATAGTGTTCGATTACAATGAATATATTTACATTACCCATTATACATAAAAAATAATTTTATATTAAATGAAGTAATTTTTCACAACAACCAATGTTCTATTAAAGTATTTTATATGTATCTAATAAGGAAAAACATTAATAATTAGACTATGAACCCTCTATCATTTAAAAAAACAAAATTATAGGAAGCACTAAAATTGAATTGTATACAAATGTCTTGATATATTCAAAGTATTTCACAAGTACAACTTTATAGTTTTATATGCTTTTAAATTTATATATTTTTATAAATTTTATAGTATATCGTATTATAATAATTTAATTTAATAATAGTTTTATTAAATATTTATAATTTTATAGTTTTATTCATTTATAAATTTATATACTTTTATAAATTTTATAGTATATCATATTTACATATATTGTTTAAATATAAAATTTTATTAATAATTTATACTTTTATAGTTTTCTAGATTTATAAATTAATATAAAGGTATAGTTTTATTATTTATAAATTATTATAATTTTATACTTTCATAAACTTTGCTTTTATATATTATAATTTTATAGTTTTATAAATTTGTAAAACTATATACTTTTATAAATTATGTATACTTTTATAACATATATGTACTTTTATATAGTTTTATAAATTTATATACATTTATAAATTATATATATTTATTTAAAATATACATTCTTTTATAAATTATATATAACTTTATAATTCTATATATGTCTATACTTTTATATACTAATATAAATATATATAAATTTGTTATTTTTACTTTTATACATGTAAACTCTTTTTTTAATTTATCAATAATTTAATACTTTTATACTTTCATAAAAATTATTTCTATAAATTATAGTTTTATATTTTTATAATTTTGTAATATGATTATTATTTTTTTCAAAAAAATCATTTGGCTATTTAAGAGTTATTTTATTAACTGGAATATTTTATGTTTTAAATCATATCAAATAGTTTGAGAATTTGAATTAGGCTTGATTTATTCCTTTATAACTGATGTATCAACCTCTAAATTTTTTTGTTCAGTGTTAGGAATGGGTGTAGACTCTATGTTCATGATTTATCTCAAGGGTTTAGTGATTAGTGTTCCCAAAAAATAATCAAAGGTTTCATATTCTAGTGATTCAATCTAATAAGACAAATTTACCTCATGTGAATAAATTAAATCAATTTCTTCTTGACTTAAACATTCTATAATAATTACTTGATATTCCCCAATACCACATTAAACATTCTCCAAGAAATTCACCTCTTGAAACTCCTCATCATCATCACTAATTTAAGATATTGGATTATATATGTTGAGATAAAGGCTCATGTTTTCAAAGGTTGTCATATTTATATTCCTAAATCATATGATTGAGTCGATTTTCTCTAGGAAGGTATGACCAAGAATTATGGGGGGTTTCATATAAATAGATTATCCCTTTAAGGTTATGGAAGGGATATCCTAAGTGGGATTCAGTGATTTACCAGTTTTAATTCTTTTTAATTCAAATTTTAGTGATGAAACGTCACAATTAATTTTCTCCATTTGATTACATAATTTCTCAAGTAATGGTTATAGAATAAATTTGATAGGGGGATGAGCTGGTTGGTTTATCTCAAGAGGATATTTAAGTTGTTGGATGTACTTTTGTATGGTATGTTGTAATTTTATAAGAGTATGTTTGAATTTTCCTTATAATTAAAATAGGTTATGAGTTAGAAAGTTTTGTAGAGGGTAGGGATTTGGACCCTGTGACTAACTAGGTTGTTATAATTAAAATAGGTTATGATTTATAAAAATACTCCCTCATTTTCAAAAAAGTTTTGAATACTCTTTTTAAGTCCAATTTTTTTTTGTGGTGAGTAAAGTATTTTTTGGATGAGTTTAGATGATAAAACCAACCACTAGTGTAGTATTTCTTTTGTTAAATTAAATTACCCATTTACTTTAAAGTATGATGAAATTATTTGAAATATTAAAATGTTGGGTTCCTCTTATTTAAAAATCCCCTTTTTGTGTATTTATTTTGTTAAATTTTAATATTGCCGAATCAAATAGGATAGATATGAATAGAGAATTGATGGATGCCAATAATATGAAAAAAGAGTAAGAAGATGTGGTGAAATAGTTCATAAAGTTTTCAAAAGATCATGCATATTACCCTTCTCAAATCCTTGTTTTGTGGTTACGCTGTTGTTATTCAAGACTAATTATTCCATAGAAGTTGGAATAACACTTGATCTATCATGGAATTGATCTAAGTTATAAATTTTGGAATAGACATGGGGAAAAGTGAATGTAGCTAGTGAATGGGATATCACCGCATTTTATGGATCATCTGATATGATTACAACTATGGACAATGAAGAAGACCATATCTAGGATATGATTATAGGTGTGAATGATGATTAATATCATATTGTGGAAATGAAAATGATAGTTGAAGATGAACTTAATGATTTTACAAAACTATTTAATAAGTTATAGAGTTTTGAAAAGATTCCATTGTATGCTGGTTGCACAAAATATACAGCATTGTCAGTCATACTAAAGCAGTATAATTTAAAATCTAGAAATAGATGTAGTGAAACTAGTTTTACTAAACTACTTAATCACTTGAATGATATGATCCTAGAAGATAATGAGATCCCTTTCCGAACAAATGATTCTAAATGAATGTTACGTTCAATGGGTATGATCACTGTAAGAATACATGTCTATCCAAATGATTGTAAACTATTTCTCAAGGACCAAAAATCAGTTAAGTAATGCCCAAAGTGTGGTTATTTTTTACACAAGAAAGATTAATTGGGTCCTATGAAAGTTTTATGGTACTTTCTAATCATTCCAAGCTTTAGGAACCTATATTGAAGTAAGGAGACTACAAGTCAAATGACATGGAATGTAGATATAAGAAATAAATATGGGAAAATTCATCACCCAATAGACTCTCCTCAGTGGAAGAGAATTTATCATGACTATCCTAAATTTGGAAATGATTCAAGAAACCTTTGTCTTGCATTATTTATAGATGGAGTGAATCCTTTTGGTTCTAAAAGGATCACTCATAGTATATGTCCAGTTATATTGGTAACTTATAATTTCCACCATGGTTATGCATGAAATGAAAATACATTATGTTATCTATGCTTATATTAGGACCAAAACAATTGGGCAATGATACTGATGTTTATTTGGATCCATTGATCGAAGATTTGAAATTATTGTGGGATTCAGGTGTAACATTGTATGATGCTTACAAAAATAAAGATTTAACATTGAGAGCTATGTTGTATTGGATAATAAATGACTTTTCTGCATATGGAATTTTTTCATTATATAACATTAAAGGAACTCAAGGGTTTCCCATTTGTGAACAAGGTACATAATCAATTAGGTTGAAACATTCATCGAAGACTGTGTTTCTAGGAAATTGTAGATTTCTACCCCAACACAATAAGTAATAATCTTAGAAAAAATCATTCAATGGAATTTTAGAAGAACATAAAACACAATCTACACTAACAGGTGATCAACTGTTTGAGAAAGTAAAATATGTGGACACTGGTTTTAGTAAACCATTTTCAGAAAACCTTACAAAAACCAATTGGAAAAAGAAATCAGTTTTTTTCCTGAATTACCATATCAGAATTGTCTGTATGTTAGACATTTTCTTGATATTATGCATGTTGAAAGAAATGTATATGATATTGTAATTGGTATGTTAATAAATGCACCGAAAAAACCAAGGATGAAATTAAGTCTAGATTGGACATGGTTGAAAAAGGGAATATGGGAAGAGTTGGTAGTAGTGAAGGGTGAAAAACAAACCTTTCTTCCTCTAACTTCTTATACTCTTTCCAGGAAGGAGAGATATCAGTTTTGAAACTTCTTAAATGATGTAAAGGTTCTATAAGGATATTCGCCAAATATCAAGAATATCATGTCAATGAATGATTTAAAGTTAAAGGGTTTGAAATCACATGACTTTCATGTTTTTATGAAAGATCAAATTCACGTAGCTTTACATTTCATTTTTACCAAGAATTACCATCATAAAATAACCAAGATCCATTTATTTTTCAAAGCTATGTGGAGAAAATTTATAGACCTAATGAAATCACCGACTATGGAAAAAGAAATTTCCATCATATTATATTAATTGGAAATTTTCTTCCCACTAACATTCTTTGATATGATGGTTCACTTGATGAGAGAGATTCGGCTATGTGATCCTATACATTATAGATGGATGTACCCAATTGAATGGTATATAAATATTTTAAAAGGGTATGTTAAAAATTGAAGTTTTCCAAGAGTTTGTATTGTAGAGTGATATATTTTTGAGGAATATATTGAATTCTTTATTTATTACATTTCCAATGTGGAAATCATTACTCTACCAAAATCTCATCACACTGGATGGATTGTGGGTGCAGTAATATCTAGAAGATACATCGTCATAATAAATATTATAGATCGGGTGAAAGAATACCTTTAGGTTTTTCATAATAGTTTGGTGGTTTCCTGATATGTTGAAACCCATAAATAATTTATTAGGAATTTTAATCCATCAATGGATGAAAATGGATATAAAATTCACATAATCAATAGTTTATAGGATGGTTTCAAGACCATATTTCAAAGGAGTCAGATGAAAATCTGGATTCAATTTCAGAACAACTTCAATGGATAGATAGAGGACCATGTTTGTTTGTATTATCTTACAATAGATATGTAATTAATGGTTATATATTCTAAATGAACATGATGAAGGCAGTACCATGAAAAATAGTGGAGTTACACTTGTGGTTGAAGTGATGCATGTTTCCGGTACAAAGGAGAAAAATCCAATTTATGAAAATATTTCATACTTTGGCATCATAAAACTATTATGGGAGTTGGATTATAAAACATTCCAAGTGCCGATTTTTCAATTAATGTGGGTTGACAAAGGAGTTCTGTTAAAATAGATGAATTGTGATTTGTGAAAGTGGATTTTAGTAAGGAAGGGTACAAAGATGAACCGTTCATAATGGAATCACAGAGAGTATAAATATTTTATGTTCCATATCTCAGAAAATGAAAGTGGTTAATTGCTTTGTTATCAACCAAAACCACTTAAGGGTTTGATGAAAATTAAATTGAGGATATCCCTTTAATTGGGATGTCATAATCATTTAATTTTAATCTAAATATAGATAAGGTTTCTTATGTCATAGGAGAAAAAAATGAGGTGATTTGGATACTCGATAGAGTGGTAAAATCTCTTCAGCCTTTTAAAAAATAGTTTAATAATAAAGTTATATTTTTTTGTAATATATATCATGTCACCTCATGTTATTATTTGTTTGTTACTTCATTTATGTAATTTAAATAAAATTTTAAAAAACTTCTATAGATAATGAATTTTTCATGTGTTGGTGCTTCCAATTCCGAGGAACAATAGGTTTTCCAACCTGTTGTTACTCCCAGTGCAGAGGAACAAGGACCTTATACACATGTTGGTGCTCCCAATCCTGAGGAATAACAGATTTCTCAACCTACTTCTACTCCCAGTGTATAGGTACAATGACCTTATAATCATGTTGATGCTACCAATTTAGAGGAGAAACATATTGATGATGTTTAATATGAGGAAATGGTAGGCGATAAAGAACCGATGATGCAAAAAAATATGAGCATCATACTGTCACGGTGTTAGAAAAAATTATTAAGGAAACAATAAAAGGCCTCAAATTTGAGGTCGGATGGAATGCATGGGGACACGTTTTTAACCCCAACAAGGCCATGTTCAATAGCTACATTGGGCTCATCACTCAGAAGCGCATTCCGATTGATGTATCTTCACAACACCATGTTGTTCCCATGATTAATACACTCATTTGGGAATAGATTACTATAACATTATGATATATTTTATTTGTTTTACTAAAAAATAAAATAATAAAACATTGACTTAATCTTCATCATTCTTTGTAGAGTTTATTTATAGTAGATGGATCCCATAAGAAATTTTTATTAATGCCTGATGGAAGGATTCACAGAGTATTTCTCATAATTCTAACAAGATGTAAGCTTAAATATGTTGAAAGGAAAATTAACCCACACCCACCACTTATATATGAACACCTGATGAGCCAAGAAGCATGGGATGGGTTTACTGGCCATTAGGTAGAGATTTCTTTTCAAGTATGTTGTGTTTGGTAATAAATTATTTAAAAATACGTGTATTCATCACTTTTATTGAGAATATTTTATTTATGAAACAAAAAATGAGTTCTAAAAGTAAGGAATGGGAAGCAAAACAAATGTACCCCTACCATAAAGCAAGGATGGGGTATGATTCACTTGAAAAAAATGTTACGTATTTTAAATATACCACAATAATTTTATGTGACATAAAATAACAACATAATTATTTTCCTATGTTTATATGTAGATTGATGAATCCAAATCCAAAACCACTTCCATACCACATCATGTGATATAGAAGGAGGCATGTGTAAATAAATATGGGATACTAATAGATGAAAACACAAAAAAACTGTGGGAAAAATGTGTTAGTATGACATAATAAAAATTGTTTTTATTTAAATCACTATCACATAACAATGATTACTTATTTTCATTGATTTTCTATCTGAATTAGACACATGAATCATCAACACCTATACCAGATGAACACCTACTATCGGTGTTCTTGAAGTAGCAAGAACAATATGTCCGTATCAGAGGTTTGGGTTTTGGGATGACACTCTAAATATATTTTGAGAAAAAAAACAACATGATAATAAAGGTAATGAAATAGTAGAGATGAAAGCAATATTAGCTACCCTAAAAGAATAATTTCATTGGTAGAATAAGTTTCTAGAAAATGTTATGGGGGGAAGAAAAGATAAGAAACAACTCAAGAACAACCAGTGCATGAAGATCCCTCCCCACCCCACCAGCTTTGAGGTGAGCCATTATATTCAAATAGATGTATTATTTGAGGTAATCAATATTCTAATAATTGTTTCTATGAAATGTGAATCAGAAATACATTGATACCTTTACTATACTTATATTTTATCGGGTGAAAATGATTGTGATTTATATCTTTCAACACCTTCCCATCACCTTTTAGTGAGGTATATGGTGTTCAATATCAAAGAAGACACTCTACAAAACATACCACTTCCAATAGGCCATGTGAGAATGGCTATTAGCATAGATCATGAGCCAAGCACCGAGCTACTAGTTCCACTTGATGATGAAGATATTCATATGGTCAACCAAGCTGTTGGAATATTCATTACAAGTTCGTCAGATCTTCTTAAAACAAATGTCAACAAGAAGGTATTTATTTCCAATTTATTGTATCATGCTAAACCTTCAAAAATTAATGAAAAAAATGTTTGAACCGAAGAATACTATTACAGAAGGAAAAAGGGAAGGGTGTTAAATGAAAGATTGACTATAAATCACCTAAAGGATCAACCAAAAGATCGAAAAGATCTTCTAAAATCACCTCTACCCTACCCATTCAATATCTAGATTTACTAACATTGAATGATCATGTAGATACAATGTTACAAAATTGTAGTAATCATATAGTTGATTTTGAAGAGGAAATGTATAGAGTGGAAGTTATAGACTACATTTCTCATGATAATTTAAATGAAATTTTCAACTATGAATATCTAGGAGCCTTAGTTGTAAATGTATACATGAGGTATTTTTTCATGATTTGTTTTTCCAAAAGATGATATACTATGTTAATTATAACTAAATACATTTTAATATTTTTTTAGAAGTATATATCAATACGAATTAAAGGGATTACCACATGAATATAAATTTTGACTCATTAGTAATCACATCACTTCTACAGAACAAAAAGAAATAGATTAAAAAAATGAATGAAATAGTGAAGAACTCGACAAATTGTTTGAAAGAAAACTTTCAGATGATAGAATCTTCTTAATACCAACATTGCAGGGGTAAAACTAGACAATTTAATAATATATATTATATTTTTATTTCTTTCATTACTAATTCCTTTTTGTATTTTTAGGAAACATTGGTTGCCCATTACAGTCAATTTGGATACTCCAATGATTTATTTTCCGGATTCACTGCATGGATACCCAACAAACCAATCACACATGATGATGTTTGTCAATTTTTAATACACTACATGAAACATTTTAGAACAAAACATTAAGTTATATATTTTATATTCTATTTTAATGAGAATTATATTATGACAGGCTGGTGTATAAATATTTTCAAAATCATGGCATGAGGAAAGCCAATGTGCGCAAGGATCCTGAAAATTTCTACAAATATACAAGTATCAGGGTATATATAATAATATTTCACTATCCAAACACATAAAAAAAATTAATTATCTTTATTAATGTTTCTAAAATTTCAGAAAAAACAAATGGAAAGATTATATTTATTATGTTTGTAAATTTATGAGAGAGATCATATTCCATCAACAAACTAGCATCCCTAAAGATGTATTTTTTGAAGATAATTAAAATTTGTTTGAAAAAGTTTATTAATACTTTTTTTATTTATATTTTTTAGTACTATTATGACTTCTGAAAAAAAATTGTATTCACAAGATGATATATATTTGTATAGAAAAATATGAACAATATACATGATAGAAGAATGTACACAAATAACATGAATATGTGACTTCCATAAAAGTAATGGATTTTTTCATATTTATGTTTAATTTATTTATTTATAGTATTACTCACATAAGAATTGATTTCTTATATAGGTAGATTCTTTTGTTATATTTTGGATTTTTTTTCAAAGATACTCATACTCATGAGAGATTGGACTTTGAGGCTGCAACTAAGACAATGACAACAAGGAAATGGGTCAAGAATGTATAAAACCATCAAAAAAAGTGAAATAATACTACTTATTTAATTAATATTTTCATAATTTTATCTACTATTTTTAAGTTAATTTTCTCATCATTTTTATCTAATACTTATTTAGTTTTTTTCATAGATCTTTTGGGAAGTAATATTTTCAGTGTTTATATTTGAAGATTTTTTCCATCTTTCACGCCTTTCTTCACCAAAATTTCCACATATTTATTCTCCCTTAAAACCATTTCACTTCTATAGTGTTTGAATTTATCACTTTCCTTCAAGTTCCCTCCACTACTCAATCATAAAGGTAATCTGGACGTTTTCACAGTAAAATCATTTTCCATAGAATTAATATATTATTTCATATTTATGTTTAAATTATTTCTTTTTAGTTTACTCATATAATATTTTTTTCTTATATAGGTGGATTCTTTTGTTTGAGTTGGGGGTGATTTGTTTGAAGCTTCTCATACTTGTGAGAGATTGGACTTCGAGCCTGTAACTGAGATAATGAAAACAAGGAAATTCATTAATAATGCATAAAACTATCATGAAAAGGTGAATTCCTACTAATTATTTAATTAATTTTTTCATCATTTGATCTATTATTTATAAGTTAATTTCCTTATCATTTTTATCTAATATTTATTTAGTTTTTTCATAGATCTTTTGGGAATTAAAATATTTTTTTCAACTATCTGTAAAAAGACACAAAAGAGATATAATGTTCCTTTTTCCAATGTATCCATGCTTTCCATTGCCTTTATTTATCGAACTGCAATATTACATATTGAGCTAATGTTCTTAGCCGAAAAAGGTTTTTCGGCAAAGAACATCGTGTCAATATGCAGTGTTGGTAGTTAAACAAATAAATCCAACGGAAAGCATGGTAAAATTAGAAGTTAGGATTTTTTGAGACTTTGGGATGTGTAGGAATCTGCTACACCTCAATCTAACACATGGTGTGACCAGTATGACTCAAAGTACCTCTGTTTATTTAAAATTGACATTAATTTTAGTATAAAATAAAAGTGACATACTCAAAACCAAAAAAATATATTCATATTGTTTTCATACTTTAATATAATGATCCATAAGTCATTTTTGATGTATAGTAATCAGCTGCACTTCAATCCAATGCATGGTGTGACCGGTATAATTCCAAGTACGTATATTTATTTAAAATTGACATTAATTTTAGTAAAAAGAACAAGTGACATAATAAAAACCATGTAAAAAATTTCATATTGTTTTAATACTTTAATACAATTATCCATAAGTCATTTTTGACATGTAGGAATCAACCAAACCTCAATACGATGCACGATGTCACTAGTGTGTATTTTTATTTAAAATTGATATTAATTTTAGTAAAAAGAACAAGTGACATACTAAAAACTAAGAAAACACATTCATATTGTTTTGATAATTTTGAAAAATTATTCATAAGTCATTTATAATGTGTAGTTTTTAACTACATCTCAAACTAACACACGGTGTGACCGATATGACTCAAAGTGTGTCTTTTTATTTAAAATTGACATTAATTTTAGTAAAAAGAACAAGTGACATACTGAAAACAAAGAAAATGAAATCAGATTGTTTTGATACTTTAGGAAAATGATCCATAATTCATTTATGATATGTAAGAATCAACCATACCTCAATATAACGCACAGTATGACTGGTATGACTCAAAGTGTTCGTTATCAGTTTAAAATTGACATTTTAGTTCAAAATGTGTCACTCAATGGAAAATAAGAAAGAACACTCCTATTGTCTTGATTATTTTGAAAAATGATTCATAAGTAATTTTAGACATGTAGGAAGCAGTCTCATGTCAAACTGAGACATGATGTGATCAGTATGACTCAAAGGGAATGTTTCCAATTTCAAATGACATTTTAATAAAAAATAAAAGTAACATACTCAAAATTGATCAAACACATTAGAATTGTTTTGATAATTTATGAAAACTATAAATAATTCATTTTTTACATGTGGGAATCATCCTAACCTTAATCTGATGTACAGTGTGATCGGTATAATTCCAAGTGTGTCTATTTATTTAAAATTAACATTAATTTTAGTAAAAAGAACAAGTGACATATTGAAAACTAAGAAAATGCATTCATAATATTTTAATACGTTAAGAAAATTATTCATAATTAATTTATAACATGTAGGAATAAACCGAACCTCAATCTGATGCACAGTGTGGTCGATATAACTCAAAGCATGTCGTTTTATTTAAAATTGACATTAATTTTAGTAAAAAGAAAAAGTGAAAAATTAAAATCTGAGAAAACACATAAATATTGTTTTTATACTTTAGGAAAAAGATCCATAAGTCACTTTTGACATATAGGAACCAACTACACATCAATATTATGCACAATGTGATCGATATCATTACAAGTGTGTCTATTTATTTAAAATTTACATTAATTTTAGTAAAATGGACAAGTGTCATACTGAAAACTATGAAAATGAATTCAAATTGTTTTAATACTTTAGGAAAAAAATTCATAATTCATTTATAATATGTAAGAATCAACATAACCTCAATCCGATACATTGTGTAACCAGTATAACTCGCAATCTGTCTTTTTATTTAAAATTGCCATTAATTTTTGTAAAAAGAACAAGTGACATACTGAAAACCAATAAAATTCATTCCGATTATTTTGATACTTTAGTAAAACAATAAATAATTGATTTTTTACATATAGGAATCAAGTTTATCTCAATCTGATTTGTGGTGTGACCAGTATAATTCCAAGTATGTCTTTTTATTTAAAATTCACATTAATTTTAGTAAAAAAACAAGTGGAAAGATGAACACCAAGAAAAAACATTAAAATTGTTTTGATACTTTATGAAAACAACCCATGAGTTATTTGGTACATATAGTAATCAATCAAACCTCAATATGAAACATGGTGTGACCATTATAACTCAATGTGTGTCATTTTATTTAAAATTGACATTAAATTTAGTAAAAAGAATAAGTGACATACTAAAAAATGAGAAAACACATTCGAATTATTTTGATACTTTATTAAAATGATCTATAAGTAATTTTTGATGTGTAAGAATCATATTAACCTAAATTTGATGCATTGTTTGACCGATATGATTCCAAGTGTCTATTTATTTAAAATTAACATTAATTTTAATAAAAAGAACAAGCGATATATTGAAAACAAAGAAAATGAATTCAGATTGTTTTGATACTTTAGAAAAAAACACATAATTCATTTTTAATGTGTAAGAATCAATTTCACCTCAATCTAATTCATGGTGTGACTGGTATAATTCAAAGGGTATCTTTTTATTTAAAATTGACATTAATTTTAGTAAAAAGAAAAAGTGGCGTACTAAAAACCCATAAAATGTATTCCAATTGTTTTGATATTTTAGGAAATGGATCCATAAGTCATTTGTGATGTATAAGAATTATCCTCACCTCAATATTATGCATGGTGTGGCAGGTATGACTCCAAGCGTGTCATTTTATTTATAATTGACATTAATTTTAGTAAAAGAAACAAGTGACATACTTAAAAGTAAGAAAATGCATTCAGATTATTTTGATACATTAGTAAACTGGCCCATGAGTCATTTGAGACATGTAAGTATCAACTGTACCACAATCCAACACACGGTGTGACTGGTATAACTCAAAGTGTGTCTTTTTATTTAAAATTGATATTAGTTTTAGTAAAAAGAACAATTGACATGCTGAAAATTGAGAAAATACATTCGTATTGTTTTGATACTTTAGGAAAATGATCCATAAGCCATTTGTGACATGTAGGGATAATATTAACCTCAATATTATGCATGGTGTTACTGGTATGATTCCGAGTGAGTCTATTTATTTAAAATTGACATTAATTTTAGTAAAAAGAACAAGTGATATACTAGAAACCGAGCACAAACATTTGAATTGTTTTGATTCTTTATAAAAATGATTCATAAGTAATTTATAACATGTAGGAATCAAACTTACCTCAATTAAATGCATGATGTGACCAGTATAACTTGACTTATGTCTTTTTATTTAAAATTGACATTAATTTTAGTAAAAATAACAAGTGACATACTAAAAACTGAGAAAATGCATTCCAATTATTCTGATACTCTAAGAAAATGATCTATAAGTCATTTTTGACATGTAGGAATCACCCCCAACTCAATATAATGCATGGAATGACCAGTATGACTCCAAGTGTGTCTTTTTTATTTAAAATTTACATTAATTTTAGTAAAAGAAACAAGTGTCATACTGAAAACTAAGCAAACACATTCATATTATTTTAATACTTTAGGAAAAATACCCATGAGTCATTTTTGATGTATTGGAATTTCCCTCACCTCAATCTGTTGCATGGTATGACTAGTAGAACTCAAAGTGTCAGTTATTAGTTTAAAATTGACATTTTAGTTCAAAATGTGTGTCAATCATTGAAAACTAATAAATTGTGCTCTAATTTCCTTGATAATTTAGGACAGTGATTTTTAGGATATTTTTGATATATAGGAAGCATTCTCATGTAAACCCAAAAAATGATGTGATTGGTATGACTCAAAATGTGTGTTCCTAGTTTTAGAATACATTTAGGTAAAAAAACACAAGTGACATACTGAAAATTGAGAAAACACATTCAGATTATTTTGATACTTTGTCACAACAATTCATAAGTAATTTGTGATGTCTAGGAATCAACTGCACCTCAATTTGATGCACGGTGTGACTGTTATAATTCCAAACGTATCTTTATTTAAAATTGATATTAATTTTAGTAAAAAGAATGAGTGATATACTGAAGCTAGGGAGGGGCAGCTCTAGTGGGATGGGCCTACGGGTCATGTATTGGGCATGGTATGCCTCTGGGCCTTCAGTTCATGTATTACGGGTCATGTCGGGCCTTGTGCCTTGGGCCTATGGGTCATGTACGGGTTCCCCTTCAACCCTTAAAAGGGGGATTATCTATAATAAAATAAAAAAAGAGAAGGCCTTCGGGCCATTCGGGCTAATGTTTTTAAATGTTTGTGGATAATTGTAAAAATAATTATACAAAACATTGTTATAAATATATAAAATAGTTTTTTTTGTATTCATGATATCAAATTTATTTCAATTAAATTATATATTTTTCATATATAGGTTAAAAGTTTTTACTAAGTGTGCTGTTATATAAACAACACACTGTAGCATGCTATTCCTTTATCATCTCTTTTTTAGCACTGATAAAGTGGACCCCTTTAACGGCATTGAGGAAAACATCGCTATTTTAGCACTATTAAAGGTTTTTTTGCATATTGTTAAAGGTCATATTTGTAGTGGTTCTATACATGAAGAATATAAATATGTGTACGTGCATGCGTGCATGTGTGTGTCAATATAAATATGTGTGTGTGCCAGTATTGTGTAAATAAATTATATAAGTGTATTTATATAAATATATCATTAAATACATAATATAAATGTATATAAATAGACATAAGATAAAGGTATTTATAGAAATATATTATATAAATGTATTTACAATAAATATTCATTTTTAAATACATTATAAAAATTTTATTTGTAAATATACAATTATATGTAAATCTATAAACATATTTTATAAATATATTTAAAATTAATTATATAAATATATATAATTATATGGATAAATAAATAAATAAATAAAAATGTGTGTAAATTCATATAAATAAATATATATACCGTAAAAATTTGAAGAAAAAAAGATGGAGTACTAATAATAGAATTCACCTTGCATAAAGAGGCCGGTGGTTTGATTCTTTATAGACGTGTGTGGTTGAATAGTGTTGTGGGGTATAGTGTGTGAGGACATCAGTAACACAACAACCCTGAATCCAGGAACAATGATTTATTTCCAACAGAATGATGAAATTACAAACTAGAAGCAAAGACAGTACAATCAATTGAAATAGAGGACAAGAACACATGTATTTACATGAGTTCCCTCTTGGGTTGAATAGATATTCTTCCCGCTTCATCAAAACTCTCCTAGATATAGATGAAAGATGCTCAGGTGGTTACCTACACAACATCAAGGCTGAAGGAAGTAGATGTCGATGCTCCACCAACAATGGCACACTAGCAGTGCACCATAAAGACCACATGTTCCCTGATTCTTACCACTGAAACAACCCAAACACTCGAGTTCGAGAACCAGAATATAGAGGAAACACATCAAAATATGTTATTAAAAACACACCGAAAATGTACAATAGAAGCAATAATACATAATAGACCGCGTTCAAGAAATGCTTACAACCCCGAACAAATATCCAGTCATCCAAATCACTTCAAGATCCACAAAATCTGACCCTATTTCTTCGTTGGATATCATTTTAGGATAGTTTATCCAGGGCATCAGATTCGAGCAATGGACACACATCACAAGCAGCGAGAGTAGCATTTTTCAGCAGTCGAGAATAGTGACAAAACAATATCGGTGGTAAAAAAATCGGTGATAAAGAAATAATTTATTAAAAACACAACAAATGAGAGAAAAACATCATTTATTATCGCAAAATCAACCGCCAAGCTTCAGAAACATTCATACCATCAGGGTGCTTATCTTGGGAGATTTTTCCTGGTTCCCGGATTTCAACGATATCACCATTGATGAGGAGGCAACACACATCCACAATCCTCTATATCTACTCCACGTTGTGTGATACTATCACTATACTCATCCCCTTCCTCTCCTTCATCCTCACTATCACATCCTCCACCTTCTACGTCGATATCGGGTCCAACGAACTAGTCGGATTGTCCAACACCAATACAACCCAATGCATTCAACCAAAAACCTATCTCGCACCAGACACATATTTTTTGGGACCAATGGGGGGCCTCACTTTGGGTTCATTATCCAGGGTTCGAGCAAGCACCACTCTTTGAGCCTGTCCCACCGAAAAATCTCAACCGCTTCTACCAATGAGGGAGGGATCATTGGGGGGCACTCCCAAATTTGGGTGGAATCACCACGGGAATTAACTGGGTTTTCTCCTTTTTTGGCAAGGAGACTTCTCCTTCGGTGGAAGCCGACACAGTGGACGAGCAACCTTCATTGAAGTAGCCTGCAGAGGGAGGAGACTTCTCAAGGGGTTGATGAACTACCCTATTCCAACCTGGTTTTGGTTCCTTTATTTAAATGAGATAAAATCCCATTATTTGTAAGATATGTGTATGTTTTTATCCTACGATGAGAACCAGAGGGAAGAAATAGTGAAACCGGCCCTTCTTATCTCGTGGACGTAGGTCATCTGACCAAACCACGTAAATCTTGTGTTTTTCTTCATTTTGTTTTGTGTTTTTATTGCCACGCACCTCTGCTCCACCCCAAAAAGTGTTATAAAGGCAGGTCGGAGCGAGCAGAGTTGAACTGGCGAGGCGACGATGATTTTTCTGGTGATGGGAAAATTGAATTTGGTTAATTTTTTTTCGAGCCTAGATTTATGAATAGGACAACAAGATAATTCCAATAGTATAAGTGGAATTGAAAACAGAGTTGAAACAAAGGAGATATGGTCAGAAAAAGTTTGGTCAAATCCGCGGGTGAACAGTAACTCCATGCCGGAGAAGACGACACTGTTCATGATGCTGATGAAAATCCTGGAAATATTCCGACAGGTCCTCCTATGTTCCACGTCAGCACCACATCATCACCACGCCAGCAGGCGATCTGGACTGTTGATTTTGTTTTGGAAAAATTTCAGCCAATTGGATTCAATTTTCAGCAATCCAGGAGTCGATTCCGACTATTTTGACCATTCCAAAAACATATGTATTGTTATTTTTTCAATTTTTCACTCTATTAGGTGGTTTCATAAGGGTGTGACATCAATGTTGGTGATCACGTTTTGCGACACCGATGATGGCTGGTGGTGGATCAATACCGAATTTTGATATAGAGAAGTTCGATGGTCGAATAAATTTCGACTTGTGGCAAATAACGGTGAAAGATATTTTGGTGAATCTGGGCCTGATCAGACCGTTGATCAGAGAAAAGCTCGATACAACCAATAAAGATGATTGAGAAGGGCTTGAGATGCGAGTCGTCATCACAATTCGACTGTGTTGGGGAATGAGGTAAAATACTCAGTGTTGGATGAGACCTCACCAAAGGAGATTTGGATGAAGTTGGAGCAGCGATATTTGGCGAATTCACTCACCAACAAATTTTTCTTAAAGAACAAATTGTACCAGTTTTGGATGAATGAGGGGGCAATTTTTTTGGATCATACCAATGAATTGAATAAGATCCTGACACGGTTATTGTGGCTCGGTGTGAAGGTTGTAGAGGAAGAAAAATCACTTTTTATTTTGTCATCTCTACCAAGTTCATTTGATGGAATTGTGACTGCTTTACTCATGGGGAAGGAAACATTGAAGCTAGATGATGTTATGGAATAACTTCAAGATTCAGATGAATTTCGAAGACTCGTGACGTATTCAAGAGAGAAAATCATGCTGATGCAAGATGATCAACATGAGAGGAGCTGACATCAAAAGTCAGGATGTAAAGAATGGCGGCCTAAATCTTGGGGATGTGATCCTAGAGAAATCATGCGTTTTTGGTGTGAGAAAAAAGGTCAGTATAAAAGTGACTGTGGAGAGTGAAAATGGTATGTTGCTGGGAAATAGAATGTTGAAGATAATGATGTGAACGTCACAAAATTATCAAAATATGATAAAGTCTATGTGAAAACAAGAATCATGAACTCAGATGAGAGATTTGAACGGGAATAAGTGTAGTGTCATTACTATAAAAGATATGGGGACATGAAACGGGAATGTCGATTTTGAAAAAGGAAGAATGAGCGGGATCAAAATCTAAAGAAATATGGATGGGTTTTGGATTCAGGGAGCTCGACACACATATGTAGGATGAGAGGTACATTTGATACTTTTTAGTAGGTGTGATACTCGGTGAGACTTGAGGATGGGTCAACATGCAAGGTTCAAGGAGTCGGGATGGTGAAATTGAAGACACCCGATGGAGGAGTTCATAAACTGGCTGGCGTGAAATCCATTCCAAGGATGAGATAGAACCTGATGACATTAAGTAGGCTTGATACAAGAGGATACAAGATTTCCATAGTAGGTGGAGTGTTGGAAGTCTCTTGTGGGGATGCATCAAAGCTTACTGGGAAGGAGTCCCAAGGGTTGTATCATTTGATGGGGACCGCAGTCAGCCCGATATCGAGTGAAGAAAGTGGAAGTGCCATGTAATCTGGCGTGAAGAAGTGTGTTCAATTTGCTGATGAAGTTTTCAACAACATCAAGGAGACTTTAGGTAAATCTTCTACCTCAAATTGGTTTTGAGGGGGACATTTGTGGGGTCCACTCCCAAATTTGGGTGGAATCAACACAAGAATCAGCTGGGTTTTCTCTTTTATCGGTAAGGAGAATTCCTACAGTGGAGGTCGACACAGTGGATGAGCAGCCTTCATTGAAGTAGCCTATGGAGGGAGGAGACTTCTCAAGGGGTTTATTAACTACCACATACCAACATGGTTTTGGTTCCTCTATTTAAACGGGATCAAATCCCATTATTTGTAAGATCTGTGTATGTTTTTATCCTTTGACAAAAATCGTAGAGAAGAAATAGTGAAACTATCCCTCCTTATATCGCGGACGTTGGTCATCCTACTAAACCACATAAATCTTGTGTTTTTCTTTGTTTTTGTGTGTTTTTGTTGCCATGCACCTCCACTATGCCCTAATAGGATCTAGGTCCGCCTGTCAGAGCAGCTTCTGCACCTCCTCCTCACTCAGCCTCCTCCCTTGAATCTGCAGCCCGTATCTGATGTTATGTGCCATCATACCTGCACTCACCACACCTCCTAGGCTATCCTTCAATCATTAAACAATATTAATTTATGAAGTAAGGGGTGACTACCTTAGAATAGGGCTTAGAGCTGGAAGAGCATCCCGAAACGACAATGGAGGGTGATGGCGTTAATGCACCGAATGTATTTTCCATCCAAGAATACAATTCCCACCGATGTACTACCACAAAAATGAGTTTTTCAGCAAAACCCTTAAATATAACTAAAAAAAGTGATAATAAAGGCACCACACTTTTTTTAGCACAGTTAAAAGGCCTCCCTTTATCAGTGCTTTTTTAGTAGCGCTGATAAAGAGGGGTATTTATCAGTTCTTTTTTACTAGTGTTTATAAAAGGTATATTTCAAAAAATAATTAAAAATAATATATTAATATATTAATATATAAATATATTTATATCGATATAAATATAATATATATTTTTTAAATATGTTTTCGATAAGTATAAATAGACTTTTACATTTAATATAATTTTTTTTAGTGAAAATGGCATATAAAATATTTAAAAAAATTATTAATTAATAATTTTCTAGTTATCATTGAGTAATAATCATTAAATAACAAATTGAAGATACAAAAAATCAAAAAAACAATAAATGATCTAAAATAATTTGAAAACGTAACTCAAACTTCCAACAACCATAACTTTTGATCCAAGTGTATGTTTGAGCTCTACCACATGTCAAATCAAATACTTCAATGATATATACATGTTAATGATATAAGGGAAGCTTTTTTCACATTTTTAGAGGCCAAAAAAGTTCCAGAAGGCCTCCAAAACTGAGTTTTTATTCGAGATACCCATTTTTTTTAATATTCATTGGAATTTCACCCTCATTTTAGGGGGTCTTTTTTCTCCTTTTTAGCACTGATAATGAAATTTTTTAGCACTGAAAAACCCATGTTTTTTGGTTGTGGCATCTCCCATGGGTGATTGATCATAGTGTTTTACCACCAGTCAACTTTCCAGGTAAACTAGATTGTTTAGGTTCTGGTAAACATGTTTCGGGTTCTAATGTTGGTTTTGGGTCATAACTGAGAGGATCATCCACCGTCAATGGAGTGTGTGTTTCATATTGACTAAAAATACACCACTGGAGTTTCACCTTTTTTAGGACATGTATGAGAGACCTTGAAGGTGACTGTTGTACTGGTCAGAGCTAGTGGGTGAAAATGTTCAGGTCCTAGTTTTGGTTCTAGTGGTGGGTGTAAAGGGTGTAGTTCATATAAAGGAGGATGATGACTACTTGATAAAAATAAGGAGACCTTAGTAGACTAATGAAAAAGGAATTTGGAGTTCAATAGTTGTGGAATTTTAGCTAGGGAGTTGGGTCATCTCTAGGGTTCTTAGGCCCTTTCTTTTTCATACTACTGTGTTAGGTTAGTGGGGTGGTGTGCCACTTAACCTCATGAACATAGTATTTTTGGGTTTTTTGGTGTTCTCCACATGTCACAGCTGAGGAGGGATGTCCACGACTTGTTGTATGATATTGACCTAGATAAGGTGGGTCGTGGGAGTGGAGTTTCCTTTTTTAAAGATTCGATAGTGTAGAGAACTGGTAGGGAAGGACCCTTCATGGGAAAGTAGTTTCCTTAGGTGTGTGTTTTTTGACAACTTGAGAAACCTTTGAGGGATTTCATGGGAGTGGGATACCCACTTGAGAGCTCTGTGTCTCTTCCTTTTTGTTTAGTTTTAGATTTTCAGGGATGAAAATATTTGTAGAGGGGAATAATGTAATGTCTTAGTTTTTTTTATGTAAGAATTTTTAATATTTCTAGAAATATTTTCAGAGCAAGGAACTAAGATAGTGAAAGATTTATTGTTACGGTGAGCCTAGAACTATTATTTTAAAAATATTAAATGTATTAATATCACGAGAGAATAGTTTTCCTAAAAAACTGGAATAACTCTCAAACAGAGACTTAGATTGGAAATCAGTGACCACCGTTGATTTCAAACTGTGGGTTTTACCTTAGGCATAACATAACCTTGGTTGGAATTGGGTATTTGACTTGAGCGCCACTGTGGGTGAAATAATTAATTAAATAAATTATTATTCATTTAATTTTTTCATTTAAATACAAAACCTATTAAAAATATATAAATATGTGGTTATTCCAAATAATTAGGGTTATCTTCATAACCCTAGATATTTGAACGTAGTCATAGGAGAGGAACCGTTGGAGAATCGTTGGCATATGGCATCAGATCGAGATCAAATTGAGGACCACGTGCTAAAACAGCTTGTGTATCTCATCAATGACAATGACATGTGATCATTCTTCATCAGGGATTGATCCAAATTGAGGTAGGATGTTTATTTTATATGTATTTATCCTCGTTTGATTATTCCTATGACGAACTCGAATAAATCAACTAACAAATTGATTCAAGGATTGGTTATTTTCAGGGTATGGGTTTATTTGCAGGATTTGGGGATAATTATTTTTATTTTTTCATGGATGATTATACCTATTCATTCATCTTTTCTATGAAAACAGATTGAGGCTAAAAATGTAAAAAGGTTGAGGTTTTTTCCTCACGTTTATGGCTTATGGTTTTCTCTCCCTATTCAATGTGCATTCATCGTTGACATTTTATTTTGACCTATGATTCAATGAATACATATTGAACGATCATTTCACGTTCAGTCTTTTCCATAATGGATCGCTACTATGGGTTTTTTATGGAGATTCAAAACTCTGGTAGAGGTGTATGACAATGAAAGTAGATCCCCGAATGGATCAGGGGTTCGTGATACCAGTTTGGCATGTGGCACCAAAGAGGCATGAAAACGGTTGATTATTGGGAACTAGACAAGGTTGGATTCAAGCTATTGATGGTGAAGAGGTTTTTTCAACTTCAGATCTGCGACATATGGTGTGATTTCGGGAGGAATCAATGGCTGAGTATCCGTGATTGAAGATGCATGAGAATTTTTGTGGATTCTATGAAAAACCTAAATACATGATGTGTAGTCCAATGAACACACATCATTTATTTCTTTTTATGCAGCACTAGGGTTTCCATGCAAAGATTAGTATCACATGTCGTGTAACCCTTAGCCGACCATCTCAAAGTTTACAATGAGTATACGCCTAGGATTCCATGTAATGTTACATTCCATGTTAGTCACACATTTTGTAACACATAGTGGACGGATCAACATGTATAGTGAGTACACGCCCAAGTGTCCATGTGGCCTTACATGTCATGTACTTGGAAAGTAAAAGGGTAGAACATATTACATGGGCATAGTCGTGTACTCAGACACAAACAAATACATGGGTGCAACCTAGTGTACATGGGCATAGGCAGAACAATACACTGAGTGCCAGGGCGATATCTACATGTCGTTTACCTTAAGGTACACACCATGTATTTTGGAAAAGTGCATGTCATTTGAGCGTGAGACAAAATTAGTGTTAGGATTTTTGAGATACACCTTGTACCCCTAGAGACACTTTATGTACTCCTTTAAAGACACGTTAGATCCTTCATTCTCCATAGTTTAGCTTTGTGATGATCTTCTGTAATCTTCCTTGGACCAATAGTGGTTGAGTGTTTTCTCTTAGTCCATTCCTATTAGAGTTTGGTGGACCATAATGTTCTTATCACAAATTGGTACCCCTTTTCTGTTTCTTGATGATCGGTGTAGTGTAGGTGAGATTCCTTATTCTGGAGTGAGTTGCCTCAGTCCGCTTTGACAAATACTTCAATGGATTGGAACATTTATCCCTCTGAGAGGCCTGAAGAAATCCCCATTTCCTTCATGTTTCCTTATATAGGGTTTTTTGGAATTTTCATGACCAATACTTACACAAGTGTCGATCTCCTATCTAAGAGGATGTTTCCAGTAGGGTCTAGTGTCCCTCTAGTAAGTCTTGCATGTTGACCCCTATCATTGAGTCGAGATATGATCTTTCTGATGTGGTGTAGTCTGACCATGTGTATTTCTTGGATGAATCATCTCAGTATCCTCCATGATTCTTCTTAGATAGACCTGATGAGAATGACCTCTAAGATGAGTGTTGACAGTGGCAGTATAGCTCGTGGAGTGTGTTCTCCCGGATGAGTGTTGTATGGAAAATTCGAGCAGGAATCCTAAGATGGGTTTATGAATATGACCTTACCTTGAGACTATGTGTCTAATATGTGTATATTTGGATGTTTTATTGTATGTATCACATTATGATTGACATGTCCTGTAATGAGATGACTACTCTTAATGCTTTATGCATAGTTATTTCACAGTGTCCTACTAGGTATTGTGATACTCACCCATGCATGGGATCTGCCTGCACATGTCATATCTTATGTAGATGAAATACCTTTTTATAGATTCCATGGTGGACTAGGAGTAGGTGGAGCTTAGTTGAGCTAGACAAGATGAGGTGTATACCAGTGTTGCAATGGATAATAGTTCCTTCCTCCTGAGAAGGTTGGACTTTATTTCCAGTTTTGGGTGGGTTTTTATTTGGCCCCTTTTTATTCTTTACAGTAGTTTATGTTATACTCTGATTGTGGGATTATAGATGTATGTATGCATTTTTATCATTTGTTTTACATTTCAGCATTCTATGATCTTGAAGATATGTGTTTTTGTATAGTTAATTTAGAAAAATGTCTCTCATGTGTGTGATATGCCTTCTTATTGCTACTCATCAGCCTCTGAACTATTGGAGGTGGGCTTGGGGTAGTTGCGTCTTGGACCCTGATGAGTTAGATCATGACAGTTTATGTAGTGTATAAATATAAATATAAATGTGTGTGTAGTATGTCTATATATATATATAATATGTCTGTGTTTATATATATATATTTACAAATATAATTATATTTATATGTATATATTATAAAATATATAAATATGTAGTATATATAAATAAATGTATAAATATTATATATTTATATTTATTTATTTGTATATAATTATGTTGTGAATTTAAATAAAGATATAAATAATTAGATAGTGAAAATATTGGGCGTGTGTGTGTGTTTATATATTATATAAATAAAAATATAAACGTGTGTATAGTGTGTATATATAAATATAAATATGTGTGTTTTTGTGTGTGGAATATAAATATGAGTATGTACCTTTGTGTGTGGAATATAAATATGTGTGTGTGCGCGCGCCCACATGTGTGTGTGTGTGTGTTAATATAAATATGTGTGTGTGTGCCCGTATTGTGTAAATACATTATATAAATATATTTATATAAATATATCATTAAATACACAACATAAATGTATATAAACATACATAAGATACATTTATTTATAGGAATATAATCAATAAATGTATTTATAATAAATTTTCATTTTTAAAATGCATTATAAAAAAATATTTGTAAATATACAATTATATATAAATATATAAACATAATTTATAAATATATTTACAAATAATTATATAAATATATATAATTATATGGATAAATATATAAATAAGAATGTATGTAAATAGATATAAATAAATCTTAAAAATTTTAAGAAAAAAATATGGAGCACTAATAAAGGCATTCCCCTTGCATAAAGAGGTAAGTGGTTTATTCACCATGTTGAGGAAGTGATTAGTGATTATAATAAAGGTGTTATTTCCAACCACATGATAATTTACAAATAGTTTTTGAGTTTTTATCACCATTGGTTGTAAAAAATTTGGTGTTAAAGAAATCATTACTTAAAAACACCACAAATGAGAGAAAAACACATTTATTATCACAAAATCAACCGCCAAGCTCTAGAAACATTCACGCCATCAAGTGCTTGGCTTGGAAAAATTTTCCTAGTTCTAGGATTTCAACGATATCACCATCGACTTGCCGTTTCCACTGGTGCTGATGATCCCCATGATCGTTCCCTTCTTGATGTCAAGGCCGACGCCCCTCAGGATGGGTGCCCTGACATCTGATGTCTTTGTCAGGTTTTTGATCCGAAACTTCAGCTTTGCCTCCCCAACACAGGAGTTCTCACCACCACCGTCGATGGAGAGCAAGTACTCCCTATATGGGGGCTCAAAATTAGCCATGGGTGGAGATAAAATGTGGAATCTCCCTAGAGCCAATGATCATCAGAAAGTGGAAGTTTTTTACTATGAATAGTATGAGTCTTCCCTGTGAAGGTAGGGAGTTTTTTTAAAGCGTTTTCTGATTTTTTTTTTAAAAATAATAGGTTTAATTTTTTTTCAAAATATGCCTCAAAGGAGGAATCGGCGATTCCACCTTCCCTCCCCACTCCTCATTTTCCCAAGACCGATGACATGGAAAAGGCGGCAGGGGGGTGCCGCCTTTGGCCTCTGGGTGAGGCGAAAGGGGGCACCACCGATGCCACCTTTGCCTCAACTCCCTATAAAAGGGCAGTCATCCCCCCATTCTCCTCACTCAATGTTTCCCTCATATCTCCTAAATCCACTGATTCTTTCTCTAAAAAAATTCCTCTTCTGTGTAGTGGAGTCGGTGGTCCAAAAGAAGGTGGTTTTTTAGGAAGCATCATTTAGATGTATTTTTTATTTAATTTAATGGTATTTATTTATTTAATTGATTTTTTTAGTTTGAAATATTTTATTTTTTAAGTAGTTTAGTTAGTTATAAATATTTTTTTATTAGGTTGTTTAATTAGTTATATATAGTTTGGAATAATAATTTTTATTAGTAAAGATTAAGTATAGATTATGTATAGATTAAGACTTAGGATTAAGTATTGTAAAATTTTGGTAGCATAAAGACTATGTGGTTATCTAAGTAATCAAATCCCTGTCTGGATACAAACAAGTGGATTTGGATCTGGCACAGATGTACCTAGGGGTAAAACCCAAAAACACCGCTTTGGGTTAGACTCGAATGAGAACTGGTGCGTGACAACGGGCCTTGCTGCACTCCTGGTTTGACACTACCGGGGGATATTCTTAAGATGATTCATATTTTCTTTGTAAACTACTAAAATACTTAAGAAATGAAAAATAAAATCAGTATATTTATCATTGATAAAATGATAATTATGATGTTATAGAACAAAATGGAAAAGGACAAAATCATTAAAGAATGAAAGTTATTATTATTAGTTGAATCATTTTTAGTTAGTTTTTTTAAAGATGTTATTAATTAAGTTGTTTAATTAGTAATATATAGTTTAAAAATAATACTTATTATTAGAAATGATTAATTATAGATTAATTAATGATAAATTAGGATTAATAATAAATAAATATGATTAGTTAATTATAAATAACTAATGAATATAATATGATTAATGATTAAATATTAAATAATTAAATAATAACTTAATAATGATAAACTAGTGATTAAATAATGAATTATTAGTTAAAAAATATACTAAGAAAATTAGTTGATAACATGAAAATTATGATTATATAAAATGAAATGGAGAAGAAAATGTTTTAAAATGTTAGTATCGTAAAGATTATACAGTTTAGAAATAATAGTTATTATTAGCAATGATTAATTATAGAATAATTAATAAATAACATTGGATTAAAAAATGAATCCAAACAATGACTAGCATATTTTAGGGTATAAAAAGGCGTCTTAAAATTAAATTCTAACAAATATTATTTGGTCAACCATCATTGTTAATATTTGTTACACTATCATAATTCTGATGAAAGAAACATTTTTTACGTAGAGAGTCATGTTTGCCTGTGTGTAATGCTATGGGGAGGTTATTCAAACTGAGCAAAAAGATTATTACAGTACAAAACCAATAATAGTGGTTAGCACAACCAATTGTGTAACCCTAAGTGCCCTTCAAGAGAGAATTCATGGTTCCTTAAATCTGGGACCCGATCAAGAGATCAAGTCTATGAGCTATAGACATTTTCAATTCCCGACAAAACTATGGAATATATCTTTTCCATTGGTTGCTGATGAACAATGGGTCTAAGAAATTAATTTATTTTCTCAATGGTCATATGGTACCATGCTGGAGTTATATGTTGATGTTTCTAAAGTACAATAAAAATCTCCAATTGTATGAAGACGTTGAATTACAAGAGTGGTTGAGACAGTCCACCCCATGAAATTGAGCCTATTCCAAATGATGTAGTAGAGGAAAACCTAGATGATCTCCTAGATATACATGTAAATCCGAATTCCGATGATGAGTTTTGTAATGACGGATCATATGGTGACAACAATGATGGTGGGGAGGAACCAACGGAAGTTAGGGAGGAGGTTACGAGAAAAGCATTAATTTTACATCAACCTCGACCTAAAATAAATCATCTACCACTCCTTGCATCTTGGTCAGAAGCAATGAAACGTGTGCCTAAATTCCACAATAATGCTCTCACACTGGAAATTGAATTCCCCGCAGCTGTACCAGATAGGTTTAGTGAGTTGGAAAATACCTTATATGTTGGAAGGAATTTTACAAGTAAAGATGCATTAAAAAACACACTAAATAGATTTCACATTAAGAGTCACTACAAATATATAGTTCAAAAATCATTCCATAGTAAATATGTTATATGGTGTGATAAGTATGGAGATGATTGTAGATTTTAGTTGTGGGAGATTCCGGACATTACATTTGGAGGTTGGATAATCTTGAGGATTAAGGCAGCTCATACTTGAGTTCAGCCAATCCTGACACAAGATCATACCTCATTGGATGAAGAATTTGTGTCATCCATTATTGTGGAGATGATTAGGATATGCCAAGATGTTATGATATCTCTTGTTAATAAGATGATACAACAGACATTAGTTTATAATATTTCCTATAATAAGGCATGGATGGGGAAATATAAGGCAATTGTGAAGGTATATGGTGATTGGGATGACTCATACTGGGTGTTGTCGTAATTGCTAGTCATACTAAGTCATCATAACCAAGTTGTCTTCCATATTGATACAAACTAAAATGTGTCTCACAATAATCGTCTGGATACATCTCGTGTTCAATTTGATCAATTATCTTGGGCATTCCTCCCCTATATCTCTACATTTCATTTCAGAAAAAAATTCATTCAGATTGAAGGAACGTTTCTATAAGGAAAATACAAGGTTGTATTGTTGATTGCGGAAACCCAAGATGGAAACCATTCACCTCTTCCACTTTCCTTTTCCATTATAGATAAATAAAACTATGAATCATGGACTTAGTTACTGACATGTATTAGTAACCATTTCACTAACATTTAGGGTGTTTTTTTGATATCTAATCACCATAGGTCAATTAAAGAGGCAATCAGTGCGGATCCTGATACATGTAGATACCCAAATTCACATCATCAGTTCTTCATTAGACACATTTCTAGAAATTTGCATAAAAATTTCCACAATGAACCAATGAAGTAGGAAATCATGAGTCTTAGTACGCATTGTATTTGTTATTTTTAACTATTTCAACATAAAGATAAAATAAAATTATGTGAAATATCATATATTCTGTGTAGAATATGAGTTAGATCATTGGCGTTTTGAAGAAAATTTTGAACAAATCTTACAGGCTAATCAAGAAGTTTATGATTATATGATGTAGATTCCAAAAGAAAAATGGACATTGTCATACAACGGGGGGAAGACGTACAGACAAATAACCACAAACATTGTGGAGTGCATCAATGGTGTCTTCAAAGGGCTTCACAAGCTACCTATAACCACCATATTTTAGGAGACATTATATTGATGTGTGAAGTACTTTTATGATAGAGAAAAACTAGAATCGGATGGAATACAACAGGGGATATGGTATGGAAGACACTTTCAACGATAGATCAAAAAGAATATTAAAGAATATTATGGTTATCATGTTTTTATTTTTCAATGAAAAGACTCTCGATTTAATGTTTAAGAGAATTCAAACCCCATCACAAATCACATCAGTGAAAAATGGTGGTATTACTGGAAATGAGAGAATTTCAATGTGTAAACTTGCAGGACTTACAGTTTCCATGCACACACGCCATCATGGCATGTGCCTCTGTGAACATATCGTGGGAAGAATATGTTCATTCAATGCATCAGATGGACAAGATTTCAAACTATTATGCTACACCATAGATGCCTATTGGGGAGTTTTGTTATTTCCCAATGCCCGAAGGCCAGCCAATAGTGATACCTAACATCAATAGGTTGTGTCCTTATGGAAGACTAAAGGCCAGTATGATGCATAATGAGAGGGATTGGCCTCAAGTATGGGGGAAAAGTTTGAGATGCACCATATGTCATAAAGAAGGTCATAACTGAAAATGATTTCCTAATATTGTTGATTTGAGTTCACACTCTCAGTCACATTGATGCATTTTCTTCATTGTGACATTCTCATATTGTAAATTATATATTGTTATCTCTTCTTTTCTCTCTCTTGATATTCTAAAACCCAAAACCCAAAAGAAGAATTCTAAACCCAAAAACATCTTTCCTAAACCTTAATATCAAAATTATAAACCCTAAACCTTAATACCTAAACCCTAACCCAAAATTCATAAACCTAAACCCTAAAACCTTAAAAAAATACCAAAACCTATACCCAAAACTCAATATCTGAAACCCTAATATCTAAATCCTAAAACCTAAAAAATGAATTGTAAAACCAAAAACATCTTCCCTTTAACACGGGTTTTGATAACAATATGTGTGATATTTTAATAAAAATTTATATAACGAAATAATAGTATCATAATGATTAGCATAAGTTATTAAATATATATAATTTGATAAATTCATAAAACATCATTAGTAATTACCATGGTTTATCTTAATCAAATCCATAATTAGTTAATAATAAAACTCCTCCAAAATATATCTATCCAAATTCAAGACCAAAAAATATAGAAATATTGTCTCTACGATTCTAAAAATCAGTATACCATTAATCAAAAAATGTTTATCTTAGTGACACATACCTAATATCTAAATACCCTATTAATCTTAAATCCTTAATAAAAACATGCATGCTTTCAAGAATTAACTTTCTCTTCATTCCTTAAATAAAATCTTAGATTATAGAATTTATTTCCTAAATCCAAAAAATAAAATAAACTCTATCATGAATTTGGCACATATTTAGGGTCGTCTTCCCCAAATCATGGGTTTTAAAAGAGTTTAATTTTTTTACTAAATCACATTTCTTGGACATTGGTTCCTTTCAACCTATTCTCTCAAATCCATTAAGAAATGGTATTACAATACAAACCTTATACATTACATTATTCTTACCAAGTTAATTTCATTAATAAAATTCTTTCACAACATATTTCTTAGATCAAAATACACAAGAATAAAATTCATTCCACTTCGAAAGTATCAATAACATATTCTTTACATTACTGTATTCGATTCTTCTAAGATATATTCCCTCGATTCTTGTGGAATTCATTTTCCTAGTGACTCATCTCCTTATAGTTAAAACATTACACATTGGAAAATTCATTAATTCCCATACAATCATGATCTTGGTATCCATTATCCCCACAATTGTAGTAAACTGCAATTCCCTTAAAGCATGTATCAATGTTTTTACTTCCACAATTATCATATATGGGGAAATTCTTAAATGTTGTTTTTACCATTATCTGTTTTTTTCTCTTCTTTCATCTTATTATCTTTATTTCATTCAAAACCAAAAGACAAGGAGAATTATATGTCTTTTGGTTAAAATAAATTCATTAAACAATGTGAATAAACATGTCATGTCTTGCATTATACTATCATAACATTTTTTTGTCCATAACGTTATATTTACATTTTAAACTTATGAATCATTTAATTTGTTTATATGTAGATGGATGATACCATACTACTCACTCACCAACATACCCATATTTCCAAGGTTGTGTTAGAGGGTGGTGTAGATAAATTGATCAGGGTGCATCAAACTCACCATTTTTATCACAAGGAGCCTCCACATGCTATTAGACCATACTTCCAGCATGCTGGCTTCTATAGAATTTCCATATAATATTTCACATTTGTAAACTGTCACCTGCTTGCTGACCACATTGAGAGGTGTAGACTAGAGACACAAACATTCCACCTACCTGAGAGAGAGATGAGCATCACCCTCTAGGATTTAGAAGTGCTTATCAGTCTTCCTGTCTAGGGGAGACCCATTATTGGACCCACTTGGGAATCTTGGAAAAAACTTGCTCAGAGCTTGTTAGGTGTTGAAATTTTATCCAACCGTAGAGATACAGATGGAGAGTCCATATCTATGCCTTGGTTGGAGGCACAAATTCCGCATTTACCCAATGATGCTAGTGAGTGGACTGTTATAAGTTATGCCTGTGAATATATATTATAGCTCATTGGAGGGACCATGTATACTAATCACTCAGGGATGCACGTGCAGGTGATGTATCTACCCCTACAAGAGGACTTTGATCGGGTTGGGATGTACAGTTGGGGATCAACCTACTTGGCGTACACATACAGAGCATTATGGAGGCTATCCCACAGGGACCACACAAGTCTCGGGGGATGCATCATCTTTATTCAGATGTGGGTATGGGAGCGCATACCCGTATTCTGCCCTGATCTTTCTGGTCCGTCGATCGAGATGGAGGTGAAGTAAGATGCTCCACGTGGACACTGGTATGATCTATCATTTATATTTGTTTCTAATACTAATAGGATTTATTGACTTTAATTTTTCATTATTTGTCACTATTGAGGTTGTATTTTATAGGTGGTGTCAGTGACACAATTCTGATGCAGTTTCGAGACACTATTTGGGCATATATCATCTCAAGTTAGACTGTCTCTTACATGACTAGGTATGTATATACAATCTATCACTATCTAAAAAATTTAATAATAACATCAATTTTGGTTTTTAGTTAGGAGATTTTTTGAAAAAGTCACATGTTGTTTCAGATTTCATGGCTTCCATACTAGAGTATTATGGACCAGTTGTCATCATACTGTACTGTTGGGATTGAGGATTCACTACAAAAAAATTGGTTTATACCAACAGAAAATTAGTGATAGATAAAACTTCTGTCGGTATAATCAAGTAATTCCAACAGATATAATTCTTTATTGATATTAATTATAATTATCTACAATTTTTTTTACCAACAAATGAATTTGTGAATATTAACTGTTTAATAATAAGAAATCTTTTACTTACAGTTGGATTTGTTACTTTATCATGATTATACCAACAATATTTTTTCTAACAAATAAATTTGTTATTCCCACCTTTGCATTTTTTTATTTTTTATAATACTATATTTTTAATAATCGTTAAGAAGATAAATTTAATTAAATATACATAAAATATACATTACAAAACCCTACTCCCTCGACCCCGCAATTCTAATTTTTTCTATCAAAGAACCTGCGTACCAGTTCATCGGGTTCGACTGGTGTCCTCTGCTTCTTCATGTCACCTTTCATCACCCTTCGATTCATCGCCCTTCGGTTCATCTCCCTTCGGTTCATCTCCCTTCGGTTCATCGCCCTTCGGTTCATTGCCCTTCGGTTCATCGCCCCTCATTATTTCACCACCTGTTTTATGCCGCACCACTCGTTACTAGGTAAGTTTAACTTCACCAGCCACCCCTTCGGTTCGCCGATGTCGGTCCTTCTCCATCTTTTGTGCATGTCATCACATTTGGTAGGAAATATTTATTTCTACGATCATTTTCTTCCACTACAGTCAAAATATTGATGATACAAGGGAAAATTTTAATTTAGGGCAAAAAGTGAATGAATTAGGTTGCGAAGAACTCGTTGGAGGAATTTTTTTTGAAATTTATATCATTGTTTCCCAATTTCTAGATCTGCGTGTTTAGTGAATGCCTCTATTGTACATTTTATCTTTCATAGATTAAAGCACTGCCTCAGTCATCATAAAAGTGATGAACCCATTCTAAAAGGTAGTAACCAAGGTGTGAATTTAATCCAGTTATCTCTAATACACTAGTTACATTGAAAAGAACATAACCCTTTACACTTGAAAGTTACTTGCTACACTTGGACTTTGATTTTGAACAAGGGCAGGGGAACCATGATGATAAATGGGATTTTTTTTTGAAATACAGATTGACCAAACTCCCTAGCAAGTCTCATTCTAGGTACTAGTGCCATTTTAAATGAACTAAAATGTTTTTATTCTATGGAATGTCATAAAATATACAATCCACATAAAAATTTTACACCTTAAATTGGTGGAGATTGAATTTTTTACATATGAATAAACCCCCAATTATGTACAAGCCATGTACATCATGTCACATTACTCATGGATTGAACACATGGATTTCCACTAAACCATGGCCCGTACAGAACTAATCATCGTGGCCTGTACATAACTCTACATGGCTTCTCACTAAGCCATGGAATGTACAGAACTATCATGGCTTGTCACTAAGCCATGGCCTATCATGGATTTTCACTAATCCAATTCTGTACAAGACAATTTTGTACAAGCCATGTACATCATGTACAGAACTATCATGGATTGTCACTAAGCCATGTACACCAAGTTCAGAACTATCATGGATTGTCACTAAGACAATTATGTACAATCCATGTACATCATGTACCAAACTATCATGTCTTGTCACTAAGTTGTGTCCTATACAAAACTACAATGGATTTTCACTAAGCTATGGCCTGTACAGAACTATACATCATGGCCTATCATAGGCAGACCTTTACATCATTTCAAACTCAAAATATTGATGATACAAGGGAAAATTTTAATTTTTGGTAAAAAATAAATGAATTAGGTTGTGAAGAACTCATTGGAGGAAAAAAATTGAAATTTCTATCACTGCTTCCCAATTTCTGGCTCTGAATTTTTAGTGAATGCCTCTATTGTACATTTCATCTTTCATAGATTAAATCACTACCTCATTCATCATAAAAGTGATGAACCCCTTCTAAAAAGTAGTTACCAAGGAGTGAATTTAATCCATATATCTCTAATACATTGGTTACATTTAAAATAATATAACCCTTTACACGTGAAAAATGACAGGGGACCCATGATGATAAATGGGCACTTTTTTTTGAAATACAGATTGACCGAACTCCATTTCATGTCTCATTATAGGTACTAGTTTCATTTTAAATGAACTAAAATGTTTTTATTCTATTAACTTTAGTAAAATATACAATCCACATAAAAATTTTACACCATAAATTGGTAGAGATGGAATGTTTTACATATGAATGAACCCCCAATTATATTCAATCCATGTAAATCATGTCACATTACTCATGGCTTGAACACATGGATTATCACTAAATTGTGGAATGTACAAAACTATATATGGCTTGTCACTAATCCATGGCCTGTACAGAACTATCATGGCTTGTCACTAAGATATGGTTGACACTAAGACATGACCTATCATGGCTTGTCACTATTCCAATTCTGTATAAGCCATGTACATCATTTACAGAACTATCATGGCTTGTCACTAATCCATGTACACCATGTTCAGAACTGTCATGGCTTGTCACTAAGACAATTCTATACAAGCCATTTACATCATGTACAGAACTATCATGGCTTGTCACTAAGCCATGGCCTGTACAGAACTATACATCATGGCATGTCATAGGGTCCTTATAGACCTGTACATCATACCACACCCAAAATATTGATAATACAAGGGAAAATTTTAATTTTGGGTAAAAAGTAAATGAATTATGTTGTGAAGAACTCGTTGGAGGGAAAAAATTGAAATTTCTATCATTATTTCCCAATTTATGGATTTGAATGTTTAGTGAATGCCTCTATTGTACATTTCATCTTTCATATATTAATGAACTCCCCATTCATCATAAAAGTGATGAAACCCTTCTAAAAATTAGTTAACAAGGAGTGAATTTAATCCAGTTATCGCTAATACACTGGTTACATTGAAAAGTACATAACCCTTTACACTTGAAAGTTGAAAGGGGACCCATGATGATAAATGGACACTTTTTTTTGAAATACAGATTGACCAAACATCCTTTAAAGTCTCATTCCAGGTACAAGTGTCATTTTAAATGAATTAAGATGTTTTTATTCTATGGGATCTAGTAAAATATAAAATCCACATAAAAAATTTACACCTTAAATTGGTGGATATTGAATGTTTTACATACGAATGAACCCCCAATTCTGTACAAGCCATGTACATCATGTCACATTACTCATGGCTTGAACACATGGATTTTCATTAAACCATGGCCTATACAGAACTATTTATCATGGCCTGTATACATGGCTTATCACTAATCCATGACCTGTATAGGTAACAGAACTATCACGACTTGTCACTTAGCATTGGTTGGGTAGTTTCCTATCATGGCTAGTCACTGAGCCAAATCTGCACAATCCAATTATGTACAAGCCATGTAAATCATTTATAGAACTATCATGGATTGTCACTGATCCATGTACACCATTTTCAGAACTATCATGGCCTGTCACTAAGAAAATTCTGTAAAATCCATGTACATAATGTACAAAACTATCATGTCTTGTCACTAAATCGTGGCTTGTACAGAACTATCATGGCTTGTCACTAATCCATGGATTGTCACTAATCCATGGATTGTCACTAAGCCATGGCCTATACAGAACTATAAATCATTTCCTATCATAGGGTCCTTACAGACTTGTACATCATTTCACATCACTCATGGACATGGGTTCAAGAATTAATGGCTTGAAATTATATGAAATTTTGAACACGCTTGTACATCATGTCCTATACAGGTTGTGTGTTCAAGCCCAGTGTATAATTCTTCACTCACCCATGTTTCATAGTACTCATATTCCAATTTTACTAGAACTGATTTACTCATAAGTAATGTACCATGATTTCAATGCATTGAACATATTTCTAGATAAGGAATTCAAACCAAATCTCTTTGAATTTAGTCTTTCCAAGATTGGTCCAACTTGGGATAAGACCTGTGTTTATACAATATTGATGGGGACCTATGGATATTTTTCTCCTCAGTACATGGGCTGTGTAGTTGCCTACCAAATCTGATGGTACAAATTTGGTTTCTTGTTCTTGGAGATAATTACTGGAAGATAGGTTATTGATACTGTTAAACACACTAACTAGAAGAATCTGATATAATGGGTACTTTCTACAGGTTATTATTTCAACCCTAATTCCATTTCCATAATTTTTATAAATAAAAGTCTATCTTTGAATGTTTATTTCCCTATTGTGCAGGTAATATCTTGGTTGAATGACCAAATAAGTTCACCTCTACATTTTTTTAAAGCAAAAAAGGCAGTTCACCTTAATGGTCGATCCATTTCTTGAAAAGAAGTATCCAATGAGTATTTACCAAGCTCTTAAAGTTGGATCGACGGGTCTAAATTAATGAAGGTAAAGAAAGGGAGATATTGCTTAGTCTATTTATTTTGCTTGAATTTTCATGTTATGAAACTTGAAGTTGTGATATTGATTTAAATGGTTATGTTTTTTTTGATCCCAAGTCCTTGAATGAGAGGGTACAAGTTAGAGAGATTTTCTGGGATTTATAGGAATCTATCTGGGATCAAGGTGGAATTTTAATACCTTATTTCCCAGGCTCAACCTCCATTTATTCCTTTATTATGAATGTTGTTTTTTTCAATCATTTCAATACTATTTTTATTTACTTCACTTTGGAAGGACATACCTTGAGTGGAAAATTGGTTTGATTGAGAAGGGTTTCAGCATCTTGTTGAAGAAAGATCACTTGAGCTTGTTGAAGAAGGCGTTGCCAGACGAGAACTGAAGTTGCCATATGAGCTTGGGCCATGTAGCATTTGAGATCTAGAGTCGCACTACCCTAACTTACTGAAACTGAATCGTGATGAACCGAAGCTCACATACCTCCAAAGATGATTTCCTAAAGAAGATGAAGGACTGATACTATTGGGTCCATTTGAAGATGAAGTTTAGATGATGCCTTGTGGAGATGATTTGTGCTGAGGCTGATTTGTGGAAGATGACTCAAGGTCCACCATGAAAGACAGAGTGAGATGAAAGGATGTTTCCCATCCAAATTTGTGGTTAATATGGAGTTATTTATCTGTCAAGCTCGATTCGAGTAGGATAATTGAAATCGGGTTTCTATCAGACCTGATTGAAGGAGTCGAAACTCTGTGTAAAGTTTGTTTTGTTTGATATATTTTTTATTTTCAGGTTCGAAGTGAACTCGGATCTCCCCTTCAGATAATATTGAAACTGTATATCTCAGTTAAGAGCAATGAGTAGAGAAAAGCTTGCAAAGATCATTTTGAAATCAATTTCCAGGGGAGATTCTTTATTTCCCTTTTCTTTATTTCTTTCATCTAGATTGAAACTTTAATTAAATTCTTTTATTGAAAACTACTTTGTAGGACCTACCTTGAGTTATTTTTTTATTTTTCCTAACATTTTTTCATTTAGAGTCTGGTTTTTTCCCTTATGGTCATATTTTTGATACTTTGGGGTTTTTTAGATAGTGGTTAAAATGAATTATAGAAAACACCATCTGCACAAGTTAAAATATAGTGTTTTTATTCATTTAAAATAAGTTGTGGAAAAATAAAATAAAATGTGGAAAAAAACATGTATTTACATCCTGTGTTTTTTACAACTGCTTGGAGAACTCTTTAAATTGGAAAGTGTCACTTCTCATGTTAGCAGTTCAGAAAGTGAAGCATTGGATGTTTAGGAATTCAATTAACACATTTTGTAGTCTTACAAAGATTTTTATTGAGGTAAATTTTTTCATTACTTAACACATGTGTATTTAAAAGGGAATGTTTTATTAATTTTTCTTCCATTATCAAATGTTTTATTCATTTTTGTTCTATTCTCCAATGTTTTATTCATACTTCTGTTTTATTCATACTTGAAACATGGATGGAGGGTTCCCCTTTAAGGGGTTTTGTTTTATTCCTATTTACAGGGCTCGCTGGAATGGATGGGATTTCCACTGGCATAGAAGGGTCATTGGTGCTCGCTGGAATGGATGGGCTGGTGCTGGAGCTATGGATTGGCTGGTGCTGGAGTTATGGATTGGCCGGTGCTGGAGATGAATCACTGTCTTGGATTGTTCGCTGACATAGATGACTGTCATGGATTTCTCGCTGACATAGATGAGTTGATGATGCACTAGCATGGCATGGATGGGTCGCTGGTGGTACTCGTTGGTTGTTGGTGTGGGAGCTAGTTCGCTGGTATGGATAGGCTGCTGCTATGCAGGCATGGATGGGTCAGGGGGTGTTCTCAGCATTATGTGGGTGGGGTGTGATTAATCCTGTTGTATTAAATTTCAATATTAATATATATTTTTTATAATATTGAACATGTGTTAAAATATTCTTCGATTTAATAATTAAAGCACATGTATTATATATGATAAATTAATTAATGAATATAATATGAAATTTTTCTAGTAATAAAAATTTCTAATTTTTATTCAAATGTAATTTATAAACATATATTATATGTTAGTAATATTATTACCAATAGAAAAATGTTTCATCAGGACTTGTTGCAAAACACTTTAACTAACATATATATTATCTATTGGTATTATTATAATTGTAACAGAACAATTTTATCTGTTGCAAAAACATTTAGTGACAGAGTTTTTACCGACAGTTTAGTGACAGAGACATATGTGTTGGTAAAATGTTTTACCAATAGAAAATTCACTTTTACCAACAGATATTCCCCTGTTGGAAAAATTGAAATATTTTTTATTGATTCTATGGTTGTAGTTCCCCTCATTCACTTCCATATTATTGAGTGGAAATATCCTGACATAGTCATGTGCTAGTTTTTCTGTGCTCAGCTGATTCCACTGCTGCTGAGATAGATAGATCAGGTTCATGGGATGAAGTTGATAGGGAGGCAATATTATGATTGGTACTGAGTACATACCCACTTTATTGACTTCTAGTGCAGACATGTAGAGTTTTATATTCAGGGTGAACCTACGAATTGATTCTTTCTTTCGGAGCAGATTGAGTATGAGCCATGGTATATACTGAAGTCTATACTATATCTTACATGATATGGAAGAGAGATGCAGAGGAAGGTAATTCAATAAATATCCATTAGTTTTTATATTGAACTATTTTATAATTCATTTTGAATCTCTTTACAGGAAATTCACACAGAGTAGCTTGCTCGCATGATTGATGTAGAGTAGGAGGGGGTCTATAGCCGAGCAGCTGTCCATGCTGCAACACTGGAGGTGAGGGAATCTTTTTGTGCATTTTATGAGATAATCTTTGAGAATACATCCCAGAGAGAGGATGTTCCTACCTAGAGGAACATCCTATAGTAGCTGCTGGGGATGAGGAGCCATAACCACATTGACATAGACAACATTGTGCTACACGTGAGGCCTCACTTGTTCTATAGGCAGAGGTTATCCCTCTAGTAGTCTAGCCTCAACCGATTTAGGATGTGCCTCAGGTGGCATGAGATTCATATTTCTTGATAGGATATTCACAGTTCTCTCCATCTTGGGGTCCAGATCCATCGCAGCCTTGGGGTCCAGATCCATCACAGCCTTCGATTCTAGAACCATCAAAGCCTTGGGGTCCAGATCCATTGCAATCTTGGGGTACTGCTCCATTACAGGCTTGGTTCCCCACTGCGATGATGGTGGGTCCTTCTACCACCCAAGTGGGAGAAGGATCGGGAGGGCAGTATGAGATGCAAATGACAACTCCTCCCACTAACACACATATGGAGGATGCGATATTTGACATTCCAGTGCCTGAGGATCAACCCTCTCTTGTTCATCAGACTCCACTTTGAACTCAATGTGAACGTCCTATCCGTAGAAAACCACGTGGGATGGAATCTCCTCGCCATAGACATATACATTGATTTTACATGTTCATTTATATGTTTTATGTCTACTGAAATAAATACACTATTATTACTATCAACCCTTCTTATATTTTTATCTAGTGTTTCAATTTTCATTAATATTTTAGGAACATTTTATATTTGACAACTTTCAAAGTCTTCTACTTGAAACATAGGAATAATTATTAAATTTCAAGTATATAACTTTAAGAGATTATAAAATATATATTATAAAAATAATGTAAATAAAATTTAAAAGATATCGAAACATATAATTTTTTTTAAAAATAAAGAGTTTCATAAATAAAATAAATAAATAAAAATGAAAGGAATGTAAGAAAAGTAACTCAAAAGTGAGAGCGAGAAGAATGAATGTCGAGGAGGATTCTAAGCCACCTACTTGACTTTGAAATCCAATAAAATATAAACTATAATACCCATCTAAATAAAAATTAAAAAATAAACTACTAGTTATATGTTTAATCAATTTTTAAAATTTCATTCATATCAGTCTTATAGTTTATATTTTATAGGCTAGAAAAGTCACGTACTTGAAACATTTTTAAGTTTCAAGTAGGTGGATTAGAAATCTTATGAATTATTTTTCACAAAAAAATTTTAAGAAATTATTTTTATTTTTGACTACTTGTTATATGTTTAATCAATGTTTAAAATCTCATTCATATCGGTCTTATAGTTTATATTTTATAGGCTAGAAATGTCATGTACTTGAAACATTTTTAAGTTTCAAGTAAGTGGATTAGAAATATTAGAAATAATTTTTCATCAAAATTTTTTAAGATTTTTTTTTATTTTTTACTGCTTGTTATTTTTTAATCAATGTTTAAAATTTCATTAATATCGGTCTTATAGTTTATATTTTATAGGCTAGAAAAATCATGTACTTGAAACATTTTTATGTTTCAAGTAGGTTGATTAGAAAGATTATAAATTATTTTTCACCAACATTTTTAATAAATTATTTTTATTTTCGACTACTTATTACATTTTTAATCAATGTTTAAAATTTCATTTATATCGGTCTTGTAGTTTACATTTTATAGGATAGAAAAGTTACGTACTTGAAACCTTTTTAAGTTTCAAGTAGGTGGATTAGAAAGTTTATAAATTATTTTTCACCAACAATTTTAAGAAATTATTTTTATTTTAGACTAATTTCTATATGTTTAATCATTGTTTAAAATTTCATTCATATCTGTATTATATTTTATATTTTATAGGCTAACAAAGTTACGTACTTGAAGCATTTTTAAATTTTAATTAGGTGTATTAGAAAGCTTATAAATTATTTTTCATCAAATTTTTTTAAGAAATTATTTTTATTTTTGACCAATTTTTATATGTTTAATCAATTTTTAAAATTTCATTTATATCATTCTTATAGTTTATATTTTATAGGCTAGCAAAGTCACGTACTTGAAATATTTTTAAGTTTTAAGTAGGTGGATTAGAAAGTTTATAAATTATTTTTCACCAACATTTTTTAATAAATTATTTTTATTTTAGACTAATTGTTTTATATTTAATCAATGTATAAAATTTCATTCATATTGGTAGTATAGTTTATATTTTATAGGCTAGCAAAGTTACGTACTTGAAGCATTTTTAAGTTTCAAGTAGATGTATTAGAAATCTTATAAATTATTTTTCACCAAAATTATTTAAGAAATTATTTTTATTTTAGACTACTACTTATATGTTTAATAAATTTTTAAAATTTAATTCATATAGGACTTATAGCTTATATTTTATAGGCTAGAAAATCACGTACTTGGAACATTTTTATGTTTCAAGTAGGTGGATTAGAAAGCTTATAAATTATTTTTCATCAACATTTTTTAAGAAATTGTTTTTATTTTCGACTAATTGTTATATATTTACTTAATTTTTAAAATTTCATTCAAATCGGTCTTATATTTTCTATTTTATAGGCTAGCAAAGTCACATACTTGAAACATTTTTAAGTTTTAAGTAGATGGATTAGAAAGATTATAAATTATTTTTCACCAACATTTTTTAACAAATTCTTTTTATTGTTGACTACTTGTTATATTTCAAATCAATGTTTAAAATTTCATTTATATCAATCTTATGATTTATATTTTATAGGCTAGAAAAGTCACGTACTTGAAACATTTTTAAGTTTCAAGTAGGTGGATTAGAAAGCTTATAAATTATTTTTCATCAATTTTTTTAATAAATTATTTTTATTTTCGAGTACTTTTTATATGTTTAATCAATGTTTAAAATTTTATTCATATCGGTCTTATATTTTATATTTTATAGGATACCAATGTCACACACTTGAAATATTTTTAAGATTCAAGGAGGTGGATTGGAAAGCTTATAAATTATTTTTCACCAACATTTCTTAAGAAATTATTTTTATTTTCGACTAATTTTTATATGTTTAATCAATGTTAAAAATTTCATTCAAATAGGTCTTATAGTTTATATTTTATAGGCTAGAAAAGTCACATAGTTGAAACATTTTTAAGTTTCAAGTAGGTGGATTAGAAAGCTTATAAATTATTTTTCACCAACTTTTTTTAAGAAATAATTTTATTTTTATTTTTGACTACTTTTTATATATTTAATAAATATTTAAAATGTCATTTATATTGGTCTTATAGTTTATATTTTATAGTCTTTCAAATTCACGTACTTGAAACATTTTTAAGTTTCCAATAGGTGGATTAGAAAGCTTATAAATTATTTTTCATCAAATTTTTTTTATAAATTATTTTTATTCTTGACTACTTGTTATATGTTTAATCAATGTTTAAAATTTCATTCATATCGGTCTTATAATTTATATTTTATAGGCTATTAAAGTCATGTACTTGAAACATTTTTTAGTTTTAAGTAGGTGGATTAGAAAACTTATAAATTATTTTTCACTAACATTTTTTAATAATTTTTTTTATTTTTGACTACTCTTTATATGTTTAATAAATTATGAAAATTTCATTCATATTGGTCTTATAGTTTATATTTTATAGGCTAGAAAAATCACGTACTTGAAACATTTTTATGTTTCAAGTATATGGATTATAAAACTTATAAATTATTTTATCCCAACATTTTTCTAGAAAATTCTTTTCATTTTCAACTACATGTTATATTTTTAATCAATTTTTAAAATTTCATTCATATCGGTCTTATAGTTTATAATTTATAGGCTACAAAAGTCACGTACTTGAAACATTTTTAAGTTTCAAGTAGGTGGATTAGAAAGATTATAAATTATCTTTCACCAACATGTTTTAAGAAATTATTTTTATTTTCGACTACTTGTTATATATTTTATCAATGTTTAAAATGTCATTCATATCGGTCTTATAGTTTATATTTTATAGTCTAACAAAGTCACGTACTTGAAACATTTTTAAGTTTCAAGTGGGTGGATTAGAAAGATTATAAATTATTTTTCATCAACATTTTTTAAGAAATTATTTTTATTTTCATCTACTTGTTATATATTTAATCAGTGCTTAAAATTACATTCGTATCGGTCTTATAGTTTATATTTTATAGGCTATAAAAGTCACATACTTGAAACATTTTTAAGTCTCAAGTAGGTGGATTAGAAAGCTTATAAATTATTTTTCACCAACTTTTTTTAAGAAATTATTTTTATTTTTGACTACTTGTCATATGTTCAATAAATTTTTAAAATTTCATTCATACTGATCTTATAGTTTATATTTTATAGGCTAAGAAATTCACGTACTTGAAAATTTTTTAAGTTTCAAGTAGGTGGATTAGAAAGCTTATAAATTATTTTTCACCGACATTTTTTAATAAATTATTTTTATTTTTGAACACTTGTAATATTTTTAATGAATGTTTAGAATCTAATTTATATCGGTCTTATAGTTTATATTATATAGGCTATCAAAGTTACATATTTGAGACATTTTTAAGTATCAGATAGGTGGATTATAAATCTTATACATTATTTTTTATCAACATTTTTTAAGATTTTTTTTATTTTCCACTACTTGTTATATGTTTAATCAATGTTTAAAATTTCATTCATATCAGTTTTATAGTTTATATTTTATAGTTTAGACAAGTCACATACTTGAATAAAAGATAAGTTATGTTAAAACATTTTGTTGTATATATATATAACCAAAACCAAATAATAATTAAACATTAAAATTTTAAATATATAAATAAATAATTAAAATTAAAAAAAAAATTAAGGAAAAGGCGGCATTGGAGATTTCACCTTTGAAGCGTATTTTTTAAACCTATGCTATTTTTTTCAGAAAACATATAAAATAAATAAATTTTTTGTGATGGGGATAGGAACTCATTGAGTGAGACTTCCCCTGATAGGCACAATCTTGGTATATGAACTCTCACAACCATACAAATTTCAATCATATTTATCAGGACAATCAGTCTCTATTAGATTTTGTATGGAAAAAATTTGCATAGGTATTCATTTAAAAATCATCATCTGTTTTTTATAGGTGTTGTTGGCTGGGTGGTGGGTGGCCAACTCTAGGAATTAAGTGGGTGAGGATTGCCTGTAAAAGGATCTAGCTCCCCATGTTTTTTCCTCATCTCCTCATCATCAATGTTGGCTCCCCATGTTTTTTCCTAACTTCTCATCATAAACACATCACCCAGTTCTGCATATTCAATAAAGATAATTATGAATGATATTTCCATTATAATTCTAAGGGAGTGGGTATCCATTTTTACCCATAATGAGGTCATTTTAATTGCCTGTGATTTTTTACCCCTTTCATTTTGAGGGGTTTTTCACATTACATCTAATGTAATTGTTTTTCATTTTTTACACTTCATTTTATCTCGTAATTATCATCACATCATCAAGTCAATAATTTTCAGTCTCAACAACTAGTATCAAAGTAAGGTTCTAACTCGGTGGTGTTCAGTTTTTTTTGTGTATTAATAATTCTCATAAATTTGAATTGAAACTACTATAAATATGACCATTAACAGCATGAAAATGTACTATTAATCACAATGCTGATAATGGGGCCCTTTATCAACACTTTTTTAGTTCTATTAAAGGGGATCTTTATCAATGCTAAATAGAACGCCGATAAAGGTCTACCCACTAGAAATTTCTTGTTTATATAACAGCACACCCAACCTATAATTTAAACACATATAACATCACACCCAACCAGAAATTTAAACACAACACACCTAGAAGAAAACTGAAATTTAAACCTCACACCAGAAACAAATCTACTATATACATTTAATTGAAATCAGGAATAAAAAACTATCCACCCATGGTATATACAAAAATAAACACTATTATTTATAGTTCATACAAAATGTTTTATATAATTACATTTACAGTTGTCGAACAAACATTTTAAAACATTAATATTTCATCTTTTGATGCTCGTGATCCCCTCCTAAAAATCTCCTCCCATGGTATCAGTTGCTGAACAAATCATCTTAACCCAAGTAATAGATTCCACCTATATTAGAAAACACATATTATGTCAGTAATACTATAAAGACATAAATTAAACATTAATATGAAAGAACACATTAATAAAATGTCAATATTTAATAAAAATGACACATTTGGAGTTATACTGGTCACACCGTACATCCTATTGAGATGGGGTTGATTCCTATATGTTACAAATGAGCTATGGATAATTGTCCTAAAATATCAAAACAATCCAAATGAATTTTCTCAATTTTGAGTATGTCACTTGTTCTTTTACTAAAATTAATGTCAATTTTAAATAATGACACATTTGGAGTTACAAAATCCACACAATTCATAGTATTGAGGTGTGGATGATTCCTACCTATCACAAATTACTGATGGATTGTTGTCCTAAAGTATCAAAACAATCCGAATGTGTTTGCTCAGGTTTTAGTATTTTAGATGTGTTTTTTACTAAAATGTTATTTCAAAATGAAAACACACATTTTGAGTCATACAAGTCGCATCATGCATTGGTTTGATATGAGACTACTTCATACATGTCACAAATGACTTATGAATCATTATCCTAAATTATCATGACAATCAGAGCCCATTTGTTTAGTTTTTAGCGAGTGACACGTTTTGAACTAAAATATCAATTTTAAATTGATAACAGGAACTTTTAGTCATATCGGTCACACCATGCATCATATTGAGAATCAGGTGACTTCTATACATCACAAATGACTCATGGATCATTTTACTAAAGTATCAAAAAAATTGAATGCGTTTGATCAGTTTTCAGTATGTCACTTATTGTTTTTACTTAAATAAATGTAAATTTTAAATAAAAAGAGACACTTTGAGTTATACCAGACACACCGTGCATCTTATTGAGGTGAGGCTGATTCCTACCTATCAAAAATTATGGATGGATTGTTTCCTTGAAGTATCAAAACAATCTGAATGTGTTTCCTCTGTTTTCATTATGGCAGTTGTGTTTTTTAACTAAAATGTCACTTAAAACTAAAAACATGCATTCTGAGTCATACTGGTCGCATCGTGCATCAGTTTAATGTTATACTGCTTCATACATGTAAAAAATTACTTATGAATCATTTTCCTAGACTATGAATAAAACTGGAGAATGTTTGTTTAGTTTTCAGTGAGTGGCATGTTTTGAACTAAAATGTCAATTTTAAACTCGTAACGGACAATTTTAGTCATACCGGTCATATCGTGCATCAGATTGAGGTGAGGATGACTTATACATGCAAAAAATTACTCATGGATCATTTTAAAAAAGTATCAAAACAATCCAAATGAATTTTCTTTGTTTTCAGCATGTCACGAGTTGTTTTTACTTAAATTAATGTCAATTTTAAATAAAAAGATACACTTTGAGTTATATCGGCCACACTGTGCATTGTATTGAGGTGAGACTGATTCCTACCTATCAAAAATTACTGATGGATTGTTTTCCTAAAGTATCAAAACAATATAATTGTGTTTTCTTGGTTTTCATAATGTCATTTTTGGTTTTTTTACTAAAATTCCATTTCAAACTAAAAACACACATTTTGAGTCATACCAGTTGCATCATTCATCGGTTTGATATGATTCTACTTCACATACATCACAAATTACTTACGAATCACTATACTAAATTATCAAGACAAACAAATCATGATTGTTTGGTTTTCAGTGAGTGACACTTTTTGAACTAAAATGTCCATTTTAAACTAATAAAAGACACTTTTAGTCATATCAGTCACACCGTGCGTCAGATTTAGGTGTGGGTGACTCTTACACATCACAAATTACTCATGGCCAGTTTCCCTAAAGTATCAAAACAATCTGAATGCGTTTTATCGGTTTTCATTATGTCACTTGTTTTTTTAATTAAGTTAATGTCAATTTTAAATAAAAAGATTCACTGAGTTATATAGGTCACACTGTATGTCATATTGAGGTGCAGATGATTCCTACCTATCAAAAATTACTAATTGATTTTTTACTTAAATTATCAAAACAATCTTAACGTGTTTTCTTAGTTTTTACTATGTCAGTTTTGTTTTCTACTAAAATGTCATTTCAAACTGAAAACATGCATTTTGAGTCTTATTGGTCACATAATGTGTTAGTTTGACATGATAATACTTCATACATTTCAAAAATGACTTATGAATAACTTTCCTAAATTATCAAGACAACCAGAGCATGTTTTTTTGGTTTTTAGTGAGTGGAAAATTTTGAACTAAAATGTCAATTTTAAACTGATAACGGACACTTTTAGTCACATCAGTTACATCGTGCATCATATTGAGGTGCAGGTGACTCCTATACATCAAAAATGACTCATGGATCCTTATAATAAAGTATCAAAACAATCTGAATTCTTTTTCTCGGTTTTCAGTATGTCACTTCTTATTTTTACTTAAATTAGTGTAAATTTTAAATAAAAAGAGACACTTTTAGTTATATCGGTCACACCATGCATCTTATTGAGGTGTGGATTATTCCCATATACAAAAATTATTATGTATTTTTTTCCTAATGTATTAAAACAATCCAAATGTGTTTTCTTACTTTTCAGTATGTCAGTTGTGTTTTTTTTAATAAAATTTCATTTCAAACTGAAAATATGCATTTTGAGTCATACAAGTCACATCATACATTGTTTTAATATGAGACTTATTCATACATGTCACAAATGACTTATGAATCACTTTCCTAAATTATAAACACAATCAGAGTGCGTTTGTTTGGTTTTCGGTGACTGACACATTTTGAACTAAAATGTCAATTTTAAAATGATAACAAACACTTTTAGTTATACCAGTCACACCATGCATTAGATTGTGGTGCGGGTGACTCTTACACATCAAAAATGACTCATAAATTATTTTCCTAAAGTATCAAAACAATATGAACGTGTTTTCTTAGTTTTTAGTATGTCACTTGTTGTTTTTACTTAAAGTAATGTCAATTTTAAATAAAAAGAGACACTTTGAGTTATACTGGACACATTGTGCATCGTATCGAGGTGCATATAATTCCTAAATGTCACAATTTATTGATGGATTATTTTTCTGAAGTATCAAAATAATCTGAATTCATTTTCCTGGTTTTCAGCGTGTTAGTTGTTTTTTTAATAAAATGTCATTTCAAACTAAAAACACGTATTTTGAGTCATATCGATAACATCGTGCATCAGTTTTATGTGAAACTACTTCATACACATCAAAAATTATTTATGAATCAATGTACTAAATTATCAATATAATCAGAGCACGTTTGTTTAGTTTTCAATGAGTGAAATATTTTGAACTAAAATGTCAATTTTAAACTAATAAAAGACAATTTTTGTCATACTGGTCACACCGTGTATCAGATTGAGGTTTGGGTAACTTATACACATAAAAAATGACTCATTGATCATTTTATTAAAGTTTCAAATAAATATGAATGCATTTTCTCAGTTTTCAGTATGTCACTTGTTCTTTTTCTTAAATCAATGTCAATTTTAAATAAAAATAGACACTTTGAGTTATACCATTCACACCATGCATCGTCTTAAGGTGAGGCTGATTCCAATCTATCAAAAATTACTAATGTATTGTTTTTTCTAAAGTATCAAAACAATATGAATGCGTTTAATTGGTTTTCAGTATGTTAGTTGTGTTTTTTTACTAAAATGTCATTTCAAACTGAAAACACGCATTTTGAGTCATACTGGTCACATCATGCATTAGTTTGACATTATAATACTTTATACACATTGAAAATGAATTTTTAATCACTTTCCTAAATTATCAATACAATCAGAGAGCGTTTTTTTGGTTTTTAGTGAGTACCATGTGTTGAACAAAATTGTCAATTTTAAACTGATAAAAGACACTTTTAGTCATACCATTCACACCATGCATTTTATTGAGGCACGGGTGACTACTACACATTAAAAATGACTCATGGATATTTTTACTAAACTATCAAAACAATACAAATGCATTTTCATGGTTTTCAGTATGTCACTTGTTGTTTTTACATAAATTAATGTCAATTGTAAATAAAAAGAGACACTTTGAGTTATACCAGCCACACCGTGGGTCGTATTGAGGCGAGGATGATTCTTACCTCTCAAAATTTACTGATGGATATTTTTATTAAAGTATCAAAACAATATTAATGAATTTTCTCAGTTTTCAGTAAGTCAATTGTATTTTTAACTAAAATGTCATTTAAAACTGAAAACACGCATTTTGTGTCATATCAGTCACATCATGCATAAATTTTACATGTGACTACTCCATACACATCAAAAATAAAATATTAATAACTATATTAAATTATAAAGACAATCAGAGTGTGTTTTTTTGGTTTTCAGTGAGTGACACGTTTTGAACTAAAATGTCAATTTTAAACTGATAAAAGAAACTTTTAGTCATACCGGTCACACCGTGTATTGGATTGAGGTTAGGTTGACCTCTAAATGTCAAAAATGACTCATGGATATTTTTTCTAAAGTATCAAAACAATAAGAATGAATTTTATCAGTTTTCAGTATGCCACTTGTTGTTTTTACTTAAATTAATGTCAATTTTAAATAAAGAGAGACACTTTGAGTTATATCGGACACACTGTGTGTTGTATTGATCTGAGGCTGATACCTACATGTCACAAATGACTAATATATTATTTTACTAAAATATAAAAACAATAAAAATGTGTTTTCTCAGTTTTTAGTATGTCACTTGTTGTTTTTACTTAAAGTAAAGTTAATTTTAAATAAAAATAATATTTGATTTCTAACAGCCACACCATGCATCATATTGAGGTGTGGATGATCCCTACACATACAAAATAACTAATAGATCATTTTACTAAAATATCAAAACAATCCGAATGTTTTTGCTCATTTTTCAGTATGTCACTTGTTGTTTTTACTTAAATTAATGTCAATTTTAAATAAAAGGAGACACTTTGAGTTGTAACGGCCACAATGTGAATCATATTGAGTTGATGTTGAATCATACACATAAAAAATGACTCATGTATCATTTTAATAAAGTATCAAAACAATCCAAACATGTTTTCTCGATTTTAAGTATGTCACTTGTTGTTTTTACTTGAATTAATGTCAACTTTAAATAAAAAGAGACACTTTGAGTTCTACCAGCCAAACCGTGCATCTAATGAGATACAGCTGATCCTTACATGTCACAAATAACTAATATATTTTGGTCCTAAAATATCAAAACAATACGAATGTATTTTCTTGGTTTTTAGCATGTTACTTTTTGTTTCTACTTAAATTAATGTCAATTTTAAATAAAAAAGATACACTTTGGGTTATACCGGCCACTCCATGCATCAGATTGAGGTGCAGTTGACCCCTACATTTCACAAAAGTATCAAAACAATCAGAATGATTTTTCTCAATTTTTAGTATGTCACTTGTTATTTTTTCTTAAACTAATGTCAATTTTAAATAAAAATATACACTTTGAGTTCTACTGGACACACCGTGTGTTGTATTGAGGTTATATTGATCCTTTCACATCAAAAATGACTAATAGATCATTTTACTAAAATATCAAAACAATTTGTATGTGTTTTCTCAGTTTTAATTATGTCACCTGTTGTTTTTACTTAAATTAATGTCAATTTTAATTAAAAAGAGACACTTTCAGTTGTACTGGCCTTCTTAGAAATCATTTCTAAAACCATTATTAACAATGTAAGGATATAAAACATAATAAAGGGTGATCATAGATGTTCAATTAGTGTAAAAAATAGAGATATCAATGATCATATAAGGTTAACATGAGCATAAAGATGTTGTAAGGTGATATTAACATTAGAAATTCATACCTTGCATATGGAAGTCACATATACATGCTATTTTTGTACCCTCTTTCATAAGGTATGTTTCCATTTTATTTCTGAGAGCATCTATATCATATTGTGAATATGAGTCTTTTCGACAGTCATAGTAGTACTGGAAAAATATAAATAAACAAAGGATTAATAAATATTTTAAATGAAATAGTAATTATCTTTGAAAATGCCTCTTCAGGGATGTTGGTTTGTTTATGAAATATGATATCTTTCATAAATTTAAAAACATAATAACTAAAATCTTTTCCATTGGCTTGTTTATGACACTATAGAAATGTTTAGGAGAATAAGTAATTTGTTATGATATATGTTTGGATAGTGAAATCTTATTATATATACCTTGATACTTATCCAGTAGTAGTATTTTTCTTCTTCTTATCCTTAACCCTTGGCCCCATTCCTTTTTTTAGATAATAGTGATTCACTACTCTATCATAACAGAATCCTTTAAAAGATAATATAAATTATATAAAATGATTTTTAGTTCTAAAATGTTGGATGTAGTGTATTAAATATTGAAAAAATACATCATGTGTGGACAATTTGTTGGATACCCATGCAATGAATCCAGAAAATAAATCTTTTGAGTATCCAAATTTACTTCAATGAGCATCCAATGCTTCTTAAAAACACAAGAGGGAATAAATAATGAATGAACTGAAAATAAAGTTGATATGATTAAATTGTATAGTCTTACCCCTACATCATTGGTATTAAATAGAGTCTATCATCCAAAATTTTCTTTCAAAGTATTTAATCAGACCTTCCATTGTTTTATCTTTTTTTATCAGGTTCTATTTTAGCTTCTGCTGTTGAGGTGACGTGCGGACTGATGAGTCCAAAATTTTTATCATGGGAAAATAATTTCAATTGTTTTTCATATATTCACCTTCAAAAAATATGAAATGTATTTATTCATAATTAACATAGTATATCATCTTTGGTAAAATGAAATCATGAGAACATACCTCATGTATACATTTACAACTGAGCCACCTATCCAGTCATAGTTGAGGATTTTAGTTGCACTCTCAACACCAATGAAGTCTTGATCTTTCTCTCCATACATATTTTCTTCAAATTCAACTATGTTTTTTCCACCATATTTTAAATTTGTATCCACATGATACTTGAATGATAGTAAATGTATATAGAGAATGGGTGGGGTAATTGTGCTTTTGATAGATCTTTTTGATTGGTTAGTCGATCCTTTAGAAGATTTTGAGACGGTCTTTCATTTCATTCCCTTATCTTTGTCCATTTGTAATAACATTACTCATTTCATACCTTTTTCATTAACTATTAAAGGTTTAGCTTGAAAAGTAATTTGGAAATGAATAACTCCTTGTCAACATGATTTTTTACAAGATGTGACCGCCCTGCGATGAATGTTCCAACAACTTTTTCGACTGTATTAATATCATCCTCTTGAATTGGCATAGGTAGCTTTGTGCTTGGCTCATGAACTATGTTGATTGACACTCACACATGACCAACTGGAAGTGGTTTATTGTTTATCATGTCCTTTTGAATATTGAACATCGTAGAACTTTCCACAGGGCTTTGGGTGGGTGTTGCTAAATATAAATCACAGTCATTATCACCCTAGAGAATAGAAGTGAATGAAAGGTATCAGTGTTGGTTTGATTCAAATTTCACAAAAACATTTATTAGAACATTTAGTACCTCTACTAAGACATCTCTTTGAGGGTAATGACTAGCCTCATAGCTAGTAGGGGTGGGGTGGGATCTTCATATGGTGGTTGTTCGTGAGTAGCTTCTTCTCTTTGCCTATCCCTCATTAAAATTTCCATCATCTTCCTCTGGCATTGAAATTATCCTTCAAGGGTAGCTATTCATACTATTATCTATTTTATTAATTCACTTTAATAGTCCTCTTGTTTTTTTTCACAAAATATGTTTAGGGTGTCACCCAAAAACCTACACCTCTAACGCAGCCATACTATTCTAGCCACTTCAAGGCCACTGATAGTTTGTGTTCATCTGGAACATGTGTTGTTGATTCCTGTGACTATGTCAGATAGAAAATATAGGAAAATAAGCGATCATCGTTATGTAATAGCGATTTAAAGAAAAATTTTTTTATTATGTAATACTTACACATGATTCCCACACTTTTTGTGGGTTCTCATCTATTAGTATCCCGTCTTTATTTACACATGCCTCCTTCATAGTACATGGCGTGGGATGGAAGTGGCTTTGTATTTTGATTAATCAATCTTCATATGAACATAGGAACATAATTATGGTGTTATTTCATGTAACATAAAAGTATTGTGGTAGATTTAAAATATGTACCAATTTTTTTTCAAGTGAATCATACACCATCTTTTCTTTACGGTACGAGTATGCTGGTTTTGTTGCTCGTTCCTTATTTTTAGCACTCAGTTGTTGTTTCATAAATAAAAAATTTTCAATCAAACTAATGAATACACATATCATCAAACAAAGTATTACTATCTATAATGTACCTAAAAATACACATCTGAACGATGACCAGAAAACACATCCCACACTTCTTAGGTTATCAGGTGTGCAGAGATAAGTGGTGGGCATGGGTTTATTTTCCCTTCAGCATCTTTAAGATGATATCTTGTTAGGATTGTGAAAAATAATTTTTTATTCCTTCCAACAAGAATTAATACATGATTCTTGTGGGATTCATATACTATAAATGCACTCTGTAATGAATGATGAAGAGTAATTCACTGTTTCATTATATCATCTTGTAGTAAAATAAAGAAATGATATCATAATTTTACCATAATGCCTTACCAAATTAGTGTCTTAAGATCGGTCACAACATGGTATCATGAATCTACATCAATCAGCATACGTTACCAAGTGACAATTCCAATATAACTGCTGAACATGGCCTTGTTGGGGGTTAAGATGCTTACCTCGCACATTCCATATGACCTCATATTTGATGCCTTTGGATTTTGCCTTAAGGATTTTTGATAACACCATCAAACTATGATTATCATTTTTTTCTATGATGACAATACTTCATCACCTACCATTTACCAAAACTTCACATCGTAAATATGTTCCTCTAGAGTGGTGCCATTAACATGTGCAGATGGTTATTGTACCTCTACACTGGGAGTAACAGCCTGTTGAAAAACCTATTGTTCTTCAGGAATGGGAGCACCATCACATGTAGAAGGTTTCTCCTCTACACTGCGAGATGTAGAAGGTTGAGAGACCCGTTGTTCCTGAGGAATGGGAGTACCAACACGTGCAGAAGGTTGCTCCTCTACACTGCAAGTAGCAGCAGGTTGAGAGTCCTATTGTTCATCTAGATTGGGAGCACCAGCACATGCCGAAGTCATTATCTACATAAGTGGTTTAACATATAATTTAGTGTATATAAATGTAACAAAAAATAGATAATAACATTAGATAACATGATGTATATTACGAAAAACATTAACCTGATTATTGAACATTGTTTTTGTTTTTTAAAGGATGAATGGATTTGACCTCTCTATTGACAATCCAAATCCCTTCATTATGGTCTCCTCTAACATACAAAATGTCGTCTACATTGGGACTTCTGTGAAATGATTGTGATGTCCCAATTAAAGGGTCACACTTTGTTGCATTTTCATCTGAACCTTCAGTGGTTTTGGTTGATAATAGAACAGTTGACCACTTTTGGTTTGCGGGATATATAACAAAAAATACTGGTACTGCCTATGATTCCATTATAAACTGTTCATCTTTTTACTCTTACTTTCTAAAATAAACATTCACGAAACCCGATTCATATATTTTAATGGAACTCATGTTATCAACCCACTTCCATTAAAAAATCATCACTTTGAATTTTATATAATCCAACTCCCATATTTTTTTGATGATGCCAAAGTATGGAATATTCGTGTAAATTGGATTTATGTTCTTAGTACCAGAAACATGCATCACTTCAGCCGTGAGTGTAACTCCACTATTTTTCATGGTGTTGTATTCATCATGATTATTTATATAGAATGTATAACCATTAAATAAAATACCTTTGTAATATTATACATACAAACTTAGTTCTCCAGCTATCCATCGAAGTCATTTCGAAATTGAATCTAGATTTTCATCTAAATTTTTTAAAATATGGTCCTAAAACCAATAAACTGTTGATTATGTGTATTTCATATCAATATTTCAACCCTTAATGGATTCAAATTTTAAATAATTTTTTTGGGTTTTGATATATAGGGAAACCTCCAAACTATCATTTAAAACATAAAGCTGAGCCTACTTTCGATCTGTAATATTTATTGTGATGACATCTCTTCTAGAAATTTATTCACCCACAAGCCACCCAGTGTGAAGAGATTTCAGTAGACCAATGATTTCCACACCGGACAGACATTCGGTATAGAATTCAATGGTTTCCTTTATATCACTCTTCAATGAAAACCTCTGGCCGAATTTGATTTTTGACATACCCTTTCAAAATATTCATATACCGTTCAATGGGGTACATCCATCTATAGTTTACAGGAAATTTTTTTTGAATCTCTATCATTAAGTTAACTATCAAATGAACCATCATATCAAAGAATATTGGTGTGAAAAAACATTTCCAATTCACATAATATGATAAAAATTTCTCTTTCCATACTTCATAATTTCATCAGTTCTATAACTTTGTTGCATATAGATTTGAAGAAGAAACAGAGTTTGGTTAATGTATGAAGAAAATTCTTGGGAAAAATAAAACATAAAGCTATAGGTATTAGATCTTACATCAAAACACGATAATCATGTGATTTTATACCCTTAAAAATTAAATTGGGCACTAACATGATTTTCTTAATATTCGATGAATACCCATCTGGAACCTTTACATCATTCACAAAGTTGAAAAACTGATATATCTCCTTCCTGGAAAGATTGTAAGAAGCTGGAGGAATAAAAGTGCATTTTTCACCCTTCACTAGTGCTAAATCTTCTCGTATTCCCATGTCTACCATGTCCAACCTAGCCTTAATCTCATAATTTGTTTTGCTAGGTGCATTTAGCAATGTGCTGATGACACTATCACATACATTTTTTCAACATGAATAATATCAAGAAATGGTCTGATGTACAAACAATTCTGGTATGGTAATTCAAAAAAACATCTCTTTTTCAAATGGGTTTTCGTAAGGTTTTTTAAAAATGGTTTACCAAAAACAATTTCTATATCTTTTACTTTCTCAAATAGTTGATCACCTGTTAGTAGAGATGGTGTTGTACATTATTTTTAACTTCCATAGAATAATGTTTTCCAATATAAGTACTTATGTCATCGGGGTAGAAATCTTCGATGTCCTAGAAACATAGTTTTTGATGAATGTTTCAACCAAATTTACTATGTACCTTGTTCGCAGACGGGATTCCCATGAGTTCCTTTAATACTATATCCTGAAAATTTTCCATAAGAACAAAATTTATTTATCATTCCATAAAAAATAGATCTCAATGTGAAATATTCATTTCTACAAGTATCATACAATGTAACACCTGAATCCCACAATAATTTAAAATCATTGATCAATGGAGCCAAATAAACATCAATATCATTACCTGGTTGTTTTGGTCCTGATATAAGAATAGATAACATGGTGTGTTTTCATTTGATGCATAACTACAGTGGAAAACTATAATTTACCAACATAACTATCCATGTACTATGAGTTCTTCTTATAAAACCAAAAGGATTCACTCCATCTGTAGATAATGAAAAATGAAGGTTTCTTAGCTCATTTCCAAAGTCAACATACTCAGGATCAATTTTCTTCCACTGAGGTGAGTCTATTGGGTGATGTAGTTTCCCATATTTATTTCTTCTTCCTGAGTGACACATTAATTTCCATGTAGTCTCCTTACTTCTATATAGGAACCTAAACCTTGGAATGATTGGAAAGTACCATAAAACTTTCATAGGACCGGATTCATATTTCTTGTGTCAAGAAGCACAACATTTTGGGCATTCTCAAAGTGATTTTTGGTCCTTGTGAAACAATATACAGTCATTTATTAAGGCGTGTATTCTTCCATAGATCATACCCAATGATCATAGCATTCATTTTGTGTCATATGTTCGGCTAGGGAGCTCATTATCTTCTGGGAACATGTCATTCAATTGAGAAAATAATTTCGTAAAACTGGAATCACTCCATCCTTTGCCTTCTTTCAAATTATACAGCTTTAGTACGGATGAAAATGTTGTATATTTAGTTCAACCACCATATAGTGGTGTCTTTGAACAACTTTTTAACCACTCAAACAATTTTGGGTAATCATGAAGTCCATCTTCAACTATCCTTGTTATTTCCTCAAAATGATCTTCATCATCATTCACATATGTAATCACTTTCTCGATACAGTATTCTTCATTGTCCACACTTGTAATCATATAAGATGATCCATAAAATTTAGTGTTATCCCAGCCACTATCTACATTCTCTTTTCCCCATATTTATTCCAACATTTATAACTTCGATCTATTTTATAATAGATCAAGTATACTTCCAACTCATCTAGACTAACTTGTCTTGAATAAAAATATCGTAAACACGGACAAAGGATTTGAGAAGGGTCATATGCATGATATTTTGTAAACTTTATGAACTATTTCACTCCATATTCATACTCTTTTGTCAAACGATTAGCATCCATCCATTCTTTATTCATACCCATCCTATTTGATTCGACAATATTAGTAATTAATAAAATAAATAAAAAAACATTGATATAAAAATTAACCAATTCTAAAAAAATATAAAGATTTTAAGTCTCCTTTTCGAACTATTTATCAAATCACAATTGAAATCCCTTTAAAAAAACTAACCATTTAGACAAATTAATTTTTAAAATAACATGAAAATTTTAAAATAAACCAATCAGTTTCAAATAGTCGTTCTCAAAACCCCAATTAATTTTTTTTAAAGTAGTCAAGGAAAATTCATGACCCAAAAATCTTAATCATTTAAAATTAATGAAAAACCTCTATATTTTACAAATTTTCAATTAAAACTTTACACACCCCTTGTTAAAATTAAATCAACATTACATACACTTTCAAAAAATTCACATCCCTTTCTGAAATCCAATCAAATGAGTTGAAAAACAATTGGCATGCAACCTATGTCAATGCCAAGTGTTTAAATCATTTTAATGGTATTTGAAACCAAAAAGGTATGTTGAACACATATGATTTTTTAAGAGACATTTAAAAACACTTGAATCATTTTAAAATATCCACTTAGGAATTTTCACAAAGACATAAATCCTAAGAGAGGCACTTTAAAAAGGATACCTGAATAAAAAATAACCAAACTTTTATAAAATATAAACCTATAAAAGGTTTATCATGTCTCTCATGAGGAAATAATATGTTATAGATAAAAACATAAGTGTCACTTGATAATGATACTTTTGAACATAAATTCATATCTCTTCAAAGTGTTAACCATCTTCCACTTGATTCTTGAATCATGGACTACCTAATCTTGATCCTTCCAATATGGTACATTAGAAAAAATGTTTCCCTTCATGAGGTTATTCATTAAGTCAAAGTTAAAGTACTATAGGTACTAATACATTCTTCTCTATCAATGGTTCATTTCACTTTATGATTAAATATATTTTAAACACTTTTTTAGTGTATTCCTATAACCCCTAATGAAAAACACCACTGTTTATAAATCTAGGAAAGGACTTGGGAAGTTTCTCTTTTGTGTTCTTAACTATCTAGACTCATAAGTAACCACATGACCACCATGGACTGAAATTGTTCAAATACTGACTCCTGATACATTACAATATAATCCATACTCATTAACCAGCTCATTTATGGTTAAAATTAGTGTTTTCATCAATATCCCATTATGATATTAGATGGATATCTCATGAACATCTAAGAAAAGGAACCATACCACATTCTTGGTTAAGGACTTCTTAGCACTTCTAATCAAGAAGAATCCTGGTTTACCCTATAGTAATAAAAGTGAACCCCTAACAAAATCACTATAATAAAATTCTCATTTCATGTTCCAAAGATTATTGTATAATGATTTTCTTCACAATGAGTTTTCCAAAAACACCTCTATCACATGTTTCTTGTGCATGTTGTCCCACTTTCTTAATGTAAGTACCAGTTGTTCATCTAGTTTCACCAACTTCCAAAATTTTATGGAAGTCTCCCCATTGAACATGTGGATTTCTAACACTTGTATCATGTCCAACTAAAACCTTTCACTTTTTATGAATAGTTAATGTAACTCTTAATTTTACCATGATCGAATATTATATACCAAAAAAAATTTCTCAATACAATGAGGAGAAGGCCTTAACATATCACAATTAAAAACCCATATTTAAAAAACCAAAACTTCTATTCATAACTTCTAAACTACTTACCATTACACCATCCACTTCTAAAAATCATATCTTTACAAATCACCACATCTATATGAAATTTCACTAACTACTTATTATATAAAAAAAATTGAGGCTATGTTATGGAGCCTCTCCTTTTTGTTGAATTAATCAAAAATGAGTAAGGATTCACATTCCAAATATTTTTCATACTTGAAGACTACTTCATAGAGACTACATTTAATATAACTCTTTTAAAAAATGAAAATAACTATGGTACTAAAATAATAGATGGTATGATTTTCCATAGTCTATTTTCAAAAATCTTCAAAAAGACTTTATAAATGACATTACAAAGACTAGTCATTCTAAAATCTTTAACTTAACTCATATCAGTAACCTCTAGAATCAAAGTGTTGAGAGTATCATTATAAGTCTCAATATAATTATTACCTCTACATAACTAATTCATGAATTTAACAACATCATGTCTAAAAATAGGCTAGAACCTTTTAAAGAAAATTTCATAATGAAAAAATAGTTTAGGTACCTTTGATTGATGCATCAACCAAAATTCCATGACCACTTCATAACATTGAATATCAATAGTTATTAATTCATTCATATACTTTTTTAAAGTTGTAATAAAACAATAATTTATATATTTGGATATAAAATTATGATGAGAATAAAATATGATTTGATAAAAATATGTTATTAATGTTTTAAAGCCTTCATTTGTATCAACCCACATACCAATATCAACCTTTAACCTTAAAATATGGTTATTCCTTCATGTAACAATATATTTTTGAAAAAATAATGAAGTATTTTTATATAATTGATTAACACAGGTGTCTCATTTTAAAAAAATGGAACACTTATTAAAATTAGAAAACCCCTTTAAACAATAGAAAACTCCAAGAATCTAAGTTATGGGTTGGTGTCTGGTGAAGTGTTCGGTCATTATCGTAAGTCATTTTAAATGCAGGATGACTCATTGTAAATTAAAAATTTCCATAATCACAATTTCAATAGGAACCAACCAACATGAAATTCATTTAGTGAACAAACAAGAACCACCAATGGACACAATTTTCAATGGGTCGTTTATCTCGTACATTTTACAACATCACCATCAATATCAAACTGTAAAAACATGTGAACAAACCCCATTACCCCTTTCTATTTAATTATCTAGTTCTAATATTTGATTAGTGTGGCATAACTATAAACCATAGGAACTTAAGAGTAGATCACTCCCACATGATACAAAAAGAAAGAGAAACTAAGGAGAATATCTACCTCAAAGAAAATTTTCAACTCGTCTGTGTACCATAGTGAAAAGTAGGATGCCCGCACGTGACAACCACACTGCAAGAAATGTGGATCAACATATTCTACACTAGAAGATTATCAAAACCCTGCCTAAACATGAAAGTCAAGTGAAACCACAATTCCATAGTGAATTATGGGGAAATAACAAGAGAAAACATATGATAAAGAGGAGAAAACTCATAATGGAGGTGTGGTACAACGCATGACAGAGTTGCATTTGTGATAGAGGAGAGAAGTGTGGTTGAGGAGTCCTCCAGTGGAGGAGAGGTGCACGATAGAGGAGAGGCATGTGGCAGAGGAGATGTGCATGGTAGAGGAGACGCATGACAGTGAAGGATTTGCATAGGGTAGAGGGGGGTGTGTAGCGGAGGAAACATGCATGGCGGAGGAGAGGTGCAGTGGTAGAGGAGTCAAAGAGATAGGAGGAGGAGGAGGCGACGGCGGTAGAGATAGGATTCTACGAGAGCTTAAGGGGTGCGAGGAAGGAGGAGAAAGTTCAGGTTTCTTTGTAAAACCCAGTGAAACTCTTATTAGCGTTAGATAAAAAGCGCTGATAAAGGTATGTTTTATAAATGCTAAAATGGAAAATGATGATAAAGATTTAATGCTAATAATTTATTTATATTATTATATATATTTATTAAATTATATATATCATAAATATATATTTATTTATTTACAATTATAACTATAAATATATATATTTATTTATAAATTTATAATTTAAATAATTATAAAATTATAAGAAATATACTTATTATATTTATAATATTAGAAAGATATATAATAAATATATTAATTATATATATCTATAACATTATAGATATATATAACTATATTTCTTCTAATTTTATAATTATTTATATGAATATATATTTATTTATAATTATAATTATAAATGAATATATATATATTTAAATAATTATTAAATTATAACAAATTTATATTTCTAATATTTATAATTTTATTAATATATATAATTAATATATTTATTATAATTTTATAATTATTTAGATATATCTGTATTTATTTATAACTATAAATATAATTATTTGTATCTATTTATCAATATTTTGTAAAGACCTGGATTTTCCATGTTTTTTTAATTATATGGAACTATTCTGAGGCTGCGAAATCTGACGACGTTTGATTCCGATGCCCGGTGTGACCGGAACTGAATTTTAAACTTTCTTAAGGTACATTTAGTAAATGTGCGAGCCAAAAATCCTAAATTTTGAACCAATGCTTGGAATTGAAATTAGAGGGCACCGTTGAACACACGACATCAGGATTCGCTTAAGGGAGCTTTAACCTCGACCGTATTTGGTTGAGAGAGGGAGTTGGTTTTTGGGGTTTTCATGGAGGATTAATAAAATAAATCTAATTTATTTTTAATATCTTCCACCTCTCTTTTAGGTTTTAGTGGCAGGGACCACAAGGGGTGGTCAAGCATTTAATGTAGGACATTAAATTCCCGGTTACACAAAAATGTGTAACCACCCTACACGCAATTAAGAAGGTTCATTAATTTCACCAATTAATGAATCTCTATTAATTATGTGTTGTAAAGATAAATCCCCACCTCTCTCTTTTTAGTTTTTGAATTCATTGGAAAAGGGGTGGGGTTTTTGGAGAGGAGGATTTTGGAGAAGCCTCTTGATGAAGAACAGATCCATCAAGCAAGAACTGAAGATTGTTGTTTGAGCGGCATCGTTGGAGGATTTCTTTCGGATCGACGAACACCAACCCATATACAAATGCGGGATGCTCTACAATAACTCATGAGGTAGGGTTTTTTATTGTTTAAATTTCAAGAGCTGATGAATCAATTATCTTCTCCCTTGTTAAGATGCTAACGCGGAGGGCGCGGGCCAAACGAATAAGGCTCGGTCCCTCCGCCTCCTGTTCAATCGTTGTGTTCTATGAAGATGAATTTTCGGGTTGGATGGAGCCCAAATAGAAAGGTCAAGTAGTGAAGGAGAGAACCCGGGAAGCCCATAGGTGCAATCAGACGAAAAAATGGACTATCGGAGCTCACCCGGTGGCCCACGGAAGTCCGTCGGCATGGCAACGGTGCGGCGAAACCAGTGACCCGCGTCGAAAGTCGATGGTGGCGGTCTGCACCGGCTGACTGCGGTGGTGTAGGCACACCATCACGTGCTTCAGGAGGAGGAGGTTACGGCTTTTCAGCCGTGGTGGTTAAGCAGGGCAGCCGACACTGGCCGACCGCGGAGGCGGTGTGGCGCGCCACTACGCACCACTGAAGGGGTCGTCGTATGAAGTCGCAGCAGAGGCAGGACCAGCTCCATGTGGGTCCAAGATGACTAGGCAGTGCCATGTGGCACCACAACTCTATATCCCGAATGGCTTAGCTATTCAGGAAAAGGGGGGAGCATTTTTTCCCCTCTGCCAGCTAGGGCGGGCCCTACGCCCCTCTAGGGGCCAAGCTACGCCCCCAGCGGGCTGGGCCAGACCGCGGCCCAGTGGGCTGAGCATGCTACGGCCTGGTCCAACCGGGAAGGCCCAGGCCAGTTTGGGCCAGGCCAAAATGGACCCGGGCCGGGTCGGGTCGACCCGAACCAGGTTAGGTCGACCCAGACCAGGTCGGGGCGGGTCGGACCGGACCCAGACCCATCCAGGCCCATTTTCACTTAAAATGCTATAACTTAAAATCCAGACATCTATTTGACGAACCATCTATGGAGCTGAGATACTTGGATAGAGATGGTACTTTTGGTATACTCTACTCGAATTTTGGAGAAAGTTGGAGCACAGCCGGGTCGGATCGAACCCAAATCCAATCGGGCCCTCGATACTAAAATGCTTACAACTCACAGACCGGGCATCCGATTGATGCATCATCTATCGCGTTGGAACCCTTACGACATGGCGGTCCTTTGGGTTACTCCTTTGTGGAGCTTAGTGGTGGTTGAGGTATGACCAATATCTTGTGGAGCAGATTCTACGGAACTCGAGCGCACAGAGAGTGGGGAAATCCTGTGGCTGGCTGTCTTTGAAGTAGTGACCCATGTGGATCACCATCATAGAGACCTTGTGTGAATCATCATCTTAGCTACCCGATGAGGACTAGTTTTAGAGAAGCCCATAAAGGATCTTCATTCCAGTGACCCCATGTGGATCAACATCTAGTGACCCTGTGTGGATCAGCGTTCCAGCAACCCTCTGTGGATCAGCATTCTAGTGACCTGTGTGGATCATCATTCTAGTGACCCTGTGTAGATCAGCAGTAGCATGACCTGACGATGACTAGCCTTATAGTGACCCATCGTGGAACAATGACTTACGTCCAAGAGTGGATCGATAATAGAACAACTTCTTTGTGGATCAGTTGTGGAACTTCTAAATGGAATAAGATGATATAGCTTAAGACTAATCATATATATTCCTGATCTCTGAGTTGTATACTTGGTGTGAGTTAACTATTGCTTCGTGCTTTTTGATTGAGGTCTTTCTTTGTGGTTTTTACTTTGTGAAACTCTGGGAGACCTTCAGGGGTCTCAGGGTCCCTACTGAGTATTGTTATACTCACCCCTGCACGGGATTCGCCCGTACCTTTTTCTGTCTTGTGCAGACGTCAGACAACTTTGACTGAGGTTTGGGAACCAGGACTAAATGGTTCTTAGAGGCGGACCTTTAGATGTGATGTGCCACAGTGATGAATGACCGTAATCTTTTGTTGTTTTACTTTTTAGTTGGGCTTGTATTCCTGCCCCCTTTACTTTCAGTTCACAACTTTTTACTACTGTAGTTTTTCTACTTGTGTTGTGCTCATTGTATTCTTAGATTGTGTGTCTACCGGTTTAAAGGAAATTCCTTCCCTTTTTTTAGGGCTCTGCCTTTCGGTGCTAGTCGCCATCCGCTAGCCTATGGAAGGTGGGCTTGGGGTAGTCACAACACGAGGTCCGGGGGACGGGCCGTGACAAGTTGTATTAGAGCATTTGATTCTACTGAAGAACTAGGACTCTGATCTTTCCAATAGAGCAATAGTGTTCAGTGTTTCGACTGTGGTTCTCAGTTTGGGGAATCCAGTGATGGTGCGGCGGCCGACGTATCCATATACCAGGACCCTGAATTATGATTTCTGACTCAGTACATGAAAACACTGATTATGTGTGTTTTGGAAATGTTTTACTCTTGATCTCTTTTAAGTCATCTCACTAGGTATAACTTATTAACTATGTCCCGCCTATTTCCTTTCAGGATGCCTCCATGTAGATAACTAGCTAGGATTCCCAAGAAAGTACACGATGATGTCCCTCCGAGCGACGAGGCTTCGGTGCAGGGCCCTCTTAATATGTTAGCACCTTCAGGTGGTGCACCGACATCACCACCACCGATTGGGTAGTAGTTTCCACCATCCCCACTGGTGGACAGTGCACGCCGACTGAGTGTGTTGCACGAGTTTCAGCGGTAGAGGCCTCTGAGTTTCCGAGGTGAGATGGATCCGCAGGCAGCTGAGGACAGGCTGGAGGATGTGGCCAGAGTTTTTTGCCTGGTTGGGACACCAGCCGACCATATGGTGATCCTAGTTGCTAGTATTTTCTAGGGAGCAGCAGGGAGATGGTGGAGTTTGATGCTCCAGATACACGATGAGGTGACCCTCACCCGAGCATATTTTTAGGGCCTCTTCAGGGCATAGTTTATTCCAGCGACTCTACGCTATGTGCGATATAAGAGATTCTACACTTACAGTAGGGAATCCTGACTATGGCCCAGTACTCGGCGAGGTTCACCAACCTCTCGCACTACTATACTAATATAGTGTGGGACCCTTTCTTCAGGGCCCGGACCATCGAGTAAGGACTCCAATAGGAGATCAGATCTTTGATGATATCTCTCAGCATCTCGATGCACGCTGAAGTTCTAGAGAGAGCACTCTTTGTAGAGAGTTTCCTTGCTGAGAAGACATCGACAGTGAGAACCACCACCGGGTGACATATAACAGAGTCAATTGTAACTGGTAGTAGGTAGATGAAATAGAGGTCTAAGAGAACCAGACCTTTTGGTGGATGACCCCGGGACATAGGGTCGTAGGTGAGAGGCTCACGAGGTAGAGTAGGCCAAAAGAGGAGCAGACTCTACTTCCCGTGCGGCGGGTAGGGTCACATGGCTCGCGACTGCCTGACCAGCTGCACTGACGACTAGTAGAATATCAAGGGACCACTGAGGTAGAGGCAAAGATTCAAGCAGGAGGTCCGCAGGTAGCAGGAGGACATAGTAGAGGAGATGGACATGCAGCAGGTTGTGGGCAGTGATTCAAGGTTTTACCGCCACCACCATCAGGTAGTCCACCCCGACCACAGGGAGCAGGTGGAAAGGGATGAGCTTAGCTCCAGACAGCTGACACCTATGAGCATGGCGCTCCAGATATGATTCAAAGTACGATCTATGTCTACTCCACCTTAGCTACAATACATATATACACATGTTCTAGCCACTCTTTCATTTCCATGACCCTTGTTCGCAGCTCGAAGATTCCGGTAGAGCCGTTGGCTTGATCCTTACGGCTAGAGACTCCTACGGGAAAGGATTTTATGATTACATACTGGTTTTGTCAGTGTGAGCTTACTCTAGGAGGCAAGATCTTTGGCTGTGATCTTCTAAAAGCAGCGTCGCGGCCTTATGACATCATCTTGGGTATGGACTAGTTATCTATAGTCCATTCTCAGATTGACTGCATTAGGCACAAAGTGTGGTGTGTCCATGAGGATGGGACCAGGTTTTCCTTCACCAGTAAGAAGGGAACCTTTTCAGCATAGGATGGACTTACCCAGAGGAGGGTATAACCGACCACACATTAGTTGGATAGCATTACCCTAAGAGTGGTTGATGTTGAGAGTCTTAGCTATCCTGTAGTGGTGGACCAGTATGCTGATGTCTTCCCTGATGATGTTTCAGGACTACCTCCTCATAGAGAGGTGGACTTCTACATTGACATGTACCCTAGGATGACACTGATATCTACACCAACATATCAGATGGCTCCTGCGGAGCTTTGTGAGTTACAAGTATAGCTGGAGGACTTTAATAGGAAGGGGTTCATAAGGCCCAGTGTTTCTCCATAGGGAGCCCCGATTTTGTTCACCAAGAAGTCAGATGGGATTTTGAGGATATGTGTGTATTATCGGCACTTGAACTAGGTGACCATGAAGAGCACATATCCACTTCTGAGGATTGATGATATTTTTAATTATTTGAATGTATCTCTTTGGTTTTCGAAGATAGACATCAGATCAGGCTATCATCAGCTCAGGGTACGAGATGAGGATGTGCAGAAGATGACCTTAATATGTCGGTATGGACACTATGAGTTCTTTGTTATTCCATTCCATGTGACTAACTCCCCTTCAGTGTTCATGGGACTCATGAAAATGATATTTCAGCCATACATCGATCACTTTGTGGTGGTCTTCATCGAAGACATCTTTATATACTTGATGACGGAGGAGGATCATGCCTATCATCTGCAGATAGTTATGGATACACTCTGAGAGCACCATATTTATGGTAAGATCTCGAAGTTCCAATTTTGGATATGGGAGGTACACTTTGTGGGACACGTTATCTCGGAGGCTGGATTTTCAGTGGATCCAGTGAAGACAGAAGTTGTGAAAGATTGGGAGCCACCAAGGAGTGTGGCCGAAGTGTAGAGTTTTCTGGGGTTGTCTGGGTACTATCGGAGATTCGTACTTGAATTTTCCAGAGTTGTGACTCACTTTTCACCATTGATGAAGATGGGAAAACCCTTCGTGTGGACGAAGAGATGCCAATAGAGTTTTCCGGAGCTGAGGTAGAGACTGATGAGTGCCCCCATCTTGAGGCTTCCAGAAGAGGGAGTTGGGTATGCAGTCTACTGTGAGGCATCAGGGACCAGACTTAGATGTGTCATGATGTATGAGTGATCAGTGATCACTTATGGTTCACAAAATATGAGATATCATGAGAAGCACTATGCTACCCATGATTTGGAGTTAGCAGCAGTGGTTTTCACCTTGAAGATGAGGTGACACTACTTGATGGGTGAACGATTTATAGTATACTCTGATCACAAGAGTATCAGGTATATCTTCTAACATAAGGACCTGTAACTGAGACAATGATGATGGATAGAGTTACTCTAGGACTATGAATTTGATATAGTATATACTCTTGGGAAGGGGAATGTGGTAGAAGATGCACTCAATAGAAGGTCTGGTCTACAGTTGTTGAGTGAGGTGATAGAGCAGCTAGCCGCATTGCAAATATCTTTTGTGGATAGAGATAGAGAAGCTTACCTCCATTATTTGACCGTCACTCCCCTACTTCTACAGCGAGTTAGGGAGACACAGCTTGGGGACGTTGACTGTGAGGCTCGATGTGCTCAGATATCCTCAGGACAAGCACCTGATGGATTTTCTGAATTTGGGGAGCAATTCATCCTCTTCAGAGGATGCACTATGGTACCAGTGACGCTTTGAGAGGAGGTGTTGAGGGAGTTCCACACATCCCATTTAGTGGTACATCCTCGAGTGGTGAAGAAGTACCAGGACCTTCAGCGTCAGTACTGGTGGTCAAGGATGAAGAAAGCAATGGCATAGTTTGTATCCTGATGCCTCACTTGTTAGCAAGTGAAGGCTGAGCATCAGGTACCATTAGGCTTATATAAACCACTTGAGGTACCCGAGTGGAAGTGGGATGGAATTTCCATGGATTTTGTAACAGGGATACCACATATGTCCAGGGGACACGATTCCATCTGGGTGATCATTGAACGACTCACCAAGTTAGCCCACTTCCTACCCATCTGAGAGCAGGGATCAATAGAGGGTTTGGGATGCCTCTATGTACAGAATATTGTAAGACTTCATGGGGTTTCATCGACGATTGTCTCTGACTAGGACGCATGTTTTACATCCCAGTTGTGGAAGGGATTAAAGGAGGCATTCGAGACTCAACTACTTTTGAGCACCACCTTTCATCCTCAGACGGATGGTCAGACGGAGAAGACCATAAAAACACTCGAGGACATGCTTTGTGATTGCATCCAAGATTTTGGCCGTAGTTGGGAGGATCAATTTCCCTTGGTGGTGTTCATGTACAACAATAGTTATCCCTCCACCATCAGTATGGAACCATTTGAGGACTTGTACGGTTGTCTATGTAGATCACCTCTATGTTGGAAAAACCCAGGGGTGTCAGCACTTATGGGTCCAGAGTTGGTATGGGCTACCACTAAGAATGTAAAGATCATCTAGGAGCAGATGATGACTATATAAATTAGGAAGAAGTCTTATGATGATAGGATACATAGACCTTTGGAGTTCAAGGAAGGAGACCATGTCTTCCTATGGGTCTCACCTCGACGAGGTTTGCAGATATTTGACTGGGGTGGCAAGATATCTCTGAGGTTCATCAGACCCTTTCTAGTTCTCAGCAGAGTTGGAGAGGTAGTATATCACCTAGCTATTCCCCCACAGATGCATTGGGTGCATGACGTTTTTCCATGTGTCATAGCTAAGAAAGTACGTACATGATCCATCACACGTTATCGATTGGAACGACCTAGAAATTGATGATGGGGAGACATTTACGGAGGTTCCAATGGAGATTGAGGATCGATAGGAGCAATTCCTTCATGGATGATCAATACCTCTGGTGTGCATTCGTTGGCAGCATGGGAACCTCTAGGAAAGTACATGGGACCAGGAGGATCATATTCATGCTCAGTACCCCCACTTGTTTCTATAGTCTATGTTGTGAATTTTTTGGATGAAAATACCTAAGGTGGGGAGAATGTAAAGACCCTGATTTTCCATATAATTTTTTTAATTATATAGAACTATTATGAGGCTTCAAAATATGACGGTGTTTGATTTCGATGCCCCGTGTTCCCAGAGTGTAATTTTAAACTTTATTAAGGTACACACACTAAACATACGAGCAGTAAAACCTAACTTTTGAACTAGTGCTCAGAATTGAAATTTGAGGGGACCATTGAACTCATGGAGCTGGGATTTACTTAAAGGAACCTTAACCTCAACCGTAGTCAGTTGAGAGAGGGATTTGGTTTTTGGGGTTTTCGTGGAGGATTTATAAAATAAATCTAATTTATTTTTAATATCTTCCTTCTCTCTTTTAGGTTTTAGTGTCAGGGACCACAAGGGGTGGTTAGGAATTTAATGCAAGACAATAAATTTCCAATTACACAAAAATGTTTAACCACCCTACATGCAATTAAGGAGTTTCATTAATTACACCAATTAATGAATCTCTCTTAATTATGTGTTGTAAAGACAACTCTCCACCTCTCTCTTTTTAGTTTTTGAATTCGTTGGCAAAGGGGTGGTGTTTTTAGAGAGGATGATTTTGGAGGAGCCTCTTGATGAAGAATGGATCCATCAAGAAAGAACTGAATATCTTCATTTGAGCGGAATTGTTGGAGGTTTTCTTCGGGCTCGACGAACACCGAACCATCTTAAAACGTGGGACACTCTCCAACAACTCATGAGATAGGGTTTGGTATTTTTTAAATTTCAAGATTTGTTGAACAGATTATCTTCTCCCTTGTCAAGATGTTAACACCGAGGGTGTGAGCCAAACAAACAAGGCTAGGTCCCTCTACCTCTTGTTCAATTGTTTCCTTCTATGAGGTTGAATTTTTTGGTTGGATAGAACCCAAATGTGAGGGTCAAGTAGCGAAGGTAATGACCCAAGAATCCCATAGGTGTGATTGGATGGAAAACGGACCATCAGAGCTCACCCAGTGGCCCATGGAAGTCTGCCGGTGTGCAACTGGTTCAGCGGCACTGGTGACCCGTGCCGACAGTCGATGGTGGCGACCAGTACCGGAAGGTCACGGTGGTGGTGGCGTTCCATCGCGCGCCATAGGAGGAGGAGGATTTAGCAGCTTTTTAGCCGCGATAGTTGAGCAGGGAGGCTGGTAATGGCATGCCATGGAGGTGGTTCCACGCGTCGTCACACGCCGTTAAGGTTGGCCCAGGCATAAAGCCGCGGTGAAGGGAAGACCCACTCCCTGCCAGTCCTATGGTGACTAGGTAGGGCCACATGGAACCACCATTTAGGAAAAAGGTGGGAGCATTTTTTCCCCCATGCCAGCTAGGGTAGGCCCCGCGCCCCCTGCGGGCCGGGCTGCGCCCCGCTGCGTGCTAGGCCACGCCCCCTCCCCCCCAGTGGGCCGAGTCGGGCAATGACCGAGCAGGCCGAGCCCGCCGTGGCCTAGTTGAACCGGTCCGGGTCGGACGGGACCCGGACCCCCTCCATGCCCAGTTTCGCTTAAAATGCCATAATTTAAAATCCAGATGTTTGTTTGAAGAACTGTCTATGGCGATGTGATCCTTAGAACGAGGCGGTCCTTTTGGTATACTCCACTCGAATTTTGGAGAATGTTAGAGTATGTCTGGGATGGATCAAACCTGAATCCAACCAGGGCCTCTGTACTAAAACACTTATAACTCATAGATCGGGCATCCGATTGATGCTCCATCTATCACGTTGGAACCCTTACGATATGGAAGTCCTTTGGGTTACTCCTTTGTGGAGCTTAGTGGCGGTCAAGGTATGATTGATATCTCATGGAGAGGATTCTAAGAAACTCGAGCACACCAGACTTGTGGAATATTTTTGTTGGTTTCCCTTGATGTAGAGACCCTGTGTGGATCAGCATCATAGCGACCCTATGTGGCTCAACATCCTAGCTACCCAATGAGGACCAATTTTAGAGTGACCCATCGAGGATCATCATTACACCGACCATGTGTGGATCTGTATCGAGCGACCCTATGTGGATTAGCGTTCCAGCGAACCTGTGTGGATCAGCCTTCCAGCGACCCTGGGTGGATCAATATTCTAGCGAACCTGTGTGGATCATCATTCTAGTGACCCTGTGTGGATTAGCAGTAGAATGAACCGACGAGGACCATCCTTATAGTGGCCCGTCCTAGAACAGTGACTTACATCCAAGAGTGGATTGATAATAGAACAACTTCTTTGTGGATCATTTGTGGAACTTCTAAATGAAATAAGATTATATAGCTTAAGACTAATAGTCTATATTCCTGATCTCTGAGTTGTATACTTGGTATGAGTTGACTATTGCTTCGTGCTTTGTGATTGAGGTCTTTTTTTGTGGTTTTTCCTTTGTGGAACTCTGGGTGACATTCGGGGGTCTCAGGGTCCCTACTGAGTATTGTTATACTCAACACTACACGTTCTTCACCTGCACCTTGTTGTGTCTTGTGTAGACGATAGACAACTTTGACCGAGGTTTGGGAGCCAGGACTAAACGGTGCTCGAAGGTGGACCTTTAGACGTGATGTTCTGTAGTGACGAAAGACCGTGAGCTGTACCTACCCTTCTGGTAGGAACCTTGGCAGACGATTCTGGCAGTTGATTTTCTATTGTTGTTGTACTTTTCAGATGGGCTTGTATTCCGACCCCTTTACTTTCAGTTCACATCTTTTTACTACTGTAGTTTTTCTACATGGGTTGTTCTCGTTGTATTCTTGGACTGTGTGTTTTCCAGTTTAAAGGAAATTCCTTCATATTTTTCAAGGATCCGCCTTTCGGTGCTAGTCGCCAACCCCTGGCCTATGGAAGGTGGGCTTGGGGGTAGTCATGGCACGGGCCCAGGGGTACGGGTCGTGACATATTTATATGTATTTATAAATGTATTTATTTAATTATAGATAGCATTATATATGAAAATAATAAATTTATTTTTGATAAATTAATAATTATTTAAATAAATAAGTATTTATTTATATTTATAATTAATAAATAAATATTTATTTATTTGTAATTAAAAATTATGATAAATATCTATTTATTTATAGTTGTAATTATAAATAAATAATTAATTAATTAATTAATTATAAAATTGTAACAAATATATTTATAATTCTATAAATATATATAATTAATATATTAATTATAATTTTTTAATTATTTAATTATATATACTTTTATTTAGAATTATATTTATAAAAATTTTAATTTATTTATAGCTATTTTTATATAAATATATATAATTAATATATTTATTATAATTTTTTAATTATTTAAATATATCTATATTTATTTAAGAATTATAATTACAAATATTTGTACTTATTTATAGATATTTTTATATATTTATAAATATATTTATTTAATTATATATTTATAACTTTATAAGTAGTATAATAAATATATTTATTATAATTTTATAATTATTTACATATATATATTTATTTATAGTTATAGTTATAATTATAACTATAAATAAATATATTTATAAATATTTGTATATAATTATAAATATATTTAAATAAATATATATTTATAAAATTATAATATATGTATTTATTGAAATTATATAATTATTTAAATATATATATTTATAATTATAATTACAAATAAATATATTTAAAAAGTATTTATATATAATTAAAATTTAATAATTATAAATATAATAAATAATTTATTTATTTAGTTATATTTAATGTAATTTTATAAGTATTTTTGAGAACATAATAGTATATATGGGTTACATGAATTAGTCATATACTGAGTAAAATATACATCATAAAAAACGAGCCATCAATGAACAACATGAATAATAAGAAGAGCATAATGTATAAATGAACATTCATGATGATACAAAACATATATGCATGAATGATTGACCAAATTCATTGGAAACACAAAAATATTTAATAATTATAATATAAATATATATATTTTAAAAGTATTTTTATATATTAATTACAAATAAAATAAATATATTAAATATAACAAATATAATGAATCTAATGAATCTAATAAATCTAATAAATATAATAAATCTAATAAATAAAATATAATAAATATAAATATAATAAATCTAATAAATCTAATTAATAAATATAATAAATCTAATAAATATAAATTTAATAAATCTATAATAAATCTAATAAATCTAATAAATCTAATAAATATATTTATTATGTAATGTAATTTATTATAATCTTATAATTATAATTATATATATATAATTATAATCTTAGAAATACTTTTTTTAAAACATTATATATATATATATATATTACTTATTAAAAAAAATATTAATTACAAACATGATTTTTTTATTTAATGTATATAAAGAAACATTATTTTTGAATATAAATATATAAATTTTATATAAATTATTATTAAAAACTTTTATCAGTGCTAAAGATATCACTGGTAAAATGAGGCACTTCCCCTACCCCATTTTGTGGTAGTGTGATCTTTCACATCATAAAAAATTATTTAGATTAATAAAATACACTGTTGTGAAACAAAAGAGGTTCTTGACGGGTGGTGTGTCCAAATGACGGAGAAATTTGAATTCAAAAAATTCAACAGAGATAATTTTTTTTATGGAAAATGAAGATGCAAGTTGTGTTGCAGAATGATAGTTACCTGGAGACAATTGGAAAAAGTCCAACAGATGTGATGATGGAATGTGGTTTTAGTGGGAACCAAAACCATGATATGAACAGAGATATACTACCTAGTGAAGCAAAAATGACTAATTTGGATATAAAATATCTCAATGACATGTGGATAATCAACTTGGGAGCAACATTACACATTACGTCTCGACAATAATGTTTTGATCGGTATGAAACTATATAAAAGGACTTGTGTACATAGGGAACAATCACACCTTGAAGATCATTAGATTCAGTACTATCAAACTGAAGATGCATGATGGTATTGTTCAAACCATCCAAGGAGTACGTCACATGAAGATCCTAAAGAAGGAAAAATCACTATTGTAAAATGCCCATATACCCATGTTTTTTGTCAAAACCGTGGGTATAGGCCCCCCTATACCAACGGTTCTTGGAGAACTGTGGGTATTGGTTGTTTTTCAAGACCTATACCCATGGTTTTACCTAAACCGTGGGTATATGGTTGTTTTTCGAGACATATACCCATAGTTTTTGTAAAACTATGGGTATAGGGTTGTTTTTTGGGAACCTGTACCCATGGTTTTCTAGAACTTTGGGTATATATTTCCTACACTATGACAGGGAAAAAAATCACGTGACACAAAAAAAATTCCTGGGAACACCTATTTCCACGGTTCTCTACCTATGGCCATGATTTATATAAATATATATAAGTAAATATATATTTATATACTAATAAGTGAAATAGGGTAGTGGTTAGGCACAAAAATATTAAAGGGGCGCTCCAAGGATCGAATCCTACGACCACATATTTTGTCAAATCTATACCCACAGTTAAGGAAAACCGTGTTCCCCATCCCAACAAACTATGCAACCCTAGATAGTGGGGTTTTTTACTGTTGGAACATGGTTAGACAAACCATGTACCCTCTTAGGAGTAACCATACACCCCTATAAAAGAGGGCCACAATTAGGGAAAACTGTGTTCCCCTGCCTAATAAACCATGTGTAGGAATTAAAGTCTTTCGAAAATTGGGTTTTTAATTACCCAACCCCTCGTCTAAACTCCTATTCGACCTTAGGTGGTATTTCACGATTTTGGAGCTCTCTGAAAAAATTCTAAGACTTCTCAACCTCTGTTATTTGAGATTTAAAGCCCAGATCCAAGATCTTCACCCCTCCCGGTAATAGAATTCTATCCGGTTTGGTTTTTGATTCTTCTTCCTTCCTTTTCCTATTCTTTTGGTGGTTGGTCTTCCTATTTTTGATTATATCTAGTTCTAGTATTATGGATCTAGATCTAGGATTATATATCTCTATTTATATTATATATATCTTGATTTATTTGATCTTGATTTAGGGTTTTAGATTTGGATCTCGTACTACACCGCTGTGTTGCTTAAATTTTTGGGATTTCTATTGGGTGACTTTTTGACAAAAAATTGAGGTAGGTGGTCTATTTTCAATTATCATAGTATTTATATAAATTATATGTATGTAATTTTAGGATTGCTATTAGATATGTAGAAATTGTGTTCTTGATTTAAATTTATTAATTTTTAGAATTAATTAATTGAGGAGATTTGAATTGGGGGTTTTGGGAATTATGGATTTAGAGATAATTAATTGTAGAATTAATTTTGAGATATAAAGATTTTTGATTTGGATATAATTAATTGTATAATTAATTATTTTTTATTGATATTGATAATTGAGATAATTAATTGTGGAATTAATTATGTTATTTTGACCTGTGGATTTTGATTAATTAATTAATTAATTAATGGTTTTGACGTAGTTAATTAATTTGGGAATTAATTAATGGAGTTATGTGATTAGTTAATTGTTAAGTTAACTAATGAAATTCTTGTATTTAACTAATTGTTGAATTAGTAATGAAAATTGAGGTAAATAATTAAATTTGAATTAATTATTTGATGAACGGTAACATGGTCATTTAGTTATGAATTAAATAATGGTAACATGGTAACTCTAATGTGTAAGGTATGATTGGTATCATGGTAATTTAGTTGCGAATTAAAGAATGAGAACATGGTCATTATATTTTTTAATGTTTGAATGGCATCATGATAATTGAAGTACAAATTAAATAATGGTAACAATATAATTTTGAGATGTAATATTACATGGGAATACTTCGGGCTCTAGAATGAGCTGAAGTAGGGATTGAGGTATGGGTGTCTATGGGAACCTAGAGTTTATGTGGTTAAATAGAGATTAATTGATAATGTGATAACTGTTTACTTATGAATTGTAATTATTTTATTTATATAACTGCATACACTATTATTTGATTGGATAATAATTTCGATGTTGTTGGTGGTGTCCTACTGGGTTGTACTCACACCCTACTTGGGCTTCCTGATCAATACATGAATAGAATTTTTGTTTTATAGAAAATTTAAGGGAAAAGGTCCTGGGATAGATGGATGAGTTGGGATGGAGCTTGGATGAGGGAACTAGACATGGGCTGGGACTCGATTTGGAGTCTTCAGTGTCTTTTCTTTTGAGTTTTCATTTTATACACTGAACAAATACTTTATCATGACATTGTTTACAACTTTAGTTTTGTTATTGTGTTTCCAGTTTTGGTTATCATGTGATATTGGCATTGTTCGTGGTTATATGTTATTATGATATTGTTATTTATTTACTCTAGTGTATTACTTTGATAAAAGAGGGTGTAGTCTCTCTATGATCAATATATCAGACCCTCGCTGCTAGTCGATAGCCTCTAGCATATGGGGATGCGTGATTGAAGTCATGTGGTGAACTGGATCAGGGCACTGAGGTGTGGAACCCAGGACGAGATGTTACAAAGTGGTATTAAAGGGGTTTTCATTTCTTTGTATTTTTTATTACTATTTAGGGAAAGGTAAACATGAGTATAGGAAGATTCGATCCTTGGTTATGAGATCATGCATGGGAGTAGCTACCCCATGTTTGGGGGAGAACTCAAGTACGCAGGGTGGGATGGTTGTTATTAATGTTTGTTGTTGCAGTTGAATATTATCTCACCTTGGGTGACATACTTATTGTGCGCTGTGATTATTAATGTTGATATTTTTTGAGATTTTACTCGTGGCCCAGTAAGGCATGAGAGTTGAGTTTACATGCATCATTATAGGTACCTAGGGTTATTATGACATGCATTGTTGTATGTACTTATGAGAAAATGGGTTATGGGTAAGTTGGTGAACTTGAAATATTTTTCCTTTATTTTTGAAATTGAAATGAAAATGGGGATTAACATGAATTTGATAAACTTGAAAAATGATACAAGATGAGAATAAATGGGTTTCTAAATGAGAATCTTGAATAATGAAAACGTTTTTACCCTTGTTAACCAGGACCTAGGTGTATGGTGGTTAATTGTAGTGATAGAGCCTCAGTTTTGACTGCATAATGAGGGTTTGGGAAAAGAATTGTTGTGCCATTTTGTGTTTCCCTCTTATGTAAACATGTTGATTATGTGAACTGTGTATTAAGGTTCATGTTTGGCATTGTAGAGATATGCCTTTGTGATGACACTTGTTGAGAGGACGACCAGAGGTCATGGCTTGGGATGATCCTTCAATAGTGGGACCCGAAGCACTATTTTTGCCGGGTGAGGAAGTTGTGGAGTAGTTCCAAGAGAAACTTTTTCACTTCATGAAATTCATGAGAAGAGAACCAGGGTGGGTTGTGAAGAGTATGTCTGATCTGATGAGGGAGTTTCAATTGTATCACCCTCTAACTTTTACTGGAGAGGGTGGACCTGAGGAAGCTGATTTTTGGGTTGGGTACAACAAGACTATACTTGAACACTTGGAGACTTCTATAGATAGGAGGTTCAAGTTTTATTCTTACATGCTATGAGGATCAGTGAAGCGTTAGTGGGACCTTTAGGTGCGGATTGGACAGGCTGATGATATGTTATGGAAGGAATTTTTGGAGAGGTTCTTGGAGAACTTCTATCCAAAGAAGCTAAGGCATGAGAGAGGTACTGAGTTCATGAGATTAACTTAGGAAAGTATGTTTGTAATAGACTATGTAGGATGTTTTTCAAATTTTCATTTCTTTTCTCCAGTGTTGTTAGGGGATAAGACAACTATGACAAGACATTTTTCAGATGGTTATAAATGTGAGATTAAGTCCCAGGTTAATCTTTTTCAGTTAAATAATCTTACTGAGGTGGTGGATCAAGATATCATAGCTGAGGGGAACCTGAAGAAGGCTAAAAATGCATGATAGATATTTATAGCTCGATAAGTATAATTTATGACTTCTGAGAGTTGGAAGCGTCTCTATGACAACATCATCTAGGGATGTGGGAAATAGAGTACCTGGACAGAGGGCTTAATTGAACAAGACCTTGATCAAGTGATCTGTCACTAGTGTGGTAGGTCAGGACACTTCTAGAGACTATTCGCACATCCACCAATATATTTCCAGTCTTACAGTAGTATGGTATATCTATAGAGGTTCTTCAAAACCCAGGGACAGATAGGTACTAAGGGTGTAGATAGGCAGGATCAAAGTGTGGGAAGGGGGACTTTTTCACCATATCAGTCTGGAATCTATAGTTCTATTGGATAAGGCGGTAGATGTAGTGGACATGGAGATTTGGTCCAAGATTACTTGTATTAACATTGTAGTACAACATAGGGTATTTAGAATTAATCATATGAAATAGGGGTATGATAGTTTCATGTGGTACATCCTACACTTTTGGATAGCGAGACTAGACCATCCATAGTGAGAGGTACTATTCTTGTAGCCTCTAATCTATCTAGTGCCTTATTTGTTAATTATGCTTCTAATTCTTTTATTTCTACAAAAATATTTGATGGTTTGAGCCTGGAGGTGGAGTTTGTGAGTGATATTATGACTATAGATACACTTTTGGGAGTATGGCCTAGAGACATCTGTTTATGCAAGGGGTGTTCTCTCAAAGTCAGTGAGTATCATTTTATATGGGATCTCTACATGATAGACACATTGATATTCAACCTAATTCTAGGCATATACCTGGTAGTAACATACCAATCCCATATTTATTACTACTAGAGAATAGTAACCTTTATGTCTTTTAAGGGTGACAACTATATTCACCGTGGAGAGTGGGATATCCAGGTAGGCTGAGCAGGGCCAATTACTCAACAATTGTGAGAGCTCATAGTCCATGTTTCTAGTCTATTTCAGGATGATGGAGGAGTAAGAAAGGAAGTATTTCCACCTATAATGGATAGATTTTAGGATGTGTTTCCTAAATATTTCTTAGGGATGCCACCTAATAGGGATGTGTAATTCAGCATCGAGCTCATGTCGGGGGCAGAGATGGTTTCTATTCCACTATACAAAATGGAACTAATAGAGCATTAAGAGCTCAAGAATCAGCTAGAGAGATGAAGGAAAATGGATTTATCCATATGAGTATGTCACCTTGGGGTTTTCTTGCATTTTTTGTAACTAATGTTGAAGGGAGTTTGTGATTATGGGTTAATTACTAGAATTTTAACAAGATGATTGTGAAGAACAAGTATTATCTTATGCATATCGATGATCTATTTTACTATTTGAGAGGAGATTGTGTATTCTCAAAGATTAACTTGAGATTGGGGTATCATCATCTGAGAGTCCATACTTCTGATATACTGAGTACTGTTTTCATAAGCATGTATGGGCTTTGTATGTTCATCATAATGCCACTTGTTTCGAAGAACACACTAGTAGTGTTTATGGCCTTGATGAACAGAATCTTTCATCCATGTCTAGATCATTTTGTGGTAGTATTTGTGGATGACATCTTAGTTTACTCTAAGACTCATAAAAATCATCCCCAACATCTTAACATCATTATAAGTACATTGAGAGAACATCGGCTATACACAAAGCTATCTAAGTGCCAGTTTTGGATCCATAAGGTACACTTAGTGGGTCACATCATCTTAGAGGAAGGTGTGTCAGAAGATCTGGAGAAGGTTCTTACAGTGGTTTCTTGGGAGTATCCCAAGAATATATTCAATATCCACAGATTTTTGGGATTAGATGGATATTATAGGAGGTTTATATAGGAATTTTCCTGTTGGTAGCACCTCTTTCAAGCTTGACCAAAAATTGGATGAAGTTTGAATGGTTGGAAGCTTGTGAGCATGCCTTCCAGGATCTGAAGAAGCGTTTTACAACGACACCAATATTGATCCTACTTGAGTCAGGTGAGGAGTACAAGGTGTATTGTAACACCTATGGGATTTAATTTGGATCTATGTTGACGAAAATAGATCGATTTGTGGTGTATGGGTCTCGATAGTTGAGTTATCATGAACAAAACTACCCTATGCATGACCTCGAGTTGGCTGCAGTGGTTTATTCCTTGAAGTGTTGGCGACATTATCTATTTGGTGAGAATTTTACTATGTATACAGATCATAAGTCCTTAAAGTATATTTTCTCCCAAAGAGATATGAATCTCTAGTAGTGGAGATGATTTGAGTATATACATTCATTCAATTTTGAGCTAGCATATATGCCTGAAAAGGGGGAAAATATTGTTGATTATTTAAATAAGGAAACTTAGACTCAAGTAGTTTAGGAGTATAGTGCTGAGTTGAAGATGATGAATTTTCTTACTGGGATGCATGTTGTGGTTCAGGAGAGTCAGGAGAAGATAAATATGGTATTAGTTTTAATGGAACCAACACTTTTGAGATAGATCAGGGATAAACAGTATGATGATCCGTAATTCTTGATCTTGAGGGAAATCCTTGAAGGTGGGGAGACACCTTCAGATTGGAGCATAGATGAGGATGAGATTATTAATTTTAGGTATCAAATTTTTATGCATACAATCATGTAGGAGGATCTAATGTGTGAGTTCCATGCCTTAAAGTGTAAATTACATCCAAGTGTGACCAAAATTTATCATGACCTATGATGATAGTTTTGGTGTCCAAACATGAAAAAGGAGATAACAGGGTTTGTGAAATGATGCTACACCTGTCAGTAGGTGAAGGTGGAGCATCAATTACCTAGAGTGTTACTACAGTCATTTCCCATTATGGAGTGGAATTTGGATGATGTGACTATGGAATTTGTGTTGGGTATCCTTAGGATTCTTCATAAGAATGATGTTATCTAGGTTATTCTGGGAAGAATAGTGAATGAAGTGCATTTCTTTCCTATATGAGAGATTTTATTAGTGTAGAAGCTGGTAGATTTGTATATTTGGTAGATAGTACATCGGCATGGGGTGCCACAGACTATAGTTTCAGACCTTGAATCACGTTTTACTTCGCACCTCAAGCTGGGATTACAGAAGGCGCTCAGTACGTAGGTTTTGTTGAGTATGTATTTCTACACACTGATGGATGGATAGTCAGAGCATACTATACAGGTGATTGAGTATATGTTGTGAGCTTGTGTTATTTAATTTCTTGGGTTTTAGGAGAAGTGCCTGGATTTAGTGTAATTCACCTATAACAACAGTTATCAGGAAATGACACATATGGAATCATATGAGGATATTTATGGTAGGCCATGTAGATCACCTCTATGATAGATGGAGGAAGTTGATTCAAAGTTATCGGGACCGAGTATCATGCATGAGGTGTCATATTAGGTTTAATTGATTCAGAAATGTATGGATATAGCTCAAAGTAGATAGAAGTCGTATGCTGATAGACGTCGACAACCCCTAGAGTTTATAGAGGGTGATCATGTATTCCTTCAGGTGAGTCCTAGGTTGGGTTACTATAGGATAAAGAGACATGGTAAGTTGGCTCCTAGGTTCATTAGTCAATTTGAGGGGGTGGAGAGAATCATGCCGATGGCATACTAGTTGGATCTTCTATAGAAATATAGTGTTATGAATGATGTTTTCCATGTGTCACAACTATGGTGGTGTCACCCCGACCTTTCTCATGTTATCAATTTGGATGATGTTGAGATTAATATATATGAATACTTTGAGGAACATCTGATATGTTTGTTAGATCACAGTGAGAAAGTTTTGTGGGGAAAGACTATGTTGATAGTTCATATATTGTGGCCACATGGGCATGTTCAGGAGAAAACATGGGAAATGGAAGCAAATATGAGGGCTCAATGACCCAATTTTTTTTACTCAGAATCTTAGAGATGCTAGGGAGTGAAACTTGAGGATGAGCTATTATAAGGTGGAGATATTATAAGATCCCGACCTTTTTGGGAGATGGATCATGCTTAATTTAAGGTACTCTTTTTCCTTGGGTTAATTAATTTTCATTTGGGTTTTAAATTGGGGTGCATTTGGGAGAAAATTGATTAAAATGGATTAAAAGGGGGTAGTGAATGGTTGGTGCATGGTTAGGGAAAAATGTGTACCCTAGCATAGAATATTTTGAAACCTTAGATAGTGGGGTTTTGTATGGTTTGTGCACGATTATTCAAACTATGTTCCCTATTAAGAGTAACTATTCACCCCTATAAAATTGGCTCATGGTTTAGGCGCATGGTTAGGGAAAACCATGTGCCCCTACCCAAAAAATAGTGTGCAGTAATTAATGTCTCCCAAAAATTATATTTTTAATTACCTGAACCCCAATTTTAGCTTCTATTAAACCCACATTTGATCATAGGTGTTCTTTCATGATTTTTGATCTCCCATAATGAATTCCAAGACATCCTGACCTCCTTTATTTGTGATTAAAAACCCAGATCGATTATTCGTACCCCTTCAGGTAATAGAATTCTATCCTACTTGGTTTCTGATTCTTCTTCCTTCATTATCCTATTATTTTGGTGGTTATTCCTCCTATTTTGGATTAGATATAGATCTAGTACTGTGGATATAGATCTAGTAATATAGATCTAGATCTATATTTATTTTATCTTGATTTTTGGTTTTAGATTCAGATCTCATTCTTTATCATTGTGCTACTCAAATTTTGGGGATTTCCATTGGTCGATCATTCATCAACAAATTGAGGTATTTGGTCTATAATTAAAATTCCATAGTCTATATTTAATTTATGTTTATATAATTGTAGGATTCCTAATAGATATGTATAAATTGTGTTCTTGATTTAAATTGATTAATTTTTTGAATTAATTAATTGAGGAGATGTGAATTGGAGATTTTTGGAATTGTTTATTTGGAGATAATTAATTATATAATTATTTATGATATATAAAGATTGTTTATTTTGAGATAATTAGTTGTAGAATTAATTAAGAGGTATTGAGATTGATATTTGATATAATTAATAGTGGAATGGATTATGGGATTTTGAGTTGTGGATATTGTTTAAATAATTGATGAATTAATTAATGTATTTGACGTACTTAATTAATTGGTGAATTAATTAAGGGGGTTATGTGATTTGTTACTTGTTAAGTTAAATAATTAAATTATTTTATTTAACTACTTTTTTAATTAGTAATGGAAATTGATGTGGATAATTAATTTTTGAATTAATTATGTGATGAATGGTAACATGGTAATTTAGTTGTGAATTAAATAATGGTAACATGGTCATTCTAATGTGTAAGGTATGATTGGTAACATGGTCATTTAGTTTAGAATTAAATAATGGGAACATGTTCATTCTATTGGGTAATGTGTGAATGGTTACATGGGCATTCAAGTATGAATTAAATAATGGTAACAATGGTATTCTGAGATATAATATTATGTGGGAATACTTTGGGTTCTGGCATGATCCTAAGTAGGGATTGAGGTATGGGTGTCTATAGAAACCTATAGGTTATGTGGTTAAATACAGATTAATTGATAATGTGATAACTATTTACTTATGGATTGTAATTATTTTCTTTATACAACTACACACACTATTATTTGACTGGATATTGTTTTAGATGGTGTTGGTGGTGGAATTTTTAGTTGAAATCACACCATAATCGATCTACTTGATCAATACCCAAATAAACATTGTGTTTTCTAGATAGGTTAAGGGAAAAGGCCTTGAGATATATGGATGAGTTGGGATAGAGCTTAGATGAGGGAACCATACATGGTTAGGTACCTGATTGGGAGATGTCAGTGTCTTTACTTTTGATTTTTCATTTTAGAAACTGGACACGTACTTTAGCATGACATTTTTACTACTTTAGTTTGTTATGGTATTTCCAATTTTGGTTATCATGTGATATTTTTATTGTTCATGGTTATATGTTATTCTACTATTTTTATTTATTTATTCTAGTGTATTACTCTAATAAAAGAGGGTATAGTCTCCCCATGATTGATATGTCAGACCCTTACTACTAGTCGACAACCTCTGGCATATAGGGAGGAATGCTTTAGGTCATGTGGTGAATCGGTTCGGGGCACAGGTACCTGGCACCCAGGCCAGGATGTTACAACTGGTAAACCCACTAACTATTCTCATTTATATCATTTTGTATATCCTGTATATTCATTATTTAATGACTAGGAAATATCAAAGTTGTATTTAGGATCAAGGAAATGTATCTTCTTGGGATACACTGATGGTGTGAAGGGGAATTGTTTGTGGGACCCCATTGTGCACAAAACATCATCATCAAAGATTTCATTTTTGAAAAATACAAAATTAAAATGATAATTGATATAGACATTGATAAATAGAATAAAAAAACTAAAATAGTAGTGGTGGAGGAAAAATTCAAGGAAGAACTATTTTTTCTTGAGGCATTACCAGAGAACGATGATCAAATACTGGTTGAGTCTGGACTAAAACTGTCAAATCAAGAGAAAAAAGCACCAGTATAATACTCAGATTATGTCATTTAAGGGAATATTTTATAATTCTTATTGATGGAGGATGGAGAACCATATTCTTATATGGAGGCATCCCATACTACAGATGTATCCATATGGATAATGGTGATGTAGGATGAACTTGAAGCCCTACATAAGAACAAGACCTGGGATATTGTTCCATTACTTCATGGAAGGAAGGCTATCAACAACAAATGGGTCTTTAAAATCAATTTTGATGGAAATGAAAAAGTGGAAAGATATCATGAAATATTTGTGGTCAAAGGATATTCTCAGGAAGAAGGTATTGATTTAATGAAATCTTTTCTCTTATTTTTAGACCAATGAATGTTCATATAGTTCAGGAGATGTGTGATATATAGTGTTTTAATCTAGAGAACTATATGTTAAGACTTATTTTCTCCATGGTGATCTTGATGAAGAAATCTATATGATCCAACTAGAAGGTTTTTCAGAATAAGGTAAAGAGATATTTGTTTGTAGGTTGAACAAATGTCTATATGATCTTAAGCAGGCACCAAGGCATTGGTATAAGATAATTTATTCCTATATCATGATCCTTGGATATAATAATCTTCATTTACATCCGTATGAATATTTTAAGGGTTCATATGGTAATGATTTCATAACTATAATATTGTATGTGGATGAAATGTTGGTTGTAGGACCCAACAACGACCATATCTAGGAGATAATGGAATTGATAGTTAGGGAGTTTGAAATGAAGGACTTGAGACTAGAAAACAATATTCCTGGGATGTAGATTTACTGAGACATAAATAATAGAAAAATTTAGCTATCATGGAATAATTACTTGTGGAAAGTCTTGAAACACTTCAATATGAAAGACTATAATCCAATATCTACCCCTCTTCCTATTAATTTCATGTTATCATATATGATGATTTCTAGCAGTGAAGTAGAGAGGATGGAGATATCTTGAGTACCGTATGAATTTGAAGTGGGGAGTCTAATGTTCACTATGGTTTGTACTAGAACATACATTGCATATGCAGTGGGATCGGTTAGTTGGTACATGGTTAATACAAGAATAGATCATTGGGGAATAATTAAGAGGATCCTAAGATTCATCAAAGATACCTATGATGTTGTATTATGTTATGGAGGATCAAATTTCACTATCAGAGGCATTTTTTATTCTAATTTTTTAGGTGATTCTGACTGAAGGAAATCCACTACTGGTTATGTGTTTACTCTTGCAGGAGGAGATCTAAGCTGGATTTCAAAGCTATAGTCAGTTATGGATTTATGCATGATGGAGGAAGAATACATGGAAGCTACGCAGGTTTTCAAAGAGGCAATTTGGATGAGAAGGTTATTGGAGGATCTTGGGAATTTAAATATAAATACTACTTTATTTTTTGATACAAAGAGCGCCTTGTACATTGTGAGGAATCCATATTTTCATTCTAGAATGAAGAATATTTGGGTACAATATCACTTTTTCTAAGATTTGTTAGAGGAAAGAAATGTCTATATGTATAAAATTCATACTAAATAAAATCTGGTAGATTTCCTGATGAAGGAAATTGGTTCTGATAAGTTTAGATGGTTTAGATCCTTCAGTGGCCTCATAGAGACATGAGTATCATGGTTAGGTAGATAGAAAGGATATATGAATAGGTTTTGGTAGTTTTTTAAGGAATAAACCACCCCTTCATTTTTTAATAGAGACAAGCAAGGTTGGTTATGTGGTGGGTGGCTAACCCCACCAACCATCCAGCAGAGGAAGGAAGTAGGGGGTGAGGCTTTCCTATAAAAGGTAGTGGCTTCCCCTATAATTTTCATCATCTCCTTAGCATTCAGTCATCACCCAGTTCCTTATGTGTTATTTTTGTGAGGCGGATTCCCTCATATACAAGAGTGACAATTTCGAGGGATATTCTCTTTGTAATTGTGAGGGAGTGTGTATGTAACGCCCTGACCCTAGAATCTTGATGCTGGTGCATTATTTTATTAAATTGGCATGATTATAAGGAATTAAATCCCAAAGGACATATTAGTTTAGAATTTTTGGAAAACAAGATTACATACATGACACACATTTTACATAGGGAGAAGAACACAATACATAAAAAATAAAAATAAATTGCATCCTTGAAACTCATTCAAAGGATTCCTCTTTATAACATGGGGAAAGGAAACTTAATAAGGGTGATCTAAAATGACCAGTAAGGGTAAGTAAAGTAGATGAAATAATGAATTTAGGAGAATAAATCAACATGGAAAGGTAAATAACTGATAACACAGTCCATTCAAATAATTAGATAAGGCATAATTGATATGGAAAGGAAAATAATTGAAACAAATGCTATTTAATCAATGAACTGATAATGAAATGCATCCATAGATATATCGATAGAAAATATCATAGATAAATAATAAATAAAATTAAGGCAATGATTAATTATTATAAGTTATGTATCTAGAACATGAACCACTACCATCAATAACTTTCATAACATGGTTTAAGTCTGTGGGTAGAAACCCTTTTATTTTACTTGGAAACAAGCTCGAAGGATTTGTCGCTAACTAATTTAATCTCAAGAGACTACCGGTGCATCATGGAGATTTTATTAATTGATACCCAACCCATAAGGATTTTATTAAATGGTCCCCAACCTATCTCATATTATTCCAAATCATTCTTCATATATCAGACAATCTATTTAAAAATATATCTTTGAATAAAAGTGTCCCATAACACTTTGAAATATTTGAAACACAGGCCCCCTAAAAGTAAATATTTATCAAATGAAACATTTAATACCATGAAGATAAAGTGATTTATGATATTATATATCAAAAGGGACAGTAGAGACACCATACAAAATATTTAAGTGGTGAATATGGAATTTATCTGATAGATGTAAAAAGTGAGATGAAAATACCTTACCTCACACTTCCTTTTTTGTTGTATGTGATTTAAACTCTTGTATAATGGTTTAAATCAATTTATTAATTTATATAAAAACCTTATTCATATTTATGAAACCATATATGATATTATTTTATTATTTTATCATCCGTTTGATAATAATTTTTCATTATTTTCACTATTTTAGGTATTAATTGACTTGTTTCTCTACTATGTTTTGAATTGTTATTTTTTGGTTTCAATTACTTAGATCATGATTTCATAATCTCCAAAATGTAAAACATGATTTAAATACCATATATATTCAGTATATATATATACATATATTTATAATAATCCATAAAATTTGGAGATAGGAAACGAAATGCACTGTTCATGAAGACGGTAGGTCGTACGTACATATGAACAATACTTTCATTTATTTTCCATATTAAAATAATGAAAAGTAAATGAAATATATTTTTATTATAATTATAGTATCATATTTATGTTATATATCTCACATATTTTTATTAAAACCATCCTTTATACGTTTCATTTATAGTGTGAACAAATCACATCGCTTTGAGGAGACGGTATTCCACACTTCCTCAAACAATGTTATCATATTAAAAAAAATAAAAATTATGAAGGTATGTGTTATATAATAATTGAAGAAGTATCAAGAAAACATAAATATAATATATATTCTATAAAAATATCTTGTCCATCATAATGACCAACCATGCACTACTGAAATGTGGGTTCCCCCCCAACACTTCCATACCAATGGTTTCATAAAACCATTTGTAAAGAAGGGTTTTACCAACGGTTTCCTAAAACCGTTGGTAAATCACCTCCTAAGAAACCTTTACCAATGGTTTAAATAGAACCATTGGTAAAATTATGGCTTAGGGGACCTTTTACCAACGGTTCTAAGGAACCATTGGTATAAGTGTGGCCCTAACATTTTTACCAATGGTTATTAAAATCTGTTGGTAAAAGTTTCCCCCAAAATTAACAGCAGCCCCTCCTCTCCCCCATTCGCGAGACAGAACCCTAAACCAGAGCACTTCCCCCAAATTTGCAGCAGCCCCCTCTCTCTCAGAGATCTAGGAGCTCCATCAGCTTCCTCTTCCTTCATCCATCCAAGCTGCTGAATCTCCTACTGAATCTCCATCTGACCCATCCCAAATTATGTATTTTATTAAGTGGTACCTTATTTTTATTGAAATTTATCTAATATTTCAATTTTTAGTTTTTATTTTTATGTATATTTTTTTTGGTTCTATTTTAATTTAACCTATAATTTCTTCATTCGAATCCATTTAATTAATTAAATCTTTAAACCTCCATCAAAGATGAAGGTATTTTTTCTCCAGAACCATAGAAAACCCTTTTATATTTTTTAGTTGTTGCTTTAATTTATCATATCATTATATTAAAATGTTATATAAATAGACTAGATAGTTATATACCTCTCAGTGATCACCTACATGAATTTTATATCACACATTGTTTGAGATGCCATTAGGTACCCGGATAAACTATATGATTATATTTTTAGATAAGGGGAATCACCATCTTACAGATGCAAGACTACTCACATGACATAGGATGGAGCATGTAGCAGATGATTGGGTTTTAGATCAAGAATCTAGGTCTAATTTTAACATTTATTGATCCTCTTATATAGTAATACTTCCTACTAGTTGTAACTATGTTTTTCTTCTTGATACATGAAATACATTACCATCATTCGGTTTATGATTTTTTTATTAGTTGGTATTACTGATTTGGTTATTTTCATCCATTTTCCAATATTTTCCCATTGTTATCTTTCTTCCAATTTTTAACTGATAATATTAAAATCATACAACTTAGGTAAAAAGGGAATAGTCTCCCCCCAGACACACCAAAGGCTCTCACTATTAGTCAATAACTTTTTGAGTTTTGGTAGATGTGCTTCAGGCCATGTGGTCATCTGGGTTTGGGTCACTAATGAGTGGCATCCTGGTTTGGGACGTCACAATTCATGTATATCCTTTTTATAGGTGTTTCTAAATAAGAAATTTACTGAATGAACCAGCCAACCTGATCGAAAATATTGAAACTGAATCATGTTTATAAGTTATACCCAAGACATAAGTGCCTCCTCATTCTTAGAACCACACCTACCATCTATGCCATAATTGACCCAATCATGGCTAGGCATGGACATGCTCAACATACCTCTATGTTTCAATCCAAAGTAATAATGTACTCCAAGTCATGAGGGGTGATAAAATAAATCCAATTATTATAAAAATCAATGTGATACTTATAATATGTAAACTGTCTCGTACCAAAAATAACATTAACGTTCTTAATATACTGAATAATGATATACCACTGATGTCTATAACATACAACCACTACAGGAAACATTGGTCATTTTTAATAATGATCCATCCTCTTCTAAAGGCTTGTATTAAGGCCCTAAAAATAGGGCGGAAATATATAAAGAACAACAAAAAAGAAAAAATGAGATAAAAAATAAATGAATGTGAAGACCGAGTAGTACATTAGGGAACTAATAGCATTAATATAATCAAATCCATACCTATAACTATTGAAGTTCCCTCTCCAAAATCAATTGGTACATGATTCAATGAATACACCCTATGAACCTATGATCTATGGCCCCAAACCTAGGATCCTTTAATCCATGGTTAAGGTAAAACTTGATGAGGCCATAACTAATTTTTATGTGATCCTCATCCTACTCCTCATCCTGATCTCCCTTAAGAAGTTAAAGTATAAAACTAATGTAATCGCAACAAGACCCTTAAGGATTATGTATTCCTTGATCCACTTTCAATATCTTACTAGGAAATCCTTGAATATAGGCATTAGAAATTCTGTATCTTATTTTCTTATATACACTATATTTTTTTGTGTTTCTTAATATGATTCTCATATAGAGTAATGTGTCAGTTATTATTTTATATAAATTAAACAATTTTCATTTACCTAAATATTTTTCTGATTGAACTTCAATATTATTGAATTACTTTGAAATGACTTATTGAAATTTTTTTACAGAATGGATAGAAGTTGGATGTATGAAACTGATTGGATTTCAACCGATTTTCAAAATAATTTGAACATATTTTTAGATTTTACATTTGAAAAGGCTTCAGATAGTGGTCGCATACACTGCCCATTTTCTAATTGTGTTGGATGACCTTGGTTGAGTCATGAAGCAGTTAGCTATCATATAACCAAATATGGTTTCCAAACAAACTATTATGTGTGGTATCACAATGGAGAGAAAATGGAATATAAAAATGTTGATGATTCAAATGATAGGACTGAATTGGAGAGTTTGATATATGATTGGTTTCCATTTATTCGACATCATGAGAAGGAAAGGATGTCCAACCAACAAGATTTCAATACAAGCACACATGATGTGTCCAATGAAAATGATTATGTTGATAGGGTGAAAAAATTGAATGATGTTGTGACGATTCCATTATATAAAAAATGTGGTAAAATGAAAAAGTTGGAATTTTTAATCCAATGGTTTCATGGGAAAACTATGTATGGGATTTCAAATACTGAAATCAATTATATTCTTACCTTCTTGAAGTACTTACTTCTAGATGATGCAGATATTCCCTCAAACCACTATATAGCATGGAAGTTAGTTGATGAACTTGGATTCTCAAAAAAAATTCATGCTTGCCAGACTGATTCCATCTTTTTTGGGAGGAAACTGCTGAAATAAATGATTCTATCAAATGTGGAACCTCCAGATGGAAGCCAAAATATGATGGAACACCATCTCGTGTGCCACAAAAAGTAATGTGGCACTTTCCATTGATCCCCAAATTATAGAACCTTTTCATGTATGATGAAATATCAGTAAAAATGTGATTGCATGACATTTAGAGAAAAAAGAATCATGAAGAGTTGGTTCACCCTGTAGATGGATTTTCATGGAAGAGATTTGATGCTCGATATCCTGAGTTTGCAGCTGACGTGCGTAATGTGAGACTGGGTCTTTCATGTTACGGTTTTAATCCATTTGGGCAGATTCTTACTTCACACAACACATGGCCAGTTTTCATACACATTTATAACCTTCCCCCATGGTTGTGTATGAAAAATCCTTACACTTTCTTGAGTATACAGATATATGGCCCTTCTGATCCCATCAATGATATAGATGTATACATGAAAACTTTAATAAAATATTTGAAACTTCTTTGGTATGTGGGTGTCCCCACATACGATGCATGTTCGAAAGACATATTTCAGATGCGTGCTGCGCTTATGTGGACAATCAATGATTTTCCTGCTTATAAAATGATGTCTGGATGGAGCACAAAAGGAAAATTGTCATGTCCTATTTTTATGAAGAATACTCGATCGAGAATACTGAAATATCATCATTGTTTTAGTTTTATGGGACATCTACGATTCTTTCCAATGAACCATCCATATAGAAACAATCGTCGAAGATTTGACAATACCATGGAGACTGACGATCCACATCTGTGTATGTCTAAAACTAATGTGCTTAATGAATTTAAATATTTCAGTTATTCATTTGGGAAGGCTGTAATGAAATCTAAAAAGAATAAAAATATTTCCAATGATACCAGTTACAATTGGCAGAAGAAGAGTATATTCATTGAGTTTTCGTATTGGTCAACCAACTTGTTACGTCATTTCTTAGACATAATGCACATTGAAAATAATATATGTGAAATTTTGCTTTATATTCTTCTAAATGTCTAGGGGAATACAAAAGATGATTTACAATCTTGGCGTGACTTGGTAGATTGGGGGATCGGACCAGAATTGAAACCTGTCTGTATCAGTGAAAATAAATGGCAAGTTCCATGTGCTTCTTATGTGATGACACCTGCTGAAAAAATCAATTTTTGGAAGTGATAGATACTATTAATGTTCTTGATGTCTATTCAACCAATATATCAAAATAAGTCAAAATAAACGAGTTGAAGATGAAATCTTTGAAGACTCATGATTATCACGTCCTTTTGCATGAGTTGATTCCAATAGCAATACATCATCTCTTTTCCAATAATGTAAGAGTCTCAGTTTTTTAGTTGTGCTATTTTTTTAGAGATCATTGTGCTAAGAAGTTTTCCAAATCCTTCTTGCAAAAATTGTTGGTAGATACACCATTAATTTTGTGTGAGTTAGAGAAAATATTCCCTCCATCATTTTTTACATGCATGTTGCATCTGACTGTCCATATTCCGACCAAAATACTTCTTGGAGGACCCGTTGCTTTCTGTTGGATGTATCCAACTGAAATAAACATGTACACATTGAAATCATATGTTCAGAATAGGAATTATCCTGAAGGTTCTATTGTGAACGGTTACTTGGATCAAGAATGTATGGATTTCTACTCAATGTGTTTGTCTGAACTTACTATGAGAATAAACAGACCAATGAGAAATGAAGAAGAATAGTTTGAGAAAATTGAACCCAGTTTTCTATCACTTCCTCATACAGGAGGAATTCCGGGATCATATAAATTGACAACATTAAGCCTTGAAGAGCGAGAGATGGCACATCGCACAGTGTTGTTCAATTGTGATTTTTTCGATGAGTATATCAAGTAAGTAAATTGTACATGTATCTCTTATCTTATATCTTTTAATTTTAAATATTTGTTAAACTATTATTATTTTTATCTATAGGGAACATAATGAATTGATATATAGAAAGCATCGTTCTTTATCTTTGAGAAGTAAAGAGACTTTTCATTGATAAGGGTTTTCTGATTGGTTGAAATTGAAGGTAAAAATATTGATGTAATAACTAAATAAAAATAATACTTAATTAAGTTTACTATTTGTTTATATTTCAGGTATCGAGTTTTCTTGCAGACTCTATTTCTGAGGAAATAAGAACTTTGTATTTTGGTCCTAATACCATTGTTCGTGCTTGTAAATCACTTGTGATCAATGGATACAAATTTATTATCATTGAATGAGCAAGGAACATGAGAACACGTCATGATGGTGTTATGCTAACTGCCACAACAGACTGTTATTCCAGTTCATCACATAATAGACCTCATTCTAAAAATGTAGCTTATTATGGATTTGTGGAGAAAATAATAATTTTGGATTATTACTCACATGGTCGAGTCACAATGATGAAATGTCAATGGTTTGATTCAATTACGGGGAAATGCGCCTTTATTGATGATTGTGGATTTCGAGTTATTAACATGACTCACACTCTTTCCACTAATGAACCATATGTATTGGCATCAATGGTGAAACAATTTTTTTATGTCAAAGATCATTATCATCCTAAATTCGGTGTAATTATTGAATTAAACCCTAGACATGTTTATGATGATGGTGATGATGAAGTTGAAACTATCCCTTCTTCAATTGGAAGTAATCCGTTTATTACTTTTGATGACTCTAATAGCTCAATTGTCAGAGTTGATTGTGAACCTAAAGTTTTGGTGGGAAATATATAGAATCATATTGTTATGTTCTCACCTACATGTTTCACCTATATCATTTAGAGTGTGTATCCTAGTACTTACCTTCAAACCATCATAAATCTTCTGTTTCTGTATGTTTTTTTATCAGAATGGTTTTTCTATATTTTGTTTTTTGGGTTGCACATTAGTTATCTATTTCTAATTACTTCCATATTTGTTTTCATTGCAGTAAATGACACCCATTGAAGTGGAAAAAGATGACAGAAAATAATCGTCACATGACACAGATGGGCGTTCCTCCACTCATCCCTATTGTGAGTATTTTATTTCAAATATATATATTTCAATAACTTATAATATCATGTGTTTACTTTTGTGTTAAACTTTTTTTCAAGATCCACCCCCTAGATGAGAGATATTCGACGAGGAGCCTAATATTTCACCCCATACAGAGCCTGGTGGTAGGAGGGGGGGTGGTGTCAGAGTTAGATGATCATCTGGTGGTCCCGGTACTGAGGTCGGTGGTATGAGGGCTCATGGTGCGAGAGTTAGACGATCCACTGGTCATACCCGATTGGACTATGCCCCTACCACAGATGTATCTTCTACACCCCATTTTGATCCTGGTGTGTCTTTAGGGACACATGGGATATTTAGGACTCCGATGTTTACACTACCAGTTTTCCAGACGTCTGTTCCATCATCTTTGGCTTCTGGTTCATTATCTTCGAGCTATTATATTACACCTTCTTCAACTCCTTCTCCGACATAGTATGTGGATGAGAAGCGTACATTGATGGAAACTCCACCTGTACAGGATATTCCTTCAGCTTCTTCACATCCAGTGACACCCATTGATCCGACTACCACAGGTATATTTATATAACTCTAAAAAAAATTATACCAGAATTTATTTTTATTATAACTTGTACTGATATTTTTTCTTTAATAAAATATTCATCTACTGATAGGAGGCGGGGGAGGCGGTGTAATCACTTGCGTGTGGTATGGAACCACCAGACACAGTTGATGGTTGAATAAAATGATGATGAGCATATGATTGATAAACCTGGGTAGGAATGTCGGGGTTTTTTGGTGATGCTAGCCAAATACTCTAACATCATTCCGGTCAGCCCTATCTCTTGGAGACATCTCCCACATGAAGTCAAGGATAATGTGTGGGGAAAATGTGGGTAAAAAATCTATTGGATATAATTTAGTATTTTTTTTGTATTTATATGAATTAATCTATTGATTTTTAGCTTCGGTTTAACTTCCCTGATGGTGAGGGTGCACAACCAGTACGTTTAAAGGAGCTATGAGAGATTTGGAGAGCTTATAAGCATGATTTGGATGTTTGAAGGTGTGATAGAGTGGGCATGGAGTTGGATACAATACCTATCGTGGATGACTTCCTGATAGAGTAATATCTCCAAATTATTACCCATTGGGCGACTGCCAAATTTAAGGTATTAATCCCATTTGAGGTATTTAAATGGAAGTTTTCATATTTTGCATTAATATTATCTTATTTATTATTAAACATTATTTATGAATCTTCTTAAAAAATGAAAAAAACATTGATTCAAAGAAATACATCGACACTTCGGGGCACACTACTATGTCAGATCATGAGAGGCCGCTGGTACGATATAATTGTTTATAATTTTTCTTTAGGTCTTTCTCTTTTTATTGTTTCCTACTTAAATTATGTGATTTATTGAATATTTAATATATGATTATACTTGAACTTTATATTATTTCAATTTCATTACATAAGCACAAATTTAATATCGAAGGACGTCTCCCTCGAGCAAATTTTTTTTTCTCAAGTAGAAGGAAAAAAGATGGAACTGTGGTTAATGAACCGACACAAGAAAAGATTGTAAGTTTTAATTTGTTTATTTCAAGGTTTAATATCTATTTTGAAATTTAATAATCTATTAATATTTTTAACAGACTTATTTAGAGGCCCTTGATTCCTGGGATCCTAACAATTTTAGGCCACATTATCATTTATAAAAAGTTTTGGGACATGAGCACTCTGGTCGAGTACGCTGCTGACCTGGTATGAATATAGTCTCGATGAGGTATTGGTCCCCTCTAGGTATCCATTATAGTACCACCAAGTTGTAAAAGGTCATGGAGAATGCAAGATAGTCTGATAAAAGGGTCACAAAGTTGAAATAATAGGTTCAAATGAGGGAGAAAGAATTTATGAAACTGATCAAAGCTTTATCTTCATCACTTCCACCAGAGGCCAGCGCGGCTTTTCAGACATATATGTTGTCGATGTATGACTTATCCAATGAACCAGGTGGAAATTATAGTGGTGGTCGAGATGATGAAGTTCATGGTGATGGAAAAAATGAAGGTGAGGCCGAGGGAGAGGATAAGGATGAGGACGAGGGCAAGGATGGGGCTGCGGATGAGCACGAGGACGGTGACGAGGATGACAAAGAGAACAGAGATGGCAGTGAGGATGAGGCTGATGATGAAAGTGGTGATGGTGATAGTGATCTGGGGAAGAGTGATCCATTACATTTTTGACTGATGTTCATGAAATTTGATTTTTTATTTAATATGGATGTGTCGTTCTACTTCAAAGCCGAACACACCTTGCACACACCCATCACATCCACCCCACCCTCCTCCCTAGACCCTAGAAAGCCCCCCGGACAGCCCCCTGGAGAGCTCCCCGGATAGCACCCCCACCCTCTACCCTGGACCCCGGACAGCCCCCCGAACAGCCCCCCCTGACAGTCCCCCGGACAGCCCTCACCCTTCGCCCTGGACCCCGAACATCCCCCAGACAGCCCCCCACCCTCCGCCCTGGACCCCGGACAGCCCCCAGACAGCCCCCCACCCTCCTCCCTGGACCTCGGACAGCCCCCCAGACAGGCCACCACCCTCCTCCCTAGAACCCGGACGCCCCCCCAAACAGCCCCCCCGGACAGCCCCCCACCCTCCGCCCTCGACCCTGGACAGCCCCCCAGACAACCCTCCGCCCTCCTCCCTGGACCCCGAACAGCCCCCAGACAGCACCCCCACCCTCCTCCCTGGACCCCGGACGGCCCCCCAAATAGCCCCCCCCCCTGGACAGCCCACCCAACAGCCCCCTGGACCCCGGACAACTCCCCAGACAGAATTGTTCTCAAATAAATTTTTACCACCCATTGAAGGTGAACTTCAGGATGAGTTCCTTTAAATGGGAAGACTATAAGAACCTAGTTTTTCACTTTGGTATGGATATTTTTGAATTCAGTATAACTCTTTATATTTGGACAAATATGGATGCCTAATGATTTTATAATAGTTTATGGGGCTTCTGGGGCTTGTTCGGAGCTCGAAACCCCAGTCGGCATAGAAAAACACTATGCCTCACTGTTAGTAAAAAATTTAAGTCCATCTCACAAGGTTTCTACCAACCATATAGTGCTATATATTAGAATCAATGTGCATTATTTTCCCTAACCATGCACTAGGGGATTCACATCATGAACAATGTCTATAGTTTTAGTATAAGATATTATCACTATTGTTGCACGATTTTCCTAACTGGTATACGGAAAACCAACAAAACACATTTTTATTGTGTTGATACTTTAGGAAAATGATCCATGAGTCATATTTGATGTGTATGAGTCAACACCTCCTCAATATGAGGCACGGTGTGGCCGATATCACTCAAAGTGTCTCTTTTTTTAAATGGAAACCCTTTTAAGTAAAAACAAATGGCATACGGAAAACCAACCAAACATATTTGGATTGTGTTGATACTTTAGGAAAATTATACATGGGTAATATGTGACATGTATGACTCAACCCCGCATCAATACGAGACATGGTGTGGCCGGTACCACTCAAAGTGTCTCACTTTTATTTGAAATGGACAACATTTTAAGTGAAGACAACAACTGACATACGGAAAATGGACCAAACATATTCAGATTCTATTGATACTTTATCAAAATGATCCATTGGAAATTTGTGATGTATAGGAGTCAACCTTGCATCAATTTGAGGCATGGTGTGGCCGGTACCAATCAAAGTGTCTCACCTTTATTTGAAATGATCAACATTTTAAGTGAAAACAACAACTGGCATATAGAAAACCAACCAAATGCATTCAGATTGTGTTGATACTCTAGGAAACGGATCCATGGGACATTTTTGACATGTATAAGTCAACCCGACATCAATCTGAGGCATGGTCTGTCTGGTACCACTCTAAGTGTCTCTCTTTTGTTTAAAATGGACAATGTTTTAAGTAAAAACAATTGGCATATGAAAAACCAACCAAACATATTCAGATTGTGTTGATACTTCAGGAAAACGATCCATGGGACATTTTTGACATGTATGAGTCAACATTTCATCAATCCGAGACGCGGTGTGGCTGGTACTACTCTAAATGTATCTCTTTTGTTTAAAATGGACATCATTTTAAGTGAAAACAACAACTGGCATACGAAAAACCAACCAAACGCATTAGGATTGTGTTGATACTTTAGGAAAACGATCCATGAGACATTTTTGAAGTGTAAGAGTAAACTATTTATCAATATGAGGCACGGTGTGGCCGGTACCACTCTAAATGTCTCTCTTTTGTTTACAATGGACATCATTTTAAGTGAAAACAACAACTGGCATACAAAAACCAATCAAATGCATTCATATTGTGTTGATACTTTATAAAAACAATCCATGAGTCATATGTGATGTGTAAGAGTCAACCCCACCTCAATCTGAGGCACGGTGTGGCCGGTATCACTCAAAGTGTCTCTCTTTTGTTTAAAATGGACATTGTTTTAAGTAAAAACAACTGGCATATGGAAACCAAACGAATTCGGATTTTGTTGATACTTTAGTAAAACTATCCATTGGTCATATGAGACGTGTAAGACTCAATCCCGCCTCAATCCGAGGTGCGGTGCTTAATGTTTCTCGCTTTTATTTGAAATGGACAAAATTTTAAGTGAAAACAACAACTGGCATACGAAAAACCAATAAAACACATTCGTATTGTGTTGATACCTTAGGAAAACGATCCATGGGACATTTTTGATGTGTACGAGTCAACCCCGCATCAATCCGAGGCACGGTGTGGCCGGTAGCACTCTAAATGTCTCTCTTTTGTTTAAAATGGACATCATTTTAAGTGAAAACAACAACTGGCATACGGAAAATGGACCAAACATATTCAGATTCTATTGATACTTTAGGAAAACGATCCATGAGTCATTTTTGATATGTATGAGTCAACCTCGCCTCAATTCAAGGATTGGTGTGGCTAATACCCCTCAAAGTGTCTCACCTTTATTTGAAATGATCAACATTTTAAATGAAAACCAAAACTGGCATACAGAAAACTGACCAAATGCATTCAGATTGGGTTGTTACATTAGGAAAACGATCCATTGGTCATTTGTGACATGTAAAAGTCAACCCCATCTCAAACTAAGGCACGTTGTGGCTGGTATCACTCTATGTGTCTCTCTTTTGTTTAAAATGGACATTGTTTTAAGTAAAAACAACTAACATGTGGAAAACTGACCAAACGTATTTGGATTGTGTTGATACTTTATCACAACAATTCATGGGTAATTTATGATGTGTATGAGTCAACCAAGCCTCAAACCGAGGCCCGGTGTGTCCAATACCACTCAAAGATTTTCACTTTTATTTGAAATGGACAACATTTTAAGTGAAAACAACAACTGGCATACGGAAAACCAACCAAACGCATTCCGGTTGTCTTGATACTTTAGGAAAATGATCCATGGTTCATATGTGACGTGTAAAAGTCAAAATTTCCTCAATATGAGGCATGATGTGGATGGTATCACTCTAACTGTCTCTCTTTTTTTTTAAATGAACATCATTTTAAATAAAAACAACTGGGATACGGAAAACCGCCCAAACTTATTCGGATTGCATTGATACTTTAGCACAATGATCCATGGTCCATCCTCACACAATCCACTTCTCATTTGAGGAACTCCTACCCTTATTCTAAAACACATGACATTTAATATTCCAAGGACAACTATATTCCCTAAGTCACACAAGCTCATTGATACACACCCATTATCATTATCACTAAGTTCAAAGACACCCACCCCAAACCATGACATTATATTTGTGTTTGGTTGAATTAATTTATTCATTTCCTTATTTTGGGTTATTAGCTTCTAATTTCTTAATTAAATCGTGTATGTGTTATAAAAAATGCAATTTTGTATGTATTATTAATTCTTTATCACATATAATTATGTATTCAGTTTTTAATGTATTGTATTCATAATTTATTATTAAATTATGTATCCTTCTAATTATCATTTTTTAATTATGTATCCTTATTATGTATTGTATTGTATTCTTCATTTACTACTATACAATTCACACAACAGCACACAGAGCAGGCTGCTGTGTGAATTGTACAGCAAAGCTTATCCCAACGGTTTTAAACCGTTGGTATAGGTTCTGTATGTATTTTTTTACCAACGGTTCAGAACCGCTGGTAAAAACCTTTATCGACGATTTAAACCATTGGTATAAGGGTGAATGGAAGACTAAAAAATATATTCCAACAGTTTTGAAACTTTTGGAATATGTGTTGTATAAGAACTCTATACCAACGATCTACATAAACCATTGGTATAGAGTAGATTTCTTTACATATACCAATGGTTTATCTCAAACCGTTGGTATATGTCTATTGGCACGACTTACTTGGCTACAGTTTCTAAATCCGTTGGTATAATTTATATCAACAGTTCTCCACCCTATACCAACAGTTTTTAACCATTGGTATACCTTTTATTTCCAGTAGTTATGAGAGGTGGTAAAGGAAAAACTAATTACATCGTTCCAGAAGGTGGTAGTTCTCCATACACAAATGATAAATTCGTTACCCATTTTATGAAAGTGTGTGTAGGTGTAGGTCAAAACCTTAACATACAAAATTCTCAGTATATTGAGGATACTTATTTTGTTATATAATAATGTAATAATAATAAATGAAGGAGTGGAGAAATAAATAAAACTAAAGTGATCATTGAAGAACATTGCCTCTTATTTGGGTAGCTTCTTTTGGTTTATACCAAAAGACTCCCTTGGATTGATTTCTTTCCAAATTAAGTCCTCTAGGATGAGGGGGGGAAGTTACGAGTTTATTTGGGTAGGTTTTAGCTGAGATATAAGTCTCAAAGTGGTGTAAGGAAGTGAGGGAGTATGTTCTCTATTATAATTGAGTTGAGGGGTACTTTTGTAAACTCTCAAACTATTAAATTAATATAAATTCATTTTCTATTCCAAATAGATCCAAAGTGAGTTATTTCAAAGATAATATGAGTATGGGTTGAAATATTCTCAACCAATATTTTTTAGACATGTTTAGGTTGCATTATTACCCTTATCTTTTGGCTTTAACACTTAGTTAAACCCTTTAACTATTACCGTGAAAACTTGGACTTTTACTCTTTAAATATTAATATAGTTACTATAAAATATAAAAAGAACCATAAATGGTTCATGGATGAAAATTTAAACTTTATCCAAATCATCTGGCCAAATTTATATTTTTATAAATTTTATATCATTTATAAAATATTATTTATTTAAAAATTTCATTAATTTCAATTCTAAAAATATTCAATTCTTGACTTTTAAAAAAATATCAATACACAAGATATATTAAAAACAAAACCTTCAATACATCCCTAATATGTCTAGTTAATCTAGAAAATTCATGGATGACATAAATCATATCATATTATATTTATTTTCATATTTTTAATAACATTTATTTGATATGTCCACTAATTAACCAATTACTACATCATCATTGTGGAAGAATTTATTTTAATTATTTATTCCCTAAAAATTAAAAGTAAACTATCATGATGAAGATAAAAATTTTAGGTTTTAAATGAATATTTATAGTAGAAGATAACCTCCAAATAACCATATATGAAAAATGTAATACTTATTAAAAACAATAGATGGTGTGCCCTCTGGCATTGGGAGTTTAATTCTCTATGATTGGTATGTTGAACAGGTATTTCAATTCCAATTTGTGGAGATAGATGGTTGGAAATAGCTATGGAATGGGCCCTCTATGGAACGGGCATGGGGTGTGATGTGGAGGGGGGGTAGTGCACCATGATCTGTAGAGATGGTAGGGCCTCTGACATCAGGTGATGATGGGTCAAGTAGGCTGACATTGTAGGGATCTTCATAGAAAAATTCGAAGATCAGATGTTAAAACTCAACCTATCTTATAGCCATGCATTCTTCTAGATTCCAAACTAATTGTAGCATTATCTTCATCACATTAAAATTGTAAGTCCCCTTAGATATTAATTTACCAATTATTAGATGGTACATTTGATTCACCAAGAAAGGGTCATCATCCCTATTAGCAATTATGGATGATTTTTATTTCTCTATTAATGATAAATTCTATCATAAATATACCAAATAGTTCTATTTCATACCACAGGCTGAATAATGGTTAACCTGAGTCATCGAGAATGGGCAGAAATATGAGATGATCATAGTGGGACCACCTAAGAAACCCCAAACCTAGGAAAGCCTAGGATATCTCAAACCCTAGAAACCCTTGGAGCGAGCACTCATCAATAGAGATATTTTTTTCATTATATATATATATATGTGTGTGTGTGTGTGTGTGTGTGAGTGTGTTTATATATATATATAATTATATATCTGTATTATAAAATATATAAATATGTATTCTATATAAATAATCATAAATATATTAAAATATATAAATATCAATATATGTATGTGGGTAGTATATATAAATAAACATATAAATAATTAGATAGTAAAAATAGTGTGTGTGTGTGTGTGAGTCTATTTATGCAGTGTATAAATATAAATATAAATGTGTGTGCATGGAATAAAAATATGAGTATGTGCATGTGCACATGATATATAAATATTAATATTAATATGTGTGTGTGTTTATTTAATGTCTCAGTTTTGTGTGTGTAAGAATTTGGAATATTTCTAGGAATATTTCTGGAGCTATGTGTTGATATGACACGATATTCCAATGCCTGATGAGCTTGCAATTGATATATTAAAAATATTAATATCACACACAAGCAGTTTTCCTAAAAAAGTGGAATAACCCCCAAAAAGAATATTGGATCGAAAATATGATACCTTTGTTGAGTTCAAATCATGGGGTTTACCCTAGGCATGACATAACCTTAGTTAGCGTCAGGTGTTTTTCTTGAGTGCTATCATGGAAAAAATAATTAAATAAATAAATTATGTTTTATTTAATTGTTTGATTTAAAGCCAAAACCTATTAGACCTATATAAATATGTGATTATTCCAAATACTTAGTGATAGATTCATAACACTTGATATTTGAGAGGATCTGTTAAAGATGAAGCCTTGGAGAATCATTGGGAGACGACATATGGTTAAAATCAGATCGAGGATCATGTGCCAATGCATCTTGTGGATTTCATCAAAAATAATGATGTGTGATCTTTATTCTTTATCAATTGATCTAAATTGAGGTAGGAAATTTTTTATGTGAATTTATCCCTATTTTATTATTCCTATGATGAACTTGAATCAATCAACTAACGAATTGATTCGTGAATCATTTATTTTGCAGGTATGAGTTTATTTTTGAGATTTGGGGATAATTATTATTATTTTATTTGTGGATGATTATAACTATTGATTTATCTTTAAAAAATGGTTAGAGGATTAAAATGAACAAATGTTGAGGTTCATTCCACATGTTTAAGGTTTATGGTTTTCTATCCCCGTTTTATGTGAATTTATTGTTGGAATTTTCTTTTGGCCAATGATTCGACAAATACCCGGTGAAAGATCAGTGTGCATTCGGTATTTGGTGAAGCAGATAACTACCATGGGTTTGGTATAGAGATATTACACTACATATGTAGCGTATGATGACTATAGTAGATCCAATGATTGTTATGGGGTTCACGATATAGGTTTGGCGTGCGGTACTAATGAGGTGCAGCAGTGGGTGTTTACCAAGCATCAGATACAACCAGATTCCACCTATTGGTGGTGAAGATGTTCTATTAACCTTGGATACATGACATAAAATGTGATTCAAGGAGTAATTTAAGAATTTGGAGCCACGAGTGAAGATGTGTGATAATTTTCTTGTGTTCTATAAAAAACCCAACTACACGGAATGTAGTCCTATGAACACATGCGGTGTAGTTATTTTAATGTGGCGTTAGGATTTCCAAATAGAGATAAGTATCACATGTCCTATGACACATATGACATATGTCACGTTCTATTGGACCCTTATCTAACCAACTTAGTGTGTACAGAGAGTACATGCCTAGAAGGCCATGTAGTGTTACACATCGTGTGTGCCTAGTCACATGCCCAATAATACATGGAGGACAGCACGGCATGTACATGGAGTACACACCCAAGTGGCCATGTGACCCTACACACCATGTACTTGTAAACTACATGAGTAGGTTGGATTATACAGGAAGATATGTAAACTTAGACATGGACAAGTACAGAGTCACGAACCGATGTTCACAAGCATGGGTAGAATGACACACTAAATGTCAAGGTGACATCTACATGTCGTGTACCTAAAGGGACATCACATGTGTTTTGGAAAATTTCATGTCATCTAAGTGAGATAAATAGGTAGTGTTATGATTTTTGAGACACACCATGTACCCCTAAGGACATGTTGTGTACTTCTTTAAGTACAATTTAGATTCCTCATCCTCTTAAGTTTAGATTTATGATGAGATTTAGTGATCTTTCTTAGGATAGTAGTGGTTGAGTATGTTCTCATGGTCAATTTCCTATGAGAGTTCAATGTAGCATCATATTATCATCATAGAGGGAGACCCCTCTATAGCTTCCCGATGATCAGTGTAGTATGGGCGAGATCCCTTATTCTGGAGTGAGTTGCCTCAGTCCGCTTCAACAGATACCTCAGTGGCTTGGAGCATTTATCCCTTCAAGAGGCCTAGAGAGATCCTCATTTCCCCTTTTTCCTTAAATAAGGTTTTTTGGAATTTTTGTGACCAATACTTACATGGGTTTCAATCCCCTATCAAGAAGGATGTTTCTAGTATGGTATGGTTCCCCCCAGTGAGTCCTAGGCATTGACACCCCCAATCCGTGTATTGATGTATGATTTTTTGATGAGGTGTAGTATGATCTAGTGTATATCTTAGATGAACCCTCTCAGTATCCTTCATCATTCTTCTTATCTGGACCTGATGATTTTGAACTCTAAGATGAGTATCGATAGTGGTAGTATAGCTCATGGAGTTCATTCTCCTGGATGAGTGTTATATGGAACCTTTGAGCAGGAACCCTAGGATGGATTTATGGTTGTGACCTTACCATGATATTATGTGTCTACTATGACTATATATGTATGTTTTATTGTATGTATCACATTTTGATTGAAATATCCAATGATGAGTTAACTAATATTGATTCTTTATACTTAGTGATTTTGGGGTGTCTTACTATGTATTTTTATAATTACCCCTACATGGGCTCTGCCCGCAAAGGTCATGTCTTATGCAGACGACAACCCATTTTTTGGAGTCCTTGGTTTACTTAGAGCAGGTGGATCTTAGTTAATCTGGACAGTCTGAGGTGTATACTGATGTTGCATTTGACAGCAGTCCCCTCCTTCTAAGCAGGTCAGACATTATTTCTAGTTTTGGGTGGACATATATTTAGCCTCCATTTTACTCTTTCTAGTACTTTATGTCATACTCTAATTGTGGGATTATAGATTGATGCGTGAATTTTTATTATTTGTTTTACATTTCAGCATTATATGGGATCGGAGATGTGTGCATGTATATAGGTGCTTTAGGAAAATGCCTCACATGTGTGTGATATGCCTTATGAGTGATAGTCTTCAGCCCCTGGTTTATTAGAGGTGGGCTTGGGGTAGTTTCATCTCAGACCCCTATGGGTTGGTTTGGGATAGAATGGTATCTGAGTGGATACCCAACCTGAATTATTATGACACTGCCTAGTTTTAGGATTTGAGTTTGGAGATTCTTTTATCTAGATGTGATGTTTGGTTTGGGAACTAGCGAAATAGTGTTAAAATGTTTTGAGTTCAACTTTTAGGCCATGGAATCTAGTGTTAGTGCAATGAATGACGTATACATACATCAATACTTTGATAACATGACTTTATAATTGATATGTGTAATAATTAGTTTTAGGGAAAACATTTTTACATACATCATACAGGAATGGGTTGTGGTTTTTATGTTCTTCTTAAGTAAGCTCACCAGATATACTCATTGACCATGGTATGCATTTTCTTATTTCAGGATGTATTCATGATGAAAACTAATGTGGTTTCCAAAATAGAGTCTCAGATGGCTCTTTTGTTGTTGGATGATGATCTATAGGGTTTGAGCATATATCATGAGCTTCTGAGGTTGGGATCGCCAGGGATGTAGGGCTAGCAGGACATACCGATAGCAGGAATGTGATCACTACTACAAAATAGGCCTTTAGATGTGCTAAAAATGGCCTTTATCAACACTAGAGAAGAACTGACTATCAAATAGAGATTAAAATTCCCAGTCCTTTATCAGCACTAAAAAAATCTCTGATAAAGGGGTATATTGTAGTGTGTTGTAATAGCACACTACAACACCAAAAACACCACCAAAAACACCACCAAAAACACCACCAAAAACACCACCAAAAATCAGAAAAATAAAGTACCAATAGAGAATTTAAATGAAATAAAATCTACAACACAAATTAAAGAAAAAAACTATATTATAGACACTTAAAACATTAGTTTATACAATGACATAAGTACAAATTATTAAATACATTCAAAAATATCAATGTTCTTTTGTCTTTTGATCTCGACCCTGACTCATGTTATTGCCAAAAAAACCAACCCTACTTGAGAAAAAGAACAAAAATATATAGGAAAACAATTATTATGTTAGTAATAATATAAATAAATAAATCAACAAAAAGTGTTAATTTTAAACTAAACTTTGAGCCATACTAGGAACACAATGTATCAGATTGAGTTGTGGTTGATTCTTGCACGTCACACCATTTATTAATCATATTTATGAATTATATTTGTGAAAATTAACCAAATAAGTATAAGATAAATATTATAATGAAATTAATTAATTAATATTAGCCAGAATGATGAGAAAACAATCTAGGATTGTTTGCTCGTTTTTGGCGATTTGATGTGCGTTTTAAACTAAAATGAAACGCATATATTGTAAAGACTCACTTTGATTCATACCGGTCACATTGTGGGATAGCTTTAGGTGTGGATAATTCCTACATTTACAAAATTACCTATGGATATTTTACCTAAATTATAAAAATAGTCTGAATGTGTTTGATCATTTTTGAGTACATCACTTTTCTATTTAACTAAAATGTCATTTTAAATTGGAAACACGCACTTTGAGTCATATTGGTCCCATAGTGTATAATTTTGATATGATACTGATTTATACACATCAAAAATTACTTAAGAATAATTATCCTAAATTTTCAAGACAATCCAATTGTGTTTTCTCAGTTTTTAGTGAGTGACACTTTTTGAAGTAAAATGTCAATTTTAAACTGATAACGGACACATTAGGTCATACCGGGAACATAGTGTATCTGATTTATGTGCAGGTGATTCTTACACATCAAAAATGACTTATGGATTGTTTTCCTAAAGTACTAAAACAATCCTAAGGCGTTTTATTGGTTTTGAGTATGTTAGTTGTCTTTTTTACTAAAATTAAAGTTAGTTTTAAATAAAAACACATACTTGGAGTCATACCGGTCACACTATGCATCATATTGAGGTGAGGATAATTCATACAAGTATCAAATGATATATGGATCATTTTACAAATGTATCAAAATAATTTGAATTTGTTTTATATATTTTGAGTATGTCACTTGTCTTTTTTATTAAAATGTCATTTTAAAATGGAAACACACACTTTGAGTCATACCAGTCACATCGTGTGTTGGTTTAATATGAGATTGATTCATATGTGAAAAATATTACTTGTGAATCATTTTACTAAATTATTAGGAAAATTTTTACATGTTTTCATAGTTTTTAGTGAGTGACACTTTTTGAACTGAAATGCCAATTTGAAACTGACAACAGACAATTTGAGACTCATTGGGAATATCTTGTATCAGATTGAGGTTAGGATGATTCATAAACATTAAAAATTAATTATGGATAATTTTCCTAAAGTATCAATGCAATACGAATGCAGTTTCTAAAATTTAAGTAATTCGGTCTTTTTTTCTAAAATCAATGTCAATTTTAAATAAAAAAGACACACTTGAATTCATACTGGTCACACTATACATCAGATTGAAATGAGGCTGATTCCTAAACATCTCAAATGACTTATGAATCATTTTTATAAAGTATCAAAACAATACAAATGAATTTTCTCATTTTTGAGTAAGTCACTTTTATTTTTTACTAAAATGCCATTTTAAACTTAAAATATTCAATTTAAATCATACTGATAACATCGTGTGTCAGTTTTACGTCATACTAATTCATAAAAATAAAAAATTAATTATGAATAATTTTCATAAATTATCAATATAATCTGAGCATTTTTTATCATTTTTCATTTAGTGGAACTTTTTGAACTAAAATGTTGATTTTAAACTGATAAAGGAGACTTTGAGTCATACCAGTCATATCATATATCATATTGAGGTGTGTATGATTCCTACACATAAAAAATGACATATATATCATTTTTCCGAAGTATCAAAACAATATTAATGTTTTTTCTTGGTTTTGATTATTTCAGTTTTCTTTTTTACTAAAATCACTGTCAATTTTAAATAAAAAGACATACTTAGAGCCATATCGGTCACACCATGTGTCAGATTCTGATTTAGATAATTCCTATACATCTCAAATAACATTCGGATCATTTTCATAAATTATAAAAACAATATGAATGTATTTTATCAGTTTTGAGTACATCACTTTTCTTTTTTACCAAAATGTCATTTTAAACTAGAAACACACACTTTGAATCATAACAGTCACATCATGTGTTAGTTTGATATGAGACTGATTCATACACTTAAAAAATGACTTATGAATCATTTTTCTAAATTATCAAGACAATCCGAGCATGTTTTATCAGTTTTCAGTGAGTGACACATTTTGAACTAAAATGTAAATTTTAAACTGATAACGGACACTTTGAGTCATATTGGGAAGATTTTGTATCATATTAAGTTAAAAATGATTCCTAAACACACCAAATGACTTATGGATAATTTTACTAAATTATAGAAACAATCCTAATTATTTGTCTTAGTTTTGAGTATGTAAGTTGTATTTTTTACTAAAATTAGTGTCAATTTTAAATAAAAAGATGTACTTTGAATCATACCAGTCACACCATGCATCAGATTGGGGTTTGGATAATTCCTACACATCTAAAATGACTTATGGATCATTTTTCAGAAGTATTGAAACAATATTAATGCATTTTCTTGGTTTTAGTACATCAATTTTATTTTTTAATAGAATGTAATTTTTAACTAGAAACATGCACTCTGAGTCATACTAGTCACATCATGTATCATTTTGACATGATACTGATTCTTAAATATCAAATAATTGGGTTGGAACCACCTATAAGCATGATGATGAGTTCCTATGTTTATAAACTACTAGAGACCCACAACTAGCCTACCTTATTGGACTCCTATTTAGACTTTGATATTAGTGGGGACTCATACAATTTAATCATGACTACATTGTATCTATATATCACCCCTCACTATGATGCATATGATCCCTATTATGATATTAATGGGGGGTTTGGTAACCTTTTTAGAAAACATATCAACCGATAATAAACATACCCCAAACATGTCTATTCAAACATCTTCCAACACCCATCAATATGATATATGTATTTAAAAGAAAAAAAACTTACCTCATCAAAAATAATATAGAAAGATTCTATATATGGTGATAACTTTTTATAAAAACAATTTCATGGTACCAAAAAGGACATAACACTTGATACTACTACTAATTTTCAACAAAAAACTTTGTTTCAATATTATTCAAAATAACAAATTGAGAATCAAAGTAATTTAAAAAAGTTCCAAACATGACTCAAATTCTTAATTTTAAAAAACAAACATTAATATCCTCTCTCGGAATGCATTTTTGAAACAAATAAAAAAATTATCCTCTGAATTATTGAGTGAATCCTATCTATATTTCATATGACTACGTACTTACATATACATATGAAATAATTTTTTCATATATATATATATATATGTGTGTGTGTGTGTGTGTAGATTTCAAAAAGAATATATATATATATATATATATATATGTATGTTCATATAGGATATCAAGAAAAAACTAAGAGATAAATTTTGTAAACTTAACATAAAATAAAAATCTTGATGTAATACCACCGAAGCTTCAAAATAGAAAAAACCAAAAAAACCACACCTCAACTTCATGAAATAATTACATGAAATCCATTTTGATTTATTAAATAAAAACCATGGGTTCCATTTTAATAAATACTTTGTGTGCATTATTTCCATGGAAGGAAGTTCAAATCATTTAAACTTAATACACTACAAGGATGAAATCGGGGTATGGAATTCTTAATATGCTATGAGGCAGTAATGAAATCCCTTAAAGGGTCAATACAAACCCAAAATCATAACAACCCCCAATTAGAAATTCATTATAGAAGGGAAATCAATGATGGATAAAGAGTAACATGAGATAATGAATAAAAAAATGAAAATAGATATCGGCAAATAAGAAATCAACGAGAGAGAAGGAGGATATAATAACATACCTTGTGTTGAAGCTTTGAATCATCTAATAGAAATTAGAGATATTACCAAACCGATAAATCATTCGAGCCTTGGATTCATTCGACCATTGAATCATTTGAGCCTTGGATTTGAGCCTTGGAATTATTCAATCCTTAATTCAAGCCTTGATATGAGCCTTGATTTGAGCTTGGATATGATGAGGAGGAACGCTAGCAGTAGGTGTCTTCAACAGAAATCTTCAGATATCATGATTGGTTTGTGACTGGTTAGAGTTTTTTATATAGTTTGAGACACTTTGATCAACACTTCCAAAAAAAGAGCTGATAAAGATCCCTTTTATCAGTGCTAAATTAATAAGCATTGATAAAGATACCTTTTATCATCACTTGTTACTTAAGCACTGATAAAAGATTTATAATTATAATTATAAATAAAAAAATTCTAAATATATTTATATAATTATATATCTATTTAATTAATATATATAAATATAAATATAGTAAATATATTCATTATTTAAATATATCTATTATAATTTACAATTATTTAAATATATAATTATATAATTGTAATTATATAAATAATTTTTTTTAAAAATATTTATATATTTATATATTTATATCAGTATATATATTTATATAATTATATATATATATTTAATAAATATAAATAAATATAAATATAGTAAATATATTAATTATTTAAACATATTTATTATAATTTTATAATTATTAAAATATATATAATTATTTATTTATAATTATATAAATAATATTTATTTATTTATAATTATAAGTATTTAAATGTATAAATATAGTAAATATACATTTATAAATATATTTATTTATAAATATCCATTTACAAATATATTTTTAACATTATTAATGAATATTTAATCTTAAGTCATGCATGTTAAAAATGAGTGAAATTGGATAGTTAAAAATGAGTAAACTTTAACAATATTTAAAAAACAGATAAGTTTTATTAATTAAATATAAATTATGAAAAAATTGGATATATATTGAATACATATTTAAAATATTAAAACATATTATATATATATATAAATGATAGAAAATGATTAAATCCCAAAAAAAATAGAAAAAAATAAAAAAACCTTAAAAATGAAATAATATCTAACTATAATAAAAATAAAAATAAATAAATAAACTTTATTGATTACATAAATATAAGGTATATGTGTTTCTATGTAATATTTCATTAATTATGTAAATATTTGTTTGTGTGTGTTTTATATAAAAGTGCATTAATTACTTATGTATGTGAAATCAATATAACACACTTTTGATATATAAGTTAAATTGAAAAATCAAACGACATTCAATTATATTCATTGGTTGATGCAGTTAGATTGTATTTTTAATTCATATTAATTTTTAATTATAAACTATTATTCACTAATATATGACTTATTTAATGTAAAGCATAAATATTTTGTATTATATAAATCATATATTTATATGAATATTCATATATTTCAATATTTAATATATACTATATATTAAAATTATCAATAATTATTTAATTAATAAAATGTTTAATAATTTTCTTAATTTAATTATTTTTTATTTTAATTTATTTAATTATTTTATTTTAATATATGTATATATTTAAAATATACTATTTATTAGTATTTATAATTTATATATAATATATTAAATTTATTATTTTTCATCAATAATTATTTAATTAATAAATTTTTAAATATTTTTCTATTAAACCCATTTGTATTTTTCATTTATTTAATTATTTCTTTTTATTTGGGACCTTTATCGGTGCTAAAAAACACTAATAATGGATCCCTTTATCAATGCTAAAAACAAAGTGCTGATAAAGGGTACCCTTTATCAGTGCTAAAAATAAAGCACTGATAAAGGGTGCTATTTATTAGTGCTAATAAAAAGTGTTGATAAAGGTTACCCTTTATAATCATTAAAAAATGTTGATAAAGGATAGAATTTATCTATGCTAAAAACATTGATAAAAGGTACCCTTTATTAGCATTTGTTTCAACGCTGGTAAAGGGTACCTTTATCAACATTTTTTGCTAGCGCTGATAAAGGTCAACGCTATTGAAGGCCTGTTTTTTTACTAGCGGATGCAATTCACAAAACATGATGTTTCATTAGAGATCTCACAGATAGATCTGTTCTCTGAGGATGAGACTTTTCTATGCTTATGATAGGAGATGACATCTTATATGGGATTGTTCTATCTATTGTGTTGCAGTCAGAGAGCAAGTTGACAAACTACCTAGGATGAGACAGTGGCGGGAGAATGGAGATCTGTAGGGAGGAGGATGTGATGGAGGATCTAGGGGAGCATTAGAAGGTGCTGGGTATTTTGGTTTGACTCTACCACCACCCCCATGTTGACCACTCAATTCTTGAGAAGCTAGTGGTCAGAATCTTGGATAGTTGCAGGAGTTGAATGTTATTTACCTAGAGGCTCTAGGAGTGTTTTGAGGTACGATCTATATTCCTTATACTATTTTTTTAGTACTATTAGACCCCGGTATGAGCCACTCTTTTACCTCTTTTTTTGAGTTCTTTTCTAGGGATATGTGAGGCATTGATAGAGCCATGTTTTGATGATGTTTGGAATGACTTTGGTCATGCAATGAAGAGGGAAAATTTCCCCACTGAGATGTGTTCTTGAGATTCTATCGAAAACCGTGTGGGGGAGTTAGTGACATTGAAATTAGATAATGTCGAGGTGTGATGGATAAGTTCCTATGACATGTGTGTTTGAGGTAGTTTATTGTTCTAAGGTGTTAGAGAAAGCCCTGATTATGGTAAACAGGTGGGATAAGGAAGAAATGAGTTCCAAGCAATGGGATATCCAAGAGGATTTAAGTGTGTTTCAAGGTACAACATGTGTCTTCACTACCCTAATGTTTGTTTACACATAGAGCTATGAGCCACCTTTCCCTAGTGTATCCCCAATTTTAGACCTAGTGATATCGATGGAGCCTTTTTTCTCGACCCTTGTGTAGGAGGCTCCTAAAAATATGATTACTCATTACACACTTCTACTGATAGTGTGACCTGGCTCTGGGAGGAGAGAGAGAGCCTCATGTGGAATCTCTTCGTAATGGAGATGTGACACTATGATGTTTTCCTCAGTATGGAATGGTTCCCTACCATTCATTCTCATATATTTTCCACTAGTGAGCGTGGTGGTGTTTTCAAATTATTAGGAAAAATATTTTTTCCTCTGATAAGGATTTATCCCAGGCATAGTTGTATAAACTCATGTGCAGGACGTTACAATCAAATTTTTATCAAATGGATAGTGATACCTCTAGAGCAGCAGATGCTTTGAGATTTTGTTTTAATGTAGTGGTTTTAGAGTTTGAGGAAGTATTTCCTAGAGACATTCCAGGTTTACCTCCCCATTGGGAGTTTGTTTTCTTCATGGGATTTCACTAGGGATGACCTGATATCTATTCTAGTATATCAGATGACCCCATATAGCTGTGAGATCTTGAGGTGCTATTGGAGGAGTCTACAGAGCAGGGGATTCATAAGACTCTGTGTGTTTTCATAGGAATCCTTGTGTTGTTCACCCAGGAGGAGGATGAGTTCTTAAGGTTGGGTGTAAATTGTTGCCACTTAAACAATGTGACACAAGGAGGATTATCCACACTCGATAATCATTTATATCTTTGACCAGTGGTTTGGGGTGAAGTGGTTCTCAAAGTTGACCTCATGAAAAGTTATCACCAACTCTATTTTTGGTGTAGGATATACCAAAAGTTGCTTTCCAAATCCACTGTGGTTGTTTTGAGATCATGGTGATTCCCTTTGGTGAGTTGTACACCACATAAGAATCATTAGACTTATGAACTAAATTCATAACCCTTCTTGGACCAGTTCATTATAGTCTTCTTCAATGAAATCCATGAGTGTTCAACATACAAGTTAGAGCATGCGAGACACTTGAGTATGGTGTGGTTTACCTCTAGTCAATGGTTGTTACCCCTATTCTTCTTCAGAGATCATGGGAGGTACAAATCAGAGATATTGATTGAGTGATGTTGTGTGACCGAATATCAACTAGATATATTCTTGATGGATTTTCCAAAGGTTGTAATCCCATCATCCTTGCTCGAGGACGGATGGTGACCCCAGTCATGCTATGAGGGGAGGTGCTGAGGAGGTTGTTTTCCCTTAGCAGTACATTTGGTGGGGGGTGAGTATGCAATAATATCTCTTGGAATCAGTTAGCTAGCCAAAGGAGTTGCAAAAAAATTTCAATCTAAACTCTTTTCATCTCACCTACATGAGGGTGATTAACAATAGAGTTTTTTGAAGAGTTTGGGATACTTGTACATGCAATAGATAGTCCAGATTCATTAAATTATTTTGATGATTTTTTCAAACCATAATTCTCACTTAAAGGAATGATTAAGGAAAGGTTGGGGGGAAGTCTTTGAGGATTTGTTTGTAGTTTAGCATAGTATTTTACCACCAGCCATTTGGCTGGGTAAAGTGGACCAGTAAGGTTCTGGTAAACATGATTCGGGTTTGCATGTTGGTTTTGGGTCATAGATAGAAGGATCATCCACCATCAATGGAGTTTTTTTGTCATAGTGGCTACCATTCCACTACCAAATTAGCACATTTTCAAGGCTATTTATGAGAAACATTGCAGGTCACTATTATACTAGTTAGAGTTAGTGGGTGAGGGTGATCAGTTCTATGTTTTGGTGATTTTGGTGGGTGTAAAGGGTGTGGTTTATCCAAGGGAGTATGAGGACTTCCCGGTAAATTTAAGGAGTCCTTGGTAGACTTATGAAGAAGGAATTTGGAGTCTAAGAGTTGGAGAGTTTTATCCAGGGAGGTGGGCTATCTCTAGGGTTCTTAGGCCCTTTTTTCCTACTGATGTGTCGGGTTAGTGGTGTGGTGTGCCACTTAACCTTGTGACCAAAGTAGTTTTGGTTTCTTGGTGTTCTCCACATGTCGCATCTGAGGAGTTATGTGCACAAATCGTTGTACGATATCGACATAGGTAAGCTAGGCCTTGAGAGTGGAGTTTCATTTTTCATAGAGTCAGTGGTGTTGAGAACTGGAAGGGAAGGACCTTTCATGGGAAAGTAGTTTCCTTTGGTGAGTGTTTTTTGACAACATGATAAAGCTTTGAGGGAGTTAATAGGAGTGGGAGACTCAGTTGAGAGCTCAGTATCCCCACCTTTTTGTTTAGTTTTTAATTTTCAAGGAATACAAGCCTTGAAGGTGTGGATAATGTAATGCCTCATTTTTTTCATGTAAGACTTTGACATATTTCTACAAATAATTTGGGTGTTAGGCACTAAGACAGTGCGAGATTTCGAGGCCTGATGATCCCAAAATTGATATTTTAAAAATATTAAATGTATTAATATCACGCACACACAGTTTTCTTAAAAAAGTGGAATAACCTCCAAAAGGAGTCTCAGACCATAAATATAATACCACCATTGAGTTTAGAATTCACATTTTACCCTAAGCACAATATAACATTGGTCAACATCCGATATTTTACTTGAGCTCCATCGTGGGAGAAATAATTAGATAAATAAATTATAATTTTTTTAATTTTTTTATTTAAAGAAAATTCTATTAAAACTCTATAAATATGTAGTTATTCCAAAACCTTATGGTTAGCTTCATAACCCTAGAGATTTGAGAGGATTCGTTGAAGAGGAAGCATTGGACAATCATTGACATACGAAATCATATCAAGATCAGATCGAGGATCGTGCACCAATGCAACATATGGATCTCATCAATGAAAATGACGTGGGATCATTCTTCATCATAAATTAATTTAAATTGAGGTAGGATGTTTGTTTTATATTAATTTATCTCTATTTTACTATTCCTATGATGAACTCGAATCAATCAACTAACAATTTGATTCAAGGATCAATCATTTTGTGGGTATTGGATTGTTTGTAGGATTTGGGGATAATTATTATTTGTTTGTTCATGGATGATTATACTTATTCTTTCATATTTTCTATGAAAATAGATTGAGGCTAAAAATGAACAAATCTAAGGTTTGTTCCTCGTGTTTATGGTGTATGGTTTTCTCTCATCGTTCAACATGTGTTCATCATTGACATTTTCTTTTGAACTTTTATTCGATGAATACCCAATGAATGTTCATTGAACATTTGGTCTTTGGCACAACAGATCGCTATTGTGGGTTTGGTATGGAGATATAACACTTTGGTTGTGGCATATGATAATGGAAATATATCCATGAATGGATCGGGGGTTCACAATACCGGTTTGGCGTGTGGCACCGATGAGGCACAATGATGGTTATTTCCTGAGCATGAGATAAGGATGGATTTTTGTTATCGGTGGTGAAGAGGTTAAATATACCTCATATTCGTACATACAGTGTGATTTAGGGAGGAATAGGTGACTATGAAGCTGCGAGTGAAGACGAGTGAGAATTTATGAGGGTTCTATGAAAAACCCGACTACACAACATGTAGTCCTATGAACACAAATTGTGTAGTTATTTTTATACAATGTTAGGGTTTCCATGTAGAGATAAGTATCACACACCATGTGACCCTTAGTTGATCAGCTCAACGTGTATAGAGACTAAATTCCTAGGAGGCTATGTAGTGTTACACGTTATGTGTACCTTGTCCCACACCGTGTAACATGAGGAGGATGGATCAGTGTGTATATGCAGTACATGCCCAAGTGGCCATGTGGTCCTACACACCATGTAATTGGAAAGTACACGGGCAGACTGGAGTACACAAGCAGAGTTATGTACTTAGACACATCCTAGTATATGGGAATGGCACATTGTACATACGGATGGGAAGAATGACATGTCGAGTACCAGGGCGACATCTACATGCCATTTACCTCAAGGGACACACCGTGTATTTTGGAAAAGTGCATGTCATGTGAGCATGAGGCACAAGTAGTTACAAGATTTATAAGATAAATTGTGTACCCCTAGGTACACTCTATGTTCTCCTTTAAAGACAGGTTGTATTTCCCATTCTCCTCAATTAAACTTCGTGATGAGTTTTTGTGAGCTTCCTTGGACTAGTAGCAGTTGAGTGTGTTCTCTTGATTAATTACTATGAGAGTTTGATGCAGAATCTCATTCTCATCATAGAGGGTGACCCCTATGTAATTTCTTTATTATCAGTGCTATGTGAGGGATATCCCTTCTTATAGAGTGAGTTATCTCAGTCCGCTTCAACAGATACCTCAGTGGATTTGAACATGTATCCCTTTGGAGCCCAAAGCGATCCACATTTCCTTTATGTTTTCTTAGATAGGGTTTGATCGAATTGGCATGACCAATACTTACACAAGTGTCAATCTCTTATCTAGGATTATGTTTCCAGTAGGGTCTAGTCTCCCCCTAGTGATCCATGGGTGTTGATCCCCTATCTGTGTATCGAGATTTGATCTTTCTGATGAGGTGTAGTTTGATTGAGAGTGTTCCTTGGATGCACCCTCTCAGTATCCTTCGTGTTTCTTCTTGTCTATACTTGTTGATATTGAACTCTCAGATGAATGTTGACAAAGTCAGTATAGCTCATAGAGTGTGTTCTCCTAAATGAGTTTTTTAGGGAACATTTGAGTAGGAATTCTAAGTTTGTTTTATAGTTGTGACCTTACCTTGAGATTGTGTGTCTACTATGAGTATATCTGGATGTTTTATTATATGTATCACATTATGATTGACATGTACGGTAATGAGCTCACTACTCTGGATGGTTTATTCTTAACCATTTCATGGTTTCCTACTGATTATTGTTATACTCACCCTTTTATGGGATCTTCCCACACATATCATGTCTTATATAGATGAAAAACATTTTTGTGTAGTCCTTGGTGGACTAGGAGTAGGTGGAGCTTAGTTGATCTAGATAAAATGAGGTGTATACTAGTGTTTCATTTGATAGTATTCCCCTCCTTCTAAGCATAAAGAATTTTATTTCTAGTTTGGGATGGGATTTTATTTAGTCCCCTTTTTATTATTTTTAGTACTTTATTCCATACTATGATTGTGGGATTATATATGTATGTATGCATTATTATTAGTTGTTTTTCATTTTATCATTGTACAAGCTTAGAGATGCGCGCATGTGTCTAGGTACATTAGGAAAATGTATCTCATGTGTGTGATATGTCTTCTTAATGCTAGTCGTCACCCCATAGCCTATTAGAGGTGGGGATACTGAGCTCCTAGGGATTATCTGACTAGATCAGTGTGTACATGGAGTACACACCTAGGATGACATGTAATGTTACATGTCATGTGTGCCTAGTCACACACCGTGTAACATGTGGCACATAGCTCGATGTGTACATGGAGTACACGCCCGAGTGGACTTGTGGAACTACACATACGTCATGTAATTGGAATGTACACATGAATATCTGTGTACTTAGACATAGCCAAGTACATGGGCGTGACCTAGTGTACACGGGCATGGGTAGGACGAAACATCGAGTGCCAAGGTGACATCTACATGCCATTTAACTCAAGGGACACATCGTGTATTTTAGAAAAGCGAATTTCATGTGAGCACGAGACACAGGTAGTTCCAGGCTTTGTGAGATATGTTTTGTACCCCTAGGGACACTATGTACTCATTTTAGGATAGGTTGGATTTCTCATTCTCCTCAGTTCAGCTTTTTGATAAGCTTCTGTGAGCTTTCGTGGACCTGTAACGGTTGAGTGTGTTCTCTTGATCCATTCCTATGAGAGTTCGGTGCAACACCTCATTGTCATCATAGAGGGTGACCCCTCTATATCTTCTTGATGATCATTTTAGTGTGGGAGAGATCTTTTATTCTTGAGTGAGTTGCCTCAGTCCACTTCGACAGATACCTTAGCAGATTGGAACATGTATCCCTCTAAGAGGCCCAAAGCGATCCTCATTTCCTTCATGTTTCCTCAGATAGAGTTTGTTAGAATCGATAAGATCAATACTTACACAATTGTTGATCCCCTATTTAGAAGGATGTTTCTAATATGGTTTGGCATCACCCTAATGAGCCCTAGGTGTTATCCCCTATCTATGTATCGAGATCTGATCTTTTGATGAGGTGTAGTCTGATCGAGCATGTTTCTTGGATGAACCCTCTCAGTATTATTCACGTTTCATCTTGGCTAGACTTCATGAGTGTGACCTCTAGGATGAGTGTCGACAGTGGTAGTATATCTTGTGGAGTGTGTTCTTTTGGATGAGTGTTGTATGGAACCTTCAAGTAAGAATCCTAGGTTGGCTTTATGATTGTGACCTTACCTTGAGACTGTGTGTCTATTATGAGTATATCTAGATGTTTTATTATATTTCTTACATTATTATTGACATATCATGTGATGATATTACTATTATTGATGTTTTATACTTAGTGATTTCGTGATTTCCTACTGGGTATTGTTATACCGACCCCTACATGCGCTTTGCTAGCACATGTCGTGTCTTGTGCACACGAAATACATTTTTGTGGAGTCATGGTAGACTAGGACTAGGTGGATCGTAGTTAAGAAAGACAAGTTGAGGTGTATACCAGTGTTTCATTTGATAAAAGTCTCATCCTTCTAAGCATGTTGGAATTTATTTCTAGTTTTAGATGGGATTTTATTTGGCCCCCTTTTTATGTTTTCCAATACTTTATGTCGTACTTTGATTGTGGGATTATAGATGTATGTATGCATTTTTATCAGTTGTTTTACATTTCAGCATTGTATGGGCTTGGAGATGTGTGTATGTGTATAGGTACTTCAGAAAAATGCCTCTCATGTGTGTGATATTCTTTATTAATGCTATTCGTTAACCTTTGGACTATTGAAGGCAGGTTTGGGGAAGTTGCAGCTTGGACCTTGATAGGTCGGGTTGTGATAGTTTATGTAGTATATAAATATAAATATAAATGTGTGTGTAGTGTGTGTGTGTGTATCTCTCTCCATATATATATATATAATATGTGTGTGCGTTTATATATATTTATAGATATAATTATAATTATATATCTATATTATAAAGTATAAAAATATGTAGTATATATAAATTAACATATAAATATAAATATATATATATATATATATATAATTATATTGTATATTTAAATAACGATATAAATAATTAGATAGTGAAAATATTGTGCATGTGTGTGTGTTTATGTAGTTTATAAATAAAAATATAAATATGTGTATAGTGTGTATATATAAATAGAAATATGTATGTTTGTGTGTGCAGAATATAAATATGATTGTGTGCCTTTGTGTGTGGAATATAAATAAGTGTGTGTATGCTCCCACATGTGTGTGTCTCAATATCAATATGTGTGTCTGTACACCTATTGTTTAAATACATTATAAAGAAATCAGTTATTAAACACACCACAAATGAGAGAAAAACACATTTATTATCTCAAAATCAAACACCAAGCTCCAGAAACATTCGCCCCATCGGGTGCTTGGATTCAGACAGTTTTCCTAGTTCATGGATTTCAACGATATCACCATTGACGAGGAGGAAGCAGACATCCACAATCCACTGGATCTGCTTCACACTGTGAGACACTATCACTGTACTCATCCTCTTCTTCTACTTCAGTCTCACTATCACATCCTCCACCTTCTGTGTCGATATCGGATCCAACGCACTCATCGTCTCATCCAACAACAATAATTCGGGTTCATTTGCGAGGGTTCGAGAAAGAGACACTCTTTGAGACTATCCCATTGACAAATCCTGACTGCTTCTGCCAGAGAGGGATAGATCTAGGTCTACCTTCTCTTTCATCACCTCCTCAACATCAACTCGTCACCCAGTTTCTTGTGTGGTAATTTGTGATGTGTGTTCCCCATACTTTCACGATAGATAATTATGAAGTATATTCTACTTTTAATTTGTGAGTATGTGTATCTAAATTTACCCATAAAAAAATAATTCTATTTACCTGTGATTCATTACCTACTTTATTTTGAAGTTTTTTTCATGTTACATCTGATGTCATTTATTTCTGTATTTTTCACACTTTATTTTATCTAGTAATTATCATTGCACTAGTGGACCAATCATTTGGTCCCAAAAAATGATATCAAAGTAATGTTCTGGTCATGTGTTGTTCACTTTTTTTGGCTATTAATAATATTCTCATAAATTTTACTATTCTATATGATTGCAATCGTGGTTGATTTTCACATCAGAAAAAAAATATTTAGATTATTAAATACACCATTGTAAAACAAAGGAAGTTCTAGACATGAAACATGTCCAAATGATGGCAAAATTCAAAATCAAGAAATTCAATAGGAATAATTTTCCATTTGTGGAAAATGAAGATGAAGATAGTATTGTGGGAGGATAATTGCCGACATACGACTGATGAAAGACCACCAGATATTACGATGAATCCACTACAAGAGATCCGAGTGAGGGATACACCAACTTTTATCAGCGCTAAGAAAAAGCGCTAATAGAAGACACACATTTATTAGCACTAGCTAAAAGAATTGATAAATGCTACTTTTATCTGTGCTAAAACAAGCACTGATAAAGATCTTCCCTTTATCATTGATTTGATTAGTGTTGATAAAGGATAGGTTTATCTGTGCTAATTTTACTACTGATAAAAGTTTTTAAAAAAAATTATTAATTTATATAAAATGATTATATTTATATTCAAAAATAATGTTTATTTATATATATTAATTAAAAATGCATTTTTATAATTAATATTCATATGATATATTATAATATATATTTTTTAATAATTCATATATATATATATATATGTAATGTTTTAAAAAAGTATTTATTAGTTTATAAATAAATAGATATATATTTAAATAATTATAAAAGAATAATAATTTTTTTAAATGATAACTATATTTATTATATTTATAATTATATATAAATACTTATTAAATATTATTATAAATAAATAAATAAATATTAAAATAAATATGTATTTAATGAATATATATATATATATAATTAATATATTTATTTTAATTTCGTAAGTATTTAAATATATATATATATTTATATTCATGACTATAAATATATATATATATATATATAAATTTATAATTATAGTAATAAATATAATAAATATATTTATTATAATTTTATAATTATAAATAATTTATTAATATTAGGTCTCTATCAACGCTTTTTTAGCACTGATAAAGCTAACCCTTTATCAGCACTAAAAAAACTGATAAAGACATGCTTTATTAGAACTATATTTTTAGCGCTGATAAAGGAATGTTTTATCAAAGATTTTTTAACGCTGATAAAGAGACACATTTATCAGTGCTAAAAAAGCACTGATAAAAGTCCATTTTATCAGCGCTTTATATTCTAGCAGTGATAAAAACATATTTTACCAGCACTTTCTAAAAATCCTTGATAAAAGCCTTTCATGTTTTTATAAATAGAACCCCTACTACACATATTCCATTTAACAGTGCACAAATTCGTTTTTAAAAGTGCTATGATAGCATTGTTAATTGTAGCAATGGTATTAGGGGGGTCCCTTTATCAGCGCTAAAAGAGTGATGATAAATGGTCCCCCTTATCCAAACTAAAAACAGCACTGATAAAGGCTTAGCCACATGCAATATGCTATTAATATAACAGCACCCCTAACAGCAATAAACTAAAATTTCAAGTGCTATATAAAACATTTAATTTCAAATAATACTATAATTTCAAACAATTATATAATTTCAAACAATTCTATATATATTTAATTGACATCATGAATACACAAATTTCCACCCATGGTATATAAAAAACACCGCTATTTACATTTAAAAAAATGTTTTACATAATTACATTTACAATTATCCAACAAACATTCTAAAACATTAATATTTCATCTTTTGACGTCTTTGACCCCACCTCAAAAATGCCTGCCCATGGTATTAGATGCCGAACAAATAATCTCAACCCAAGAAAAGATTCCACCTATATAAGAAAAAAACATTATGTTAGTAATAATATAAATAAATAAATTAAACATTAATATAAAATAATACATTAATAAAATGTCAATATTTAATAAAAATGACACATTTGAAGTTATACCGGTCACACCGTGTGTCCTATTAAGGTAGGGTTTATTCCTACATGTCCCAAATGAGTTATGGATCATTGTCTTAAAATATAAAAAAAATATGAATGTGTTTTCTTAATTTTGAGTATGTCACTTATTCTTTTACTAAAATTAATGTCAATTTTAAATAATGATACATTTGGAGTTATACTGGTCACATCGTGTATCGGATTAAGGTGTGTCTGATTCCCACCTCTCACAAATTACTGGCGAATTGTTTTCCTAAAGTATCAAAACAATCCGAATGTGTTGGTCGGTTTTCAGTAGGTCACTTTTGTTTTTACTTAAATTAAAGTCAATTTAAAATAAAAAGAGACAATTTGAGTTATATCGGACACACCGTGCATCATATTGAGGTTCTTCTGAATTCTATACATAAAAAATGACTAATAAATCTTTATACTAATATATCATAACAATTTGAATGCATTGGTCGGTTTTCAGTATGTCACTTGTTGTTTTTACTAAAATTAAAGTTAATTTGAAAAAAAAAGAGAGACACTTCCAGTTATATCTTACACACCATGAATCATATTGAGGTTTTTCTAATTCCTAAATGTCACAAATTACTAATAGATTGTTGTCCTAAAATATCAAAACAATTCGAATGCGTTTGCTCAGTTTTCACTATACCAGTTGTTTTTTTACTAAAATTTCATTTCAAACTGGAAACATGAATTTTGAGTCATATTGGTCATAATGTGCATCTAATTAAGGTGTGTTTTATTTCTACGGGTCAAAAATGACCCATGGATCATTTTCCTAAATTATCAAAACAATCTGAATACATTTTCTCAGTTTTCAGTTTGTTACTTGTTGTTTTTACTTAAATTAATATCAATTTAAAAAAAAAAGACACTTTGAGTGATACCAGTCACATAGTGTATCATATTTAGATGTGTATTATTCCTACATGTCACAAATTATGTATATATCATTTTCCTAAAATATCAAAATAATATGAATGTGTTTTCTTGGTTTTCAGAAAGTCACTTTTTGTTTTTACTTAAATTGATGTCAATTTTAAATAAAAAGAGACACATTGAGTTATACCGACCACACCATGAATCATATTGAGGTGTGACTGATTTCTAAACATCAAAAATGACTTATAGATAATTTTCATAAATTATCAAAACAATCTGAATGCATTTTCTCAGTTTTCAGTATATCACTTATTGTTTTTACTTAAATTAATGTCTATTTTAAATAAAATGAGACACTTTGAGTTATACCAGCCACATCATGTGTTTTATTGATGTGAATATGATTTCTAAATTTAAAAAATGTTGTATATATAATTTTCCTAAAATATCAAAACAATAAGAATTTGTTTGCTTGGTTTATAGTAAGTCACTTGTTTTTTTACTTAAATTGATGTCAATTTTAAATAAAAAGAGAAAATTTGAGATATAACAACCACACTATGTGTCATATTGAGATTCAGATGATTCATACATGTCACAAATGACTTATAGAAAATTTTCCTACAGTATCAAAATAATATGAATGCGTTTTATTGGTTTTCAGTAGGTTAGTTGTTGTTTTTTACTTAAGTTAATGTCAATTTTAAATAAAAAGAGACACTTTGAGTTATATCGGCCACATCGTGCATCGTATTTAGGTGATGATGATTCATACATGTCATAAATGACTAATAGATCATTATACTAAAATATCAAAACAATATAAATTTTTTTATTTGGGTTTTAGTATGTCAATTGTTGTTTTTACTTAAATTAATGTAAATTTGAAATAAAAAGAGACCCATTGAGTTATACCGGCCACACCATGCATAGTATTGAGGTGTGTATGATTACTGAACATAAATATGACTAATAAATTGTTTTCATAAAATATAAAAACAATCAAAATGTGTTTTCTTGGTTTTGAGTATGTTTGTTGTGTTTTTTTAATAAAATGTCATTTCAAAATGGAAACACGCATTTTGAGTCATACCAGTCATAGTGTGAAATGGAGTGAGGTGTGATTGATTCATAAAGTTCAAAAAATGACTCATGTATAATTTTACTAAAGTATGAAAATAATCTTAATGCGTTTTCTCGGTTTTTATCATATCACTTGTTGTTTTTACTTAAAATAATATCAAATTTATATAAAAAGAAAAACTTTGAGTGATACCAGTCACACAATGCATTTTATTTAGGTGAAATTTATTTATAAACATAAAATATTATGTATATATCATTTTACTAAAATTTCAAAACAATCCGAATGTGTTTTCTCAGTTTTTAGTTTGTCACTTGTTGTTTTTACTCAAATTGATGTCAATTTAAAATAAAAAGTGACACTTTGAGTTATAACGTTCACACTGTGCATTTGATTGAGGTGGGTTTGACTCTTACACATCAAAAATGACTCATAGATCATTTTCCTAAAGTATCAAAATTATACGAATACATTTTATTGGTTTTTAGTATGTCACTTGTTATTTTTACTTAAATTAATGTCAATTTTAAATTAAAAGAGACACTTTGAGTTATACCAGCCACATCATGCATCGTATTGAGGTGAGAATGATCCTTACATGTCACAAATTACTTATATATATATATATATATATATTCTAAAATATCAAAACAATCTGAATGTGTTTTCTTTGGTTTTGGTATGTCACTGGTTGTTTTTACTTAAATTCATTTCAATTTTAAATAAAAAGAGACACTTTGAGTTATACCGGCCACACCATGCATCATATTGAGGTTTGGTTGATACCTACACATCAAAAATGACTAATAGATCATTTTAATAAAGTATGAAAACAATATGAATGGGTTTTCTCATATTTTAGTATGTTATGTTTTGTTTTTACTTAAATTGATGTTAATTTTAAATAAAAAGAGATACTTTGAGTTATACAGGACACACCGTGCATCGTATTGAGGTGAAAATGATTCCAACAACTAAAAAATGAAGTATATATAATTTGAATAAAATATCAGAACAATATTAATGTGTTTTATCATTTTATATTATGCCACTTGTTGTTTTTACTTAAATTGATGTCAATTTTAAATAAAAAGAGACACTTTGAGTTATACCGACCACATCGTGCATCATAATGAGGTGAAACGGATTCCTACACATCAAAAATTACTTATAAATCATTTTCCTAAAGTATAAATACAATCTGAATGTGTTTTCTCGGTTTAATGTATGTCACTTGTTGTTTTTACTTAAATTGATGCTAATTTTAAATAAAAAGAGACACTTTGAGTTATATCGACCACACCATGCATTGTATTGAGGTGTAGCTGATTCCCATACATAAAAAATGACTTATAGATAAAATTACTAAATTATAAAAACAATCCTTATTCATTTTCTTAGTTCTCATTATGTCACTTGTTATTTTTACTAAAATTAAGGTCAATTTTAAATAAAAAGAGACGCTTTGAGTGATACCAGTCACTTGTACTTTTTACTCAGTTTTGATTTGTTCAGTTGCTCTAATACCAACTATATCAACCTAGACATTTCATAAATAGATATAAAATCTTATTAGATTAATATTCCTTACATAACATAATGATCCATGTCAGAATAGTTTAGGACTAGTACTTTTGGAAACATGGAAACATAAAGAACTAGTTCACAAGAGTCTCTCATTAAGTTATTATTTACTAGAAACCTTCTTAGACATATAATTTATAAAACCATTAATAATAACCTAAGGATATGAAACATAAGAAAGGGTGATCATAGATGCTCAATAAGTGTAAAAAAGGGAGATATCAATGACTATATAAGGAAATTAACTTACAAATAGTAGGCAAAATGATGACAAAATTAATTAATTACATAAAAAGACATACTTTGAGTCATACCATCCACATCATTCATTACCATGCATTCAATTTTCTTTATTTGTTGAATTGGAAACACCGCATTATTGATATTTATACCTTTACTTCATTTTATCTCCATTATATTTGAAGGAAAGTCATAAATGACGACAATTTAGGGGTGATAAGGTTTTAAGGGAGAGTAAGTCTGTGGAAGACATTTTTTCTATGAGTATTCAAACATATTATTTATATTATATTAATTTATTAGATAACAGATAATATTGTGAATAAAAACATAGTATATTAAAAAAAACATTACCTTCTCATTAAATTCTGAGTTTCAGCCTCGAAGTCTAATATCTCACGAGCATAATCAATTTCAAACAAACCACCCTAAATCAAAAAAGGAATCCACCTGTATAAGAAAAAAATTATTAAGTGAATAATAATAAAAAGGGGTAAATAAAACATAAATAAGAAACAATCCAATACTTCTATGGAAGTCACATCTTCATGCTATTTGTGTATATTCTTCCATCAGGTATGCTGCCCATTCATTTTTGAGAACATCTATATCATCTTGGGAATATGAGTTTTTTTGACAGTCATATTAGTACTGGAAAAATATAAATACACAAAGGATTAATAAATATTTAAAATTAAATATTAATTATCTTCCATAATACCACTTCAAGGATTCTATTTTGTTCATGGAATATGATCTCTCTCATAAATTTACAAACATAATAACCACAATCTTTTTCCTTGGTTTGTTTTGGACACTGCAGAAACATTGCATAGAATAAGTAATTTGTTTTGATATGTGTTTGGATAGTGAAATATTATTATATATACACTGATGCTTATCCAATCGTAGAACTTGTCTTCCTCTTTATTCTTAGCCCCTGGCCACATTCCTTGTTTTTCACGATAGTGATACACTACCCTATCATAGAAAAATACTCATTAAAAGATAATATAAATTATATAACATGATGTTTAGTTCTAAAATGTTGGATGTAGTGTATTAAATATTGAAAAACACCATCATGTTTGGATGGTTTGTTGGATATCCATGCATTGAATCTAATAAATAAATCTTTGGAATATCCAAATTTACCATAATGAGCATCCAATGCTTCCTAAAAACATAAAAAGGAATAAGTAATGAAAGAAATGAAAATATATTTGATATGATTGAATTGTAGAGTTCTACCCCTATCATCCATAAGTTTATTTGAAATAATTTTATCAGACCTACCACTATTTCATTCTTTATCACCATCTATTTCTATTTGTTTTGTGGAGGTTATGTGAGGATTAACGAGGCTGAATTTTTTTTCATGGTAAAATACATTCAATTTTTTTATATATATGTCTGCCGAAAATATGAAATGTATTTAATCATAATTAACATATTATATTAGATTTTTTAAAATCCAATAATGAAAACATACCTCATGTATACATTTACAACAGAGCCACCTAGACAATCATAGTCAAGGATTTCACTTACACTCTCAACACCAATGAAGTCTTGATCTTTATCTCCATACATATTTTATTCAAAATCAACTATGTGATTATGACCATCTTTTAACTTTGTATCCACATGAACCTTCAATTATAGTAAATGAAGATATAGAACGGGCGAGGTAATGGTTATTTTGGTAGCTCTATTTGATCGGTTGGTTTATCCTTTAGATGGTTTTGAAGCTCTCTTTCATTCCATCCCCTTATCTTTGTATGTCTAAAATAAAAATCATCGATTCATACATTTTTCACTAATTGTTAAAATTTTAGCTTCAAAAGTAAATTTAAAATGAATACCTATGTGTCGAAATGTTCTTTTACAATATGTGACGGCCATGCAATGAATGTTCCAATAGTTTTTTTGACCATATTAATATCTTCCTCATCAATTGGAAAATGTAGCTTTGAGCTCGGCTCATGGGCTACACTAATCAAAACTTGCACATGAACTATTGGAAGTGGTCTATTGTGTATCATGTATTTTTGAATATTGAATATTTTATCCCTTGTTACAATGCAAGGGGTAGGTGTTGCAAGATTTAAATCACAATAGTTATCACCCTATAGAATATCAGTACATAAAATGTATCAGTGACTGTATGATTCAAATTTTATAGAAACATTTATTAGAACATTGATTACCTCGACTAAGACATCTCTTTGAGGGGAAATGGATAGCCTCATAGCTGGTGGGGAGTGGGGCGAGATCTCCCTGTGGTGGCTGTTCTTGAGTTGCTTCTTCTCCTTACCTCCCACCATTAACGTTTCCATCATCTCTCTATACCATTGGAATTTTTCTTCAAGGGTAGATATTCTTTCTCTCACATGTTTTATTAATTCACCTTGATCCTCATCTTGATTTTGTTTGTCAAAATATGATCAAGTTGTCACCCCAAAACCCACACCTCTAACACGACCATACTATTCTGGCCACTTCAAGGCCACCGATAATATGTGTTAATCTGGTACATGTGTTGTTGATTCATATGACCATTTCAGATAGAAAATATAGGAAAATAAGTGATAATAGTTATGTAATAGCAATTCAAAGAAATTTTTTATGTAATAATTACACATGTTTTCCATACTTTTTTTTGTGTTTTCTTCTATTAGTATCCCATCATTTTTTACACATGCCTCCTTCTATAACACATAGAATGGGATAGATGTGGATTTGTATTTGGAGTCATCAATATACATATAAATAGAGGAACATAATTATGGTTTTGTTTCATGTCACATAAAATTATTATGGTAGATTTATAATACGTACCATTTTTTTCAAGTGAAGCACACTCCATCCTTGCTTTATGATAGGGGTATGATGGTTTTACCACTCATTATTTATTTCCAACACTCAGTTTCTATTTTATAAATAAAAAATCATCAATCAATGTGATAAATAGACGTATCATAAAACAACATATTACTAGCCACAATATACCTGAAAAGAAACATCTGTACGACAACCAGTAAATGCATCCCACGCTTCTTGGGTTATCAGGTGTGCATAGATAAGCGGTGGGTGTGGGTTTATTTTTCCTTAAACATCTTTAATATGATCTCTTGTTATAATTGTGAGAAATCCTCCATGAATCCTTCCAGAAATCATTTATACATATTTCTTGTGGGATCCATATACTATAAATGAACTCTGTAATGGATGATGAAGAGTAATTAAATGTTTCATTATTTTATTTTTTATTAAAATAAAGAAACGATATCATAATGTTACCATAATATCTTCCCATATCAGTGTCTTAAGCTCAGGGTACAACATGGAACCACAAATCTATATCAATCGACACACATTTTCAAGTGATGATTCCAATATAAATGTTGAACATGGCCTTATTGGGATTAACATACTAGCCACACACATTTCATACAAACTCATATTTTATGACTTTGGATTTTTCCTTGATTATTTTTTCTAACACCATCAAACTATGACACTCCTATTTTTTCTGCATCATTGGTCCTTCATTGCATACCATTTCCTCAAAATCAACATTTTCAATATGTTCCTTAGGAGTGGTAGCATAGGCATGTGAAGATGGTTGTTGTACATCTGCACCGGGAGCAACAACATGTTGAGAAACCTATTGTTCCTTAGGAATGGGAGCATCATCACGTGTATAAGGTCATGACTCTACACTATGAGAAGTAGTAGGTTGAGAGACCTATTATTACTAAGGATTGGAAGTACTAGAACATATGGAATTTATTATCTATTTAAGTGGTTTAAAATTTAATTTAGAATACATAAATTAATTATAAAACAGATAATAACACGAGGTAACATGATGTATATTAAAACAAATTAACCTGGTTATTGAACTCACTTTTTCTTTTTTAAAGGCTAAAGGGATTTGACCCCTCTATAGATAATAAAAATCCCTTCATTGTGGTCTCCTTTGACATAAAATACATTATCTACATTGGGAACACTATGAAATGATTATGACTTCCCAATGAAAGGGTCATCCTCAGTTGAAATTTCATCCAACCCTTCAATGGTTTTGGTCGATAACAAAACAAATGACCACTTTTGGTTTGCATAATCTGGAACAAAAAATACTTGTACTACCTTTGACTCCATTATAAACAATTTTTATTTGTACCCTTCCTTACTAAAATAAACTTTTACGAATCCCAATTCATCTATTTGAACCCCACTTATATTATCAACCCACTTACAATGAAAAATAAGCACTTGGAATGTTGTATAATCTAACTCTCATATTTTTTTTATGATGCCAAAGTATGACATATTCCCATAAATTGGATCTCTATCCTTAGTACCATAAACATGCATCACTTCAGCCACAAGTGTAACTCCACTATTTTCAAGGTACAATCTTCATCATGCTCATTTTTATAGAAATTATAACCATCAATTACATAACCATTGTAAGAAAATATGTACACACTTGGTCCCCTAGTTATCCATCAAATTCGTTCTGAAATTGAATCTGGATTTTCATCTGACTCATTTAAAATATGGTCCTAAAACCATCCTATAAACTGTTGATTATGTGTATTTGATATCCATATTTCATCCCTTGATGGATTCAAATACCAAAGAATTTATTTATGAGTTTCAACAGATGGGAAACCTCCATACTATTATTCTAAACGTAAAGGTGGGCCAGCTCCTAATCTATAATATTGATTCTCACAACATCTATTCTATAAATTCCTTCACCCACAAGTCGTCCAGTGTGACGAGATTTTGGAACACCAATTCATTCCACACCAGATAGGTATTCGGTACATAAATCAATGGCTTCCTCAACAATATATTTCTCTATAATTAAACCTTATGGAAGATTTTGATTTTTGACATACACTTTCAAGATCTTCATATACTGTTCAATGGGGTACATCCATCTATAGTGTACAGGACCACATAGTTGAATCTCTCTCACCAAGTGAACCATCATATCAAAGAATGTTAGTGGGAATAACATTTCCAATTCACATAATATGACGAAAATTCTCTTTCTATAGTTGGTAATTTCACTGTGTCTATAAATTTTCTGTATATAGATTTGAAGAAGAAACTAATCTTGATTAATATATGATGGACATTCTTGGAAAAAATTCAATGTAAATCTATAGGCATTATATCTTACATCAAAAAATGGCAGTCATGTGATTTAAAACCCTTTAACTTTAAATCGATAATTGACATGATGTTCTTGATATTTGATGAATACCCCTATAGAACCATTACATCATCAAAGAAGTTACAAAACTGATATATCTCCTGCCTGGAAAGAGTGTATGAAGTCAGGGGAATAAAATTTCATTTTTTACCCTTCACGAGTGCCAACTCTTCTCTTATTCCCATATCAACCATGTCCAACCTAGCCTTAATTCAATAATTTATTTTTCTAGGTTCTTTTAGAAACGTCCCAATTACACTATCACATACATTTTTTCAACATTTAGGACATCAAGAAAATATCTAACATATAGAAAATTCCAGTATGGTCATTAAAAAATACATCTTTTTCCAACTATTTTTCGTAAACGTTTTCAAAAATAGTTTACCAAAACCATTTTACACATCTATTACTTTCTCAAACAGTTGATCACCTATTAGTGGAGATAGTGTTGTATGTTCTTATGAACTTACATCAAATGATGTCATCCAAGATCGGTAGTAATGTCATCGGGGTAGAAATATGCAGTGTCCTAGAAACACAGTTTTCGATGAATATTTCGACCTAATTAACTGTGTACCTTGTTAGCAGATAGATCACCATTGAGTTCCTTTAATGCTATATCCACAAAAATTACCATAAGCATGGAAATCATTTATCATCCCATAAAATATGGATCTCAATGTGAAATATTCATTTATGTAAGCATAATACAATGTAACACCTAAATCACACAATAATTTCAATTCCCAGATTAGTGGATCCAAATAAACTTCAATATCATTACCCTATCATTTTGGTCCTGATATAAGCATAGATAACATGATGTATTTTTTGTTTCATGTGTAACCATGGTGAAAAGTTATAATTTACCAACATAATCAACCATGTACTATGAGTGCTACTTTGAAAACCAAAATGATTCACTCCATCTCTATATAATGCAAGATGAAGGATTCTCAGCTCACTTCCAAATTCAGGATACTCATGATAAATTCTCTTCCACTAAGGAGACTATTCCAGGTGATGTAGTTTCCCATCTTTAATTCATGTGTTTGTGTGCCATGTCAATTCCCAGTAGTCTCCTCACTTCCATATAGGCATCTAAACCTTGGAATAATTGAAACGTACCGTACAACTTTCATAGGACTGGATTCATTTTTCTTGTATCAAGGAGAACCACACTTTGGGAATTATCTAAGTAATTTTTAGTCCTTGAGAAATAGTATACAGTCGTTCTAGTAGGCATGAATTATTTCAGAGATCATACACATCTAGCGTAGCATTTGTTTGACACCGTATGTTTGGTTCGGGAGCTCATTATCTTATTGGAGCATGTCATTAAAAAGAGAAAGTAATTTCCTAAAACTATAATCACTCCATATATTGCCTGGTTTCATATTATACATCTTCAGTATGAATGAAAATGTTGTATATTTAGTGAAACCACCACACAATGGTGTCTTTGCATAACTATTTAACTTCTGAAACAATTTTAGGAAATCACAAAGCTTATCTTCAACTGCCCTTTTCATTTCCTAAATATAATCTTCATCATCATTCAAATCTATAATGACATCGCTGATACAATCTTATTCATTTTTCACACTTGTAATCATATAATATGATCCATAAAACACAATGCTATCTGAGCCACTAGCTATATTCATTTTTCCATGTGTTTATTCCAGCATTTATGACTTTGATCTATTCCATGAAAGATCAAGTGTTCTTCCAACTCCTATGGACTAATTTTTCCTGAATAAAAATAGTGTAAACACGAATAAAGGATTTGATAAGCATCATAGGCATGATTTTTTGCAAACATGATGAACTCTTTCATGCCATCCTCATACTATTTTGTCAAATGATTTGCATCCATCCATTCTTTATTCATATCCATACTATTTGATTCGGTAATATTAATATTTAACAAAATAAATACATAAAAAGTTGATATAAAAATTAACTAAGTCTAAAAAAGTTTTATACTTTAAGTATCCTACAATATCTATTCCTAATATCCACTTTCCAGAACCAAGGTCCTTCATTTGTGATATTCTAGATAAATCAAAATTCACCTCTTCCAGTCTTTCCTTAAATGGTCCAACTAAGATAAATTCATCCACATAAAGAAGTAAAATGAAAAAACTCCCATCATAATACACCTTCATGAAATCATTGAAATTTCAGTTACACTGTCTTGGTGCATACTTAAGCCCAAAAAAACTCCATTTGAGATTGGAACTGAACCTTCTATTTCATTCATCATGAAATCTTCTAGTTGATCTATATAGATCTCTTCCTCCAAATCTCTATGAAGAAATATAATCATGACATCCATTTGTTCTAGAAATAAACCTTCAATGGAAACCAAGCTGATAACCATCTAAATTATTATATTCTTTACATCAGGAGAGAAAATCTAACTAAAATCTAATCCTTATAATTATTGAAATACATTTACCCTTTCCATGGTGCTATTATTGTTCTACTTGTCTTTCCTATATAATGTAATGGTTTTCCTAATTGTTTAAAAATCTAAACTTAAAATATTATGAAATAACTATAATTTAGATGTCCTTTAAAAAGTATTTATAAAATTATAATTGAAATCCCATTAAAAAAACCAACCATTTACACAAATTCCACTTTAAAATAACACAACCTTTTTAAATTAAACCAATCAGTTACAAACACTCTTTCACAAAACTCTATTTTATTTAATGAATTAAAGACAACTTCATAATCCCTCAATCTTAATCATTTAAAATGAGAAACAATCCTCTATATTTTACAAATTTTCATTTGAAACTTTACACACCCCTTGTTAAAATGAAACCATCATTACATATGCTTTTAAAACATTCACATCTCTTTATGAAAGACAATCATGTGAGTTGACAAACACTTGGCATACAACCTAAATCCATGACAAGTGTTTAAATTATTTTAATTCTATTTAAAACCCAAAAGGGTATTTTGAACACATATATTTTTTTAAGAAACATCTCACAACACTTTATTTTAGACTCACACAATAATGAGGCCAATAGTCGGCCTATGTTGAATCCTAAAAAAATAGAAAATCCACCTGACTTACCCACACATTCCTCAGTAGGGTCACTCCTATAGACTAAGTAACCCATACAACTAGGGTAAATTATCTAGTGTGTGAGATAACTAGTGTAGTATATGTATGGACCTATTTATTAATTCAGAGGGTTCCCATGATGCCAAACAAGTGGATGTGAGAAACAACAAACCAATGATCATAACATGAATAAATATAATGCATCAGTTATCCTAATTATATAAAAAATAAACTTAAAATATTATAGAAAAACTAAATTTTATATGTCCTTTGAAAAATATTTATAAAATATAATTTTAAATCCCATTAAAAAAACCAACCATTTACACATATTCCTCTTTAAAATATCACACTCTTTTTAAAATAAACCAATCAATTCCAAGAACTCTTTCAAAAAATGAAAATTCCTTTTTTTAAAAGCATTCAAGGAAGCTTCATGGCCCAATAGTCTTAATCATTTAAAATTAATGACAAACCTCTGTATTTTACAAATTTTCATTTAAAACTTCACAAAACCCTTGTTAAAATGAAACCAGCATTAAATATGCTTTAAAAACATTCGCGTACCTTTATGAAATCCAATTAAGTGAGTTGAAAAATAGTTGGCATGCAACCTAAGTCTTCATCAAGTGTTTAAATCATTTTAAATCTATTTAAAACCTAATAAGAATATGTTGAAAACATATAATTTTTTAAAAACATTTCAAAAACACTTGAGTCATTTTAATAGTGGCACTTATGCATTTTCACAAAGACATAAATCCCAATAGATGAAATTTATAAAATATAAATATGACATAGTGGAGTCCTATGATATTAAAACACTATTATGTTGGGTATCAACATTTATTTTGTAATTATGCATTGATCGAGTGGTCATACATAATGGATTATGGGAAAAAGATTTAGTTTTCTTCTTATTCTTTTATTTATTGAGAATTCAATGGTTATTATATACAATAGATTCATGAAGGCTAATGTTTTGTGTGATTAAACTACTTACACAATCTAATCATGAGGAGAATCCAAGTCCAATGGAGGAGACACTCAAGAGGGTGGGACTTAATGAACATGGTTAGTAGAATTCTATATCTAAATATAGTAAATAGATTAAAACTATAAAAAGATAATTATCAAATGAAATTTGGCTAAATTTAGGGAAAGAGATCTTAAGAATAGGGGAATTGTAGTTTAACAAGAAAATCTAGATCCAAGAGAGAATAAGGACACGTCTCAATGATATAGAGCATTACAGGAGCATGATTCCTGCATTGTCTAAGGAGGCACCACCTTTGAAATATGTTCTAAATCCGAACAATGTATTTTTTATATAAAAAAACTCCAAATGCATTCTAAATGACTGCATGAAAAATTTGAATCTATCACAAACAAAATCTTTCCAACTTAGATCACACCCACCTATTTAGATCACATCCCTAGCCTGGATTCACATTCTGTAGGGAGACACTAGTGTGGGTGTGCATCTGTAAAATTTTAGCATAAATATATGGTCTCTCATATAGCTACCAAGGTTTTCCATGACTAATCAAAGAGTTGAGTGAGATATCAAGTAACAAAGATCAGAACATGGATCCACTATGACATCAATGTGAACAATCATATTTCCAAAAAAAAAATAAAGCACAAATCATGCCTTTAAACAAAGAATAAAAAAATATAATCAACCCCCTTAATGTTTTGAAATACTAAAACAATTAACCTTTTAAAAATAAACGATTGTAAGTTTATCTTTAAATCATTCTAAAAAACATTTTCAAGGAATACACACATATACCAAACCATTTGAAAATTTAAAGAATCAGATTATCTTTATTAAAATGATCCTTTTCACTTTGAAAATCGAATCCGCCAAGGTTATAAAAAAATCCAATTTATTTGAAAACAAAGTATTAATTTCCAATATAAAACCGTCCATGCCAAATACAATTTTCAACGAAAGGTCTATTGTAATATTTAAAATGATCACATCATGTTTATCCAAATTTAGATGGGAAAAATGAATTCAAAAAACACATGAATCAAAAGAAGATGAAATGTCATATAAACACCTATTTGAAAAATCTAGGATAAAAAAAAATTAATCTAAGATGAGTCACCTCATTTCCACAGTTTCTTAGACACCTTAACCTATGGATTCTCCACTATAAAATTTTTATCAACTAAAATTGTATTATAGGTCTTATAAGTTAGTTGAACCAAAATCTATTTATATATTAGGAATTCATAATAATGTGGAAAAAATGGCATACCCATGGAAGCAGTAGGGTCCGGCCGTGGAAGAGTCGGGGTAGGTGGCGGAAGCGGTGGCGGAGGCCACATAGGGGTTCGCAGTGGATGCGGGTTCGTGGTGGAGGAGGGTTCGAAACAAAGGTGGGGCACGGAATGCAACAGAGGTGGGTTCATGACAGAAATGGGTCTATGGAGGAGGAGGCTCCATGGTAGAGGAGGGACTCTAGTGGAGGAGGGTCTACGACAGAGGAGGCTTTACGAGGGAGGAGCGGTCGTGGTAGAGGAGCAGTCACAATAGAGGAGGGCCCATAGTAGAGGAGGGGTCGATGGAGATAGAAATGAGATCTGGGTAGAGGAGGGGTCGACGACGCAGGGGTCGATAGCGCAGGGGTCGACTTCTGTGAGAGCTTGAGGTGTGTGAAGGAAGGGACTGTTATGGTTTATTTATAAAAGAGGGTGAACCTTTTATCAATGATAGCTAAAAAGCGCTAATAATGTTATGTTTTATCAGCACTAAAATAAAAAGCGTTGATAAAACATGCCTTCATCGGTGTTTTTTTAGTGCTGATAAAGATGGACCTTTATTAGTGCTAAAAAAGTGATAATAAAATGTGTGTTTATCGGTGCTAAAATTTTATCATTGATAAAGGCATGTCTTTATCAATGCTAAAAAAGAATTGATAAGACTATAATGATGATAAATTATTTATATTTATATATATTTATAAAATTATATTTATAGTAAATAAATATATATTTATTTATAATAATAACTAAATTAAATAAATAATTGTTTATATTTGTATATAAAAAAATATATATATTTTTTGAAAATTATAAATTTTTAATAAATAAATTTATTATATTTTTAATTATATGTAATTAATATATTTTTTATAATTTTATAATTATTTAAATATATCTATATTTATTTAGAATTATAATTGTAAATATATCTATATTATTTATAATTCTAATTATAAATATTTGTATTTATTTATAAATATTTTTATATATTTATTTAATTTAATATATTTATTTAATTAATATATTTATTATATTTTTTAATGATTTAAATATAAATTTGTATTTATTTTAATAATTATGATACACTTATGAAATAAATAAATATATAATTATAATTATAAATTTATAATTAATATATTTATTATATTTATAATTATATATAATCAATAACATTATTATAATTTTATAATTATTTAAATATATCTATATTTATTTAGAATTATAATTGTAAATATATCTATATTATTTAGAATTCCAATTATAAATATTATATATATATATATTTAATTTAATATATTTATTTAATTAATATATTTATTATAATTTTATAATTATTTAAATACAAAAATTTATTTATTTAAATAATTATGAAATACTTATGAAATAAATTTATATTTATTATATATATATTTTAATTATAGTCATAAATATAAATAAATATATATATATATATTTAAATACTTATGAAATTAAAATAAATATATGAATTATATATATATATATATATTATAATTTCATAATTATTTAAATAAATAAATATTTATATTTATATTTATAATAAATATATTTATTATAATTTTATAATTATAAAATATAAATATTTATTTATTTAAATAATTATGAAATTATAAAAAAATATTTAATATATTTATTTTAATTTCATAAGTATATATATATATATATAACTACATATAATTAATATTTTTATTTTAATCTCGTATGTCACACCCGAATTTCTAAAACTTTTTATTTATTTATTACTTTTATTACTTTTATTTGCTTTTGCGATTATTTGTTAAAGTGCAGGCCAAGCCTGATCAAAATTTTACATTCTACTAATAAATGAATATTTTGGGCGTGGAAGCATCTGACGCACGGGCGGGGGATTGTCGAAGTTGCACGACATTACCCGGGTCACCACGCGACCTCGCCTGGTTCTCCGTAGGACCTGCCTGACGTTCAGGAAAAAAATGAAATGAAAATAAATGAGGTTAAAGATTAAAGAATTATTAATATTATTTTCATTAATATTTTAATTAGGTTATAACTATTTATTAAGTTATGATTATAATAAAATTATTAACATGTTATCAATAATAATATTACTATTTTTCTTCTTCTTATTTTTAGGTTCCATTTAATTTTTTTTTCATTTTTTCCACCTCATTTTTTTCATATCTTTTTTCTTCTCTCTTTTATTTTTCTTATCTCTCCTCCCTCATACCTCCCCCCCTCTCCCATCTCACCCCATCCCCCCTTTCTCCCATAACCCGTCGCGCCAAAACCCCCCATCCCTGACCAAGCTGCGCGCTCCGCCATCCCTTCCGGCAAGGTACCGTCATCGCATGCCCCGCTCGTTGGACCGGCCACACCCCGCACCTCCCCGATCAACCTTCCCCTCACGTCATGCCACCCTTCCCCATACACTCGCCATCGCCTTGCTCCTTGGCCAACTGTCGGACTGCCGACCACCTCCCTCACCTCCAGCGCGACTCGCCTTTGGTACCCCACCCTCCCCCGGCCCCTCGCGCGACCTACTCCGGTGGTTATCCATTCATGTATGATTTAAGTTTTTTCAGCTTTTAAGGTTCGATCTTAAATGATTTCAGTTCGGTTTTTTGATTTAGGGTTTGATTTAATCATCGGGTGGTGCGTTCATGGTGCGATTGGAGCTTCACACCCATTTGTGGGAAATTCAACATTAAAGGTAGGTGGTTTCATGCCTTAACATCTCTTAGAGAGTTTCATTTAGTTGTTTATTTAATTTAATATGTTCTATAATTTAGTTTCATGGTGTGATCTATGTTTAGAATGTTTTGGAATGCTCGTTTGATGAAATTGAATTTCCAAAATAGTATGGTCTTGTTGTTTATATGTGTGTTTTTGTATAAATGATTGGTTGTGCTTTATAGGTTGTGAGAAATGCATTTTAATTTTTGTGGACATGCATACGTTATGAAAATTAAACTTTCTTTAGAAATGATCATGTTTTTATTTCGAACTTATTGGGGTAAATTCTAAAATTGTTTAATCAATTGTTTATATGGTGCAAATGAGGTTTTTGAATAGTTGAGAGTGCAATTGATTTAAAAATGGTCTTTGTATATAAAAATCAGTGTTTTTTTTTGTGAAATGTTTTCAAGTTGGATTTTTGGTGATGTTTGGTTGTTGAGAACTTAGTTTTCAATGGTAATTGAGTTTTGTATGTCTAAATGTGGATTTTTAATGTGTAGTGAATCATTTTAAGCATGTTGGATTGGTTTTGTTTTTGTGAAAAAAGGGTCAAATCTTATTTTGGAAATGGTTTTAAAGTATGGGTGATTTTATAAAGAGGTGTGGCCATCGTCTTGGTTTTATTTGGCGTGTGTAAAATAAAAAAAATGGTGTCTTGTAAATAATGGTACTTTCTTCAAAGCACTTTTTGGTGTGAATTCTTCTTGGGTTTTCTTGAAATTATTTCAGAGATAGCTCAAATGATTTGTTGACTCATTTTGATGGTGTGGAAGTGGTATTTTTAAAGAGTATAATAAGAGTTCATTTTTAAAGTAGTATTTTTATGTAAAATGAGACATGTTTTTGGTGTAAACCCTTCTTACATTGCTTGGTGGTGTTTTATAAGTGGTAAAAATGGTTCAGTTAATTGTGCAGTTGGTGTAAAACTAGTTTTAAGGACAATTTATTAAGAAAGTGGTTTGAATGACTCTCTTATTTGTTATTGGATGTGTTTATATGTGTTGGCCCTTATTGTGTTATTTAAATAATGCTTTCTAAGTTGTGAGAATTGTTTATGTTCTTCTTTGATTGTTTCCAAATGGGGATTTTCAAAATGATTAGGTAGTGACAAATATATTTTGGAAAGGTATTTTGGTGTGCGTGAGTTTTTGAAATGTTGTTTGGGTATGAAAATGGTGAATTTTGGGTGTAATATCTTTTTTGGTCTGTGATACGAGAAATAAATATACTATGTGAATGTTAAACTTGATTGAGAATAATGGAAAACCCCAAGTATCTAGGTGGGAGGAATAGAACTAGTGCGCTAGTGATCCGGAGTGGTATCATCCCTGTTTCACTTAGCTGGATTGACGATTTCAACACTAACTAAACATATGAATTACTGTGGGTCGTGGCATTCTAAGCCACATTTTCTGAGGGTCTTGGTCTTCTAAGCCACGTTTATAGAGGTTCGTGGTTTCTAAGTCATGTTTCATCGAGACATGAGGTTCTAGGGTCCCACTCGAGCTAGATGAACCTTAGGGGATTTACCCATAGTGCTCTACTATCAATGACATGGTGCCCCCTGTTGGCGTATGGACAATCACTTGTGTGTGTGTGCGTGTGTGAGTATGTGTGTGTGTGTTTGTCCTTAATGAAATTTTCTCTTCCTCTTTAAAATAATGTTTGTGAAATGGTTCTTTCTTAGTGTTTTCTTTTAGCTTTTAGCTTGTAAATGTTTTCTTTAAAAGTGTTTTGAAAGTATAATTTTGAAGAAGCGCATTAAATTATCTCTTGGATGTTGTGGCATGGAATCTTTTCATTTGGTGGTATCCTACTAGGCCTTTGGCTCACACCCTACATACACCATTGGGTATATGTAGATTATGTTTCTTATGTATCCCAGGTTGAGGCATCGTGCTCAACGATGGTGGTTCGAGTTGTTAGTGGCCTTCTCATGCGGGTCCTCGGTGGTAGCTTGTGGATGTTGCACCTCTCTTGTAGCATGGAGGTTTGTTATAGAGTTTTGTTACTCCTCTTTCATATTACATTGTGGTTTTGTCTAATGTTGTAAATCATTAAATTTGAAAGTTGTTAAGGGCATGTTTGATTAAATTTATCAGATCTGAATTTTTAGTTTTGTTTTGACATTTTAATATGTTTAATTTGGGTAAATCTTTCCCAGGTTTTATTTTTGATACCCAGGCACTTGTGCCAGCTCGTGGGGATCAGGAATGCCCTTAGGGCCATGTTGTAGACTGGGTCGGGCACCGGGTTGAATGGAGACCTGACATGGTTAGTGAAAAAATGGTATCAGATCCCATGTTTTCTCTCTTGGGTCGTGTTCTTTTGGGATAGGTTTAGCGTAGACCAAAGTTAAGGGTGTCAGAACTCGGCGTTCTAGCTATGAGCAAGGTGTCTGGCCAGTACACCTCGTGGAAGGACTCGAGTTACCAAAGTAAGTTTTGTTTTGGACGAGTTGTTGGAACTCGTTATTATTCTTGTTTTGGGGAAATGAAAAAGGAGAAGGGTCAGTGGTCTTAGTGAGCTCATAAGGTATGGAAAACCATGTGGAGCTGGGGATGTTGTCCCAGAATACCCTCTATGGTGGTGGCGTGATTGGCGTATGGCCTCCAACCATATGTTCTAGTCACCCACTGACACTAGTTTTCTCTTCCATCATCCCTCATCTCTTTGTTTTGGATTCATGGAAATCAGGTTTTTCTGTAAAAATGATTTGGTCTTGGAAAATGTTTTGAAATGAATCTCTTTAAAAATAAAACAATGAGTAACATTTGAAAAGCATGGGTTAAATGTTTTGGTTTTGAAAAATGGAAAGGTTTGGTTTTGATCCTTGGTGTTCTTGTGGACAACCACATGCATGAGTGCATATGGAAAGAGGAATGGTTAATGGAATTTGTGGATGAGTGCCTGTATGGACATGAGGTGGGTGCTGGTGTGGCACGGGAACATTCATGTGTGAGGCCCACAGGACACCATTGGTGTTTGTTCAACCCACCATCTTTGTTTATTTTCAAAAAGTTTGGCTAATAATAAAAATTGGTGTTTTAATAACTAGTGATTATGTTATGTGTCCTTGTGTTTTGGGAAATGTTGTGTGTGGGGAATTTCGAGCCGAGAATCCTTTTTAACTGATTTTTGTCTTGATTTTGAATTCTTATTTGTAAGTTGGAGTGCAAGAAGGTGGTTAATGTTTTCTTATAAAAAGTGCTTCGGGAATCCCTTGCAGTGGTTCCCCTTGCACGCTTAGTGTTTTCTTGCAATATGTCTTGGCCATTGGACCAATTTGATTGGGTATGTGGTTCTCTCACTTGACTAGTTTACGCCCCCATAAATCACTAACATGCGATTGAAGCGTGGCCACAGGTAATTCTCCATTGGTCGACCCTCCAGTTGATTAAAGAAAGGACTGTCCCTTTTGAGCAATAGTGCTAAGTTTGTTCGTTATCCTTTTCGGTTAATTGGATCCTCTTGCAGCGGGATGACAGGCACAAGAGGATTTTAAGGGATCTTTGGTCTCTTTGAGTTGTCTGAGTCGTCGGGTATGAATTTTGAAACCGTGGTGTCTAAAGTTCCCCCTGGAAATGGTGAAATGAATTCCAGTGGGGAAGGGTGAAGGCGGTTCAGAATTATCTATCCTGACTGAAGTCTTGAAAGGTTCGTAGTGCTTGAATTGGCCACAATATCCATGTTTGGTGATGTCTTGCAGCGTGAGTTCTCTTGAAGATCAAGGGTGGATTTAGTAGGATCCTTTGGGAATCCCTATTTTCATTGGATCATGTCCTCTCAGGGAGTTCTAATTTTTCTTTTCGAAGGGGGGTTTTTTCATGCATCTATCCTCTATATGTTTCATGGTTAAGGTGAAGAGGTGATGCATGTGCATCATCTAAACCTCTATTCTAGTGGATGTTCCATGAGGGATTAGTTTTATGTCATGGTGTGTTGTGTTTATTGGTTTTGTCTTGGTTGTGGTGTGGCTGTGTGTGACACCAATAGGAGAATCTCTGTTTCGGAGTCTTCAATACCTGACTGTGAGTCAGGAGATGCTTCAAACATCAGGGCTCCAGCCATAGACCTCGGAGTGAATTTGGTGCATGGTCAGAAACCCCAGGAGTGTATGGGACCCCAACTTTATTTTTGTCATTGGTGTTGAAAGTAAAGGCAGTTTAAATTGTTTTCTATGGTTGTTCCATTCTGAATGAACCATCTGGCTGCGTAAGGTTTTCGTGACTATGTGGAGGCATGTTCGTCTCATTGCCTTAAAGTCTTGGGCTTTGCATCCCACTGGATGTAATCGCTTAGGTGTTCCTTATGGGATCTGTTGGGTAAATCAATATTAAATTTGAATAGTGCTCATTCCGGGATGTGGAGATGCGTGGAGATGCTGGTTGGTCTTAGGTCGCGGTTTTGACGCCTGGTGGTCGGGCCCCCCCTCCCCACCCCTTGTGGTAGGGTGTTTGGTCACCATTGGGAAATTTTCAAAGTCCTATATCTTCTGTAAGTTATAATGGTGGGGAGACCCATATTGGGTCTTATATGAATGTATCTGAAATGAATCGATGTTGGACTTTTCTTTAATGGTGGGGAGTCTGCTCGGACCTCCCCGTGTCAGATTTCCAGTCTTGACTTGGGCATTGGTAGGTTATTAATGGTGGGGATCCCCTTTCGGGCTTCCCCATTATGTCCTTTTTGTTATGTTCCTTTCCTTGATCAATCAACTGGAGGTTTTATAGCTCTTTGGGGTGGGGACACATATCAAAAAGACTTTTTACGAGTTTCTTGAGGTGGTAATGTAAGTCACTTTCTCTAAGAATGACATGTTTTCCTCTTTTCACTTATTATTATTATTTTCATATGGATCCTTTTTGAACCCCAAGGGAGTATCAATTGCTACTTTAGGGTTCCACCTCATTTGTAGCTTTCCAGGGACAGAAAGTGCTATGGTGGGGAGAATTCTCACACTCGAATTTCTAAAACTTTTTATTTATTTATTTTTTTATTTTTTTATTCTCTTTTGAAAATATTTGTTAAGGTGCAGGCCAAGCCTGATCAAAATTTTACATTCTACTGATAAATCAATATTTTGGTCATGAAAGTGTCCGACGCATGGGCGGGGGACGTTCGAAGCCGCGCGACTTTACCTGGGTCACCGCGCGACCTCGCCCGGTTCTCCGTAGGACCTGCCTGACGTTCAGCAAAAAAATGAAATTAAAATAAATGAGTTTAAATTTTAAAGAATTATTATTATTATTTTCATTAATATTTTAATTAGGTTATAACTATTAATTAAGTTATGATTATAATAAAATTATTAACATGTTATCAATAATATTATTATTATTTTTCTTCGTATTATTTTTAGGTTCCATTTTTTTTTCATTCCCCCCTTTTTTCTTATCTTTTTTTCTCTTATTTATTTTATTTTTCTTTTCTCTCCTCTCTCCTTCCTACCCCTCTCTCTCATCGCACCCATATCCTCTTTATCTTCTATCCAGTCACACCCCCCCTCCTTGACCTAGATGTGTGCTCTGCCCTCCCTTCCGGCAAGGTACAGTCGTCGCACGCCCCGCTCGCCGGATCGGCCGCACCTTGCACCTCCCCTGCTGACCTTCCCCTCATGCCATGCCACCCCTCCCCGGGCACTCGTCGTCACCCTACTCCTCGGCCAACCGTTAGATCGCCGACCTCCTCCCTCACCTCCGGCACGACTCGCCTCTGGTACCCCGCCCTCCCCCGGCCCCTTGCGCGACCTACTCCAGTGGTTATCCATTCATGTAGGGTTTCAGTTTTATTTTTTTTCAACTTTTAGGGTTCTTGTTTTTAGGGTTTGATCTTAAATTCTTTCTGTCTGGTTTTTTTATTTAGGTTTCAATTTGATCTTTGGGTGGTGTGCTCGTGGTGCGATTTGAGTTTTGCAGCCATTTGTGGGAAATTTAACATCAAAGGTAGGTGGTTTCATGCCTTGACATCTCCTAGATAATTTAATTTGGTTGTTTATTTAATTTAATATGTTCTATAACTTAATTTCATGGTGCGATATATGTTTAGAATGTTTTGGCATGCTTATTTGATGAAATCGAATTTTAGAAATAGTATGGTCTTGCTGTTTATATGAGTGTTTTTGTATAAATTATTGGATTTCCTTTATAGGTTGTGCGAAATGCATTTTAAATTTTTTTGACATGCATGCGTTATGAAAATTGGACTTTCTTTAGAAATAATCATGTTTTCATTTCAACCTTATTGGGGTAAATTATAAAATGGTTTTAATCAATTTTTTATATGTTGAAAATGAGGTTTTAGAATAGTTGAGTGTGAAATTGATTTAAAAATGGTCTTTGCATGTAAAAATATGTGTTGTTTTGGTCCAATATTTTCAAGTTGGATTCTAGGTGATGTTTGGTTGGTGCAATCTTAGTTTTCAAGGGTAATTGAGTTGTGTATGTATAAATGTGGATTTTTAATGTGTAGCGAATCATTTTAAGTGTGTTGTCTTGATTTTCTTTTTGTGAAAAAAGGGTCAAATCTTGTTTGGGAAATGGTTTTAAAGTATGGGTGATTTTATAAAGAGGCATGGCCATTGTATTGGTTTTCTTCGGTGTGTGTGAAATAAAAAAATGGTGTCTTGTAAATAATGGTGGTTTCTTCAATGCGGTTTTTGGTGTGAAGTATTCTTGGGTTTTCTTGAAATGATTTTAGAGATATCTCAAATGATTTATTGACTCATTTAGATGGGGTGAAAGTGGTATTTTTAAAAAGTTGAATAAGAGTTCATTTTTAAAGTAGTATTTTTATGTAAAATGAGACATTTTTTGGTGTAAACCCTACTTACGTCACTTGGTGGTGTTTTATAAGTGGTGAAAATTGTTCAGTTAATTGTGCAGTTGGTGTAAAACTAGTTTTAAGGATAATTTATTAAGCAAGTGGTTTTAATGACTCTCCTATTTGTTATTGGGTGTGTTTATTTGTGTCGGCCCTTGTTGTGTTATTTAAATAATGCTTTCTAAGTTGTATTAATTGTTTATGTTCTTCTTTGAGTGTTGCCAAATGGGGATTTTAGAAATGATTAGGTAACGACTAATATATTTTGGAAAGGTATTTTGGTGTGCGTGAGTTTTTGAAATGTTGTTTGTGTATGAAAATGATGACTTTTGTGTGTAATATCTTGTTTGGACTGTGATGTGAGAAAGATATATACTATGTGAATGTGAAACTTGATTGAGCATATGGGAAAACCCCTGGTATCTAGGTGGGAGGACTAGAAATAGTGTGCTAGTGATTTGGAGTGGTATCATCCCTGCTTCACTTAGCTGGATTGGCGATTGCAACACTAACTAAAAATATGAATTACTGAGGGTCGTGGATTTCTAAGACAAGTTTTCTGAGGGTCGTGGTCTTCTAAGCCACGTTTACCAAGGGTTATGGTTTCTAAGCCACGTTTCACCGAGACATGAGGTTCTAGGGTCCCAATCAATCTAGATAAACCTTAGGGGATTTACCCATAGTGCTCTACCATCCATGAGGTGGTTCCTTCCGTTGGAATATGGAGGATCACTTGTGTGTGTGTGAGTGTGTGAGTATGTGTGTGTGTGTGATCTTAATGAATTTTTCTCTTCCTCTTTAAAATAGTGTTTGTGAAATGGTTCTTTCTTAGTGTTTTCTTTTATCTTTTAGATTGTAAATGTTTTATTTAAAAGCATTTTGAAAGTATAATTTTGAATAAGAACATTAAATTATCTCTTGGATGTTGTGGCATGGAATATTTTCATTTGGTGGTATCCTACTGGGCCTTTGGCTCACACCCTACATACACCCTTGAGTGTATGTAGATTTTGTTTCTTGTGTATCCCAGGTTGTGGCATCATGCTCAGTGATGGTGGTTCGAGTTGTTAGTGGCCTTCTCATGCAGGTCCTTGGTGGTAGCTTGTGGATGTTTCACCTCTCTTGTAGCGTGGAGGTTTGCTATAGAGTTTTGTTACTCCTCTGTTGTAGTACATTATGGTTTTTTCTAACGGTGTATATCATTAAATTTTAATGTTATTAAGGGCATGTTTGATTGAATTTATCAGATCTGATTTTTTAGTTTTTGTTTGTTATTTTAATATGTTTAATTCGGGTAAATCATTGCCAGATTTTATTTGTGATACCCAGGCGCTTGTGCTAGTCCGTGGGGATCGGGAATGCCCTTCGAGCCATGTCGCGAACCGGGTCGGGTGCCGGGTCGAATGGCGACCTCGCTTAGTTCATGACATTGTATGTATTTAAATATATATATATACTTATATTTATGACTATAATTAAAATATATATTTATTTTTAATTATAATTATAAAAATAATCAATATATTTATTATAATTTTATAATTATTTACATATATATATATTATTTATAATTATTAATATAAATATTTGAATATATGTATAAATATTTTTACATATTTATAAATATATTTCTATAATTATATATATTTATAAAATTATTAGTATTATAAATATATTTATTGTGATTTTAAGTATTTATAGAGACAAATAGCTTCATGAGAATATGAATGAATCATATACACCGAGTAAAGTGTAAATCATAAAAAACAAGTCATCATATATATGGACAACATGAATAGTAATGAGGTGTAATGTATAAATGAACTTTTATAATGAATACATAACATATGAACATCAATTATATCCATGCATCAATTGAACAAATTAATTAGAAAAATATATTTATTTAAATATATATATATATAGATATATTTATAATTATAAATATACATATTTTAAAATATTTAAATATAATTATAAATATACATATTGAAATAGTATCTATATATAATTATAAATATACATATTTAAAAATTATTTTTATATAATTATATATATATATATATACATTTAAAAAGTATTTATATATAATTATAAATATATACATATATAAATATATAAATATAAAAAATATAAAAAATATATCTATTATTTAAATAAAATATATATATATATATATGAATTATTACAAATATATATTAATAATAAACATGTGTTTTTTATTTAATGTATACAAATAAACATTATTTTTGAATACATATATAATAATTTCTTTATCAGTGATTTTTTTACCACTAATAAATGGTGGATTTATGAGTGATTTTTGCTAGTACTAATAAAGACCCTCTTTTTATCAGCGCTTTCTGCTTAGTATTGATAAAACCAGGTGAATCCCTTGCCCGAATCTATCGTATTGAAACCTACCAGATCCACTTATCACTCGAGCCTCAAGATTTCATAGAAGTCGAGCTCTGCCTCCGCCCCCACCTCTACCTCTACCCCCGCCTCTGCCTCCGCTACCCCTTCCTCCATCGCGGCCCCCGCCTCCACTTCCCTTGCCTCCACTGCCCCCACCTCTACCAATGCCTCTTCTGCCTCTGCCCCCGTCTCTGCCTCCACTGCCCCCGCCCTCGTCATCGCCGCTGCCTCTGCTGCCCCCGTTGTCCCTAGTACTGAACCGTAAGTTCCAAATGATCTAAATTATTTTTTATTATAGATTTATATTATTCTTGAAAGAATTGAGATTGGGAGATATATAATCCATGCTTTCTTGGAAAATAGAGGTATTTTATCAATATTTTAAGTTTACATCGCAATATTGACTAATCCTATTTTCCCTAAACTTATAATTTTCTCATATTTGATTAGTGGTTAATTAAATACTTCTCTCTATGATTTTTGGTAGTGTTTAATTTTTAACTAGAATAGGATTCTATGTGGTCATATGATTAGAACCTTTAAAATTATACATCCAAATGTGTAGGAATTTGAAAAAAAATATAGAGATTTGGAGGATCATAGATAATTAATGAAAGGGGGATAGATTGTACCTATCTCTTATGGTTATTGATTTTTATGGATGTAAACATTGGGAAAAAATCCAATTGAAGAAAATTATTTCTCTATTAGGTTGTATATTGTATTTGTTGACAATAATTGATTATCTTTGTTATTATTGAACGTTGTTGAAGAATAATTAATTGTGACTGATTTTATTGGATATTGAATGATTTATGCGAAGATATCCGTTCATCAAAAGAGGATTCATGTCAATGATAATGTTTCCCAGATGTTTCTATTTTTTTTTTTGGTATTTTAAACAATTAGTTTGGTTTTAAAATGAGTTGGAGATTTCTAAGAAGAACAATAGTTATCTCCATGTCATGGTGGATTTAAACACCCTATATGAATCCCAATGAAGTGCGATTACCTACATATTCAGATCATCCTTGATAAGGTCTTCGAAATAATTGGCCATCCTATGAACTTGAACTATTACATTTCCCTTGTTTATGATTCCAATCTATGTATTTGTTCCATTTCTTAGAACTATATGTGGCCAGATTGATATTCTTACGACAAATATATTGATTCCATGATTTATTATCTTTGGGCAGACCTTAAATTTCACTTTTATACTATTTTCCCCAATCATTTAAACTTTAATATTCCATTGTGTACCAATTCATGTAAGTTTTTCAATAATATCTTATTTTAGTACTTAAAATCTTGTTTTGTGTTTGGAAAAGAATATTGTTGAAAGGAAAAGGAGATGTTATAGAGTGATTTAGTTTTGAAAACAAATTTGTGAGGGAATGAATGGTATTTTAATGGTTGTAAAATGTTGTAAAAATGATTTTTATTCTCTTTTCATTTTTACATGGAATTTTTGGTTTTGAAATTAAATAGATATTTTTCAGAAATGCATTAATTTTTGAAACCATATGTGAAGTTTTCCATGTAAGAAGGAATTTAATTAATTTGAAATGTTTGAGATGTGGTTGATTTAATTATGAAAAAATAGAGATCATTTTTGGAATTTGTGGAAATGATATAACATGAAATAGTTGGGTTTCATTTTTAATAAATTGGATTGTTTTCAAAGTGTGCACATATTTGTGAAAGAGTATTGTGAACTGAATGGTTTATTTAAAAAAGGGCGTGTTATTTTAAAGAGGAATTTGTGTAAATGGTTGGTTTTTTAACGGAATTTCAAGTGTGATTTTATAAATAGTTTTTAATGGACATCTGAAATGTGGTTTTCCATAATATTTTATATTTAGATTTTTATAGAATTAGGAAAACCATTACATTATATTGGGAAGACAAGTAGATTGATAATAACACCATGGAAAGGGAATGTCACTAACTCTATCCAACCCATATGATATCCTTCATGACCTCACTCCAGTAAAAGGTGAATTAATGTTCAACCCCATTGCAACTCCTAAGGCTACTTTTCATCTAACATCAACTGCATGGTTTAAATTAGGGGAGTCCTCTATAATTACATCTTCTTTCTAGTTTGGTGTCAGCTTTGAAGGGTATGAGTCTTAGGCAACAAAATTATTAATAACTATCATTAAAAATTTTATTTCCCCTTATTTGAAAGACCCTTTTGTTTATTTATTTGGTTAAATATTAATATTATCAAATCAAATAGGATGGATATGATTAAATAATGGATGGATGCCAATCATCTGACAAAGGAGTATGAAGATGGAGTGAAAGAGTTTATCAAGTTTTTAAAAGATCATGCATATGACCCTTCTCAAATCCTTTTCCATGTTTATGCTATTGTTATTGAATATAAATAAGTCCATAAGAGTTAGAAGAACATTAGATCTGTCATATAATAGATAAAGGTTATAAATTTTGGAATAAACATAGGGAAGAGTGAATGTAGCTAGTGGAAAGGATAGGATTATCTAATTTGATTACATGTGTGGACAATGAAGAAGACCATATCGAGGATATGATTACATATGTGAATGATGATGAAGATCGTATTGAGGAAATGATAAGAACAATTGAAGATGAACTTTATGATTTTCCAAAACTATTTGAGAAGTTAAAGAGTTTTGAAAATATTCCATTATATGATGGTTTCACTAAATATACAACATTATCAGCCTTAATTAAGATGTATAATTCGAAAGAAGGCAATGGGTGGAGAGATTCCAGTTTTATGAAACTTCTTGATCTATTTAATGACATGATCCTATAAGATAATGAGCTCCTGAGTCGAACATACGACGCCAAATGAATGCTTCACTCGATGGGTATGATATATGAAAGAATACATGCCTGACTAAATGACTATATACTATTTTTAAAAGACCAAAATCTCTTACATAATGACCAATGTGTGGTGCTTCTCAATACAAGAAATATGAATATGGTCTTATGAAAGTTTCATGGTACTTTCTAATCATTTCAAGGTTTATGCACCTATATAAAAGTGAGAAGACTGTAGGGAAATTGATTTGGAATGAAAATAAAAAATTAAATATGCGAAAATATGTCACCCGATAGACTCTCCTCAGTGAAAGAGAATTGATAATGATTATCCTAAATTTAGAAATTAGCTAAGAAACCTTCGTCTTGCATGATCTACAGATGGAGTGAATCCTTTTGGTTTTCAAAGTAACACTCATAGTACATGGCCAGTTATGTTAGTAAGTTATAACTTACCACCGTGGTTATACACGAAATGAAAATACATCATTTTATCTATGCTTATATCAAGAATAAAACAACCGGGTAATGATATTGATCTTTATTTTTCTCCATTGATCGATGATTTGAAATTATTGTTGGATTTGGGTGTTGTGTTGTATGATGCTTACATAAATGAATATTTCACATTGAGATCCATGTTTTACAGGATGATAAATGAATTTCCTTCTTATGGAAATTTTTTAGGAAATAGCATTACAGGAACTGAAGAATGTGCTGTTTGTGAACAAGGTACCCAGTCAATTAGGTTGAAACATTCATCAAAAACCATGTTTCTAGGATATTGTAGATTTCTAACTCAAAGTCATAAGTTATGATCATGGTTGAATTTATTCTATGAAAGTTTAAAATAATGTACAACACCATATCCACTAATAGGTGATCAACTGTTTGATTAAGTAAAATATGTGGACACTAGTTTTGGTAAAATGTTTATAAAAAACATACGATAACCTGTTGGAAAAAGAGATCAGTTTTTTTAATTACCATACTAGAATTGTGTATACATCAGACATTTTCTTGATTTTATCCATGTTGAAAAAAATATATGTGATGATGTCATCAACATGTTTCTAAATTAACCTTGCCAAAAAATTATGGAATTAATACTATGATGGATATGGTTGACATGAGAATACGAGAAGAGTTGGCATGAGTGAAGGGTGAAAAATGAACTTTTCTTCCTCCATCTTCTTACACTCTTTCCATATAGGAGAGATATTATTTTTGAAACTTATTGAATGATGTAAAGGTTCTATAGGGGAATTCATTGAATATCAAGAACATCTTGTCAATGACTGATTTAATGTTAAAGGGTCTGAAATCAAATGAATGACATGTTTTGATGAAAAATATAATTCCAATAGCTTTACATTTCATTTTCCCAAGAATGTTCATTATAAATTAACCAAGCTCTATTTTTTCTTCAAAGATATATGCAATAAAGTTATAAACCCACATAAATTTCAAACTATGGAAAGAGAAATTTCCATTATAATAGATGAATTAGAAATTTTATTCCTGCTAAAATTCATTGATATGATGGTTTATTTGATGGATCAATTGGTTAGAGAGATTTGACTATGTGGTTCTATACACTATAGATGGATGTACCCAATTGAATGGTATATTTAGTTTTTGAAAGGGTATGTAAAAAATTGAAGTTAGTCAGAGGGTTGTACTGTAAAGTGATGTATTGTTGAGGAAGTCATTGAATTCTATACCGAATACCTATCTAGTTCAGAAATCATTATTCTACCAAAATATCATCACACTGGGTGGCTTACAGGTGAAGGAATTCTTATAATAGATGTTGTCACAATCAATATTACAAATCAAGAGCAGACTCACCTTTACGATTTTCATAATAGTTTAGAGGTTTCCCCATATGTTTAAACCCACAAAAAATCTTAGGCATTTGAATCTATTAATGGATAAAAGATAGATGTTAAATACACATAATCAATAGTTTATAGAATGGTTTCAGGACCATATTTTTATGGAGTCTAATAAAAATCCAGATTCAATTTTAGAACAACTTCGACGGCTAGCCATAGGACCAAGTGTGTATGTATTATCTTACAATGGTTATTTAATTAATGGTTATAAATTCTATACAAATGAATATGATTAAATAGTACCATGAAAAATAGTGGAGTTACACTTGTGGTTGAAGCGATGCATGTTTCTGGTACTAAAGATAGAAATCCAATTTATGGGAATATTTCATACTTTGGCATCATTAAACAAATATGGGATTTTGGATTATAAAACATTCCAACTGCTGATTTTTCAATGCAAGTGGTTTGATAATAGGAGTTATTAAAATTATTGAGTTGGGATTTGTGAAAGTTGATTTCAATATAGAAGGGTACACAGACAAACCATTTATAATGGCATCAAAATATTTACAAGTATTTTATGTTCCATATTCCAAAAACCGAAAGTGGTCAATTTTTTTGTTACCGACCAAATCCACTGAAGGGTTAGATGAAAATTTCAACTGAGGATGACCCTTTCATTAGGACGTCATAATCGTTTCATAGTGGTCCCTATGTAGATGACATTTTTTATGTCATAGGTGACCAAAATGAAGGGATTTGGATAGTCTATAGAGGGGTAAAATCCTTTTAAACATAAAAAATAGAGTTCAATAATCAGGTTATATATTTTTTGTAATATACATCGTGTTACCTCATGTTATTATCCATTTTTTTGATAAATTTATATACTATAAATTAAATTTTAAACAAATTATACAGATAATGACTTTTGCACTTACTGGTGCTCCCAATCCCAAGGAAAAATTGGTCTCTCAACCTGTTGCTACTCACAGTGCAGAGGAACAATGGCCTTCTTCACTTGTTAGTGCTCCCAATACTGAGGAACAATAGGTTTCACAACCTGTTTCTTCTCTCAGTGAAGAGGTACAATGACCATCTACACATGCTGATTCTATTGTTCCATAGGAACAACATGTTGATGATATTTAATTTGAGGAAATGGTATACAATTAAGAATCAACAACGTAGAAAAAATATGAGTGTCATAGTTTTACAGTGTTAGAAAAAATAATTAAGTCAAAAATCAAATGCATAAAATAATAGGTCGGATGGAATGTGTGGGTAAAACATGTTAATGAAAACAATTCCATGTTTAGTATTTAAATTGTAATCATCACTCGGATACACATGTAGATTGATGTAGATTCATGGAACCATATTTTGTTCAGGCTTAAGACATTGATGTGATAAGATATTATGGTAACATTATGATATCATTTCTTTACTTTACTAAAAAATAAAATAATAAAACATTGACTTTTCCTCATCTCTTACAGAGTTCATTTATAGTGGATGAATCCCATAATAAATATGTATTAATGCTTGTTGAAAGGATTCACAGAGCCTTTCACACAATTCTAATGAAACATCATCTTAAAGATGAGGAAGGAAAAATTAACCTGCACACACCACTCATCTATGTACACCTGATAACCCAAGAAGCATGGGATGCATTTACTTTCCGTTGTGTGGATGTAACTTTCCAGTTTCACTGTGACTTTTAATTAGGGGTGTCCAGACTTGACTCGATCCGACCCGATCGGGTTGGGTCGGGTTGGGTCGGGTTACAAAAAAAACCCCGGGTCGGGTTCACATCGGGTCAATTTTATATGGGTTGGGTCGGGTCTCGAGTTGGGGTCATTTAGACCCAACCTGACCCATGACCTGATGGGTGCCCAACCAAAAAAAAATCCCAATCTCAGTTATCCACAGCGGGGGGAGGGCCAGCCTCGCTCGCCCCGACCTGAAAATTCTTTCCTCTCCCTCGCGCTCTCGCCCTTCTCCTCTCCCCCCGACCGAAGAAACCCTACCCATGTCTTCCTCTTCCCTCGCGAGTCGCGATCGATGAGTCTTTCCTCTCCTCCCTCGTGCTCTCACCATCCTACTCTCTCTCCCACCCAGCGCCAACTGACCCCAACCTTCCCTTGAGGTTTAAGAAAGAAACCATTCTCGAGTTGCAGACGGATGAAACCCCCCTACTATATTCCCTCACGAGTTGTGGTCGGACAAAACCCCCCTACTCTCCCTTCCTTCCCTCATGAGTTATATTCAGATGAAACCATACCCTCCCTATCCTCCATCCTCCTTCCTCCTTCCCCGAGTTCCCCAACCTTGGCTTGTGGCGCCTCCTCCTCCTGTATAATAGACTAACAATAGTAAGAAATTTTTACTTACTGTAACCCCTATTAGTGGTGGTAGGGCTTTGAATTTAATTTGGTTGTTGATATTTTAGTATTTATCTTGATTTTAAAGGTGTATTAAAATAGTATGGAGATTGAAAATTTTGGATTTTTTGTGTACTTTGCGGCGCCTCCTCCTACTGTCTATTGCTGCGTGTGCGTGCGGTCTGGATTGGTTCACTAATTGGTAAGCAATTTTTATTTGAAAACCCTTATTAGTGCTTTGATTTTGGTTGGTGATTTTTTAGAATTTATCTTCCTTTTACACCATTTATGAGTGTGTTATCACCTATTGTTTATACTTGTGAGAATTCATTTGATTATATGAATTTTGATTCATGTTTCCTAGTTTTGGATGAGTCAATTTATTAAATTTAAGAGGGTGTGTGTGTTAGATGTCAAATTTTATTTTATTATTTTGTTATAATGCCTTAGGGTAGTGTGCATATCACATGAAAGCATTTTCTTTATGTTAACTACATCTTTTTATCCATAACATGAGGAACCTAGGTTACCAAGTGTAAATTTTAGGAATGTTTCCTGAGTGTGATAACTTGGATAGACACCCATACCATAGTAGAATGTTATAACTAGCTAGTGGGTCTGTCTATCACCACGAATGAGGCTTTTTGAAAGTAATTTGGGAGATGAGTTGTGTCACCTTTAACTTATTGATAGAAGGTTCAATGTATTAACTCCAAGAGAAACATGTTTCATTAGCTCCTTGTGTGTTTCTACATGGATTATACATTATGTTGTTATCATTGATTATTCTTGGCATATGAGTTGTCACATTTTTTTATGTGCTTATATTGGATCTTTATTAGTTATAATCATGGGGGTGAGACTTTCCTTTTATGATTATTGTCAATTTTTTAGGACTTTATGGATTTTCATTTCGTTAATTATTCCCTTTGACAGCAGCTAACGATCATGGAAGGTGATAAAATAAGTGGTTCTAATCCTCTAGTTGGAGCAAGAACCCAAATTCAGATGGGGTCTACTCTAACTACACATTCAATAGAAATGGGAGGGGGAGTAGCAACATACCAGTTGAAGAAAGTGAGGGTAATAGGTCTCCTGAAAAGGTAACAATTCCTAAAGCTCATACTGGTTTTAGAATTTCTCAAGCTTGGGATCATTTTCATAAGAAAAATGGTAGAGATGTTTGTAATTATTGTGGTAAATATTATGCTTTCACATCTGGCCAACATGGAACTAGTAATCTAAATAGACATTTGATAAGGTTCAACAAAAATCCACACAAAAATCTTAACAAAAGTCAAAAAAATCTTGGTCTTAGGAAGAACTGTGAAGATGAGGATGATGGGACGGTTAAAATTTCAGTAGCTTATTATAACTAAGAAGAGGGCAGAATAGATCTTGCTAAAATGATAATCATTGATGAGTTATCATTTAAGTATGTTGAGAATCAAGGTTTTAGAGAATTTATTGAAGTTGTTCGACCTCAATTTCAAGTTCCATCTAGGAAAACAGTTGCTAGGGATTGCTTGTAGTTATATTTGGCTGAGAAAGAAAAATTGAAGTCTATGTTTGATATGTTCTCTCACATGGTATGTCTTACCACTGACACATGGACTTTAATTCAGAATTTGAATTATATGTGTGTGACTACACATTTTATTAATGATAATTGGATATTAAATAAAAAAATCATCCAGTTTTGTCTTATTGAGGATCATAAAGGAGAAACAATTGGCCGAGTATTAGAACAGATATTGAAACTATAGGGGATTTAAAGGATTAAAACTGTTACAGTGGATAATGTCACTTCTAATAATACAACGATCAGTTATTTGGCGAGGAGGGTTAATGATTGGAGTGGGTCTATTCTTAATGGAGAGTATATTCATGTTAGATGTTGTACACATATTTTAAACCTTATTTTTAGTGAAGGGTTAAAGGAAATATTGACATCAATTACTAGAATCAGAGTTTCCTGCAAATTTGTGAGAATTTCACCTTCAAGATTGGATCTTTTCAAAAGCATAGCCGAGGAGTTAAAAATTCCAAGTAAACAGGCCATAATTCTTGATGTGCCTACTAGGTGGAATTCTTGTTACTTTATGTTGGATGTTGCAGAGAAGTATGAAAAATTATTTATTCACCTTGAGGAGGATGTAAGTTTTAGGAGTGCTCTTGTCTGTGAAGTTGGGGCTCCTACAACATATGATTGGGAGCATGCTCGTGTATTTGTCAAGTTCCTAATTTTTTTTATGATAGCACTGTTGAGTTTTCTGGTTCTATGCATGTGACATGTCACACATTCATTCATACACTTTTTGGCATATATAGAAAAATCAAGAAATGGATGGAGAGTCATGATATTACTATGATTGAAATGGGTATTGCAATGAAGCTTATGTGGGACAAGTATTAGGGTATTGGTTCAAATTTTAATTCTCTATTGCTTGTGGCAGTTGTTCTTGATCCCCGATATAAATTGGAATATGTTCGGGATAGTTTTTAAATGATGTTTGATGACAAAGAAGACAAAAATCAGTTGATCAGTAAATTAACAGAGGTTCTGAATAATCTCTATGAGTTTTACAAATGTAGATATCCCATTGCAGATGGTGATAAATGTGAGTCCAGTTCTCATCAAGAGTCATATAAAAATGATGCTAGTACCGATACTGAGGATGATGAGAAATGGAAAGATGCATATAGATTAAAGAAAAGGAAAAGGTAGCTGACACAACAAAGGAATGAACTAGAGAGATATCTTGATATTGATGATTGTGAGGATGATTTTGAAGGATTTGATATTTTGAGTTGGTGGAAAGTAAAGGAAAGAAAATATCATGTTCTCTCATGCATTTATAGAGATATTCTAGCAATTACTTTAACTACAGTATCTTTAGAGTCATCTTTTAGTACAGGAGGACGAGTCCTTGATCCATTTCATAGTTGTTTGAATCCCAACACTGTTGAAGTATTAATTTTCTCACAAAATTGGTTTAGAAAGTCTAAACCAATTGACATTCGAAATCAACTAGAATAAGTGGAAGCGATTGAATCATGTACTACTATTAAAAATATTATGATTTTTTATCATTTTTCATTTGTCAATTATAAACGTTTGTTTGATAAAGTAAAAGACTAACTTGATCTTTCTTTTGTTGTGTTTTCTTAAGATATGCCAATGCCACCATCCATCACAATTCATGATCAGAGTTTCACTATCTAAAGTAGAAGAAGCAAAGATGATGGATGGAGCACTCCTCATTAAGGTATAAATTTATGATTGTACCTTCACATACTTACAAGGATAGAAATTTCATGTCATTTGTTTCTAAATTTTGGAAAATGATAAACTTTCTCAATGTGCAATGGTTCGTGTCATCATTTCATGTGTGTGTTTTAAGTTGTTTCTTAATTTAAAATGTCAAGGTTGCTGGGACAAATATTTTTTGTACTGGGTGATTGTTGTAGGTTTGTTGTGAAGATATGTTAGCCCTGAAGGCTTCCAATTTTATATTACCTATTTCCTGAAATTGATCTAGGTGATTTCTTAACTTGTAAGTTAAACATGGTTGTTCTTCTATTTTATTCCCTTCCTCATTTTGTTCTTAAATTGTCAAAAACTTTGAACTTATATAGGGTGTAAGATGGTGGAGTCTCTGCTCTCAAAAGCTTGGATGCTAGCTAATTTCTTTTGTCAATAGGTTTTCTTACCTATACATTTACATAGCATGTATTACTCGTTTTCTGAATATTTCAACTTTTGAATACTGATCTGAAAACCTTACCTTATTGGCATTTTGGCCTAATTAGATGATATTTTTTTCTTTCTCCATGTTTATTGGTGTGATTGACTTCTTCACTAGGAAGTAGATTTATATGATGATTTCTATGTTTTCTCCATGTTTATTGGGGGGGGGGGTTTGCATTACAGGGGGAGTGTGAGGGGGGCTGGTGTGTGCAAGGGTGCAGGTTGGGTAGGTTTGGTGTGTGCAGGTAGGGGGAGAGGGGGTTGGTGTGTGCAGGGGGGAGGTTGGGTTTGGTGTGTTCACTGTGCAGGCAGGGGTGGAGAGATAGGCTGGGTTGGTTTAGTGTGTGAAGGCAGGGGGTAGAGGGGGAAGGCTGGTTTGCAGGGGGGAGTGTGCAGGGGGCAGGAGGCAGGAGTGCAGGAGGGGAGAGGGAGGCAGGCTGGTGCTGGAGGGGGCTGGGTCTGGCGTGCAGGTAGGGGGGGAGAGGGGGCTGGCTGGTTTGTTGGGGGAAGTCTGGTTTGCAGGGGGGAGTGTGTGTGCAGGGGGGAGGTTGGCTGGCTAGCACAGGGGTGCAAGGAGGCTAGTGGTGCAGGGGTGTAGGGGGGGTGGGTCTGGTGTGCAGGCAGGGGGAAGAGGGGGGGCAGGCTGGTTGGTTTGTAGGTGGACTGTGCAAGGGGGGAGGGGGTAGGCTGGTGTGTGTGTGCAGGGGGGGAGGGTGCATGGGTGCAAGGAGGATGTTGCACTACTGCAGGCTGGTGTAGGGGTGCAAGGGTGCAATGCATGGGTGGAGGGGTGTTGTGCAGGGGTGCAGGAGGGGGGAGGATGGTGTGCAGGGAGGAGGGGATGGGGGCAGGGAGTGCAGTGGGGAGGGGGGCAGGGAGTACAGGGGGAGAGGGGTGTTGTGTTGTATGAGGTGTAGGAGGGGGGAGGCTGGTGTGCCTAGGGGAGGGGGCAGAGGGTGCAGGGGGAGGGGGGCTGAAATTTTTGTGCAGGGGGGGGGGGCTGGGTTTTCTGTGTGGGGGGGTGGGTTTTTTGTGCAGGGGTGTAGGAGGGGGGGGGGGGGCTGTGCAAGGAGGAGGGGGCAGAGGGTGCAGGGGGGAGGGGGGCTGAAATTTTTGTGCAGGGGGGATGAAATTTTTGTGCTGGGGGGGATGAAATTTTTGTGCAGGGGGGGCTGGGTTTTTTGTGCAGGGCTGGTTTTTTTGTGCAGGGGTGTAGGATGGGGGAGGCTGTGCAAGGGGGGGGGAGGGAGCATGGGGTGTAGGGGGTGTTGTTTTGTATGGGGTACAGGAGGGGGGAGGCTGGTGTGCCTGGGTGAGGGGACAGAGGGGGAGGGGGATGAAATTTTTTGTGCGGGGGGGGGGGGGGTGGGTTTTTTGTGCATGGTTGGGTTTTTTGTGCAGGGGGGGCTCAGGGGCTGAAATTTTTGTGTAGGGGGGCTGGGTTTTTTGTGCAGGGGGGCTGGTTTTTTTGTGCAGTAGGATGGTGTAGTGCAGGGGGTCCATCAGGTTGGGTCTAGGGGGGTTGAGTTTGAGTGGCTGGTTCGGGTCCATTGGGTTGGGACGGGTTGGGATGGGTTGGGTCGGGTTGGGTCGAGTTTACACATATAACCCAACCCAAATTGACCCAACCCTCAGTGGGTTGGGTTGGGTCGGGTCCTTCGGGCATGCGATGGGTAACCCGACCCCAACGGGTTGGGTTGGGTCGGGTTGGCTGCTCTGGGAGCATGTGACCCGACCCGACCCGACCCATGGACACCCCTAATTTTAATATTTTATTTGATAATACATGTATTCATCACTTTGAATGTCATTTTTTTATTCATGAAACAACAACTTAGTGCTGAAAATAAGGAATGGGAAGAAAAACCAATGTACCCCTACCATAAAGCAAGGATATATGCTTCACTTGAAAAAGATTGACATGTATATTAAATCTACCTTAATAATTTTATGTGACATGAAACAACAAAATAATTATGTTTCTTTGTTTATATGTTGATTTAAGACTCCAAATCCAAAGCCACTTCCATCCAACACCATGTGATATATAATGAGGAACGTGTAAATAAATATGAGATACCAATATATGAAAACATGCAAAAAGAGTGGGAAAATGTGTAAGTATGACATAATAAAAATTTGTTTTTCTTTGAATCACTATTACATAATAATGGTTACTTATTTTTCTAAATTTTATATCTCACATAGTCATAGTTATCAAAAACACTTGTACCAGATGAGCACCTACTTTCAATGGCATTGAAGTGTCTAGAACATTATGGCCGCGTCAGAGGTGTATGTTTTAGGGTGACACCCCAAACATATTTTGAGAAAAAAAAGAGGAGGATCAAGGTGAAGAAATGAAACAGATGAGATAAGGACTAACTACCCTTCAAAAAAAATTCCAATGGCAGAGAGAGATGCTAAAAACTCTTATGGGGGGAATCAATGAGAAGAAACAACTCAAGAACAACCATTTCTTTATGACCCCCACCCCCACCATCTTTTAGGTGATACATTCTCCTCAAAGAGCTGTCTTGGATGAGGTAATCAATGTTGTAATAATTTTTTCTGTGAAATGAAAATCATACAGACACTAATACCTTTATTTTTATGATATTATATAGGTTTATAATGACTGTGATTTATATCTATCAAAACCCACCCATCTCTTTGTAGTGAGGTCTATGGTATTCAATATCCAAAACGACATGCTACTTAAGAGACCACTTCCAACAAGTCATATGGGAGTGTTCATTAGTGTATCCCATGATCTGAGTGCCGATATAATTGTTCCAATTGATGAAGAATATATTCATAAGGTCTAACAAGCTGTTGGAACACTCATCGCATGGCCATCATATCTTGTAAAAAACATGTTGATAAGGAGGTATTTATTCCAATTTATTTTTTAATATAAACCTTTAACAATTTAAGAGAAAAGTTCTGAACCAATGAATGTTATTATAGAGGGATAAAGGGAATAGGGTGAAATGAACTACCAACTCAAAACTATCTAAAGGATCGACTAAAAAATCGAAAAGATCTACTGAAAGAATCGTTAACCCTCCCGTTATATATCCAAATTTACTATCATTGATGGTTCATGTTGATACAATGTTAGAAAATGGTTGTAGTTAGATAGTTGATTTTGAATAAAATATATATGTAGAGGAAGTTCAATATTTTATTATTGTTGAGAATGTAAGTAAAATCCTCTACTATGATCAGCTCGACACCTTAATTGTAAATGCATACATGAGGTATATTTTCATGATTTTATTTTCCAAAAGTTGATATAATCTATTAATTATGACTAAATACATTTCATATTTTTGGTAGGTGTATATTTAAAAAAAATTGAATTGATTTCCACATGATTTTTTTTTGTAATCATTAGTCTTAACATATCCTCTATAGAACAACCAAAAATAGAATAAAAAAGAATGAAATAGTGGTAGGACTGGTCAAATCATTTGGAAATAAACTTTTGGATGATAGACTCTTCTTAATACCAATGATATTGGTGTAAAACTCTACCATTTAATTATATAAAATATATTTTCATTTCATTCAATACTCATTCCTTTTTTTGTGTCTAGGCATCATTAGATGCTCATTGCAGTCAATTTGGATAATCCAAATATTTATTTCCTGGATTCAATGCATGGATATCATATAAACTGACGACACATGATGGAATTTTTCAAATTTTAATATACTATATCAATCATTTTATAACTAAACTTCAAGTTATATAATTTAGATTATATTTTAATGATTATTTTGTTATGATAGGGTGGTACATCAATATCATGATAAACAAGGAATGAGGTAGGGGATAAGAATGAGGACAATGAAAAGTTCTATGACTGGATAAGTATCAAGGTATATATAATAATATTTCACTATCCAAACACATATGAAAACAAATTACTTATTCTCCTCAATGTTTCTACAGTGTCTGAAATACATTAATGGAAAATATTGTGGTTATTATGTTTGTAAATTTATGATAGAGACCATATTCTATAAAAAAACTAGCATCCTTGAAGAGTTATTTTCAAAGATAATTACTATTTCATTTAAAATATTTAATAATCCATTGTGTATTTATATTTTTATAGTACCACTATAACTTTTGAAAAAACTCATATTCACAAGACAATATAGATTTTATTAGAAATGAATGGGAAACGTACCTGATGGAAGAACGTACACAAATATCATGAAAATGTGACGCGCATAGAAGTAGTGGATTTTTTCATAATTATTTTTAATTTAATTCTTTTTAGTATTACTCACATATGAATAATTTTCTTATATAGGTGGATTCCATTATTCTAGTCAGGGTGGTTTGTTCAAAGATGTTATTTCCTCTAGAAATGGGGATGACCTGGTTTTTTTAAGGTTCAAACATTCCAATCGGTTTCTAACGGGTTTATTCGTAGAACCAGAAACATCCAATGATTCTATATCCATTTGGACCTACCTTCCAACGGTAGGTGCTCATTAGTTGTGGACCGATGAGGATTAATAATTTGCATTGGTCGAGATTATGGGAGGTCAGACTCATCACACCTTTTTGGGGGGAATTATTGTCTACTCCGGGAATCTCTTTATAGATTTGAGTTATGTTTGTGAATCCTTATTAAATTACCAAGTATGAAAATGAGCTTTCTTGTAGATCTGACAATCAATGATTGATATGTATGAGATTTAGAGAATCTTTTATATGTATTTGAGGTTCTTAATTGATAGAGAATCATCTGTATTTTTTAGAGATTCTTAGTCAATGGTATCCTTCAACACATTATATAGAAATATCTTGGTCATTATGATAACCATACTGGTTTTAAATCCACTCAGTGGGGCACTTGAAGTTTATTGTCATTCAAAAGGACATGGATTATTTTAGAGTTGGGATCATAACCATGGATGGTCTACCTACGTATCCTTGTTTAGAAAAGGAATTAGAACCCACGTAGTTTGATTAAAGAAGTATGAGGTTTATGAAAAATTGATGGCCCAAAGAAATATTTCATAATTACTTTTATGATCTAAGCTCACGTGAGTCATACTCGGTGTGAGAAACAAGAGGTATCAGTAAAACCTGACGATTGTGCCATGAAAGATGCAATCATAAGGAATGATGTAGGGATTATGTATGTATGACTGCCCAGATAGATTAATATTGGGATTTACTTCAAGTAAGAAACCCAGGAACAAGTTCCATAAGGGTATATGTACTTTCTGGAGATTTGGATACTTAACTTAGGAATTAATACTAAGAAGGATGCCCAAATTAGAGGGGACTTATGATTGGGTTTTATTCCTGATAAGGAAGCCCAAATCAAAATAAATTGAGACTTGGGGCTTACTCCTGAGAAGGAGGCCCAAGTTAAGGGAATTTAGAACTTGGGGCTTACTCCTAAGGAGGATACCCAAATTAAAGATCTTCTCATATTAAAGGGTGAGGTTGAATGGAGGAAATATCTAACCTTAGTGACATAAAGATATGTAAATCACTAGGTTTTGAGAGATGTTCCATATAATTCCATTCAGGTAAGGAAGCCAACAAAGGAACCATTCCAAAAATGGCTTTGAAGAGGGTTTTGAAGGCTAAATCTTGAAGAGGAGAGGTGGATTTGAATAAAAGAGTTGAATAGGAAGGAGGGGCACCCAAAAAGAGGCAGGCGTGTAAGTCTTGTTTGGGCGCACAAGTCCTGGTTGCACAAGTATACTTGCATGACACATGTTTACCTGGGCGATGGTTAACCCATAAGGTAATACTTGGGAGAGGCTTGGCTCAAGCCCTTAGTATTATCCCTAGAGGTTTCCAAAAGGGTGGCGCACAAGTTCTGTTGAAGGGATAAGGTGGCGCGCAAGTGTCTTCATTTCCCTTAAGGGTTAGACACTTAGGCTCGCAAGTGTTGATTAATTTCAACACTTAGTCCTTGTTCCCCCTCTTTAGATCTTCCATTCTAGGTAATAAATTACTTTATAAGTGTTCGGAAGACTTCATGTAGAGACTAGGGCGCCGGGAGCTTAAATCTGACTTTTAGACTTTTCATCCCCGAAATGGGGGGCCCAGAGGGGGTATTTATTGGCCATTGGGGACCTTGGGAGAAAAAACAGTAGGGCGCACAAGTCACTTGAACGACCAATATGTGGTGTGCAAGTATACTTGCACGACCATGGTGAAACTTGCGCGACCCATGCTTAAAGAATTCCTTGTTCATGCCTTTGCAAATTTTTGATGTTTCTTCAAAGGATGAATCTCTTTGTGCTTAAGTTATTTCATTTTTTTATTCGTTAGACTCTATGACGGAAAAGAGTGTCAACAAAAGTCCCCCCCTCAGAGTTGGATCCGAAAATGGAAGGAGTATTTGACTCTGAGGTAAAGGAGAAAACCAAGGAATTTTGGGCGTGAAGGTGTTGAGCGCACAAGTAACGGTGCGCAGGTGCGAGCTATGTAGGGCACAACACGTAGGTTTATGACCTTGTCTATAAATATGCAGCAACACTTCACGCAAAGAACCCGGCTTTGAACGCTTCTGAGCTCTAGGTGCGCAAGTAGCTCTCATTCGCGCAAGTGTGACTTGTTTTCTGCTGGTTCACGCTTCTATTCATGTCACACTTCTACAGAGGTATTTGGACTTGTGCGGTGATACCCGCATGACCAAACTTGTGTGACTGACTTGGACTTGCACGCCAATATAGGACTTGCGCGCCTTAATTCCTTAGCCATTTTTTTCGAATTTCTTCACAAATTCTATGAAAAATCAAATTAATTAAGAGTTAATTATTCGAACTTTGTGCAGATTCAATGGCTCACAGAAGAATTGGAACGACTAATGAGCTGGCTAGCAAGCATATTGATGACATGATGAGCATCATTGGCCATGATTATTACAATATCTGCGACAACACTCTCCCAGATTTGGCCAAGTACTTGAATAAGTATCATCTTAATTTCTCACAAAGTATTTACCTGTCTCTATATGGGCATGTTCATCTGCCATAAGTCAACGTTCCAGAGCCAAATAACTATCTCCTGCATTCTTGGTTTCAAACTTACCCGAACTTTTCTTCAGCAAATGTCTCAGTTGGAGGAACATTTGTAAACGATGGAATAGTGGAGAATACCTACATAATGCATCATAGACCTTGTGCCCCAGATCTAAAACCTCACAAGCTTGAGCTGCAAACACATTCTTATCCCTCAATCTTCCGAAATTCTCAGATGGATCAATCCAAAGGCTGGAAGAAGAGTTGGGACTTCCGTCCTGGAGGATGTGTGAAGCCAACTTGGATGTGGGAATATTGGGTGTGACAAACCTGTGTAGAGTTTATCGAGGATCTGAAAGGAGATGCAATATATGAAGTTGTCTGGGTTGGGCAGACATATGTCTACAGGAATGATGACTTTGTGCCAGAGCTAATCAGCCACTGGAGCCCATAAACTAATTCTTTCCATCTGACCCATGGAGAAGTAGGCATCAGTTTGTGGGATGTCTACAAGATCTTGGGGGCTCCAATTTTAAGTGATATGTATGAAGAATTCATCCCTCCCAAGGTGACTTGGAATGATTTGAAGAAGAATTCGGCTTTGGATTGAGAATTATTGAAAATTTTCTACAAGCTCAAGAACTCAAAGACCTCCAAAACTTAGTCTAGAAAGGATATTCATCTAGAGGAGTGGATGGATATGATTCTTACCAAGAAGAAGGAGAAGGGTCCCACCTGTACTCATCCTACTACCTGCCCCAGAAAAGAGAAGAGGGGTGCCTTTGGCACATTCTGTCCAACTCTAGAAGTGGGATAATTTGAGAAGTGGGGGTATGGAGTGGATCAGATAATCCCAGAAAAGACCCATATGGAGAGCTTCTTAGCATTGTGGCTCAATGTTTATCTTCTTCCAGTCAAGGATTTGAAGGGAAGTGTCAGGACAGGGACCTTCATTGTTGCAGCCATGTTGGATGAGAGAAAAATGGTTGGGTTGGCCACCCCCATTTTGGCAAAGATTCACAGGAGCTTACTCCATGTATTTATGGGTAAGTCTCCTTTGAGAATAGTGGGACCATTCTAAGTTTTGTGGGGATGGATTACCACTCATTTCAGGAAATATGTTGTACAGAAAGGAGTACAGGTTCTTGGGAGTTCTTTCAGGCCATCAGTGCGGGCATTTTCTGGAATTCTTCCATTATCCCTCAACCCCTATGATATGAAGGAGAGGTTGATCATGTTCAAGGAATTCCATTTCTTTCCTTATGGAAACCCTCCAACCAGGCGGTTTGTTGATGATGGAACAACCGGCCTAGAATTGAGGTCATACATGATGGCTTGTAGAGATGGTGTATTGGACACCAGGATTGACGGAGATATTATATGTGAGTCTTATGCTTCATACAGATTTTCACGTCAATTCAAGTGTCTGCAGCAGACTGTTGTATCCCCTTCTGTGCATGTCAGGTCAGAGCAGCATCCGATGGTTGCCTGAAAACTATGGTTGCTGAAATCTATGGAGAAGACTGGGGCAGTGTTTGATCAACCAGTTTCTAGAGCGGTGAGTAACTTGACTACATGGTATGCTGAGAACTGGGTAGCATCATACCCTGAAGGGGTACTGAATCATCCGGTTCATCGGGTGGGGAAAAATAAGAGAACTGTCGAGAAAGAAACCCTTCATCTGGAAGGTGACTCTTCCACACCCGGAGCTAATTCACTGGGTTCCTCACCCAGGGCTGACTCGTCATATTCTCAGGATGGGGATAATGAGACACGGGATGCATCAAAGTGGCCTTGTGCCAGATATAATCCTCCTTTAAGAATCAAGAGACGCACTCCATCGACTCCTGGTGAGTTACTTCATTGAGGCAATTTAATTTCCATTATTTTATAGAGAAACAAGTTTTATTTTCTTATCTTTTATCTATAGTTACAGAATCTGGGAAGAAGTTGAAGTCCAATGTTGTAGGACCCTCCTCGCAGCCTTCTGGTACACATGATAAATATCTACAACCAGAGGATGTCCAGACATGGCGGAGTTTGTATGGAAATGTTGAAACCACCTGGTTGGACCTATGTGAAGGGATACACATCCCTAGAGTAGGGAATCATCGGGCTTCTGCCAATATCCATTTTTAGGATAACCTCGATGAAGTGCGGGCCTAAATCATAGAGTTGGAGATTCTCATATATGCCAATGATGATTCCATTCCTGTCACCAAACGGGTGAAGGAAATGATATATTGTGAAACCAATGAGGGGACTATTGCTTCTAGAGATGAGGAGTGGCACGATTACGTGATTATTGAATATGTAAGTCTATTTCCTTATTTGTTTTGAAACTTGATTTCAGTTAAATATTTGTTACTCAAGGAAATTACATTCTTCATCCTGCAGCTTGCAAAGAAAGGAACTGCTAAGGTACATTCACCATAGTATAGCCCTGGTGGTACTGCCATCAGAGCTATTAAATCTCTTCGTGAGCCAGGCGAGGTATCTCCGGGCCAGCAAGCCATGGATGAGGAGTTATACATGGATTTTCATTCTCCAATTATTCTTGGGATTGCAGGGGCTTCTTAAATTTCCCCTTTGAGGGAGAGGACTGACCCTCCTCTGAGGACGACGGAGGGTGCTGGTGAGGCTGCTCCTGAAGAAGATCCGGTGTCTATTCCCATTACTTTTCTTACTGCTACTACAAGGAGAGGAGATCCTACTTTTGGTAAATTAACAATACTTCATAAAACGTTGAACGAAAATATCAACTAACTTCCATTCTGTGATAATTTAGGTTCAGCACCTGCACCAGAACATTTGGCGGCCAATGCAACTAATGTCGTAATTTTCTCTGAAGAAATTGTCCGGGGTCAGAGGTTGTAGGATGAGGGTCGCCAAGAAGATACATCAAATTCTCCCACTGGTGAGACTAACCAGGAATCTGAGATATCACTTGATGAAATGATGAAAATTGGCATATATTTTGAAGAATTTTTAGATCATGTTAAATTACCATGTAATTTAGAAGATTTAGTATGTGAGTGTTATCATTCATCTTGTTAAAATAATTTCTTATTACATCTCTGACCATGATTGGATGAAATGTGCAGTTCCATCTAAGAAAGCTACTGAACTGCCAATGCCTAAAGGGGGTATAGACAACCCTACTATTGCAGAGACACTAGCTCAAGTAGAGATGAACCTGGTATATCTTCCTGAAACCCATCCTAAAAATACTATTGAATCTAGGAAAGACGGGGAGGATCCTTCTCATGTTGTTGATCTACCATTGGGTAAGGGATAATAATATTTGTGGCTGCACTTAATTTTCAAGATAACTTAATCAACTTTTTTATCCTTTAAAATTAACCAAAACTTTCAATTGACTATGCAGGGCTGTCAATTTCAGGGGGTAGATCTGGAGGGGAAACCTCAGCCTCCGCCCCAACAGGAATAGAAAGTTAAGTAACAAAGTTCAGGTGGGAAGGAGTAGAATAGGGTACTTATCTAAGTGCATTAATTCCATATTATTTCCCCCATGTGATAGTGATGCTGAATCAGACCCAGAGGTACAAAAGATGCTCCAGTTTTCATGACGCAAGGCATGAAAGAACATATGGAAGATCATATCTAAAGTGCCTCTTGAAGATATGTCTTCGAAGATCCCGTGACTGTCATCCCTATTCGTCATGTTGGGACTTGGCGGTTTTGGATATCAAGAGATTCATGCCGCAGTGAAACAAGTCATTTTAAGGAAGGAGCAGGAGCATAGGTACCGTCAAGACATGACCAGAGTGAGGATGTTGGCTAATATTAGTGAATTTGATGTTGTGGTGTCCCGATCTGAGGCTGATCATACTGCCAAGTTGAATGAGATGAAGCATAAGATCAAGGATAAAGTTGTCCAGCAGATGCACCTTCAGCAACAGTGAGATGTTGTTACTGGGGAACTTGACCAGCTTAACAGTTCACTATAAGGATTTCAAACAAATGGTATGAAAGCCATTACAGATGCCAATAAAGTACTCCATAAAGCTGAAAAGAGTGAAGTTGGTCGAGTGCATGAACTTCAAGTGGCTTTTGATGAATCTCGGGATGTCGTAAATCAAATGAAGAGTTATGTTGAAAGACTTTTGTAATTACTAAAAAAAAGACTCCAGTCTATGGATGTCCTTCTAACTCTTGTGCATCAATGAAAAATACCTTCATCTTCAATCATTTGTGATTTCATTCTTTTGTTGCCTGCTTTAAATTTTTACCTAAGATAATGGGCCTAGTAATCATAGTTTGATTTTTTGCTTGGATTATAAAAATAACCCTACAAACTTTACATCTTTTAATTTCTCAATATTACCTAAATCATACAAAATGTATGTTTAGTGAGCTGGGACATGACTTTTTTTCAGAGTTCCCTTGACTTTTGTGGGTAGTTTAAAGTCATGCATGTTGGACATAAAAAGGCTAATGTTTAAGGTCGAATAGCTTTTACCGAATGGATTAAAATTGATTCAATTCCTTGATAATTTATCTGAAAACATATTACCACATTCAAGTATGGGGGAAAATATGTAAACTATAACTTAAGAAATTTTGAATCTGAGGAATGATATGAAAAATAGGGATAAAAGGCATTAGAAGAAGTATTTCCTAAGAGTGAAGTTACCACTATTTAACAAACTTGTTAGGGGGTTGAATTATGCAGGGCCACTTAAGGGAATTGGATGCATAGTCAAATAATAGCATCTTTTGTCTGACAGGTCCATTATGTAGACTACTTATGCAAGACCGCCTAAGGGAACGTGCTGCATAGTCAGGCAAAAGAACTCTCAGAAATTTTACTTTTCTATTGCTAAAAATCCAGCGAAAGTTTATGGAGGTTCAAATTTTCCAAAGCATAGAGTCTGCTGTATGTAGAGAGGTACTTGAATATGGAGAGGATATTTCCAATCAAGATTATCAAAGAATTGGATGAATGTCACTCCTGTGAAGGTCTGACCCAAATGTAGGGAAGGGAAATATAAACCATATACTTAAATACTTTTTGATCATGTAAAAGAGTATGGGAAAAATATGTTAAGGATGGATATTTTTGTGGATCCCTACATATTGTCATTAAGACCAATAAGGACAAAAGAGGTGTTCCTACCAAGAATGAAATTACCGCTATTTGACAATCCTGTTAGGGGGTTGAATTATACAGGGCCACCTAAAGGCATTGGTTGTATAGTCAAATAATAGTATCTTTTGGCTGACAGGTCCGTTATGTAGACTACTTATGCAAGGCCACCTAAGGGCACGTGCTGCATAGTCAGGAAAAAAGAATTCCCAGGTATCAGACATTTTGTGACCAGAAGTCAAGAAAAGGGTTATGGAGATCTGAAATTATTCAAGGTTAGGAGTATGACACATGAAAAATGGGTATTGTCCAATGCATGAAAGAGATACATAGACCAATGCTGACCATAATCATGTTGTGGCTGGGTCCTAAATTGAGGTGATGGAATTCACTACGTATCCCATAAATATGGGAATCAATCCATACGTAGTTCTTGAAATATAGTTTAATGTCATGTGGGATGAGATTTTAGGAGATCTTAGTTTAGTTTCATAGAGCTCGGACCAAGGGGGAATTTTCAGCCAAGGGACTGAAAGTGGAATTTGGGGTTAGGCCCAAAGACTTGGGGCTGGATTCGAGGGACGCTCAAATGTTCCTACGTATCCCATAAATATGGGAATCAAGCCACATGTAGTTCTTGAAATACCCTCCGTACAGACTTGGTTCGTACAAGTGAAGGGTGAAAGGGGACTTTAGTGTAATGATGGTTTAATCCAAGATTAAGGTTCAGGAATTTCCATGTATGCACGTAGTCTTTGGAATATAACATGATTGGAGATCAATGTAAATAATGATTCCCTCTCAGGTAAGGGTGTCAAAGAATGTTGTAGTTTATTGTCGTATAGGAAAATGGGTGACTGTATAGTTTAACATCATATACCAAGGACGATGGTGAACCAATGTAAAAATATTGGTTTTGGGGGCGGCTTCACGAATCAACATCATATGAGATAGAGGTGAACTGATGTGAAGATATTGGTTTTGGGCTTGAACCTTGGGTGGTTGCCTAAGTACCCATCCTAGAAGGCGAGGATCAAAGACCTCATAGTTCGATTGAAGAATTAATTGGTGATCAAGTTGTACTTGAGGACAACCCGGAGATGGTGTTGGGACATACGCATGGTTAGTGGCCCAAAGAGAGTGTTATGGTTGAAGTTTACTCTAAGCTCATGTGAGTCATACTCAGTGTGAGAAACAATAGGTAGAAACAACCTTAGCGATGCACAGTTCAATGTTATCCAGGAAAAAAGAGGGACTGTGCAGTTTAAAGTCTTGTAGTAAGGACTTAGGGGGGACTATGCAGTTTAATGTCATGCAGTAAGGACAACACAATTTAACGTCATGTTGGATGAAAGAGGGACAATACCGTTTAATGTCATGTTGGACGAAAGGGTGTTGTACAATTTAGAGTCATGTAGCTAGGATGTTAGATTTTAACATCATGTTGGACGTAAGGGTATTTTTGTTACACAAAATAGTTCTTCAAGAATCTTTCATTGGTTGGAGTTGTGATGAGTTCTCAATCCATTGAGATTAAAGAATAAGCTCCATTAGAGTAGACGTTATGTATTGAGTAAGGTCCTTCCCATTTTGGCTCAAGATTTGGAGGCTTCTTTCCTGGTATCATTGGAGTTCTGAGAACCAATACCAATTCTCCTTGAATGAATGAACGAATATGAACTTTTTTGTTGAAAGCTTGTGATAATCGATTTTGATAGACTTCCAAGTGGTGTAGGGTGCACAATCTTTTTTCACCTAATCATTCCAATTCATCCAATCGCTTTTGAGATTGTTCATCTATAGATAACTGATTACAAATGGATACTCTGAGCAAATGTAATTGAACCTCAATGGGAAAGACTACTTTCGTTCCATATACCAATGAATATGGAGTTGATCGTGTAGTAGTGCGGATGGTGGTCTGATAAGCCCATAAAGCGTGAAACAGTTTATTAGGCCATGATTTATTATCTCTGTCCACCATCTTTTGCAGTATATTTGAAAGATTCTTATTGAAGGCTTCTATTTGGCCATTGGCCACTTTGTGATATCGAGAGGAATGGTTGGATTTGATGTTGTATTTTAACTTCCTTATCTTGGATGAACAGAAGTTGGTGCCATTGTCCATTAATATGGTATGAGGTACACCAAATCTAGTAATGATGTCAGACTTGATGAAGCTAACAATGCTTTTAGAACTAACTTCTTTGAGAGGTATTGCCTCTGGCCATTTGGAAAAGAAGTCAGTAGTAGTAAGAATATACTTAAACTGCTTGGATGTAGCTGAAGGGTAGGGTCCTACTACATCCATTCCCCATGTGGTAAATGGACATGCGTATTTAGCTGTATGAAGAAACTCTGGGGGTTGATGGATGAATTTGACACATACTTGGAAAGAATGAAACTTCTTAGTTAAATCAGCACAATATTGTATCATTAAAGGCCAAAAGTATCCAAGCTTTCAAATTTTATCAGACAGTCTATGTCGAGACTGGTGGGCACCACAGACTCCTACATGTACTTCTTTCATGACAGCCATTGTCTCTTCACCATCAATGCATCTGAAGATAATTCCATCAAAACCTATTTTGTAGAGAATTTTTTCTAGGTGATCAGGGCTATCATAAAGAGTAAAATTGACCACACATCGCCAGACTTGTTCTTTCCTGGCTCTATCAGGTGGGAGTGTTCCATTTTGAAGGTATTCCCTGATAGGTCTCATCAATCCTATAATATGACCATATGGTTCCTAAATGGGACTAATTTCATTGATTTCCTCTATTCTGATTTGAACATAAGGTGAAATTGTATGACGGTGGGCAATATTGATGATTGTTTCATCCTGATTTGGATCTAATAGATTTGTGTCTATATTATCCAGTGCATCAGCTTGGGCATTTTTTGATCACGGGACATAAGAAAATGTCGGTTCTGACGGAAATTCCACCATTAACTCTCGGATATAATCATACAAAGGGATTAATTCTTATTTCCTGATGGCATAATCCCCATTGACTTGTTTGATTACAAGGTCTGAATCACCTTTCACCTTTAAGTGATTCACTTGTTCCTGAAGCGCCAACTCCAATCCAGCAATGAGAGCTTGATATTCTACTTTATTATTTGTACTGCCTTCCCGTAATAACAAGGAATAGGGTAGCACTGCCTTTTCTGGATAAATGAGCACAATTCCTAACCCAACTTTTTTGAATTTAGGATCTTCCATTTTCTTCCCTGTTGGACTTCTGGAAGCACCATCAAAGTAAATTTCCAATGTTTGAAGATTATCTTGAATAGAAAAGACTTTCTCATAAGGAAGTTAAATATCTAAATATTTATCTTCTACTGAAGGATGTTCAGCAAAGAAATCAGCCAGATATTGGCCCTTTATTGCCTTTTGAGACACATACTAGATATCAAATTGCTGTAAAATAACTTCCCACCTTTCCAGACATCCTGTAAGCATTGGACGACTAAGGATGAATTTGAGCGGGTTATTTCGAGATACCAATTGGACCTCATGATGTTGCAGGTAGTGTCTCAATTTCTGAAATGAAAATATTAATGCTAGCTAGCACTTTTCAATACTTGAATATTGGGTTTCTACTTCAAGCATAGTCCGACTGAGATAGTAAAGGCTGATTTCATTCCCAACATCGTTCTTTTGGGAAAGGAAGGCACCCAATGATCGCTCTAAAGCTGTCACATAAAGAATAAGTGGTCTTCCTTCAACAGGTGGCATTAATACTGGTGGACTCAAGAGATATTTCTTGAGAATATTGAATGATTCTTGATATTCTTCAGTCCACTAGTAAGGGACTCCCTTCTTCATCAATTTGGTGAAGGGTAAACTTTTTCCTGCCATATTGGCAATGAAATGCCGAATATAGGCCAAGTGTCCTTGAAGTCCTCTCAATTCCTTCAAATTTCGAGGAGGTGACATAATAAGGATTGACTTTGTCTTCTTAGGATCGACTTTGATACCATGATGGCATACAACAAAGTCGAGAAATTTTCCTAAGGTTACCCCAAAATCACATTTTAAGGGGTTCATCTTCAAATTGTGTTTTCGAAGTTTGTGGAATATGATTTCCAAATCAGCCAAGTGATTAGAACATTGTCTGGATTTAACCACAAAATCGTCCACATAACATTCAAAAAACTTCCCTAAGAAGGGTTTGAATATATAGTGAATGGCACAATGATATGTTGCGCCTGCATTCTTCAGGACAAAGGGCATCACCCGATAACAAAACACACCCTGAGGGGATCTGAAGGCTGTGGATTCTTCATCTTATGGAGCCATTCGGATTTTATTATACATAGAATATCCATACATGAAGGAAAGTGATTCATAGCCAGTTGTTGCATCAATTAAGAGTTCTATGATCGGAACTGGAAAATCAACCTTGGGACAATGCCGATTAAGATCTCTAAAATCAATTCAAACTCTAATTTGTCCATTATTCTTTTTCACAGGGACAATATTAGCCAACCATTTTGGATATTGAACTTCTCTGAAGAAGTTATCTTTGATAAGCTTATCCACTTCAGCTTCAATTTTGGAAGCATAAGTTGGGTGTGTTATTCTTGTGGCTTGCTTAAATCTTCGATGTTCTTCTGGAAAACCCAAATGATGAGTAGAAACATCAGGATAAATCCCTGGAATTTCTGTATAGTTTCAAGAAAATATGTTTAAAATTTTTCTTTAAAAATGAAATATACATTTATTGCTCTTCAAGAGTCATGGATGCACTAATTAAAGTGGGGAATGGATCTTCTTTTATACCCAGATTTATTTCTCTGAGTTCATACACAGTGGTAGAGATACCATCTTCAAATGATGGAGTAGCATCTCTGAGATCTTCCTCTTTTTCTTCAAAACATGTTATTTCTTCTATTTCTACTTGCATTGTTGATGATGAAGTAGGACCTCCATGATCAAGAGAGATGTTAAAATTTGAACATCTTGAAGACGAGGCTACCATTTATGACCCTATTGATGATGAAGGGTCTTTATTGGGTAATAAAGAGGAGATGATGGATTGAGAATCGACATCATCGTTCATCTCTAACATTGATATAACTTCTTCTGGCCTAGTTGATGAAGTATAGAATTGATGGATTTCAGCGGATGAAATGAAGACATGTCCATTTGAGCTTTCATCATTGATTGGTGAATCACCAATTTCTCCCATTATGTTTGGCTTGATTTCCATAATTAACATTATGGAAGTTTCCATAAGAGTATTTGGATTTGGGTATACCCTATCGATTTGACTGATAGGAAACACATAATCTATACTCGCATGTATGAATGGGTTTACTAGAATCTTTTCCAAACCATATGGAGCATTAATTTTGGTAACCTCATTTGCTGTAGATACCTCATTTCCTTCCATGTGATAGAATTCTGCCTCAATGTATTGAGATTCACATGTTTTGAATGGGGATTTATCACCATACAATGTCCCGATTTGACCATTGAAACAATATTTGAGACAATGATGGTATGATGAAGGTATAGCCACATGTTGATGTAGCCATGGTCTTCCAAGAAAAAATGTTGAAGGCTGTTTCATGATGAACAAGCATAAAATCTGAATTGGATACAAGGTCTCCAAACTGAGTTCTGAGTGTGATCTCACCCAGAGGTTCTTGTTCATTTTTATCATATCCTTGCAACATCAAAGTAGAAGCAGATAAATCAAATTCGGTGAGGCCCAATCGACGAAGCGTATGAATAGGGATGAGGTTGACTTCGGAACCATTATCAATGAAAGCTCTTCGGATGTCTATTCCCATGCACAACATCACCTTCATCTTCATCTGTAAAAGATATCACTGCATGGTATTCTGCAGGATCATTCTCTACATGATAGATTTCAGCCACAAAAATTTCATTTTCGAATTCCTAAGGACTTGACAAAGCCTTAATGAATGCCTCCCGAAGATCCATTGATAGATTTAAGGCATTCAGAATTGATAACTTGGCTGGTACTTGGGACAAATGTTTCAAGACATCATATTTTTGATCCAAATGTCTGTGTTTCCCAACAGGAACATGTGGTTTCACAGGTGCCTTAGAAGTTGATGATTTGGAAGTATATGTATCTTGTATTGGGGTGGGAGTTGGAAATACTTCTACCTTTGGAAGATTAGACCGACTAGGTCTATTTATTTGCTGAGAGGAAGAAGGTGTAACCTTCAACCGATCTTCCAAAAGAACCGTGCCAGGACTAAATCTGTCATGTGTGGAAGAACTTGCTTGTTCTTGTTGAGCCCACTGAAGGGCTTTTCCATGAGTTTCTACTGCATATACAGTTCTAACAAGGGTAGGATTGAAATAGTGGCTTCTGGAATATCCACATCTTCCTCTGTATCCTATACCTCTAGAACTCCCTCTAATTCCTTTGTTTGATACAGGGAATTCATGCTCATCAAGATCGAAACTGTGACTGGCATAAGGATCTGTTAAGTGAATAATGTTAATAGAACCAAATATCAACTCTTCACCTGATGAAGATTCTACCTGACTAGCCAGTTTAGGCTGTGCCATTTGGTGGGGTGGTTCCTGTGGGTTTGAAGTAGATGGCATAAAATATGCCAGAGTCAAAGACAACTTGGGCTTTGACACGATCTCATCTTCTTCTGACTGAGCTTCGTTCTTCGAATTATACCACTTCTTTGAGGATTTTCCTTCTGATGAAGGGGGTTTTGTTGTGGAATTCATAGCAGAAGACACAATTGGTTTCTTCAATTGAGTTCATAAAATGGAATGAGTTCGGTTGATCATTTTCCTGACCATCCAATCATCATATTTCTGTGCATTTTTTCTTTTGACTTCTTGCCACTCGCCTTCTTCCTCTAGATCTATAGTAGTAACACATGCTACCTGAGCTGAATAACCTTTCAGTTTTACCTATACCAAGTCCACCATCTTTTTTAGGAGGTCTTTGAAGACAATATACTCTTGAATGGGATTCCCCAACATCTGATTAAATGGGAAATAGTTGGGACGATCTTCATCTCCTTTCTTGTTCGGCCTTTTAGGCCTTTTCAATTGAACCAAATTATTTTCTAGAGCCGAAATGAAGTAACCAGGAACTTGTTCATTTCGGAAAGAATAAAATTTTCTATTTAACTCCTCAAATTGTTTCCGTATTTGATCTCTTTGATCATCTTGAAGAAACGACCTCTGTTGTTGATGCTCAGGAGGTGGATACCTTCGATAAGATGAAGGTTTTGAAGTAGAAGTAGGTATAGGTGCTTGTTTAAGCGTAACTGTAGCAGTCTCTGCTCTACCCATTCTCCTTCCTGAAACTGATGGAATTACACGAGTTTTATCCTTAGTCATTGTAAGAGAGTATTCAATATGTTGAGTGATTGAAGTAAGGTATCGAAACCCTCCTATGTATTTCACAGGGATCAACGGTGTGCGTAATTCATCACGCAAATTTTCCACACAGATTGGCAATAATTATTCTTGAGGGAGTGCTAAGCTTAAAGAATATGTTAATCCCTTCCAGTGAGCAATGAAATCTGAAACTCTTTCATTATCCCTTTTCTTACAATTTGTAAGATCAAAAACTGTCGTTTTTGGAAATGTTTAGCTGAATTAAAGAAGGAATCGTTGATAGAGATCTTCTCACCCAGTAATTGACCAGGATTGCATGATTCTATATCACACAAAGGCAGACCCTTGTAATGACTGTACAAAACACCTGAGCTTAACTGCTTCTTGTTGTTAAAGAGTTCCCATCATAGGATCGCAACGATAAAAAAATGTGTTAAGTGTTGCTCTGGGTCTCCTGAACCATTAAAAATTGAGAATGTGTACTTGAAAAATTTGATAGCGGAGGAATTGCATCAACCCATTCAGGATAAGATCTCTTTTTTGGTTGAATTTTTTCACGTTTTCCCTCCATAGATTCTAAACGATATGTTAATGAATCAATGGTATTCATTAACTTTTGAGAAACATATGGTTGAGCTTGAACCTGAGCAGGTGCAATAACTGGAGCTTGGACAGGTGTGGTGGCTGGTACTGCAACTGATGGTAGGACCACCAATTGTTGTTGCGCATGACCCATAGGATTAGACCTATGAGGGTGTACTGTTAAAGGAGGATATTCTTGATCCATCTTAGTAGCTTCAAAAAATTCCCTTGACTGACAGACACCAGCACACTTAGGAGGAAGACTACCTTGAAGTAGTTCTGCATTCAACCTCCTTAATTCCTTCATTTCTTCCTCTTGTTGTGCAAACCTTTTCTCTAGTGAGAGTGATTGGCCTTCTCCAGAGGAAGGGTGGAATGTAACCTGATTATTTCCTTTCCCCATATTGGATGCCTTTCAGAGAGGGGGGAGTTGGTTATTTGATAGAATACCTAGATTCTAGGTAAGCCTTTGATTTCGTGTACACACACCTTCTTTATTTACCTCTGTGTGTACAACCTCTTGAGTAGGAACTTCTTCATCTGATCCCTCTGAGTGAGCCTCATGTTCCGGAGGATCAAAAACAACGAAATTGATGATATTTATTGATGCATAATGCATTTCATCTCTTCTATCGGCATTTCTGTGATACTGTCTTCTCCCATGTATTTGATGATACATTGCCGTTTTTTGAGTTGACCCCCCAGGAAATTCTTGATGAACCATAATTTGGAGGAAATATCCTGATAATTCAACTATGTGTTCCTCTTGTGGCTTATTCCCTAATCGAGAGAAGACTGAATTTCACTAAGGAAGAGATTGAGGATTTGAAAAAGTCCCCAGTTTGGTGGACTGGGGATGTTCCTGCTTAACTCCTCGAATTGTATTTGTTGATTTCGAGGGTGGGGTTAAAAGATTACCCAGTCTGGAAAGCTGGGTTGGTTCTTGAGCTGCTACATCTAATACTTTCTTAAAAGATCTCATAATTTTGCGGACTTTAGTCTGGAAATTGGATGGATGCATCAACCTACATCCACTCAAATCACCTGGCTCAAATGACCGTTGGATGATTTCTGACACTTCTGTCACCTGATGATGTGCCTTCTATAAACGAGTAGCCTGTTCGATATTCTCATTTTCCTGATGCAATATTAATTCGACAACTTGTTATTTGTATGCATGAATTTGGGAAGAACTAGTTGAGGCATGTTCTTGAGCAAGCCTTTGATTAAAAACAAAACCAATTGGTTGTGGCCGGCCATGGACAATAACATTGCATGAGACCATTTTTGGTAGACTTTGTTGAATGGAGAGTACAATGAAATGCAGTGCTCCATGAACACCCCATCCCATGATATGAATACAATATGGGGTATTGGAAATTAACTGGTGCAATCTTTTTAGTGTGCCAAGGCATGAACGCTGAAGGGATCTCTGCTGCTTTTCAGCCTTTGAATATTGAGAAACTGAGAGAGATGCCAAATCAATTTGGCATTATAACCCTTCTATTATATTAACATGATTTTAATATTCATCATAAGATAATATTTTATTTTTAAATTGACAAATAGTTTTCCACATGTTGAGATGAATATCATGAATACAATATTCCGTCAACATTTCTGAAATATCATAATGAGAGTCAGCCAAAGGCCAAAACATCACTGGTACTTCAACTTTTTCTAATTGTTTTCTCATATTCAGCATTTCCTATTTATCATTCTATGAAGATTCTTCTACCTGATTAGACCAAATCTGGTGCTTCTTTGTTGCTTCATCAGATTCAACAAGATTGGTAGAGAATTCATTTATAAAACTAGAAGATGAATGACCCAGGGGTGGTTCAGAGAATGACCTACAGCCCGGGATTTCTTATGATTGAGAAAGTATTTCACTTGATAACAGTAAAGCATCAGATATGACTGGATTCACATTTTCAAGTACCTCAAGATAAGAGGGCTTTCTCGTTACTGCATTTTCATTTGAAGAATTTTCCAGGAAATGCAAATTACTACTGCAGAGAGGAATTTCGCAGCTAAATTCATCATCCTAGGGAGGAGCACCATGGTGGGTTACAACAAAAGATGAAACCTTTTTCTCCTTGATCTTCTGGCCTCGTAAAGAGTTCTCATTGCTCTCATCTAAAGATGATACTTTGAGATCGACCGAACTTTCATGAAGAAATCCTTCATGAGGAAGTTTCTAATGGAGACCTTCAGAATTAATTTTCCCACTATTCGGAAATGAGAGAGTAGAATCTTGAGTTCCAACAGATAATTTTATGAGGGCTTCAAGAACTCTAGCATCGAGCAAGGCCTTATTACAGATCGACTCTTAATTTCTTGACTGTACTGGATGGGTCTTTTTCTTAGACGCCTGCTTACTCATTTTGGGAACCACTTGTTGACAAAATTGGTTATTATGGGCCGATGTATGTGCCTGCTTAGGACAAATAGTCAGGTTAGGATAATTATCTCCATTCAAATCGGGTGTATGTGCCTGACTTGATTGTCTGTATGACATGGGGGAGTATTCCCCACAACCCTCTTGTAATAGAACAGAGGTGTGTATCTATTCTGGAGTGATATGTTGATGTTTCACTCCACTGGTAGGGACAGATTTGTATTTCTTTCCCTATGATGCTGCTAAAGCTGTTATAATATTCTGACAGGCATCCAGAATATGAGCAGGGATTTGATTCTACTCTTTCACCATTGTCAGAATGTGCTTGGTGACTTCAGCTGCAAGAATGGGAATACACATCCATTCCATGCTTGGAGTAGGTGTGTATTCATGCTCCTGTCCTCCTTTTCCTGTCAGTGAATTCTGACAGTACTCATGTGTGGGGGCAGAGAGTTGAGTCTGCTCCAAATTTGTCGTCGGAGTTTTCCGACTGACTTCTTCGGATGCTAAAAAACGTGACTGTTGGTAGGATTGATTAATTTTTGAAGGTGTATGTGCCCGTTGTGTATTCTTATTCAAGTATGGTTGAAAAATTTCCTTCAATACTGGCAGACGAGACTACTGACAGAATTGTTGATGGTAAACATGTGTATGTCCTTTCTTATTAGTTGCCACCATATTAGATTGGTGAACTTCTTTGGTTGTAGTCAGACGAGCCTATTGACTAGCTGATGAGTTATAAACAGGTGTATATTACTGCCTATAATACTCCACCAGAATTTCCTGGAGGGATTGGCATGTTACTTCCAAACGAGTCTGTTGGGCTGTAACATCAGAACGAATGGGTGTATATGCCCGCTCGTTGCTTTCCATAAAGTTGGATTGATGGAATTCTTCGGAGGGGGAAGAGGTAAGAACCTACTCCATGTTGACTAGATTTTTCCTCTGGAGGTTCGCCTTGTAGACTCAGGTTTGAGGAACCTGACCGAACCCCTAAAGGCGATACCCTCATCATGTTGAGGGTGCATTGTCGTACGAGTCTGGCGGTAATTGTTGATGGGAGCCCTTGGGAAGGACTCATGTTTCCTTGAATTGAGGCCTTGAGTGACCTTCTCATTCACCTCCCAATAATATGGGAGGGACTAGTGATTTCATTCCTAGGATAACGACCCGAAATGGTTGGATACGGTGGTTGGCACCACCTGCTTCTTGATTGCTGGTCGTCGCTGTCCGAACAACTAGGGTGAATTATTGACTTGGAGGGCTTGTCGAGCGGCCTCCAGAGTCGGAATGGTACCATGTTGACAATATTCCTTAACCAGTGCATTTGAGACCCAACGTTGAAGACGCTGAGTAGGTGATGTCGTCCTCAGAGCGGACAAGGATCTAGCAGAAGTAGCGGCAGATGAATTCACAGGTGTGAACTTTAGAAAATCCATTTCTGTAACGCAGAGAGATCTTGGAAATGAGTGCCTATTTGATAAAATAGACATAATCAAGATAAGTTCGGCCACTACATCTTTTTGATGAGCACATATGTTATTGATTGTTTTTTTGGACCTCACATTGAGTTAAATAGGGGCCTAACAAATAAGCAAAACATCATTTTAACTTGGTTAAGGATTCATGTCGGGTTCACCATTTTTTTCCCTATGGAAATGTGGATGACCTGGTTTTTTAAGGATCAAACATTCCAATCAGTTTCTAATGGGTTTATTCATAGAACCGGAAACATCCAATGATTCTATATCCATTTGGACCTACTATCCAAAGGTAGGTGCTCATTAGTTGTGGAACGATGAGGCTTAAGAATTTTCATTGGTCGATAGGATGGGAGGTCGGACTCATCACACCTTTTTGGGGGGAATTATTGTCTACTCTGGGACTCTCTTTATAGATTTGAGTTATGTTCGTAAATCCGTATTAAATTACCAAGTATGAAAATGAGCTTTCCTTTAGATCGGACAATCAATGATTAATATGTATGAGATTTAGAAAATATTTTATATGTATTTGAGGTTCTTCATCGATAGAGAATCATCTTTATTTGTTAGAGATTCTTATTCAATGGTATCCTTCAACACATTATATAGAAATCTCTTGGTCATTATGATAAAAATACTGGTTTTAAAGCCACTCAGTGGGGGCACTTGAAGTTTATTGTCATTCAGAAGGACATGGATTATTTCAGAGTTGGGATCGTACACGCAGATGGGCTACCTATGTATCCTTGTTTAGAAAAGGAATCAGAACCCACATAGTTCAAGTAAATAGGTATGAGGTTTATGAATAATTTATGGCCCAAAGAAAGATTTCGTAATTACTTTTACGCTCTATACTCATGTGAGTCATGCTCGGTGTGAGAAACAAGAGGTATCAGTAAAACCGGACGATTGTGCCACAAAATATGCAATCATAAAGAATGATGTGGGGCTTATGTATGTATGACTGTATAGATAGATTAATATTGGGATTTAATTCAGGGAAGAAACCCGGGAACAAGGACCATAAGGGTATATGTGCTTTATGGAGATTTGGATACTTAACATAGGACTTAATCCTGAGAAGGATGCCCAAATTAGAGGGTACTTATGATTGGGTTTTATTCCTGAGAAGGAATCCCAAATCAAAAGAAATTGAGACTTTGTGATTACTCCTGAGAAGGAGGCCCATGTTAAGGGAATTTAGAACTTGGGGCTTACTCCTAAGGAGGATGCCCAGATTAAAGATCTTCTCATCTTAAAGGATGAGGTTGAATAGAGGAAATCTCTAACCTTAGTGACATAAAGATATGTAAATCACTAGTTTTTTAGAGATGTTCCATAGAATTCCTTTCAGATAAGGAAGCCAACAAAGGAACCATGCCAAAAATGGCTTTGAGGAGGGTTTTGAAGGCTAAATCTTGAAGAGGAGAGGTGGATTTGAAGAAAAGAGTTGAATAGGAAGGAGGGGCACCCAAAAAGAGGCAGGCGTGCAAGTCTTGTTTGGGCGTGCAAGTCCTGTTCGCGCAAGTATACTTGTGCGACACATGTGTACTTGGGAGATGGTTAACACATAAAGTAATACTTGGGCGAGGCTTAGCTCAAGCCCTTAGTATTATCCCTAGAGGCTTCCAAAAGGGTGGCGCGCAAGTTCTGTTGAAGGGATAAGGTGGCGCGCAAGTGTCTTCATTTCCCTTAAGGGTTAGACACTTAGGCGTGCAAGTGTTGATGAATTTCAACACTTAAACCTTGTTCCCCCTCCTTATATCTTCCATTCAAGGTAAGAAATTACCTTATAATTATTTAGAAGACTTCAAGTAGAGAATAGGGCGCCGAGAGCTTAAATCTAACTTTTGGATTTTTCGTCACTGAAATGGGGGGCCCACAGGGGGTATTTATAGGCCATTGGGGACCTTGGGAGAAACAAGAATAGGGCGCGTAAGTCACCTATGTGACCAATATATGTGGCGCGCAAGTATACGTGCGTGAACATGGTGAAACTTGCACAACCCATGCTTAAATAATTCCTTGTTCATGCCTTTGTCAATTTTTGATGTTTCTTCAAAGGATGAATCTCTTTGTGCTTAAGGTATTCCCTTTTTTCATTCGTTAGAATCTGTGATGGAAAGGAGCGTCAACAGATGATCATGCTCATTAGAGAAAAGATCTTGGAGCTTCAACTTAGAATTCAATGAGAAGGTAAAGTTTATTTAATATACTATGTTTTTACTCATAATATTATTTGTTCTCTAATACATTAACATAATCTAAATTAAATGTTTGACTACTTAATTTAAAAATCATCACTCACTAAAAACTGAAAAAACATGCTTGTATTGTCTTGATAATTTTGGACAGTGATTCATAAGTCATTTGGGATGTGTAGGAATGACTCTCATTTCAAACTGATACACAATGTGACCAGTATGACTCAAAATGTGTGTTTCCAGTTTGAAATGAAATTTTAGTAAAAAACAAAACTGGCATACTAAAAACCAAGAAAACACATTTAAATTGTTTTGATATTTTAGGAAAATGATCTTTATGTCATTTTTGATGTTTAGGAATCAACTGAACCTCAATATGATGCATAGTGTGGCCGGTATTACTTAAATTGTCTCTTTTTATTTAAAATTGACATTAATTTTAGTTAAAAGAACAAGTGACATACTAAAAACCTAGAAAATGCATTCAGATTATTTTGATATTTTAGGACAACAATCCATGGGTGATTTTAGATGTGTAGGAGAAACCTCAAATCAATACTATTCACCGTGTGACCGATAAGACTCCAAGTGCGTCTTTTTATTTAAAATTGACATTAATTTAAGTAAAAAAGAACTAGTGACATGTTGAAAACTGATCAAATTCATTAATATTGCTTTAATACTTTAGGGAAATGATCTATAATTGATTTTTGACATATATAAACCAATCACACCTCAATCTGATGCAAAGTGTGACCGATATGACTCAAAGTGTTCGTTATCAATTTAAAATTGATATTTTAGTTTAAAATGTGTCCCTCACTATAAACTGAGAAAACACGTTCTGATGCACAGTATGAAAAGTATGACTAAAAAAACATAACCCATAAGTCATTTGTGGCATATAAGAATCAACAAAACCTCAATCTGATGCACAATATGATCGGTATGACTAAAAATGTCCTTTATTAGTTTAGAATTGAAATTTTATTTCAAAACGTGTCACTCACTAAAAAACAATAAAATGTTCTATTGTTATCTTGATAATTTAAAATAGTGATTTATAACTCATTTGAAACATGTATGAAGTAGTATCATGTCAAACCGACACACGATGCTACATGTAGGACTCAAAATGCATGTTTCTAGTTTGAAACGACATTTTAGTAAAAAATGAAACTATCATACTGAAAATTGAGCAAACACATTTGGATTGTTTTGATACTTTAGGAAAATGATCCATCAGTAATTTTTGATGGGTAGGAACCAACCACACCTCAATCCGATGCACAATGTGACCAGTATAACTCCAATTGTGTCATTCTTTAAAATTAAAATTAATTTTAGTAAAAGAACAAGTGATATACTTAGAACTGAGCAAAAACGTTCATTTTTTTTTTGATATTTTAGGACAATGATCCATAACTCATTTGTGACATATAGGAATCAACCCTACCTCAATATGACGCATAATTTGACTAGTATAACTCAAAATGTATCCTTTTTATTAAATATTGACATTTTATTAATTTATTATTTCATATTAATGTTTAATTTGTTTCTTTATAGTATTAATAACATATTTTTTTTTCTTATATAGGTGGAATCTTTTTCTCAGGTTGAGATGACTTGTTCAGAAACTAATACCATGGGCAGACATTTTTGAGATGGTATCACGAGCGTCAAAAGATAAAATATTAATGTTTGTTGGATAATTATAAATGTAATATATAAAACATTGTTTAAAATATATATAGAAGTGTTTTTTGTATATACAATGGGTGTATATTTTTGTATTCATTATGTCAATTAAATGTATATATCATTTTTTGAAATTACAGATTTTTGTTGGGTGTGCTTTTATATTAACAGAAAATTGCAGCCATCTAGGCCTTTATCATCACTATTTCTAACACTAATAAAGGGACCCCATTATGAGATCTATTTAAAGCGCTGATAAAGGGGTGTTGTCATGACCTGTCCTCTTGGGCCCATGCCGTGACTACCCCAAGCCTGCCTTCCATAGGCTAGGGGTTGGTGACTAGCACTAGAAAGGAATATCCCCAAAAATTGGAAGGAATTGCCCTTAAACCTATACACACACACAATCGAGGTACACAAAAAAAGTAAACCACATAGTAAAACTACTGAAGTAAAAGTGTAAACTGATAGTAAAGTGGATAGTATACAAGACCAACTGAAAAAGATACAACAAAAAGGAAAAACAGCTCTTGAGGTCGTCTGCCAAGGATCCTACCTAAAGGGTAGGTACAGATCATCCCTACGGCTCTCCATGTCATCCAGTCACCTCTGTGCACCATCTGGTCCAGACTCCCTAACCATGATCAAATATGTCTGTCATCTTCACAAGATACAACAAGGTGTGGGCGAAGCCCATGCAGCTGTGAGTATGACAATACCCATTAGGGACCCCGAGACCCCCAAAGGTCTCCCAGAATTCTACAAAGGAAAAAACACGAAGCATAATCACAAATCACAAGTAAATACTTATATCAAACTAGGTATATAACATAAAGAACATGAATAAAGATGATTAATCATAAAGCTAGATCATCTTATTCTGTTGAGAGGCTTTTGCAGCCGAACTGCACAATGTCACTAGGTGACGACCCATAGATGATCACTAGGTGCTGATCCATAGAGGATCGCTAAGTACTGACCCACGAAGGATCTATAGGTTCTGACCCATAGAGGATCACTAGTTGCAGATCCATGGGGGATCACTAGGTTCTGACCCACAGAGGATCACTAGGTGCTGAACCACGGAGGATCGATATGTGATGACCCACAGAGGATTACTAGGTGCTGACCCACGGAGGATCGCAAAGTGCTGACCCACAAAGGATTGCTAGGTGTTGACCCACAAAGGATCACTAAGTGCTGACCCATAGAGGATTTCTATGTTTTGACCCAAGAAGTATCTCAAACTGCCAACCCACAGAGGATCACTACGTTCTGACCCACAGAGGATCGCTATCTGCTGACCCACTGAGGATCGTTATTCCTTCATCACGTCACAGCCCGCCACTGGATTCTCGAAACTTAACACACTTTATTTTGGGAGGATCAAATCATCAATCCATTGGTCATAACTAAATCACCAAAAATCCCCACGAATAAGTAACCCAATGAACTGCCATTTCATAAGGGTTCTAATGCAATAGATGACGCATCAATTAGATTCTTGGTCTGTAAGTTATAGGCATTTCAGTGCCGAGGGCCCAGCTGGATTCAAGTTCGATACAACCCAGATGTACTCAAACTTTCACAAAAACTTAATTTTAGTATCTTAAAAAGACCACATCTTCCTAAGGGTTCTAGCACTATAGACAGTTCATCAAACGGACATATGTTTTAGAAGATATGCCCATTTAAGAGAAACTGTGACGTAAAGGGTCTGGGTCCAGTCCGACCCGGTCGGAATGACCGGACCCAGCCCGAACTAGATGGGCACAGCCCGATGGCCATGGTTTCATCCCACTGGTCATGGGTTCGGCTCATCCCACCCGGATAGGCATGGCCCGCCGGGCTGCTGGACCAGCCCGACCCGCAGGCTGCGTACAGCCCGCCAGCTTGGAGTGGTGGTCTGCACCCCTTCCGAACGGACCGTAGTCCGTTCTGTTCTTCAAAAAGGCGGAGCCAGGCTAGCACCACCCCCTCCAGCTGACTGGTCCCTTGGACCAGTCTAGGGTGGGACCCGCGGTCTGGGTCCGCCTCCACCACGGCTCGAGCCACGACACTTCTTCTACGGCAGCCCTTTGGTTGTTGCCGCTTCCACTGCAGTTCATTGTTCACTATTAATGTGGCCAGCATCGGCTGGCCGCCCCCTATCTACCACAGCAACTTTGGGTTTCGCCGCCTCTTCGTGGCCGACAAGATTCGGTTGCCTGTGCTGCCGCGCTGGCAGATCTTCTGCGGGCCTCCAGTGAAGCCTTTGAGGTCCGTTTTCTTTTTCGGATGCGCATACAGACCTCCAGATACGCTTCCATCACCATGTGGCCCCTGGTTTTCTCTTTCCTCCACATTGGTCCGTCACCCATGAAGAATGCAATCAATTCTGAGATCGGAGGAGGGTCTGGGCCTTGTTCCATTTGTCCCGCACCCACCACGTTATCGTTATAATATGGGAAGGATTATATAATCATAAAAACTACCCTAAAGTAACTCTGTATTATCCTCCCGCATTAAATAACAAAACACAAATCAACCTATTGGATGGTTGATCCATTTTTCTCATAATATTCAAGAACAGGAAAAGGGGATTAATTAATCACATAACCCCCTACCTTGAAATCGTTGAAGATGTTGTGGATGGGGGAGATGAACACACATTCAAAGCTGTTCATCATCTCCCATATTTGTCTAGTTTGAATCCTCTAATGATCGTTGAAGCTCTCTTCTACATTGGTGGAAGATGTCTTCAGCACTTTGTTAGAGGTTCCTCTCATGAGTCACAAAAAATACATGCTCAATCTTTGTTTAAATAGAAAAGAGGAACCACCCACGTTGCATTTCATTAATTCAGTTCATTAATGAAATGCAATTAATGTTCCATTAATTCAATGAACATCGTGGTTACACAACCCAAGGTTCATGTCATTAAATGAATCCCATTTAAAATGACTGAACAACTCTATGGTCCCTCCACTGTCACTCAATAGTTACAAAACGAAATAAAATAACTAATGGTGTTTTTTTTGTAAAGTCCCAAAATTAACGTTTTCGTCCGACCCTTGTCGATCGAAGTTAAGCTTCACCTAAATCGAATCCTAGCACTATGAATTCAACGGTGCCCTCATATTTTTGATCTGAGCTTCAGTTAAAAAGGTAGAAATTCATGCCCGCACATTTACTAAAAGTACCATAAAAAGTTCAAAAATTATTAACAGTCGACCTCAACCCGTGTTGGTCGAGGTTAGGCTCTGCCTAAGAGGAACACGCTCTCATGAGATCAATGGTACTCTCGGATTTCCAATCTGAGTTACTGTTTAGTATTTATAAGGATTTGATAATAAAATAATTGTTACCTAATTATTTTATTTACCGCCAAAAACTAACTTCCATTGTTGGCCTACGCTGGCCAATATTAGGATCTGCCTCAGGAAAGAATTCACTCACAAGTTTAGTGGTGGTCTTGGATTTTTAATCTGAGTCACCATTCATGTGTTATGAGTATTTGAAAAATAAAATAAGTTTATTTATTTATTTTATTTACGATTATTCTATTTTTGTGTTTTCTCACTGGAGGACTACACTGACTAAACTTAAGTCGTGCCTAGGGTAAACCTGCTATCTTGAACACAATGGTGCCCTAGTATTTCTGATCTGGGCACACGTTTAAGAGTAATTCCACTTTTTCTGGAAAACTGCTCGAGCGTGCTAATTAAAGCTTAACATTTTTTGACGGATCATTTCGGGCACTCCGGGCCTCGAAAACACATACCATCAATTTTCATAGTCTTGTTATAATTCCATATAATTTAAAAAATTATACAAAATTTTCGGGACATTACAGGTGCCTTTATCAGTGATAAAAATACCACTGATAAAGGTATACTTTATCAGCACTGCGATTAATAAAGCTTTTTCAGCACTATTAAAAGACCTTTTTCAGACTGTTAAAGGTAATATGGGTAGTAGTGATCATCGTGTCATGAACTCCTCCCTCTAAAGATTCCAAAAATGAGGGGAGAGAGATAATGAGCCCAGAGTCCCTCCTCTAGTAGGGCCGAGGATGGTGACTAGCACCGAGGTTATAGAAATCTCATGAAATAGAAGTCTTCATCCTCTATAATAATGTAGAATCAAGAGATAAGATGAATCATCCACAAAAAAATTCCAAGACATAATATAAAAAGAAACCAAAACCATTGCACAATGCTTATATAAATAAAAATGGTTCTAATAAAAATTATCCAAATGTAAATACCAAAAATAAAACTAAAGAAGTGATACAATAAAAATCTAGATGTCTTAGCTTGTAATGTAAAACACGGTCCACAAAGTCCTCCTAAAAACCTAAAAATCAGTTTATATATATAGGGTGAGAATACAAGTATATTCAGTGAGAAAAAATAAAGTCACTTGTGCACATGCGAAAGGAGAATACTAATGAATCCATGAGAAAGCAACAGAATCGACATCGCATAAACAAGTCAACTATCTAACACAACCTCACTAAGACACACTCACCAAATAATGAAATCCAAGTATAATAACATTCTATATAGTACTTCAATGAAAGGTACTTTGCACCACTTTCCCACTAATTAGCCACTCTAACCTAAAAAACAAACATCCTGGTGATCCCACCTCTTTTGAAAAACATCAAATCACATCACATCCCACACGTAGAAACATGGGAAATCACATCGCATCAAATCTCACTGAAATAAACCCAAGTCATCATATCTCATATCCAGTTTCGTAGGGTATCATGAACATGAAGAACATCAATCTCATTCCCTCCTCCTACCATACACAACTCCCACCATAAACCATATTACCGCATCCAACCTGAATACACCTGGGCCATCACATCTCATCACATCACATCTTTACAATAACACTTTTGAATTTTGGTCATCACAGTCGGCGCATGTCCTAATCACCTAGAAGAGGGATCATGTCACAAACCATCTCAGATACCCTAGTACTCTAATACTTGAGCTGACACTGACATGGATGTAAAGGCATTCCCGATCTCCATGGGTTGATGAATAACACCTGGAATCATACAAGATGAAGTTTGGAATGGTTTTTCCACACAAATAGTAGAATAAACAGATAAAAGTTAGTATCCCCAAAATAAAACTCCACAGGGAGAACAGTTCCGAAAGTCAAATAGGTATATAAACCCAAAGTACAACCATGAAGTACCAGAAATAGAAGGATAACAGCCCAGGCCCCAACGGACACAGCACACCAAGCCCAAATATCAACAACCACCACCTTTAAGAGGTGATTTTTCCTTTTTCGAACCTATAAGAAGGAAATATACAAATGCTTGAAGGCATAGGTAGGTTGTGAGATAAAATCCCAGTATGTTTTCATTATAGATTCCATAATAAGATTCCACATTACTTAACCAAATATTAATTTCAATTTTAAATAAAACAGGCATGAAAATACAAAAGAATATTTAAAACAAATTATGCTTTACATTTCAATTGATGAAAATATTGCAATCAATGAATTAATAAACATTTTAAATAAAATAGTTTATATAAATTCACAAGGAATATGTAAAATTTTTTACAAACAATGAAATATATCAAAATAATCAGAAACAAGCAGTATGATCATCTTCTAAGAGGTACGATAGTTCCATGTTATGGATTCCACACACACTCAAATAGGTGATCATGACAATATCTGTACACACGTCCCTTATAAACTGATCAAAGAGGAATCAACACCATCCCATAGGGGATGTGACCTACTGCAAAATGTTTTGTTAGAGATGTAAAGAATTAATAGAGTATTGTCCCAAATAACTCACTAACTACCTATAATTTAATGTTCTAAAAAAATCAATAATGAGTAGTTATATCAAAATTTTCAAAATAAAATTAACCCATTTCCCATTTCAATATGCCAATTTCCATTTTAAAAAAGGAAATGGGTTTTTAATCAATTCATTCCTTTTCCAGGATAAAACCATCCAAGGTTCTTATCAAACCAATTTAATCAATCTTTCTCAAATAAATATTGCAAATAAATTTTAAAAAACAATTTCACAATTTAATTCATCAATTTAATTTCACCATTTCCGTCAAATTTCACAATCACACCCCAATTCATTTAAATTGGGGGTTTTCCAAAAATTTCATTCCAATGAAAATTAACATCCCAATTATATAAAAATTGGGTTTTTAATAATACAATTGAAAGAAATTTAATTTAAATCAAGAAATTTAGGGTTAAATCAATTGGCTAATCTTAAACGAAACCACCTACCAAAACAAAGAGACCATGCTTCACAATGATCGTAATGGGAAACTCCAATGAAGAACATAGGCAATGGAGATCCAAGAATCAAACTTATATTCAAGAACTAAAACAATAGAAATTATATCCTACAACAACATGAAGATCTATCAAACCTTAAGTAGGAGATAGGAAGAGAGTGGGGGAGAAGGAATGAGGAAAGAATTCTTCCCAAGAAAGGATTGAACGATGACCACCTAGATTTTATCCTCCATGGAGAGGGTTTAGAGAAGAAACAATTTGTTCTTGGGAGCTCCAAATACCTACAAAATCATCCAACACTGAGTTAGGGTTGATTGAGGGTCTAAATAGGGGTCCAAGAAATTTTTAATTTTTTTTTGAAATAATTAAATCCTGCTCACACAGTTTTCTAGGAAAGGCCACATGATTTGTCAAACCATGCACCCTAACCATGTTCCCCTACTGTGAGGTTGCATGGTTTCTCCTTAGTTGGTGAACTATTTGAAAAACTATGTTCCAACCATGAAAACTCCCACTTTTGGGGATTTCATATTTTTCACTAGCAGAGTGCATAATTTTGAAACACTGTGCACCAATCATTCACAACCTAAGAGCCTTCCAAAAATTCACCAGAAGTAGCCCTAAATGATACCCAACTAAATCCGGATCAAAAGAGGGGTTGAGGAGTACCTAAAAATAGTAACAGAATGTTAGAACCTCCCCACTATAGAAACATTCTATCCCCAAAAATCATGTTAAGAAGCTTCCATGTCAAAATAATGAGGCCACTCCTCTCTCATCAATGCCTCTCTCTCTCCCATGTCTCATGAGTATCAGAATCATATTGTGATAGCACTCGAAACAAAGGTATAATACTCCCAAAAAGTACCTTGGTTTCAAAATCAAATATCCTGATTGGATGCTTATTCATGGATAAATTAGGCTCAACATCAAGATCACTCCATCTCAGAACATGAGATGGATCAGAAAGATAATTTCTCATTTATGAAACATGGAACACATTATGTATCAATGACAGCTATGGAGGATGTTCTAAATGATAATACACTTTTCCCACCTTCTCAATGACCTCAAAAGGTCCCATAAAATGAGGAGAAAGTTTCCCTTTCCTCCTAATCCAATGATGACCCAAATGGGGTGAACCTTTCAAGAACACCTGGTCACCAATTGAGAATTCCAATGGTTTGTGATGATGATCATCATAATAATTATACCATATATGTTCCATAAACATTCTCTGACAAATCAATTGAATCTTTATTATTATTTATTAAACCAATATTGTTCTAAACAAGGAACATTCACCGATCTATGACCAATACAATAGAAATTTACAAGGCCAGACATACAAGGACTCAAAAGGATATATCCTGATCATGTATTGGTAACTATTTTTATAAGAAAACTCAACCAGACCCAAGTGATCATCCCAAGACCCACCAAAATCATGGACACATGCACAAAGCATATCCTCAAGAATCTGTATAGGTTTTTCTATCTGGGCATCTGACTGAAGATGTTATGTCATACTCAAATGGATCTGAGATCCCAGTGCCTCCTGAAGGCCTCTCCAAAAGAGATAAGTAAAATGAGTATCCCTATAAGAGACTATAGAAGATGGAACTCCATTCAAATGAACAATCAATTTCACATAGAGATTTCCCAGCTCCTCAACTTTGGTAATATTGTGAATTTTTATAAAGTGATCCGATTTGTTCATCCTATAAATCACGAATCATATTACATTCTTACTTTTCTAGGTACATGAAAACCCCACCACAAAGTCCATAGAGATATCATACCACTTCCTAGTTGGTACGGAATGTCGTTGAAGAAAACCTAAAGATCCCTAGAGCTCAACCATGAACTATTGGCATGTGTAAAAATGAGAGACAAATTCTGTAACGACCCAAAGTTTCATTAATGGAAAATCCCTCTTGATCCAGTTAAATGTTTCTTTATGAAAAATGTTTTTATAAGATGTCAACTTCTTTAAGTTTTACGTTAAGATTTGTGACCGTTACTTTTATAGCCGTTGAACAGTGATCGTCTGGGTAGTTTAAATATAAGGCTTTAACGAACCAATTTTCTACTCAGACAAAGGAAGCGATGGCCTCATCCAGTAGAATTGCCCCTTACGAAGCCCATTTGTCGGAGCTCGGAAAGGAGGTGGCGTCTTTGGGCTTTGCCCTTGACCAAGCCCAAGCTGAGCTTCATCAAGTCAAGCTCGAACGTGATCGTCTACGGGAAAAATGGAAGTTGATAGAGATCACCACTCGAGCGATGTTATCCGAGCAACCCCAAGAGTCTGTCACCATCGCACACCTTACCCTTAGGTCTTATGCGGCTATTTTAAGGGGTTATGTAACAAATAAGTAGCACCATGTTCATGTACATTATTTTTTTGTATATAATAATAAATATAATTTCTAGTCATTTTTGATGCATTGTAATTAGTTTTTAAAGTACAAATGATGTTTTTAGTTATTATTTAATTAAGAATTATATGTTATTAAATTAAAGGATTTTTGAATTAAATAATATTTTAATAAAATATTATTATTAATATTAAATTAATTTTTATTAAATATAAATGATCTTATAATTTTATGAATGCAATTAAAATTTTTATTAAGGTTTGAAAGCCATTTCTGTCAAAACCCGTGAAATTTTTATAAATGTCGGTTTTTATTTTAAAAGTGAAAATTCACATATTTAGAAAATTATTTAGATAAAATAAATATTATTTTTGGAATCAGGACGTCGAAATTATCCAACGGTGAATTTTTCATAATTTTCTGAGACAGTCAAATTTTTGGGTAAAAATTAAATACCATTTATATATATAATGTGTTTTATGACATCATAATGACCCAATGGTGATGTAATAAAATACCATAATCCATATGTTCGGCCAATATATGTTTTATCATTAAAATAATGAGGTTTTGGGTTTGTTTGACTCACTTTTCAAAGCATTAATGGAGCCCTCAAGACTTATTCAACACTTTGCCTTTTTAAATTAATTTCCATGGGAGTGTGACTCACCTCCACATAAGCAACCCTAATTTTTTAATAAGTTCGGACCTTGGACTTGTAAAATATTTTTTTCCTCTTTCCTTTTCCAGAAACCATGGGCAAATACCATGGGATGGTTTGTGGTTTGGATTATTTTAATATAAGGGGTCCCAAACCTAAATATTAAAGAATTCTCTCACCTTTCCTATATAAACCCACCCAAGATCCCACTTCCTCCTCACTCAAAGCCCTTGAAGTTCGTCCAACCTCTGCCCTACTCTCTCTAGGATCCTCTCAAGGTGCCCCAAGCTCCCAAGAAGCCTCTCACAAGCCTCTCTCTAGCCTTTGGAAGCACACTTCCAAGTAAGGGTTTTTTCTTCCTTTCTCATTTTTGTCAATTTTCTTTAAGTTGTATTGCCCTTTTAATTTCATTTATGAATGTTGGGGTATGGTTTCGCACCTCTCCCATACTTCCCTCTTATTTTTTGAATGATGGGAGACCCCTTTCTCTCTCATTAAATGCCTCCCATGTACACCCGTTACTATGCCGAAATTCCGAAAGGAACTTCTCTCTCTTCTTTTACATTCAAGCAATACTTTTGTATCATGAATCTAAATTCCATTTCTATTGTTGGGACATGTATATATATAATATCCTTACTGTCCATTACATTTAAATATGATGAGGAACCCCTTTCTCTCTCATCAACCTTTTTTATGAATTCTTATGTCACGCCGTTACGCTGCCGAAATCGCACCAATTTTCTAAGCCAATGTCTTTGTGTAGTGAATACCATGCCCATTTCTCCATCAAGGGTATTCACCTTTATGCACATATACGTATTGATTGTAAAGTTCCATGTATGAATTCCACATTCCTTTATCGTGGAATAAATGATTATGTTTTATGAATCCATGTTTTATGATCCATGTGGCACACTTATGCATGAAATGAAATGTTTAAGAAGGGTGCGCCCTTTATAGCGCTCCAATGCATTGGGTATAGTATAGTATCATGATACGTCATGTGCAATGAGTGTTGACTCATGCTAATTCAAGTGCAACGAGGGTTTACTCGTGCTTCAAGTGCAATGAGGGTTTACTCATGCTCCATGTGCAATGAGCCTTGGCTCATGCTAATTCAATGTTAAGTGTTGTTGCCACATTTCCATGTTATGATTATCATGCTTTATCATGCCTTTATGTTCATGTCTCTCTTATGCTCTATTGATATGCCTATTGCCTAACATGTATTGTACTCCTCATGTTATTCATTATGTACTCCCTTACTGGGCTTTATAGCTCACCCTTTTCTTATGCATGTCCTCAGGTTATCCCATGCAATGCTAAGAACGAAGGAATGTAGTGGTCATGTAAAGGAAGTTTTCAATAAGGATGTTGTATTTCAAGTTTAAAGTTTTTATGTAATGATCCTAAGCCCCAAAGACACTAAACCTCTCGATCTTCTTTGTTGTATCAAGTGAAGTTTTATGTAATAAAGCATGTTTAAGTTGTAATAAAAAGCTGGGTTGTTATAGTTGGTATCAGAGGATAGGTTTAGTTATTTTTGGGATTAGGAAACCCTAGTAAAGCCTTAGATACAAGACTAAGCATAATAAAAACATCCATAAGTTTTGGTAAATACTAAGTAAGTGTTTTATCAAACAAATACATCCCTGTCTGGATACGAGCAGGTAGAGGCGGCTCTGGCACAGATGTATCCTAGGGGTAAAACCCGAAAACACCGCTTTGAGCTAGACTCGAACGGGAACTGGTGCACGACAACGGGCCTTGCTGCACTCTTGGTTACGACACTCCCGGGGGATATGTTTTGATAAATTCACAATCTTAGTATGAACCCTTATTAAGGGAAAAATGCCCCTAAGAATATATGTTAGAAGGAAGATCATGAAAAGCCTGGATTGAATCCTATAGACTCATGAGTTGAAGAGATTAAAGTTTATTTATAAGTCATCAACTTTTGTCTTTGGATTACCCTTTATGTGTTACCCCTAACTTTCCTTTTATTCCAGCTAATGGCCGGTAATAGGAGAACTCGGGCTAACAACCGTTGTGAAGATCAGTGTGATGATTGTACCAATGAGATGCCCAATCCAATGGGAGCGGGAATCGCGAACTTTGTCACGCTTCTCTCTCAGCTAACTCAAGTTTTGAATAGAAACACTGGTCAAGAGGAACGTTCAACCCCCCCTAAGAAAGAACAAGTCGCTATTGAAAGCTTCATGAGATAAAGGCCTCCTACTTTTAGTGGATCATCCGATCCCACGATTGCTGAACAATGGATCAACTCCATTGAAAAGATATTCTCCATCCTCCAATGCTCTGAAAAAGAGAAGGTTCTCCTGGCGGCTTATCGTATGGAGGGTGAAGCTGATCAATGGTGGACGTTGATCAAAAATACGAAGCCTGAGGAGGAGATCGAGGGTTTGGAATGGAAGGTATTCCGGAAGATGTTTTTCGATAAATATTTTCCACGCACCCTCCGTCTTAAGATGGAAAGGGACTTCCTTTCCCTCAAGCAGAAAGATGAAGAATCTGTGGGAGCGTACGAGGCAAACTTCACAAGGCTTGCACGATACGCTTCCGGCTTTGTCGTTACCCCCGAATGCAAAGTTGACCGCTTCTTTGGTGGGCTGAAGCCTAGCTTGCGGAAAGCATTAGCGATCCGTGACTTCGACAGCTATGAGGAAATTGTCCGATGTGCCCTTAAGGTTGAAATGGAGATCGGAGAATCACAGGGGTATCATGGGGACAAGAAGCGAAAGGTGGACTTCAATGCTGGTGGTCCGATGGATAAATCCAACGGCGCTAAGAAATTCCAGCACCCCACTTGCCAAAAGTGTGGAAAGAAGCACCCTGGAAATTGCCTTAGGGGGACAAGAAAATGCTTCAAGTGTGGAAGAGAAGGGCACCTAGCTGTTAACTGTCAGCAAGAAGGACCCGCGGCTGCGACGGAGGGGAGGAACGCTCCGTTCGAACCTCAACGCGTTGTTCAATGCTTCAAATGCAAAGAACCGGGTCATTTTGCGAATCAGTGCCCTAATCCAAGGGTTATCGGAGGCAATCAACAACCTCCAAGACAGCAAGGAAGAGCTTTTGCCATCACTTCTGCCGAAGTGAACCCCGACAACGAAGTGGTGACAGGTACGCTAGTTATTCATTCAAGAATAGCGAACGTACTTTTTGATTCAGGTTCTACGCATTCTTTTATATCTCAAAAGTTTAGTAGAACAATCCCTGCACCACCACAAATCCTGGAAGTAAAGATGTCGGTGAGTACGGCAAATGGGGCAATCATTGCATCCCATGAGTATAAGTCCTCCCCTGTTATAATCTGTGGATTGAATTTCCCGGCGAACCTCGTCATACTCCCTTTGGTGGAATTTGATGCAATTCTTGGCATGGATTGGCTTTCCTTATATAGAGCCAACATAAATTGTCGGGAGAGGGAAATCACACTCCATATGGAGAATCGACCCCCGATTCTTTACAAGTGTCAGGAGGAAGATGAATCTCCTTTAGCTCCATCATCTCAAGCATGGATATTACTGCCTTATGAGCACGCATATCTGGCTCAGATGATTGAGTCCAAGGAAGAAACCACCCTTGAAGAAATGCCTATTGTGAGGGAATTCGCTGAAGTATTTCCCGAGGAACTTCCTGGTCTTCCTCCAAGAAGAGATGTTGAGTTCTCAATTGAACTTATACCTGGGGCGCTACCAATATCCAAGACTCCATATAGAATGGCTGTGGTTGAGCTTGAAGAACTGAAGAAACAACTACAGGAGAATCTGGATAAAGGGTTTATACGCCCAAGTGCATCACCATGGGGTGCACCAGTCCTCTTCGTCAAGAAGAAGGATGGGTCAATGCGGCTTTGCATCGATTATCGTGAACTTAACAAAATCACGATAAAGAACAAGTATCCTCTCCCAAGAATCGATGACTTGTTTGATCAGCTGCGTGGAGCTCAATACTTCTCCAAGGTCGACTTGCGGTCGGGATATTATCAAGTAAGGGTGAAGAAGGAAGATATCCCCAAAACTGCTTTTCGTACAAGGTACGGGCACTATGAATTCATAGTAATGCCTTTTGGACTCACCAATGCTCCAGAAATATTCATGGACTTGATGAATAGAGTCTTTAGAGATTACCTAGATAAATTTGTGGTAGTCTTTATAGATGATATTCTGATATACTCCAAAACCAAGAAGGACCATGAGGAGCATTTAAGAACTGTACTGGAGACTTTGCGCAAGGAGAAGCTCTATGCCAAGTACAGCAAGTGTGAGTTCTGGTTGAAGGAGGTCTCATTCTTGGGCCATATCATCACAAGCAACGGGATATCTGTGGACCCCTCCAAAACAGATGCAATTGAGGGATGGCCGAGGCCAACATCGGTAACTGATATCCGTAGCTTCTTGGGGTTAGCTGGATATTATCGACGATTTGTGAGAAACTTCTCACGATTGTCCAACCCTCTTACCAAGCTAACTCGAAAGGGAGTAAAGTTTTCTTGGAGTGATGAATGTGAAGAAAGCTTCAAGGAGTTGAAAAGGAGGCTTATCACTGCACCTGTGCTCACTTTACCCACAAGTGGGGAACTTTTTGTGGTATTCAGTGATGCTTCGAAGAAGGGCTTAGGATGTGTGCTAATGCAGAATGATAAAGTGATATCCTATGCCTCAAGGCAGTTGAAAATCCATGAGCGAAACTATCCAACGCATGATCTGGAGTTGGCGGCGGTGATCTTTGCCTTGAAAATCTGGCGGCATTATCTCTATGGAGAGAAATGTGAGATATATACTGACCACAAAAGTCTTAAATATATATTCACACAGAAAGAGCTTAATATGCGCCAGAGAAGATGGATAGAGCTCATCAAGGATTATGACTGTTCAATACATTACCACCCTGGGAAGGCGAACAAGGTGGCGGATGCCCTAAGTAGAAAGGATCCAGCAATTCTATCAATGATGAGAATTGAGAAGGATCCAATCTTCTTAGACTTGATGAAGATGGACGTGGGAATCATAAAGAAGGGAACATCACCAATCCTTTCACAAATGATTGCTCAACCATCTCTTTTGGAAAGGTTAAAGGATGCTCAAAAGGATGATGCGAGAATCCAAGAAAAAGTGGAAGCTATCAAAAAGGGAAAATCCTCAGAGTTTAATGTTAATGAAGAAGGAATTGTGCGGTTTGGGAAAAGACTATGTGTCCCATCAAGTTCGGAGCTGAAGAAGGAACTTTTGGATGATGCACATAGTTCAAATTTCTCTATTCACCCAGGGAGCACAAAGATGTATCGAGATCTCCGAGAAAACTTTTGGTGGGATAATATGAAGAAGGAGATCGCTGAATATACATCAAAGTGCCTGGTGTGTCAGAAAGTGAAGGCAGAAAGGCAGAAGTCTAAGGGGATGATGCAACCATTGCCCATACCAGAATGGAAATGGGAGAACATCACCATGGACTTCGTCACTGGACTTCCAAGGACATCCAAAAGCAACAATGCAATCTGGGTTATTGTGGATCGTCTTACAAAGACTGCACACTTCATTGCTATTCGAGAGGATTTCTCTTTGGATCAACTGGCACGGATATATATCAGGGAAGTGGTACGGTTGCATGGAGTACCACTATCTATTGTGTCGGATCGAGATCCAAGATTTACCTCTAAGTTTTGGAAGAGTCTTCAACATGCTCTGAATACTGAACTGAACTTCAGTACGGCCTATCATCCTCAAACTGATGGCCAATCCGAGCGGACTATCCAAACACTTGAGGATATGTTGAGAGCGTGCTCAATGGACTTTAAAGGAGGATGGGATCAACATCTTCCTCTAGTTGAGTTCTCTTATAATAATAGTTTCCACTCGAGCATCCAAATGGCACCATATGAAGCCCTGTATGGGAAAAGGTGTAGAACACCGGCATGTTGGGATGAGGTCGGTGAACGTAAGCTGCTTGGACCAGAAATGGTCGAAGAAATGGTGGAGAAGGTGAAAACCATTCAGCAGCATATCAAGGCAGCCCAAAGTCGACAGAAGAGTTATGCAGATAATCGTCGACGAGATCTTGAGTTTAAAGTCGGAGACATGGTGTTTTTACGCATATCTCCGTGGAAGAAGGTCATGAGGTTTGGAAAGAAAGGGAAGTTCAGTCCAAGGTACATCGGCCCCTTCGAGATTCTTGATCGTGTTGGGGCTGTGGCCTATCGACTAGCACTTCCACCTACTATGGCCAAGGTGCATGATGTCTTCCATGTATCCCTCTTAAGGAAGTACATACCAGACCCTTCACATGTACTCTCTTCCGAGGTGGTACAATTAGAAGATGATCTTTCTTATGAGGAGCAACCAGTGAAGATCTTGGATCGTAGAGAAAAAGTTCTACGAAATAAGACAATGCCCCTCGTCAAGGTGTTGTGGAGAAACCACAAGTTTGAAGAAGCAACTTGGGAGTTGGAGGATATGATGAAGCTAAGTTACCCACATTTGTTTTAGTGTGGGAAAAGGAAAATTTCGAGGGCGAAATTTCTTAAGGGGGGAATGTTGTAACGACCCAAAGTTTCATTAATGGAAAATCCCTCTTGATCCAGTTAAATGTTTCTTTATGAAAAATGTTTTTATAAGATGTCAACTTCTTTAAGTTTTACGTTAAGATTTGTGACCGTTACTTTTATAGCCGTTGAACAGTGATCGTCTGGGTAGTTTAAATATAAGGCTTTAACGAACCAATTTTCTACTCAGACAAAGGAAGCGATGGCCTCATCCAGTAGAATTGCCCCTTACGAAGCCCATTTGTCGGAGCTCGGAAAGGAGGTGGCGTCTTTGGGCTTTGCCCTTGACCAAGCCCAAGCTGAGCTTCATCAAGTCAAGCTCGAACGTGATCGTCTACGGGAAAAATGGAAGTTGATAGAGATCACCACTCGAGCGATGTTATCCGAGCAACCCCAAGAGTCTGTCACCATCGCACACCTTACCCTTAGGTCTTATGCGGCTATTTTAAGGGGTTATGTAACAAATAAGTAGCACCATGTTCATGTACATTATTTTTTTGTATATAATAATAAATATAATTTCTAGTCATTTTTGATGCATTGTAATTAGTTTTTAAAGTACAAATAATGTTTTTAGTTATTATTTAATTAAGAATTATATGTTATTAAATTAAAGGATTTTTGAATTAAATAATATTTTAATAAAATATTATTATTAATATTAAATTAATTTTTATTAAATATAAATGATCTTATAATTTTATGAATGCAATTAAAATTTTTATTAAGGTTTGAAAGCCATTTCTGTCAAAACCCGTGAAATTTTTATAAATGTCGGTTTTTATTTTAAAAGTGAAAATTCACATATTTAGAAAATTATTTAGATAAAATAAATATTATTTTTGGAATCAGGACGTCGAAATTATCCAACGGTGAATTTTTCATAATTTTCTGAGACAGTCAAATTTTTGGGTAAAAATTAAATACCATTTATATATATAATGTGTTTTATGACATCATAATGACCCAATGGTGATGTAATAAAATACCATAATCCATATGTTCGGCCAATATATGTTTTATCATTAAAATAATGAGGTTTTGGGTTTGTTTGACTCACTTTTCAAAGCATTAATGGAGCCCTCAAGACTTATTCAACACTTTGCCTTTTTAAATTAATTTCCATGGGAGTGTGACTCACCTCCACATAAGCAACCCTAATTTTTTAATAAGTTCGGACCTTGGACTTGTAAAATATTGTTTTCATCTTTCCTTTTCCAGAAACCATGGGCAAATACCATGGGATGGTTTGTGGTTTGGATTATTTTAATATAAGGGGTCCCAAACCTAAATATTAAAGAATTCTCTCACCTTTCCTATATAAACCCACCCAAGATCCCACTTCCTCCTCACTCAAAGCCCTTTAAGTTAGTCCAACCTCTTCCCTACTCTCTCTAGGATCCTCTCAAGGTGCCCCAAGCTCCCAAGAAGCCTCTCACAAGCCTCTCTCTAGCCTTTGGAAGCACACTTCCAAGTAAGGGTTTTTTCTTCCTTTCTCATTTTTGTCAATTTTCTTTAAGTTGTATTGCCCTTTTAATTTCATTTATGAATGTTGGGGTATGGTTTCGCACCTCTCCCATACTTCCCTCTTATTTTTTGAATGATGGGAGACCCCTTTCTCTCTCATTAAATGCCTCCCATGTACACCCGTTACTATGCCGAAATTCCGAAAGGAACTTCTCTCTCTTCTTTTACATTCAAGCAATACTTTTGTATCATGAATCTAAATTCCATTTCTATTGTTGGGACATGTATATATATAATATCCTTACTGTCCATTACATGTAAATATGATGAGGAACCCCTTTCTCTCTCATCAACCTTTTTTATGAATTCTTATGTCACGCCGTTACGCTGCTGAAATCGCACCAATTTTCTAAGCCAATGTCTTTGTGTAGTGAATACCATGCCCATTTCTCCATCAAGGGTATTCACCTTTATGCACATATACGTATTGATTGTAAAGTTCCATGTATGAATTCCACATTCCTTTATCGTGGAATAAATGATTATGTTTTATGAATCTATGTTTTATGATCCATGTGGCACACTTATGCATGAAATGAAATGTTTAAGAAGGGTGCGCCCTTTATAGCGCTCCAATGCATTGGGTATAGTATAGTATCATGATACGTCATGTGCAATGAGTGTTGACTCATGCTAATTCAAGTGCAACGAGGGTTTACTCGTGCTTCAAGTGCAATGAGGGTTTACTCATGCTCCATGTGCAATGAGCCTTGGCTCATGCTAATTCAATGTTAAGTGTTGTTGCCACATTTCCATGTTATGATTATCATGCTTTATCATGCCTTTATGTTCATGTCTCTCTTATGCTCTATTGATATGCCTATTGCCTAACATGTATTGTACTCCTCATGTTATTCATTATGTACTCCCTTACTGGGCTTTATAGCTCACCCTTTTCTTATGCATGTCCTCAGGTTATCCCATGCAATGCTAAGAACGAAGGAATGTAGTGGTCATGTAAAGGAAGTTTTCAATAAGGATGTTGTATTTCAAGTTTAAAGTTTTTATGTAATGATCCTAAGCCCCAAAGACACTAAACCTCTTGATCTTCTTTGTTGTATCAAGTGAAGTTTTATGTAATAAAGCATGTTTAAGTTGTAATAAAAAGCTGGGTTGTTATAAATTCATTTATGCTCCATATCATACATGGCCACCAAAATCATCGATGCATGTCATAGAACATCTTCATGGTTCTAGGGTGCACTTCCTATTTAGAATTATAGAAATACCCCCTAACATATTTTCTCACAGGTAAAGGTACAACGTACTGGTTCGGGAAACAAAGAATACCCTTCGTGTAGAATGACTATTCAACCAAAGTCTCCCCACCATAAAGAGAGTCTCTAATGATTTGAAACTCATAATCAAGATATTTTTCATGAAGAATTGTCTCGAGAAGAGTGGAGATCAAATTAATACTAACCAAAACAACCTCATCCATCAGTTCCGGAAAAAATATGTGCAATAGTAAAAAAAGATCCATCAAGTTTCACTCTTTTGATGATTCTTTCATGTACTGGTTTGGAAGTTTCCTTCTCAAATAATTTGTGATGACATTCCGTTTCTCCAGGGTATAGATAATTCCAAAGTCAAAAGACTAAAGAAACTCCACCAAATTCCTCTGGTGAAGATTAAAGGTCATGGGTCTTATAGTTCTTCTCATGTTTCCTATGATTTTGAGATTTATAAGCAATGATGTGATCACCCAACATAAGAACATATCCCAATCCATAACCTGATGTGTCATAGAAGACCACAGAGCCCTGCCCAACCTCTGGGAGAGTAAACACAGGTGCATTAGTCAAAAGATGTTTTAACTCAACAAAAGAACTCTGAAATTTCTCATCCTAAGAAAAATTTACTCCCTTTCAAGTTTGAGAAGTCACCAGAGAAGAAACCTTTGAGAAATCCTTTGCAAATCAATGATAATATCCAGTTAAACCCAAAAAGCTGTGAATCTTGAAAATATTTCACGGTTGCACCCATTTCATAATAGATTCCTCCTTTTTAGGATCAATTGAAATAACAGGTTTTGACACCAGATGTCCCAAGAACTTCACTTCCCAAATCTAGAAATTTCATTTTGATAGATTGGAATGAATTTGATGATTTCTCAACAATTCCATAACTACTCTCAGATGACACACATGATCCTCCTCATAATTAGAGAAACAAGGATTTCATCCAAAAATACCACCCAAAAAGTATCAAGATATGTGTGGAAGATCCTATTAATCATGTAAATAAAGACTATAAGATCATTGGTTAGACCAAATGGAATGAAACGTTACTCATATTGGTTGAAACTACTCCAGAAGGTGGTTTTATAAATGTCAGAATATTTTATTCTTAGTTTATGATAACCAGATCGAATATCAATCATTGAAAACCATTTAACCCATTTTAACTAATCAAAAAGTTCATCAATTCATGGAAAAGAATACTTGTTCTTTACTATAACTCTATTGAGTTTTTGATGATCAACACAAAGGCAAAGTGACCCATCTTCATTCTTTGTAAAGAGAATTGATGTCACCCAAGGTGGAACGCTCGGTCTTATGGATACTTTCTCTAAAAGATCATACATCTAAGTCTTCAACTCTTTAATTTCATATGGTTCCATGAGGTAATAAGGAATAGATATTGGCTGAGTACTAGGTACTAAATCTCAGTGGAAAAATCTACCACCCTTACTAGTGGAAAATTGGAGAAGTTAGAAAGAAAAACACCAGGAAACTCGATGATAACTGAAGGGAGATCATCACTCATGGATTATCACTCCAGATCAAAAGAGAACACAGATATCACTTTCCCTAACTCTAGATCAGAACGTCTGACTCTACTCGACCTTGGATCCCATTCTCCTTAACAAATACAGCACACCCCATCAGGAGTAGTAAATGAGACCCGTCGAAAATAGAAATCAATTCAGGATTTATTAGAAATCAGCCAATCCATCCTGAATACGACTTCAAGAGGTTTCATATCGAGAACTAGAAAATACTAATAAATATTGATCTTTGATAAAGAGAACACACGTATGGGACAAGGGAGACCATGCTATATCTTTGCTCTAAGGGGTGTAGTAATATCCATCATATAAGATATAAACTCCATAAGAATATTTAGAAAACTCACAATATGGTTTTAAATGAGTAGATGAGATGCACCTATATAAAATAATGCAGTCACTAATGATGAAGCAGTAGTGATGGTACCTCTCACAGTCACCGGACCCATATCTACTTCCTATGGATACTCTTCCACTGCATGAAGAATGTTCATTTCAGATGTTTGTGGCTTGAACCCCTTAGTCCTTGAATCATTTGATTACACTGTAGTAATATTTGGTGTATATGATCTTGTTCCACTATGGGGAGTATAATAGATGTGAAAGAACTACTTCATGTGACCTGAGCATCCAAAGGAACCACATAACTTGGGTACCTCAATTAAAACCCATTTTTAATTCCCTACTTTTCCACACTAGTATAAAATCAAAAGGCCTCTTACATGAACGTTAGGAGGTCTATAATAACCCTACTATTGAGAACCCCCATGAAAATCATCATAGTTCCTATTTCCTTTTAAGGAACTCATAGAACTATAACTAGGAGAAAAAGGAACTCCCATTAATCCTGACTTTCTAGCTAGGTCCATTTCAACCATTAGTGCTCTATATAACACATCATCATAAGAAGGAATATTCAGAAAGAAAATGTAGGAATTAATATTAGATAAAAGTCCCATATCTAAATTTCTAGTCTTCATCTTATCATTCGATATTATCTCAAGTGAGAATTGCACAAGCTCATCAAAGAAATTTGATTATTCTGTCATGGTCCTGTCATCTTACTCGATTTTAAAAAACACTATAGCCTGGGACAACACCATCAGCTCTGTATATAAATGGTTATGAAAATAGATTTAAATTCATTTAACTCTAATCCCTTATGCTTCTTCTCCATAACCATCACGTCCCACCATCTCTAGCTAGGTCCCTCTAGCTTGAAGGTGGAACATTTCACATTGATTTCATCAGGTGTTTCAAAGAACGAAAAAAAAAGATCAATGCTTTTGAACCAATCCTCAGCCTTTTGAAGATTTTTTGATCCTTAGAACACTGGTGGATTTTGGATAAGGAACAACTGACCATGAATCTTGAATTCATCCCTCTAAAGTTCCGCAACTAAATCATGAACCGGAATGGTTGCAGGTGTCTATCTCATATCTTGGACAACATGCACAACAACTTTAACCATATTTTGGTCTGTGGGAGAATTTTATTAATATGGTTCATCAAAATCATCCTCCTAGATATGATTCACACATCTTCTCAGAGGCACAATGCTTCAAAACATTAGAAAACAACATTGAAGATGTCAGAATAGTTACACAGAACAACACTCAAATAATAAAAATAGGGGAAATTAATCCCAATAGGTAGATAAATAAGATTTGGATTTAAACCACCCAAATCAAAAGGAGGGAAAATACTAGATATAATCCTCAAGGAATCTTTCCCAAATGACCCCTAGTGACCTAAGGCTCATCACGATGAGATATGTCCAGGTAATCACTCACAAATACCTCCTATGTCCCAAAAATATTACAAAACTACATATTGACATCAAGTTAGGATACTTAACTCGCACCTTTGATACTACTTTTTTCACAAACCATCCTAGATACCCTAATACTCTAATACCTAAGATGACACTAAAATAGCCTGAAGGGAAATCCCAATCCCCATGGGTCAGTTACTAGCACCTAACATTATACAAGATAAAGGTTGTAATGGTTTTTTTACACAAACAGTGGAAGAAAAACATACAAGTTAGTATGCTCAAAATAAAACTCTATAGGGAAAATAGTACAAGAATACAAATAGGCATATAAACCTAAAGTACAACAAAAAAGTACTAGAAAAAGAAATATAACAACCTAATCCCCAATGGAAATAACACTTCAATCGCATAGTTCAACAACCACCACCTCCAAGATGTGCTTTTCCCTTGCTCGAACTTGGCAGAAGGAAATTGACAAACACTTGAATTCACAGGTAGGGTGTGGTCTAAAATCCCAGTAAGTTCTCACCAAGTATTCCATAATAAGATTCCACATTAATTAACCTAATAACACTTTAAATTTTAAATAAAAAAGGCATGATAGTACAAAATAATATTTAAAAAAAATCATGCTTTACATTTCAATTAACAATTTTTTTTTCAAACAATGACTTAATAAACATTTTATTTAAAATAGTTTATATAAATTCACAATCCATATGTAAAATAGTTTAAAATAATGAAATATATCAAAATAATCAAAAAATAGAAACATGGTCATATTCAAAGAGGTACGATAGTTCTAGGTTATTATATCCTCACACACTCTAATAGGTGATCAAAGTTGTATGTACACACACATCCCTCAAACATTGGTCAAAGAGGATGCATCACTATACCATCAGGGATGTGACCTACTGCACTATGATTTGTTAGAGTTGTAAAATTTCAATATAGTGTTGTCCCAAATAAATCATTAACTGACTATGTTTGGATGTGATCAAACAACAATAAATAACATATAGTTTATCTAAAAACTGTTAAAAATACAATTAACCCATTTCCCATTTCAATATGTCAATTTTCATTTAAAACCAAAATAGATTTTTAATTAATTCATGTCTTTTCCAAGATAAAAACAACTATCTTATCAAAAAAAGTAATCCAAATTTATCAAATAAAAATTTGAAAACAATTTCACAATTTAATTCCACAATTTCCATACAATTCCACAATCACACTCCAATTCATTGGAATTGGGGGTTTCCCCCAAAATTTCATTCCAAAGTAAATTAAAATACCAATTTGATATGAATTGGATTTTTCATAATCCAATTGGAAGCAATTTAATTTAAATCAAGAAATTTAGGGTTAAATCAATTGGACAATTTTAAATGGAACCACCTACTAAAACAAAGAGATCACGGCTCACAATGAATACAGTGGGAAACTCCAATGAAGAATGTTATTAATGGAGATTCGAGAATAAAAACTATATTCAAGATCTAAAAAAAGGATATTAGATCCTCCAATAACATAGAGATCTATCGAACCCTAAGGATGAGAGAGGAAGAGAGTGGGGGATAAGGAATAGGGAAATAATTCCTACTGGGAAAGGATAGAAAAATGATCATCCTACTCTCATCCACTATATAGAGGCCTTTTAGGAGCCAAAATTAGTTCTTGGGAGATCCAAATACCTAGGAAATCTTACAACCCAAAGTTAGGGATGATTCGGGGTCTAAATGGGGGTTCAGAAAATTTTTAAAGAATTTTTAGAATAATTAAATCTCATTTGCACGGTTAGCTGGGAAGGTCTACATGGCTTGAAAAACTGTGAACCCTAACCATGAACCCTTACTATGAGGCCACATGGTTTCTATACTGTGGGATCATAATTTGATAAACTATTCACCAAACATGAAAAACCCAACTTCCTAGGTTTGCACGATTTTCACTAGTAGGGCGCACGGTTTGGGAAAATCGTGCGTCAACTGTGCAACATCCCAAGAGCCTTCTAAAATTTTAAAAAATTTACCAAAATCACCCCTAAACAGGACCCTCAAAGGAATGTAAAAAATAGGGGTTGAGGAGTACCTAAAAGTATAAACATGATGTTATAGAGTGGGTAATAGTTTGTGGTCAGTCATCTATCCTCCCACCAGGATGTTTGAGAAAGCACCAATCTCTGACACCATCCCATTGAAAAATCATGGCCACTTCTATTAGAGAGGTAGGGATCCAGTTCTTCCTACTAGAGAATCTTTTTCACCTCCTCCTCGCTCATTATCCTCCCCCGGATCTATGAACCTTACCATATGTTATCTGCTACTATACCTATAATGACTATGTTGTCGAGGCCATCGATCCATCTGCCAATGACAATGATTTAAAAATAATTAGATTCATGGAGTGAATACCTTAGAAGACATCAATGAGCAGTAATACCATCCCGAACTAGTGGTGGATGAAAATTAATTCCTTTCACTGGATGTATTCACCGTCTAGGAACATTGTACCCACTAGTGGATCCCATAGGAGGTCGAGGGACCTCAGAAGAATCAAATTTCCTTCTCTATTGGTGCTGATGATCCCCATGATCATTCCCTTCCGAATTTCCAGGATGATACCCCTCAATATGGGTTCCACATAGTTTGAAATATTCATCCGGTTTCGGATTCAGAACTTTGACTTTTCTTCCCCAACATCGGAGTTCTCTTCGCCAGCGTCGATGGAGAGTAGGATCTCCTGACTCTCATCCAGGGTCACAGAATTAGCCATCAGAGGAGATAAAATGCGGAATCTCCCTAGAGTAGCAGGTCACCCAAGAGTGGAAATTTTGTAGTATGAATGGTAATATTATTACTTGTGAAGGTATGTGATGGGGATGAGTTCTATAACGACCCATACTTTACATACATTGTTAATACTTCAAAATTGAAGCACGCTTATTACAACATATGACAAAACCACAAAGGACCATATAGGTATAGTATCTTTAGAAACTGGGAAACATAAACAACTGGTTCATAAATCTTTTACAGTGTCTCCCATTTATTTCATCATATCTAGGGTCCCTTTTAGCATATTCTACTTAATATCCATCTTCCTGGCCTGGGGAAAAGAAAACAAACAAAAAAGGGTGAGCTCAAATGCTCAGCAAGGGCAAATAAAGGAAATAAAAATCATATCATATCTTTTTGAAAATCATAACCTGCAAAAGAGATCATAATATCTTAACATGGAATAAATCATAGAAGTGAAAATGAGATCCCCATAATCATAAAATAAAACTTAAAACTTTGTTGCGTGCACACATAATCATGGAAAATCATTTCTTGTTAGTCATGACTCATTGCCAAGAACATCTTAGTGGACAAATTCCATTTCTGAACCGAGTTCACTCCTCGTTTCAGTCCTGTGTCACTAAACAGAAATAACCTTCCATTCCAGCCATTTCTATCTCATGAGATATAAAATCTTTACCCAATGCATTGGACGGAGATATAGGTCCCACTCATCTCATAATGATACCATTATTATGTGTGCCACAAAATCATAAACCATACATAATAGCATAACCCATGTAATAAAAATGGGATTCTTAAACATCATGAAATCATAAAACAATTCATATAAGATAAAGTAATTCATAAAAAATATTTCCATCACAACATAATCAAATCCATGTAATAATAGGGATAGAAACAGAACCCTTTATTATCTTAGATGGAAAATAATTTTGATAAAACACTTGAACTCCATTCTTGAGGAAAATATCCTTTCTACTTCAAAAACACTTTTCATTTCTTAACATGTCATAAAATTATAACTAAAAGAAGTTTATTAAAAATAAACTTGAAAACTTGTAAATGAAGCTTCTTGGAAATAATGTTTTAAAAATCCATTCATGTCGTATAAGTTAAAAGAACATTCTTCGTACTTTTGTCGGAAAAGTCAAAAAGTACCTCGTACGAAAAACGACAAAGGATTCCTTTCATATCTTTTACTAAAAACTCACCAAAGGGTAAAATTGGATTTAAACAATTGTAGGTGGATGGAAATAACATTACATATTGAGGAAACATGGATGTGGATGATAAAATACACCCCAGTAAATACCAAAGTATAAGCAATCTCGGATAAAAATGAGATTGTGATATTTCCCTTACCTTTGGTCCGATTTGCTTTGTACGTGTCCGAAGCTCCTGTATAATGGTTTAAATAATGTTATTGACTTATTCTAGAATCATACATATTGATATGATATCATATATGGTCATATCCTTAGCTTCTTATTAGTAATATTTCATTGTTACTTGTTACTCGGGTCTTTATTGCCTTTTGTTCTTATGCGTGTTTTGCCGAATAAATTCTTATTCTTCTTTTAAAGTTATAGATAACTTATATCCAGAATGGTATTAGTGTAAAATATATCATATTTATTCATTCAATTCATTTATATAATTACTATGTAATGATGATCATGTAGAATGAGTTGCATCACATCGTGGAGACGGTATTCCGTACGTACGCACGAGCGATGATATTGTTCCCATGATCGTGGAATTGTATTTAAGTGTATTTATATTATTTCAGTATAAATATCACTTTATAATAATCATATATAGTTACTCATTACACCATTATACCCATCCTTGTAAGGTGATGGTGGAAAATAGATTACACCACGGCGTGGAGACGGTATTCCGTACGTACGCACGCGCGGTGATTTCATTTTTCCGTAGGATGGATAGAAGGTGAATTAGGGTTGTTTCATATTTATAATAACATATCAGTATGTAAGTAATACTGATTTTATTACTTTATCATGAAACAACTAAAGAAGAAGAAGTTGAAGAGAAAGAAATTGAAAAGATCGGTAATGGATATTACCTCTTCTTTGAAACGCCTCTTTGAATCCTCCACTTAGGGAACTAAGATTGGTCTTTGAAGAAGACCAGGACCTCTAGGATTATTCTAGGGAAGTGGAGAAGGGATTTTGTCAGGGGTTGGCCGAGCTTGAGTGCTCAAATTGGTGTGTGGAGAAGGGGGAGGAGATGCCCTTTTATAAGGGAGGAGAGGGGCACCTTAGGAATATCTCAAAATATTATTTTATATTAAAGTCAAAATCGGTTTATAATGGTTACAAAGGGTCTTATTTCGAAGTTAAAGTGGGTATGGGTCGAAATCCTATCAACCAATAGGATTTAGACAAGTTTAGGTTATTATTTTAACCTTATCAATTAGATTTAACTCTAAGTTAAATAATTTAACTTTTACCATGACTTTTTGTTTTCTTACACTATATGGTTAATAAACTTACTATAACATACCAAACGAACCCCAAGTTGTTTATTATTAATATATATATCCTTATCTAAGTAATTTGGCCGAACCTTATATTTTTAGGAATAAAATAACAATTAATAATATAATATTTTATTTAAAAACTATTTTGTGTCAATTTTGACACTATTTGATATATGATTTTTTTGAAAGTCATAACAGAATTATATGTTCGAACCAAGTTGATTAAATAAACACTAATATATCATAGTAACCTAAAAAATTAGTTGAATTCATAAAAAGTCTCAAATTACATTTATTTGAGCATTTATAACATCAATTATGTTAACATTTCCTTAAAAGGGTAATTACTGCATCATCGTTGTGTCATAAATAAATTAATTTATTTAAAGTCTAAAAATTGTAAATAAAATATAATTATGTAGGAAATATTTTTATCTTTCTAATGAATATTTATAGTAGAATTTATCTTATGTATAACCCCATATTAAAAATGTTTTAGTTATTAAACTTTGATTTTAACTATTTTAACTATTCATTAAATAAAATAATATTAAATGTCATAATCTAATCCAAGTGGACCTAAATGGTCATATTATATTCATAAGGTTGTTTTTGGTCGAATTACACTTATCCAATAGAATTAGGACATGTGTTAGGGTAATAGTAATATCATATTTACCCTTAGTTACCCTATTTACTATTAACCGCGGTAAAAAAAGTAAAAAGTTACTATTCACCAAAAAATTATTTTTATCTCATTGAACCACATTTTACTTACTGATATCAACCGTGTCTGTCGGATTTTCGAAATTCCATTCACAGAAGCGGTAAAATTAAGTTTTATGCAAAATTCAGTTTTTAACCTACCACTTAGTGGTTTCACTATTCATCAAAAATTGAAAGTTTTCAGAAAAATACCAAAATTTCACCCTAGGATAATTTCGGTATTCCGAATCCAAAAATGAAGTCCATTTTGAAAAATAAAATTTATGAAATTTCAAAAAGTGGTTATTACTATTCATAACGGCTAGTTTTAATAATATTTTAATAGCATATCGTTGTTTAGTGAAACTCAGTATTGCGTACAACGCAAGCTATCGAGGAAGGTCGCGATTGCGTGTAAAGTAAGTCAAGATAGTTTGTAGTGAAAGATTCCTTTGATGATATATATATAACATAAAAACAAAATATTACTCATAAAAATCTCGGGTGTTACATTCTACCCCCCTTAAAAAGAATTTTGCCCTCGAAATTCGTCACTTTGTAACAAACAGATGAGGATACTTCTCCCTCATCATATCCTCAAGCTCCCATGTAGCTTCTTTAAGTTGGTGGTTCCTCCATAAAACTTTCACCAATTGAGTGGTCTTGTTTCGTAGGACTTTTTCGCTACGATCCAGAATCTCTATCAGTTGTTCTTCATAAGAAAGATCTTTCTCCAGCGGTACAACTTCTGAGCTGAGTACATGTGAAGGATTAGGTATGTACTTTCTCATGAGAGATACATGGAACACATCGTGAACTTGAGAGAGATTCAGTGGAAGCGCCAATCGGTAAGCTACCTTTCCAACACGATCCAGTATTTCGAAAGGACCGATATATCTAGGGCTCAACTTCCCCTTCATTCCAAATCTCATAACCCTCTTCCAGGGAGATATTCGTAAGAACACTTTATCACCCACTTCAAACTCTAGGTCTTTTCTTCGGTTGTCGGCATAACTTTTCTGTCGACTCTGAGCTCCTCTTATGTGTTGTTGAATAGATCTGACCTTTTCTGCCATTTCATCAACGAGATCAGGTCCTAATAACTTTCTTTCCCCAAATTCATCCCAGCAAGTTGGAGTCCTGCATTTCTTTCCATAGAGAGCTTCATAAGGAGCCATCTGAATACTGGAGTGAAAGATATTATTATAAGAAAATTCCACCAAAGGTAGGTGTTGATCCCAACCTCCTTTGAAATCCATAGAGCAAGCTCTCAACATATCTTCTAGGATTTGAATTGTTCTCTCAGACTGACCGTCTGTCTGAGGATGATAAGCAGTGCTGAAACTCAACTCTATATCCAGAGTATGCTGAAGACTTCGCCAGAACTTCGAGGTAAATCTCGGATCCCGATCAGATATAATAGAAAGTGGTACTCCATGCAATCTTACCACTTCCTTTACATATATCCTGGAAAGCTGATCTAGAGAGAAATTCTCTCTAATAGCAATGAAGTGTGCAGACTTTGTAAGACGATCAACTATGACCCAGATAGCATTATTGCCTTTGGATGTTTTAGGAAGTCCTGTGAAAAAGTCCATAGTGATGTTTTCCCATTTCCATTCGGGTATGGGTAATGGTTGTAACATCCCCCACTACTGGAAATGCTGTTTTTTCCAACAAGTGTTTACCAATGGTTTGCTAAAACCATTGGGCTTGAAGGATTGAGAAAGCCTTTCCCAACAGTTCATTGAAACCGTTGGGAAAAGCCTCCCCTTTGCCCATTGGTAAAGGGGTGTGTTAATCACCTTTTGCCAACGGTTCAAAGAACCATTGGGAAAGGGTCACCCCTTTGCCAACGGTTTCCTCAAACCGTTAGCAAAGGGGTCCTTAGCATCTCTTTCCCAACGGTTCTTTAAAACCGTTGGGAATTATTTCCCCCAAATCCAGCCGTGTGGCTGCTCTCCCCCATTCACACAGAACCTAATTTCATCCGCTCCACCGCTCTCCTCTCGCGAAATCCCCTATCTGAAGAGGTGAAAACCATCTGAAATCAGGTATCTTTTCATTTATACACATATACTTCCTTATTTTTATTGTTATTGCTTTAGTATTTTAGTTTTAAGTTATCAATCCACCTCCAGCTCTCTGCTGCTCTCCAAATCCCCCATCCGAATAGGTGAAAATCCATTTGAATCATCTCAAATCAAGTAATTTTTTCTTTATACACATATGGTACATTGTTTTTATTGTTATTGATCTAATATTTTATTTTTAAGTTTGGATTTTGATTTGATTTCACCGTGTAAAATAGGGAAATGAATAAATATTTTGTTAATTAATTAGTTTCCCCTGGAATATCAGTTGTGTTATAATGTCCATGCTAAATAAAGGGGTAATGTAATAAAAGACCTTGAATAAATAAATTGTGGAAATTGGGGTATGTTGCCTCTATGAGAGGTTTTTTGTTGTGTTTCATTGTATGTTGTAGGCTGTTTTATGGGGATTGAGGTGACCAGTTGGGCTTTGTGATATGTGGGGTTGTAATGTGATGGTTAGTGGGCATAGATGTGTCATGTGAAGTTGTATGATAGTGATGATGTGTGGTGGTGTTGTGTCGTGCAGAGGTGTTGTGTGATGAAGTTGTGGTGTATAATGTGGTGAGGTGGTTTTGGTTGTGTGGTGGTTTGTGATGTGGAATATTTTTATTGTGATATGTGGTTGTTTTGGTGAGATGGTTGGTCGATGTAACATGGTGTCGATGGTTATTGTGAGATGGTGAGTTGTTGTGCGGTGGTTTTATTAGTTTCCTGGTTATCTATGGAATAAATTATGCTGTTAAAACAAAAAAACAAGATATTAAATAAATGAGATGGAATAGAAATGGATGTGTGGTAAATGGATTTAATTAATTTAACATTAAATGAATGGACAATGTAAGTGTGAATGAAGTGGCTTATAAATGAATGTGAGAAATGCTATGTGTCTTGTGTAGTGGTGGTGTGGTTTATGTGTTTTATGGTAGTAGTGAAGTGTGTGATTATGTAGTTAATGTGAACCCATAGGTTGAGTATTTTGTGCTATCTATATATCAGGTATTTTTATGTTATTTCTACACATTCCAGGGGGTGGTATGTCTAGGTGGTGGTGGTGGGGTTGCAGGGGAGGGGTGTGGGCTGTTTGGGAGAGTGGGCGGGACTATCCAGGGGGGGTACGGGGTGTCCATGGGGGTACGGGGGTGGGAGGGCTGTCCACAAGGGTGGACGGGCTGTCCACGGGGGTGGTCGGGCTGTCAAGGAGGGGTGGGCGGGCTGTCCAGGCGGGGTGGGTGGGCTGGCCACGGGGGGTAGGTGTGTCCAGGGGGGTGGGCGGGCTATCCAAGGGGGTGGGGGCTGTCCATAGGGAGAAGGGGTGTCGAGGGGGGTGGGTGGGCTGTCCACGGGGGTGGTTGGGCTGTCTAGGGGGTAGGGGGTGTCTACGGGGGTGGGCGGGGTTGTCCAGGGGGTGTGGGCTGTCCTGGGGGTCTGGGTGGGGTGTCCTGGTGGGGGAGGGGTGTGTGGGGTGTCCAGGTGGGGTGGTATGTCTAGGTGGTGGTGGTGGGGTTGCAGGGAAGGGGGGTGTGGGCTGTTTGGGAGGGTGGGCGGGGCTATCCAGGGGGGTACGAGGTGTCCAGGGGGGTACGGGGGTGGGCGGGCTGTCCACAAGGGTGGACGGGCTGTCCACGGGGGTGGCCGAGCTGTCAAGGAGGGGTGGGCGGGCTGTCCAGGGGGGTGGGTGGGCTGGCCACAGGGGGTAGGGGTGTCCAGGGGGGTGGGCGGGCTATCCAAGGGGGTGGGGGGCTGTCCATAGGGAGAAGGGGTGTCGAGGGGGGTGGGTGGGCTGTCCACGGGGGTGGTTGGGCTGTCTAGGGGGTAGGGGGCGTCCACGGGGGTGGGTGGGTTGTCCACGGGGGTGGGCGGGGCTATCCACGGGGGTGGGAAAGTCTGTCCACGGGGGGTGGGCGAGGCTGTCCAGGGGGTGTGGGCTGTCCTGGGGGTCTGGGTGGTGTGTCCTGGTGGGGGAGGGGTGTGTGGGGTGTCCAGGGGGTTGGTATGTCTAGGTGGTGGTGGTGGGGTTGCAGGGGAGGGGGTGTGGGCTGTTTGGGAGGGTGGGTGGGGCTATCCCGGGGGGGTACGGGGTGTCCAGGGGGGTACGGGGGTGGGCGGGCTGTCCACAAGGGTGGACGGGCTATCCACGGGGGTGGTTGGGCTGTCAAGGAGGGGTGGGCGGGCTGTCCAGGGGGGTGGGTGGGCTGGCCACAGGGGGTAGGGGTGGGCTGGCCACAGGGGGTAGGGGTGTCCAGGGGGGTGTGCGGGCTATCCAAGGGGGTGGGGGCTGTCCATAGGGAGAAGGGGTGTCGAGGGGGGTGGGTGGGCTGTCCACGGGGGTGGTTGGGCTGTCTAGGGGGTAGGGGGTGTCCACGGGGGTGGGTGGGTTTTCCACGGGGGTGGGCGGGGCTGTCCATGAGGGTACCCTACTAATATGGTTATGGGATGAGGCATGCTCTGATGTGATAACACATTAAGTTCTTGTTGGTTTTACATTTTTTCAATAACACATTAGTATGTTTTTTTTCACATGTGTAGTTGATATCATGATTATTTTCTTCCTTTATCATTTACTTAAATGTATTCTCTATTAAAGTTCAATCCTATTGAATTGTTTATGACAAAATGACTTATATGAATTTTTTTACAGAATGGACAGAAGTTGGATGTATGAAACCAATCATATCTCAAGCGATTTTCAAAACAATTTGGAGAGCTTTATAGATTTTGCATTTCACAATGCTTCAGATAGTGGCCGCATACACTGCCCATGTTCCAATTGTGTTGGTAGACCTTGGTTGAGTCGTGAAGAAGTCAGCTACCACATAACCAAAAATGGTTTTCAAGCAAACTACTTTGTGTGGTATCACAATGGGGAGAAAATGAAATCTCAAATTTGTGATGATCGAAATGAAAGGACCGGAATGGAGAATTTGTTAGATGATCGTTTCCATTTATTCGTCATCATGAAAAAGAAAGGATTTCGACTCAAGAAGACGTCGATATGAGGACAACTGATGCATCTAGTGAAAATGATGATATTGGTAGGGTGAAAAAATTGAATGATGCTGCCACGACTCCAGTATATCGACAATGCGATAAAATGAAAAAGCTGGAATTTTTAATCCGATTGTTTCATGGAAAAACTATGTATGGGATTTCTAATACAGCAATCGATTACATTCTTACCCTCTTGAAGGATTTACTTACATATGATGCAGATATTCCCTCAAACCACTATATGGCATGGAAGTTAGTTGAAGAACTTGGATTTTCCAGAAACAAAATTCATGCTTGCCCGAAAGATTGCAGTTTATTCTGGGAAGAAACCGCTGAACGAAATGAATGTATAAAATGTGGCACATCCCGCTGGAAGTCAAAATCTGATGGAACACCATCCCGCGTTCCACAGAAAGTAATGTGGAACTTTCCATTGATCCCCAGACTCCAGAATCTTTTTATGTCTGATGACATATCAATAAAAATGAGATGGCATGATACCGAGAGAAAGAAGACTAATGATGAGTTGGTTCATCCTGCAGATGGATTTGCATGGCAGAGATTTGATGCTCGACATCCTGATTTTGCAGCTGACGTGCGTAATGTGAGGCTGGGTCTTTCATGTGACGGTTTTAATCCGTTTGGGAAGATGCTTACTTCGCACAACACATGGCCAGTTTTTATACACATTTATAATCTTCCCCCATGGTTGTGTATGAAAAAATCTTTCACTTTCATGAGTATACTCATATCTGGTCCTTCTGATCCCGGCATTGATATTGATGTATACATGCAATCATTAATAAAAGAGTTGAAACTTCTTTGGGATGTGGGTGTGCGCACATACGATGCATGTTCGAAAGACATATTTCAGATGCGTGATGCGCTTATGTGGACGATCAATGATTTTCCGGCTTATGCAATGATTTCTGGATGGAGCACGAAGGGAAAACTGTCATGTCCAGTTTGTATGAAGAATACACGATCCAGAAGACTGAAAAATCATTGTAGTTTCAGTTTTATGGGACATCGACGATTTTTGCCAAAGGATCATCCATATAGAATGAATCGTCAAAGATTTGATAATACTATAGAGACCGATGATCCACCTCAGTGTATGTCTGGAACTGATGTACTTAATGAATTGAAAGATTTTAGTTTTTCGTTCGGGAAGGGTCAAATGAAATCTGGAAAGAGAAAGAATGTTTCCACAGAAACCTGTTACAATTGGAGGAAGAGGAGTATCTTTTTTGATTTTCCTTATTGGTCAACCAATTTGCTACGTCATTGCTTAGACGTAATGCATATTGAAAAGAATATATGTGAAATGTTTCTTTCAGTTCTTCTAAATGTCAAGGGGAAGAAAAAAGATGCTTTACGATCTCGACGTGACTTGGTGGATTGGGGAATCAGACCAGAATTGCATCCTGTGCGTATCAGTGAAAATAAATGGCAACTTCCATGTGCTTCTTATGTGATGACACCTACTGAAAAAAAACAATTTTTGGAAGTATTAGAGACTATTAGAGTTCTTGATGGCTATTCAAGCAACATATCTAAACGGGTCAACAGAAGAGAGTTGAAGCTAAAATCTTTGAAGACTCATGATTATCACGTTCTACTGCATGAGTTGCTTCCAATAGCAATCTGTCATCTTTTGTCCAATAATGTAAGGGTGGGTGTTATTCGGTTGTGCCATTTGTTTAGAGATCTTTGTGCTAAGAAGTTGTCCAAGTCTTTCTTGAAAAAAATGTTGACAGATGCCCCATTAATTTTGTGTGAGTTGGAGAAAATATTTCCCCCATCATTTTTCACATGCATGCTGCATCTGACTGTCCATATTCCAACTGAAATACTTATCGGAGGACCTGTTTCTTTTCGTTGGATGTATCCAACTGAGAGAAATATGTTCACATTAAAGTCTTATGTTCGAAACAAGAATCATCCCGAAGGTTCTATCGTGAACGGTTACTTAGCTCAAGAATGTATGGATTTTTGTTCAATGTATTTGTCTGATCTTACTACAAGAATGAACAGACCAATGAGAAATGAAGAAGAACAATATGAGAAAATTGAACCCAGTTTTCCATCACTTCCTCAAACAGGAGGAATTCCTGGATCATATACGTTGAAGACATTAAGCCTTGAAGAGCGGGAGATGGCACATCGCACAGTTTTGTTCAACTATGATTTGTTTGATGACTATATCAGGTAACAAAATTGAATATGTATATCTTACATATATATCTGTTAAACTATTCATATTTTTTTATCTACAGGGAACATAAAACAATGATAAATAGGAAGCATCGTTCTTTATCTTTGAGAAGGAGAGAGACTTTGCATAGCAAAGAGTTTTCTGCTTGGTTAAAATTGAAGGTAAAAATATTACTGTTTAAATTAATTATTTCAATATTTACTTAAGTTTAACTGTCATTTATATTGCAGGTATTGAGTTTGTCTGCTGACTCTGTCTCTGAGGAAATAAGAGCTTTGGATTTTGGTCCTAATACCATGGTTCATGACTGTAAATCAATTGTTATCAATGGGTACAGATTTATTGTCACTGAACGAGCCAAAAACATGAGAACACAACATGATGGTATTATGGTTACTGCCACAACAGATTGTTATGCCAGTGCATCAGATAGTAGACCGCGACTTGAAAATATGGGTTATTATGGAGTCGTTGAGAAAATAATAATATTGGATTATTACTCTCATGGACGAGTCACAATGATGAAATTCCATTGGTTTGATTCGATGACGAGACATGGCACATTTATTGATGATTGTGGATTTCGAGTAATTAATATGACCCGCACTCTTGCAACCGAAGAACCATATGTGTTGGCATCAATGGCTAAACAAGTTTTTTATGTCAAAGATCAACTTCAACCTGAATTTCGTGTCATAGTTGAAGTAATTCCAAGACATATTTTTGATGATACTGATGATGGAATTGACACTGTCCCTATTGCCATTGGAACCAATCCATTTATTTCTTTTGATGACTCCAATAGCTCAATTGTCAGAGTTGATTGTGAACCTGAAGTTGTGGTTGGAAATATATAGAATCATTCATCCATGTTCTCAATTCTTTTGGTTTACCTCGAGTTGGGTTGTTAAGGTTGGTAATATTCATATTTATTTAGTATTGATCACAAATATGTTTTAGCTGACTTGACCGTTATGTGAATTTTCAATGTTTATTGGTTGCTGTTTTATTTGAATTGCATTTTCTAATTTGGAATTGAACTGTATTTAAACCAAATCAAACAATATTTCTAACTTGGTGAACATTACAACTTGTATGTTTTATTAAATTCATTCAAACTCTTCTAAAACAATTGATAGCTAAATTACCAATAAATCCCCTCATTCCCTCATATATTTAGTTTTTTGGTTTACACATTAATTTTCTTTTTCTAATTAATTACATATTTGTTTTCAAATGCAGAAAATGCAGCCAATTGAAGAGAGACGGAGAAAAAAAATGGCGGAGAACAATCGTCGGATGGAGGAGATGGGCATTCCACCATTAGTGCCTACAGTGAGTACTTTATTTCAAATATATATATATATATATTTACAGAATATATAATGTCATGTGATTAATTTTTTTTGTAAACTTTTTTGTAGGATCCACCATTACGTCGACAGTTATTCGACGAGGAGCCTAGTACTGGTCCTAGTACTCAGGCCGGTGGTACGAGGAGGGTTTGTACCAGAGGTGGATATAGAGCTGCGCGTGCCCGACTAGACCCTGCCCCTCCCACTGACATTTCAGCCTTCCCACATTCTGATCCCGGTGTGTCGTTAGGGACACACGGGGTATTTAGGCCTCCCATGTTTTCGCTACCTTCTGCATCTTCTGCCCCATCATTTTCACATCCCATGATGATTCCCACTCCCCAGTCAGCATCAGGTCATACAGCTGTTCCATCTTCTTTTCCTTCTACTTCTGTCTCTCCGAGCTTTTATATTCCATCGTCTTCGACTCCTGTTCCACCAGAGGGTGTTCCATCAGGTTCTGTGGATCCGGCGCCACTCATTGATCAGACTAGCGCAGGTATATTTATAAAACCCTAACAAATTTTTATAGCAATATTTATTTTCATTATAACATGTTTTGATAAAATATTTGTTTTTCTTTCATGACAGATACATCTACTGACAGGAGGCGGGGGCGGGGCCGTACACGCATGCGTTCGGTGTGGAACTGTCGCACACAGGTTATGGTGGAATATAATGAAGAGAATCAGATGGTTGAGAAAACAGGGCAGTAATGTCGGAGTTTTCTGGCGACGCTTTCCAAATACTCCGACATCATTCCCGTCAGCCCGCTGTCATGGAGACATTTTCCACATGAGGTCAAAGATAGAGCTTGGGCAGAGATATGGGTAAAAAATCTGTTGTATTTAATGCCATGAATTATTTTTGTATTTATATGAATTAATATTTTGATTTCAGCTTCGATTTAATTTTCCTAATGGTGAGGGTGCATGACTGGAACGTCTAAAAGATTTAGGCGAGCTTTAGAGAGCCTACAAGAATGAGTTGTATATTGGCTGGCGTGCTAGAGTTGGCACTGAGTTAGAGGCGGTACCAGTCATGGATGATTGTCCTATAGAGCAGTATCATCAGATGATTACTCATTGGACGAGTACCCAGTTTAAGGTATGAATTACATTTGAGGTATTTAAATAATAACTTTCAAGTTTTGCATTAATATTATCCTTTGCATTATCGAATTTTATTTAGGAATCATCTTGAAAAAATAAAAAAAAACATTGATGCAAAAAAATACCTCCATACACTAGGACGCACGACGATGCCGGATCATGAGAGGCAGCAGGTATGACAATTGTTTATAAGTTTTCTTTACGACTTACATTTTCTTTTGTTTCCTAAATTATTTAATCATTTGCTAAAGTTTTTATATAACTTTTGTTTTCAATGTCATTGTAGAGGCAAGTACGAAATATTTAAGGACGTGTGCCTCGAGCAAAACTATTTTGCTCGAGTAGACGAAAAAAGGATGGAAGTGTTGTCAACGAAGCGACTCAGCAGCAGATTGTAAGTTTTAATCTGTTGATTTTATATTTTAATATCTATTTCATAACATAATAATATATTTATATTTTTAACAGGATGCTTTAGAGGCCCTCGATGCCCAAGAAGCAGACAATTTTGGGCCATCTGATCACTTACATCAGGTGTTGGGAGAGGATCATTCTGGCAGAGTACGTTGCCGACCTAGGATAGCCCCGATGAGGTATTGTCCTGCCTCAGGTACGAGTTGTAGGGCCACCGAGCTGCAGCAAGTTAGGGCACAGGCAGAACAGGCTGAGAAAAGGGCCACAGAGACGGCAGAACAGTCTGCTAGGTAAAACAGTGCATTTATGAAATTTATTGAAGTTCTACGTCCAACACTTCCAGCAGAGGCCAGCCCAGCGATTGATGAATACATGTCGTCGATACATTCTATATATGGTGCACCAGGTGGTAGTTCCAGTGGTGGTCAGGCCGATGTCCATCTTGAAGATGATGATGGCGAGGAGTCTGATGCGGAAGAGGAGGGAGATGAGGAGGGCGAGGAGGAGGGCGAAGGCGAGGAGGAAGGCGCTGTGGAGGGTGAGGATGATGAGGAGGACGATGATGAGGGTGATGATGATGATGATGATGGTGATGGTGATGCTGATGTGGGACATATTGATCCGTTACATTTTTGACTTATATTACTGAGATTTGATGTTTAATCTATTCTAGTTGTTGGTTTTATCTAGACCCGTAATATAGTATTGGAGTTGAGTTATTTTTATATATTGTCTGTTTTTATGGATGTTGTTGTCTTTTAGTGGTTGTGTGTTTGTGAACTCCCTGGAAAACCCCTCATTATTGGACCCCGGACAACCCCCCCTCCCCCTTGGACCCCGAACACCCCCCAAACACCCCCCGGACATCCCTGCGGACAGCCCCCCGGACAGCCCCCCGTACAGCCCCCAACCCTCCACCCTGGACCCCGGATAGCCCCCCGGACAACCCCTCGGACAACCCCCCCACCCTCCCCCTTGGACCCCAGACAACCCCCCAAACACCCCCCGGACAGCCCCCTGAACAACCCCGGACAACCCCCTGAACAACCCCTGAACAACCCCTGAACAACCCCCTGAACAACCCCCGGGCAGCCCCCTGAACAACCCCAGACAACCCCCTGAAAAACCCCCAAACACCCCTCGGACAGACCTCGCACATCCCCCCCACCCTCCTCCTTGGTCCCTGGACAGCCCCCCGGACACCCACCGGACAGCCCCCCCGGACAGCCCCCGTGGACAGCCCCCTGGACACCCCCCCGTACAGCCCCCAACCCTCCACCCTGGACCTCGGATATCCCCCCAGACAGCCCCCCGAACAGCCCCCCGGACAACCCCCCCCACCCTCCCCCTTGGACCCTGGACAACCCCCCAAACACCCCCCGGACAGCCCCCTGAACAACCCCAGACAACCCCCTGAACAACCCCTGAACAACCCCTGAACAACCCCTGAACAACCCCCTGAACAACCCCCGGACAGCCCCCTGAACAACCCCGGACAACCACCTGAACAACCCCCAAACACCCCCCGGACAGACCCCGCACAGCCCCCCCACCCTCCTCCTTGGTCCCCGGACAGCCCCCCGGGACAGCCCCCCGGACAGCCCCTCCACCTTCCTTAATTTCATTAGCTCTGAAATGTTTCATAGCACGATCAACTAAAATCTAATCGATACTAAATATGATACAAAAATATTCTATATGAATTTCCATAATATTTTAAGTGAAAACAAAAAGTGAAATACGAAAAACTGACCAAACGCATTCGAAATGTGTTGGACGCCCGTTTTGGCCGTTTATGACACCAGAACTGCGTTGTCGGTCACCGCGGGCACACGGCACGTCCAATTTACGTGCCGTCTGCTCAACCACTTCATAAATCACTCACCCGTATTTTTCGTCTGATTTCAGGCCATTCCAAAATCGTTCGGCCCGTTTGGACCACCCTCACGCGCGTTTACGAAGCGCGCGCATCACTTAAAACACGAATATTGAGCCGTACCGCGCAAACCGCACGTCCGATTGACGTGCCGTCTACACGTACACATCACGAATAATAATGAGAATGTTTCACGGTGGTTTCATCTCAATCCAAGGTCGTCCGCTATGAATTTGACCGTTTGACGCCCGTTTTGGCCGTTTATGTCACCAGAACTGCGTTGTCGGTCACCGCGGGCACATGGAACGTCCAATTGACGTTCCGTCTGCTCGACCACTTCAGAAATCACTCACCCGTATTTTTCGTCTGATTTCAGGCCATTCCGACTTCGTTTGGCCCATTTGGACCCCCCTCACGCGCGTTTACGAAGCGCGCGCATCACTTAAAATACGAATATTGAGTTGTACCGCGCAAACCGCATGTCCGATTGATGTGCCGTCTACGCGTACACGTTACGAATAATAATTAGAATGTTTCACAATGGTTTCAGCTCAATATGAGGTTTTCCGCTATGAATTTGACCGTTGGACGCCCGTTTTGGCCGTTTATGACACCAGAACTGCGTTGTCAGTCACCGCGGGCACACGGCACGTCCAATTGACGTGCTGTCTGCTCGACCACTTCATAAATCACTATCCCGTATTTTTCGTCTGATTTCAGGCCATTCCGACTTCGTTCGGACCATTTGGACCCCCCTCACGCGCGTTTACGAAGCGTGCGCATCACTTAAAACATGAATATTGAGTCGTACCAGGAAAACCGCACATCCGATTGATGTTCCGTCTGCGCGTACACGTCACGAATAATAATTAGAATGTTGCACGGTGGTTTCAGGTCAATCTGAGGTCGTCCGCTATGAATTTGACCGTTTGACGCCCGTTTTGGCCGTTTATGACACCAGAATTGCGTTGTCGGTCACCGCGGGCACACGACACGTCCGATTGACGTGCCGTCTGCTCGACCACTTCAAAAATTACTCACCCGTATTTTTCTTCTGATTTCAGGCCATTCCGAAATCGTTCGGCCCGTTTGGACCACCCTCACGCGCGTTTACGAAGCGCGCGCATCACTTAAAACACGAATATTGAGCCGTACCGTGCAAACCGCACGTCTGATTGACGTTCCGTCTACGCGTACACGTCACGAATAATAATTAGGATGTTGCATGGTGGTTTTAGCTCAATCTGAGGTCGTCCGCTATGAATTTGACCGTTGGACGCCCGTTTTGGCCGTTTATGACACCAGAACTGCGTTGTCGGTCACCGCGGGCACACGACACGTCCGATTGATGTGTCGTCTGCTCGACCACTTCAGAAATCATTGTCCCGTATTTGTCGTCTGATTTCAGGTCATTCCGACTTCGTTCGGCCCGTTTGGACCCCCCTCACGCGCATTTACGAAGCGCGTGCATCACTTAAAACACGAATATTGAGCTGTACCGCGCAAACCGCACGTCCGATTGACGTGCCATCTGCACGTACACGTCACGAATAATAATTAGAATGTTTCACGGTGGTTTCAGGTCAATCCGAGGTCGTCCTCTATGAATTTGACCGTTGGACGCCTGTTTTGGCCGTTTATGACACCAGAACTGCGTTGTCGGTCACCGCGGGCCCACGGCACGTCCGATTGACGTGACGTCTGCTCGACCACTTCATAAATCACTCACCCGTATTTGTCGTCTGATTTCAGGCCATTCCGAAATCGTTCGGCCCGTTTGGACCACCCTCACGCGCGTTTACGAAGTGCTCGCATCACTTAAAACACGAATATTGAGTCGTACCGCGCAAACCGCACATCCGATTGACGTTCCGTCTACGCGTAAACGTCACGAATAATAATTAGAATGTTTCATGGTGGTTTCAGCTCAATCTGAGGTCGTCCGCTATGAATTTGACCGTTTGACGCCCGTTTTGGCCGTTTATGACACCAGAACTGCGTTGTCGGTCACCGCGGGCACATGGAACGTCCAATTGACGTGCCGTCTGCTCGACCACTTCCGAAATCACCCACCCATATTTGTCGTCTGATTTCAGGTCATTCTGACTTCGTTCGGCCCGTTTGGACCCCCCTCACGTGCGTTTACGAAGCGCGTGCATCACTTAAAATACGAATATTGAGTCGTACCGCGCAAACCGCACGTCCGATTGATGTGCCGTCTGCGCGTACATGTCACGAATAATAATTAGAATGTTTCACGGTGGTTTCAGCTCAATATGAGTTCGTCCTCTATGAATTTGACCGTTGGATGCCCGTTTTGGCCGTTTATGACACCAGAACTGCGTTGTCGGTCACCGCGGGCACACGGCACGTCCGATTGATGTGCCGTCTGCTCGAACACTTCACAAATCACTCACCCGTATTTTTTGTCTGATTTCAGGCCATTCCGACTTCGTTCGGCCCGTTTGGACCCCCCTCACGCTCGTTTACGAAGCGCGCGCATCACTTAAAACACGAATATTGAGTCGTACCGCGCAAACCGCACGTCCGATTGGCGTGCCGTCTGCGCGTACACGTCACGAATAATAATTATAATGTTGCACAGTGGTTTCAGGTCAATCCGAGGTCGTCCTCTATGAATTTGACCGTTGGACGCCCGTTTTGGCCGTTTATGACACCAGAACTGCGTTGTCGGTCACCGCGGGCACACGGCATGTCTGATTGACGTGACGTCTACTCGAACACTTCATAAATCACTCACCCGTATTTGTCGTCTGATTTCAGGCCATTCCGACTTTGTTCGGCCCGTTTGGACCCCCCTCACGCGCGTTTACGAAGCGCGCGCATCACTTAAAACACGAATATTGAGCCGTACCGCGCAAACCGCACGTCCGATTGGCATGTCGTCTGCGCTTACACATCACGAATAATAATTAGAATGTTTCACGGTGTTTTCAGGTCAATCCGAGGTCGTCTGCTATGAATTTGACCGTTTGACGCCCGTTTTGGCCGTTTATGACACCAGAACTTCGTTGTCGGTCACCGAGGGCACACGGCACGTCCGATTGACGTGCCGTCTGCTCGACCACTTCATAAATCACTCACCCGTATTTTTTGTCTGATTTCAGGCCATTCTGAAATTGTTCGGCCCATTTGGACCACCCTCACGCGCGTTTACGAAGCACGCGCATCACTTAAAACACGAATATTGAGCCGTACCGTGCAAACCGCATGTCCGATTGACGTGCCGTCTGTGCGTACACATCACGAAAAATAATGAGAATGTTTCACGGTGGTTTCAGCTCAATCCGAGGTCGTCCTCTATGAATTTGACCATTTGACGCCCGTTTTGGCCGTTTATGACACCAGAACTGCGTTGTCGGTCACCGCGGGCACATGGCATGTCCAATTGACGTGTCGTCTACTCGAACACTTCAGAAATCACTCACCCGTAATTTTCGTCTGATTTCAGGCCATTCCGACTTCGTTTGGCCCATTTGGACCCCCCTCACGCGCGTTTACGAAGCGCGTGCATCACTTAAAATACGAATATTGAGCCGTACCGCACAAACCGCATGTCTGATTGACGTGCTGTCTATGCGTACATGTCACGAATAATAATTAGAATGTTGAACGGTGGTTTCAGCTCAATCTGAGGTCGTCCGCTATGAATTTGACCGTTGGACGCCCGTTTTGGCCGTTTATGACACCAGAACTGCGTTGTCGGTCACCGCGGGCACACGACACGTCCGATTGACGTGTCGTCTGCTCGAACACTTCATAAATCACTCTCCCGTATTTTTCGTCTGATTTGAGGCCATTCCGACTTCGTTCGGCCCATTTGGACCCCCCTCACGCGCGTTTACGAAGCGCGCGCATCACTTAAAACACGAATATTGAGTTGTACCGCGCAAACTGCACGTCCGATTGACGTGCCGTCTGCGCGTACACATCACGAATAATAATTATAATGTTTCACGGTGGTTTCATCTCAATCCGGAGACGTGGTGTGGCCAGAACCACTCAAAGTGTCCGTCTTTTGTTTCAAAAGGACGTCATTTTAAGTGAAAAGCATCAACTGACATACGGAAAACCGACCAAACGCATTCCGAATCTGTTGATAATTTATCCCAACAATCCATGGGTCATATGTGACGTGTACGAGCCAACCCGGGATGAATCTGAGTCGCGGTGTGGCCAGGATAAGTCTAAGTGACTCTCTTTTGTTTAAAATGGACACCATTTTAAGTACATACGGAAAAACGACCAAACGGATTCGGTTTCCGTTGAAACTTTAGGAGAACGATCCATGGGTCTTATGTGACGTGTACGAATCATCCCCGCTTCAATCCGACATGCGGTGCAGCTGACCCCACTCAAAGTGTCCGTCTTTTGTTTCAAAAGGACGTCATTTTAAGTGAAAGGCATCAACTGACATTCGGAAGAATGACCAAACGCATTCGGATTCTATCGATACTTTAGCACAACGATCCATGAGTCATATGTGACGTGTACAAGTCAACCCCGTCTTAATCCGAGACGCGGTGTGGCCGACACCGCTCTAACTCTGTCTCTTTTGTTTAAAATGGACATGATTATAAATGAAAAGAACAACTGGCATACGCAAAACCGACCAAACGCATTCCTAATCTTTTGATAATTTATCAAAACGATCCATGGGTCATATGTGACATGTACGAGCCAACCTGGGATGAATATGAGTCACAGTGTGGTCCGGATTATTCTAAGTGTCACTCTTTTGTTTAAAATGGACAACATTTTAAGTACATACGGAAAACCGACCAAACGCATTCGGTTTCCATTTAAACTTTAGGAGAACGATCCATGGGTCATATGTGACGTGTACAAATCAACCCCGCCTCAATTGGAGACGTGGTGTGGTCAGCACCACTCATAGTGTCCGTCTTTTGTTTCAAAAGGACGTCATTTTAAGTGAAAAACATCAACTGGCATACGGAAAACCGACCAAACGTATTCGGATTGTGTCGATACTTTAGCACAACGATCCATGGGTCAAATGTGACGTGTACAAGTCAACCCCGCCTCAATCTGAGGTGCGGTGTGGCCGGTATCACTTCAGGTGTATGTATTTTGTTTAAAATGGACATCATTTGAGGTAAAAATATATGGTATAGAAAAAACCGATCAAATTATGAATTGAATTTCGGATTCCACATATAATTGTCATCTAAATTTTAAAATGAATTATGTATGTTTATAATTATGCTATGAATTCTACTTTAATTATGGATGTGTATATTTTCAGGATGCATTATATGTGTTGGTTGGTTGGTTTTCATTATTTGTATGTGTTGGTTTGTTCTCTATATGTATGCATTATATGTGTTATAGGTATAATAATTGGATTGAAAAATGAATTGAAAACGAGGGCATAATTGGATTGAAAATTGAATTGAAACCGAGGGTGAATGCCCAAAAACCAGACCTGTTGTGCAAATTGCAGGCTGCTGTGCAATTTGCACAGCAAAGCCTATGCCAACGGTTTTCAAACCGTTGGCATAGGCTCTATGTATCTGTTTTTACCCAACGGTTCCTTGAACCGTTGGGATACCCTGTTGCATGGTTGTTTTTACCCACGGTTCTATGAACTGTTGGTAAAAACCTTTCCCAACGGTTTGTAAACCGTTGGGAAAGAAAATTATCTGTTGATTTACCAACGGGCCAAACTGTTGGGAAAGGCCTTTCCCAACGGTTTGGCAGAACCGTTGGGATAGGTTGATTTTTTCTGACCTATCCCAACGGTTCTGTGTAAACCGTTGGGAAAAGCCTTTCCCAACGGCTTACTTCCCCACGGTTTTCAGAACCGTTGGTATAACATATACCAACAGTTCTGCAGCCTTTCCCAACGGTTCTAAACCGTTGGGAAATGCTGGATTTCCAGTAGTGCCCTTAGACTTCTGTCTCTCAGCTTTAACTTGTTGACAAACCAAGCATCGAGAGACATATTCAGCAACATCTCTTTTCATGCCATCCCACCAGAAGTACTCTTTCAGATCCCTATACATCTTCGTGCGTCCAGGATAAATTGAGAATGAAGAACTATGAGCCTCATCCAGCAGCTCCTTCTTTAATTCGGGGATGGGAGGAACACAAACCGGATTCCTGAACTTTATTATCCCATCACAATCAAGGTTGAATTCAGGAACATTTTTCACCTTCTTTTGTAACTCGACATCTTCTTTCTGTGCCTCTTTAATCTTCATATGTATAGATGGTTGAACATTCATTTGAGAAAGATAAGATTTTTCCCCTTCCATTATAATTCCAAGATCCATCCTTTGTAAATCCATAAATATTGGATCTTTTGTGATCCTCATCATGGATAAACTAGCATGGTCTTGTCGACTTAATGCATCTGCCACCTTGTTTGCTTTCCCATGGTGGTAATGGATTGAGCAGTCATAATCCTTAATCAGCTCCAACCATCTTCTTTGACGCATATTCAGCTCCTTTTGTGTGAAAATATACTTTAAACTTTTATGATCAGTATAAATATCACACCTTTCACCATAAAGGTAATGCCTCCAAATCTTTAATGCAAAGATTACCGCAGCTAACTCCAAATCATGTGTTGAGTAATTTTGCTCATGGATTTTCAACTGTCGTGAGGCATAAGCTATCACCATATCATTTTTCATAAGAACACACCCCAATCCCTTCTTGGATGCATCACTTTAGATCACAAACCTTTCTCCACTACAAGGCAGTGTGAGCACAGGTGCACTGGATAACCTTCTTTTCAACTCCTTGAAATTCTCTTCACATTCTTCCATCCAGACAAACTTAACTCCTTTCCGAGTCAACTTGGTGAGTGGATTAGATAATCGTGAAAAATCTTTTACAAAACGTCGATAATATCCAGCCAAACCAAGAAAACTTCAGATCTCAGTTACTTTTGTTGGTCTCGACCATCTTTCGATAACCTCTGTTTTTGCTGGATCCACGGATATCCCCTCTTTTGAGATTATGTGACCCAAAAATGAAACTTTTTGAAGCCAAAATTCACACTTGGTAAATTTGGCATAAAGCTTCTCCTTTCTCAGGGTCTTCAATATAATTCTCAAGTGATCTTCATGCTCTTCCTTGCTCTTTGAATAGACAAGAATATCGTCTATAAAGACTACCACAAATTGATCAAGATAGTCTCTAAAGACTCTATTCATTAGATCCATGAAGATAGCAGGGGCATTAGTAAGACCAAATGGCATCACTATAAATTCATAGTGTCCATACCTTGTACGGAAAGTCGTCTTTGGTATATCCTCCCTTTTGACCCTTAATTGATGATACCCTGAACGAAGATCAATCTTGGAAAAGTATTGAGCTCCGCGTAGTTGGTCAAATAAGTCATCAATGCATGGGAGAGGATATTTGTTCTTGATAGTGATCTTGTTAAGTTCTCGATAATCAATGCAGAGTCTCATTGATCCATATTTCTTCTTAACAAATAGAACAGGTGCTCCCCAAGGTGACACACTAGGGCGTATGAATCCCTTATTAAGATTCTCTTGGAGTTGCTTCTTCAATTCCTGCAACTCAATTGGGGCCATTCTATAAGGTGTCTTTGAAATAGAAAAATCACCTGGTACGAGTTCTATTGAAAACTCAACTTCACGATTTGGTGGAAGACTCGGTAATTCCTTCAGAAAGACATCATCAAACTCCCGTACGATGGGAATATTCTTAATCGCGAGTTTCTCACCAACCATTTGAGATAAATAACCTTCATTTAGTGGAATCAGTACCTATAAAATGGAAGAAATTTCCACTGGAAGGTTATGTTCATCCTTGCATTGATAGACAATCATATATTGATCTGGAATATGAAATGTGACTTCCCTTATTTGGAAATTGATATGAGCTCCGTATAAAGAAAGACAATTCATGCCAAGAATCACATCGAATTCCACTAAAGGAAGGATCACAAGATTTGCAGGAAGCACTTTCCCACAAACGTCAATTGGAGAAGAATTATAAACTTTTGATGCGATTGATGTGCCATTAGGTGTTGTCACAGCTAACTCAACATCTAATTGTTGAGGTAATACGGTGATACCCTTAGAAAATTCTTCAGAAATAAATGAGTGGGTGGATCCAGAATCAAATAAAACATTTGCTACTTTAGAGTGGATGGTAAGTGTACCTTTCACCACATCGTTATCGTACTCCACATCGCTGATAGAAATTGCATGTGACTTTCCTTTGTCTTTATCCTTAAGAGTTTGTTGACATCGACCATCATCATCAACCCTTGGATTTGGGCATTGATTGGCATAATTCCCCATCTCCTTTCACTTGAAACATTGAAGTGTAGTAGGTTCATTCTGTGTATCCCTTCCTTTTTTTCATCATTAGACATCTTCTTCCCATTATCGCGGCATTCAAATGCCCGATGACCTTCCTTTCCACATTTGAAACATTTACTTGTCCCTTTAAGACAACTCCCTCCATGTTTCTTTCCACACTTTGAGCATAAGGGAAAGATCATATTCTTTTCAGTGTGCTCTTTAGATTTTCCTTTAAATTCCATTTTCCTCTTCTTATCAAACCCATATGACTGATGGGTTACTCCAATCTCTATCTTGACTTTGAGAGCACATCGAACGATTTCCTCATAGCTATTGAAGTCCCTTATGGATAACGCCCTTCGAAGACTTGGTTTTAAGCCACTAAAGAATCGATCGATCTTACTCTCAGGTTGGATAATAATACCAGAAGCGTACCTTGCAAGTCTTGTAAAATTTGCTTCATAGGTACCAACAGATTCATCATCTCTTTGCTTCAGTTCAAGAAACTCTTTCTCCATCTTTGTTCAGAGAATACGAGGGAAGTACTTATTGAAAAATAAGTTCTTGAACTCTTCCCATTCCATGGACTCAATTTCATCCCTTTGCCTCGTATTCTTAATAAGATTCCACCATTGATCAGCATCTCCTTCCAAACGATACACTGCTAGGATGACTTTATCATGTTCAGAACATTGAAGAACTGAAAATATCTTTTCAGTAGTACTAATCCATTGTTCAGCAACTAATGGATCAGTAGACCCGCTGAAAGAAGATGGACGCTGCCTCATGAAGGATTCAACAGAATGTTCCTCCTTCCTTTGCTCCTTTAGAAGTCCTGCATGATTCATAGCTTGAGAAAGTTGTGTGAGCATGGCTACAAGATTTTTCATTCCAGCTCCCATATCGTTTGGTTGCTCAGGGGGACAATCATTGCATTGCCCATCGCATTCCGCATTAACACGGTTCCTTCGAGTTCCATCCATTGACTAAAACCAAGAAGAATAGTGTGAGCAACACTAATTATAATAGGAAAACCACATAATTCAAGAATAAAATTTTCACGCTTAAGGTCTTATCCTAGGTTATTCATGGCCATTTCTAAAACACTAAGATTGTGTTCTATGCTTAGACTTATCCTTAGGGTTCTTACTAAGGCTTTCAGATCCTAGTTTTCAAAGGTTGACTATACCTTTCCTCTGATACCAACTATAACGACCCATACTTTACATACATTGTTAATACTTCAAAATCGAAGCACACTTATTACAACATATGACAAAACCACAAAGGACCGTATAGGTATAGTGTCTTTAGAAACTGGGAAACATAAACAACTGGTTCATAAATCTTCTACAGTGTCTCCCATTTATTTCATCATATCTAGGGTCCCTTTTAGCATATTCTACTTAATATCCATCTTCCTGACCTGGGGAAAATAAAACATACAAAAAAGGGTGAGCTCAAATGCTCAGCAAGGGAAAATAAAGGAAATAAAAATCATATCATATCTTTTTGAAAATCATAACCTGCAAAAGAGATCATAATATCTTAACATGGAATAAATCATAGAAGTGAAAATGAGATCCCCATAATCATAACATAAAACTTGAAACTTTGTGGCATGCACACATAATCATGGAAAATCATTTCTTGTTAGTCATGACTCATTGCCAAGACTATCTTAGCGGACAAAGTCCATTTCTGAACCGAGTTCACTCCTCGTTTCAGTCCTGTATCACTGAACCAAAATAACCTTCCGTTCCAGCCATGTCTATCTAATGAGATATAAAATCTTTACCGAATGCATTGGAGGTAGATATAGGTCCCACCCATCTCATAATGATACCATTCTTATGTGTTCCACAAAATCATAAACTATACATCATAGCATAACCCATGTAATAAAAATGGGATTCTTAAATATCATGACTTCATAAAACAATTCATATAAGATAAAGGAATTCATAAAAAATATTTCCATCACAACATAATCAAATCCATGTAATAATAGGGATAGAAACAGAACCCTTTATTATCTTAGATGGAAAATAATTTTGATAAAACACTTGAACTCCATTCTTGAGGAAAATATCCTTTCTACTTCAAAAACACTTTTCATTTCTTAACATGTCATAAAATTATAACTAAAAGAAGTTGATTAAAAATAAACTTGAAAAATTTTAAAATAATCTTCTTGGAAATAATGTTTTAAAAATCCATTCATGCCGTATAAGTTAAAAAAAATTCTTTGTACTTTTGTCGGAAAAGTCAAAAAGTACCTCGTATGAAAAACGACAAAAGATTCCTTTCATATCTTTTACTAAAAACTCACCAAAGGATAAAATTGGATTTAAAAAGTTTTAGGTGGATGGAAATAACATTACATATTGAGGAAATATGGATGTGGATGATAAAATACACCCCAGTAAATACCAAAGTATAAGCAATCTCAGATAAAAATGAGATTGTGATATTTCCCTTACCTTTGGTCCGATTTGCTTTCTATGTGTCTGAAGCTCCTGTATAATGGTTTAAATGATGTTATTGACTTATTCCATAATCATACATATTGATATGATATCATATATGGTCATATCCTTAGCTTCTTATTAGTAATATTTCATTGTTACTTGTTACTCGGGTCTTTATTGCCTTTTGTTCTTATGCGTGTTTTGCTGAATAAATTCTTATTCTTCTTTTAAGGTTATAGATACCTTATATCCATAATGGTATTAGTGTAACATATATCATATTTATTCATTCAATTCATTTATATAATTACTATGTAATGATGATCATGTAGAACGAGTCGCATCACATCGTGGAGACGGTATTCCGTACGTACGCACGAGCGATGATATTGTTCCCATGATCGTGGAATTGTATTTAAGTGTATTTATACTATTTCAGTATCAATATCAATTTATAATAATCATATATAGTTACTCATTACACCATTATACCCATCCTTGTAATGTGATGGTGGAAAATAGATTACACCACGGCGTGGAGACGGTATTCAGTACGTACGCACGCGCAGTGATTTCATTTTTCCATAGGATGGATAGAAGGTTAATTAGGGTTGTTTCATATTTATAATAACATATCAGTATGTAAGTAATACTGATGTTATTACTTTATCATGAAACAACTAAAGAAGAAGAATTTGAAGAGAAAGAAATTGAAAAGATCGGTAATGGATATTACCTCTTCTTTGAAATGCCTCTTTGAATCCTCCACTTAGGGAACTAAGATTGGTCTTTGAAGAAGACCAGGACCTCTAGGATTATTCCAGGGAAGTGGAGAAGGGATTTTGGTAGGGTTTTACCGAGCTTGAGTGCTCAAATTGGTGTGTGGAGGAGGGGGAGGAGGTGCCCTTTTATAAGGGAGGAGAGGGGCACCTTAGGAATATCTCAAAATATTATTTTATATTAAAGTCAAAATCAGTTTATAATGGTTCCAAAGGGTCTTATTTCAAAGTTAAAGTGGGGATGGGTCGAAATACTATCAACCAATAGGATTTAGACGAGTTTAGGTTATTATTTTAACCTTATCAATTAGATTTAACTCTAAGTTAAATAATTTAACTTTTACCGTGACTTTTTGTTTTCTTACACTATATGGTTAATACACTTACTATAACATGACAAACGAACCCCAAGTTGTTTATTATTAATATATATATCCTTATCTAAGTCATTAGGCCGAACCTTAGATTTTTAGGAATAAAATAACAATTAATAATATAATATTTGATTTAAAAACTATTTTATGTCAATTTTGACACTATTTGATATATGATTTTTGTGAAAGTCATAACAGAATTATATGTTCGAAACAAGTTGATTAAATCAACAATAATATATCATAGTAACCGAGAAAATTAGTGGAATTCATAAAAAGTCTCAAATTACATTTATTTGAGCATTTATAACAACAATTATGTTAACATTTCCTTAAAAGGGTAATTACTGCATCATCGTTGTGTCATAAATAAATTAATTTATTTAATGTCTAAAAATTATAAATAAAATATCATTATGTAGGAAATCTTTGTATATTTCTAATGAATATTTATAGTCAAATTTATCTTATGTATAACCCCATATTAAAAATGTTTTAGTTATTAAACTTTGATTTTAACTATTTTAACTATTCATTAAATAAAATAATATTAAATGTCATAATCTAATCCAAGTGGACCTAAATGGTCATATTATATTCATAAGGTTGTTTTTGGTCAAATTACACTTATCCAATATAATTATGACATGTGTTAGGGTAATAGTAATATCATATTTACCCTTAGTTACCCTATTCACTATTAACTGCGGTAAAAAAAGTAAAAAGTTACTATTCACCAAAAAATTATTTTTATCTCATTGAACCACATTTTACTTACTGATATCAACCATGTCTGTCAGATTTTCAAAATTCCATTCACAGAAGCGGTAAAATTAAGTTTTATGCAAAATTCAGTTTTTAACCTACCACTTAGTGGTTTCACTATTCATCAAAAATTGAAAGTTTTCAGAAAAATACCAAAATTTCACCCTAGGATAATTTCGGTATTCCAAATCCAAAAATGAAGTCCATTTTGAAAAATAAAATTTATAAAATTTCAAAAAGTGTTTATTACTATTCATAACGGCTAGTTTTAATAATATTTTAATAGCATATCGTTGTTTAGTGAAACTCGGTATTGCGTACAATGCAAGCTATCGAGGAAGGTCACGATTGCGTGTAAAGTAAGTCAAGATAGTGTGTAGTGAAAGATTCCTTTGATGATATATATATAACATAAAAACAAAATATTACTCATAAAAATCTCGGGTGTTACAGGTGCTCATCAAGTGATCCTTTCCTTGATAGGAAAAATCATGGTATATGAACTCTCACAACCAACCAAAGTTCAATTATATTTATCAGGAGGAAAAGTCTCAATTATATTTTGTATAATAAAAATTCTCATAAGTATTTATTAAAAAATTATCGACAGTTTTTTTAGGGATAGTGGATATATTTTATAGGCATGGTTAACAGGGTGGTGGTTGACCAACACTACTATGGATATACCCTTTAACAGTGTGAAAAAAGGATTGTAACAGCACTAAAAAAGAGCTATTTTTCTCAGCACTATTAAATGGGGGTCCCCTTTAATAGTGCTCAAAATCGATAATAATGGAGGGACTTTATCAGTACTATTTTAGCACTAATAAAGGTGCCACCTGCTGTAGTGTGCTATTTGTATTACTACACATTGTTGCAACCTATAACCTGCGCAAAAAATATATAATTTAAATGAAATAAATTTTACATCATGAATACAAAAAACACTACTATGTACATTTAAAACAATGTTTTGTATAATTTATTTACAATTATTATCCATAAACATTTAAAAACATTATTGTTTCATTTTCTTGGGAACTCATGATCCCCTCTCAAAAAAATCCACCCATGGTATCAGTGGTTGAACAAATCACCTCAACCAGAGTAAAAGAATCCACTTATAGAAGAAAAAAATTCTTATATTAGTAATATTATAAATAAATAAATTAAACATTAATATGAAATAATGCATTAATAAAATGTCAAATTTAAATAAAAAGAAACTTTGAGTTATATCGGTCACACCATGCATCATAATGAGGTGTGGTCGATTCCAACACATCACAAATCAGTTATGGATCGTTGTCCTAAAGTATCAAAACAATAAAAATTCATTTTCAAGATTTTCTGTATGTCAATTATTCTTTTTGATGAAATTAATGTTAATTTCAAATAAAGACACACTTAGAGTTATATCGGTCACACTGTGTGTGGGATTGAGGTCCGTACGACTCTTTCACCTCAAAAAACACTTATGGATCATTTTTATAAAGTATCAAAACAATTTGAATGTGTTTTCTCTATGTTTAGTATGTCACCTGTGTTTTTCACTAAAATGTAATTTCGAACTAGAAATATGTACTTTGAGTCATACTGGTCACATCATGTGTCAGTTTTATGTGAGACTAATTCTTACACATCAAAAATTGCTTATGAATCACTTTTCTAAATTATCAATATAATCTGAATTCATTTTCCTTGTTTTCAATGAGTGAAACAAGTTTTGAACTAAAATTTAAATTTTAAACTAATAACAAACACTTTGAGTTATACTGGTCACACCATGCATCATATTGTGGTGTGGTTGATTCTTATACATCAAAAATGACTCTTGTATCATCTTCTTAAAGTATCAAAACAATCAGAATGTGTTTTCTCGATTTTCATTGTGTCACCTATTATTTTTGCTAAAATCAATGTCAATTTAAAATAAAAAAATACAATTGGAATCATATCAGTCACACTATGAATTTTATTGAGGTGAATTTTATTCCTACACATCAAAAATGACTCATGGATTGTTTTCCAAAAATATCAAAATATTCTAAATGCATTTTCTCAGTTTTCAGTAAGCCATTTGTTCTTTTTACTAAAATTAATATCAATTTTAAATAAAAAGACACACTTGGAAACTTAACAATCACACCAATTTTTATATTGAGGTTTTCTAAATCCTACATGCCAAAAAAATACCCATGGATCATTTTCCTAAAGTATCAAATTAATATGAATGCATTTTCTCGGTTTTCAGTATGACACTAGTTCTGTTTACTAAAATTAATGACAATTTTAAATAAAAAGACACAGTACGAGTCATACCGATCAAAAAAATTGTATAATTGAGGTTAATATGATTTCTATATGTCAAAAATGAATTATTAAACATTTTCCTAAAGTATCAAAACAGTTTGAATGTGTTTTCTCAGTTTTCACTATGTCACTTGTTCTTTTTACTAAAATTAATGTCAATTTGAAATAAAAATGCACACATAGAGTTATACCATTAAAACAATGAATTAGATTGAATTGGGGATGATTCCTACATGTTTTAAGTGAATTATGAATCATTTTCCAAAATTATCAAAACAATCCAAATGCATTTTCTCAATTTTCAGTATGTCATGTATTCTTTTTACTAAAATTAATGTCAATTTTAAATAATTAAACACACATGGAATTATACCAGTAACATCATAAGTCATAATGAGGTGATGATGATTTATACATGTCAAAAATGACATATGGATAATTTCCCTAAAGTATAAAAACTATCTTAATTCGTTTTCTCAGTTTTCAGTATGTACCTTTTGTTTTTTAATAAAAGTCGTTTGAAAATGGAAACACACACTTTGAGTCATAACGATCACATCATGTGTTAGTTATACATGAGACTACTTAATACATGTCAATAATGTATTATGAATCGTTGTTCCAAATTATCATGATAATCTGAGCATGTTTTCTTGGTTTTCAATGAGTGACACTTTTCGAACTAAAATGTCAATTTTAAACTAGTAACGAACACTTTGAATTATACTGGGAACATCTTGTATTGTATTGAGGTAAGGATTATTCATACACATAAAAAATGACTTATGGACCATTTTTATAATGTATAAAAACAACCTGAATGTGTTTATCTATTTTGAGTATGTCACTTTTATTTTTTACTAAAATTAATGTCAATTTTAAATAAAAAGACGTACTTAGAGTTATATCAATCACACCATATGTTGGAGTGAGGTGAAACTAATTCCTACACATCCCAAATTACTTATGGATCATTTTAATAAAGTATAAAAACAATCCAAATGTGTTTTATTGGTTTTGAGTATGTCACTTATCTTTTTTACTAAAATGTCATTTCAAACTGGAAACATGTACTTTGAGTCATACAAACCACATCATGTTCCAGTTTTACATGAGACCAATTCATACAAATAAAAAATTAATTATGAATTATTGTTCAAAATTATCAAGATAATCCGATCACGTTTTCTTGGTTTTCAGTGAGTGACACTTTTTGAACTAAAATGTCAATTTTAAACTCATAACGGGCACTTTGAGTCATATTGGGACCATCTTTTATTAGATTGAGTTGAGGATAATTTATACACATTACAAATGACTTATGTATCATTTTACTAAAGTATAAAAATAATATTGATGCATTTTCTTGGTTTTGAGTATCTCAGTTGTCTTTTTTACTAAAATTATTGTCAATTTTAAATAAAAAGACACACTTGAAGTCATACCAGTCACACCATGTGTTTGATTAAGGTGAGGATAATTCATAAATGTCTCAAATGACTTATGGATCATTTTCAAAAAGTATCAAAACAATAAAAATGTTTTTTTTCAGTTCTCAGTATGTCAATTGTCTTTTTTATTGAAATGTCATTTTAATATGGAAGCACACACTTTGAGTCATATCAGTCACATCGTGTGTTGGTTTGATGTGAGATTGAGTCGTACACATAAAAAATGAAATATGAATATTTTTCCTAAATTATAAATAAAATATGTGTGTGTTTTATCTATTTTCCGTGAGGGACACTTGTTGAACAAAAATTTCAAGTTTAAACTCATAAATGCACTTTGAGTCATACCAGAAACATCATGTATTAGATTGAGGTGCAGGTAATTCCTATACATCAAAAATGACTTATGGATCATTGTATTAAAGTATAAAAAAATATGAATGAATTTTTTCAGTTTTGAGTATGTGAGTTTTCTTTTTTACTAAAATTAATGTCAATTTTAAATAAAAAGAAACATGTGGAGCTATATTGGTCACACCATGTGTCAAATTGAGGTGAGGATAATTCCTACACATCCTAAATGACTTATAGATAATTTTCATAATGTATCAAAATAATACAAATGTGTTCGTTCCATTTTGAGTGTGTTAGTTGTCCTTTTTACTAAAATTAATGTCAATTTTAAATAAAAAGATGCACTTGGAGTCATACCTGTCACACCATGTGTTGGATTGAGGTGCCGTTGATTATTACCCATCTCAAATGACATATGGATCATTTTATTAACATATAAAAACAATAAGAACTACAAATTTATCTATGATTTATATTTTCTTTCTTTGTATAACTTCAAACATTGCATATTGAGTTGATGTTATTATCCAAAAAACATTCCTCTAATCTTATTATTTTCAACAACGTGAAAGGTTTTTTAGCTAATAAAATCAACTCAATATGAATTTTTAGAATATAAAAAAATAAAATAAATGTAAAGGGTTTTAATATTGGGAGAAATGAACATGTTATCTCATTTGTGTCTTGTTGTAGATAGTTGAAAACAAAATATGACTTCCCAAAAGAACTGTGAAAAAAATAAATAAGTATAAGATAAAAATTATATAGAAAATAACTTACAAATTTTTGATAAAATGATGAAAAAATAATTAAATAAGTAGTATTAATTCACCTTTTCATGATGGTTGTATACATTCTTGACCCATTTCCTTATTCTAATTATCTCAATTGTAGCCCCAAAGTCAAATATCTCACAAGTATGGGAATCTTTGAACAAACCACCCTAACTTGAACAAAGGAATCCACATATATAAGAATACAATTACTAAGTGAGTAATAGAAAATAAAGAAATTATACATAAATATGAAACAATCTATTACTTAAATAAAAGTCACATCTTCCTGATATTTGTATAAATTCTACCATGAGGTATGTTGCCCATTCATTTTTAAGAAAATCCATATCATCTTATAAATATGAGTATTTTTGAAAGGAATAGTAGTACTAGAAAAATATAAATACACAAAGTATTAATAAATATTGTAAACGAAATAGTAATTATCTTCAAAAATACCTCTTTAGAGGAGCTAGTTTATTTATGGAATATGATCTATATCATAAATTTACAAACATAATAACCAAAATATTTTCTATTTGTTTGTTTCAAACACTATATAAACATTGAGAAAAATAAGTAATTTGTTTTGATATATATTTGGATATTAAAATATTATTACATATACCCTGATACTTGTCCAGTTTTAGAACTTTTCAGGCTTCTTGTGCACATGGACTATCCTCATAACATGATTTTCATGATATTTGAACACCGCCCTATCATAATAGAATTATCATTAAAAGATAATATAAAATATATAACTTGAATTTCAGTTCTAAAACATTTGATGTAGTGTATTACAAATTGAAAAATGTAATCTTTTGTGGTCGGTTTGTTGGGTATCCATGTTGTGATTTCAAGAAATAAATATATAGAGTATCCAAATCGACCACAATGATCATCCAATGTTTCCTAAAAACAAAAAAAAATGAATAATTAATGAATGAAATGAAAAAAAAAATTATGATTAAATTATATATTTTTACCCCAGCATCATTGGTATTAAGAATATTCTATCATCCGAAAAAAAAAATTCAAAAAAATTTGGTCAGGTCGGCCACTATTTCATTATTTTTTTAGATTCTATTATTGTTTGTTCTATAGAAGTGATGTGATAACAAATGATTCAAAATTAGTTTTCATGGGGTAATCCCTTGAATTGGTATTTATATATACACCTACAAAAAATATGAAATGTATTTTTTCATAATTAACATAGTATATCAGCTTTTGGAAAAAAATCATGAAAAAATTCCTCCTATATAAATTTACAACTGATCCTCCGAACCATTCTTAGTTTAGGATTTCATTTACATTCTAAAAATAAATGTTGTCTTTAAATTCCTCTCTGTACATTTTTTCTTCAAAATAAACTACACAACTACTACCATTTTTTACCTTTATATCTACATTAATCTCCAATGTTAATAAATGTGGATATTGAATGGGTAGGGTAAAGGTTCTTCCAAAAGATCATTTTAATCAGTTGACTAATCCGTTAGATGGTTTTGAGTCGACCTTTCATTTCATCCCTTCCCAATTTCCATCTATAATAACATTCATTGGTTCTGACCTTTTCTAATTATTTATTAAAGGATTAGCATGAAAATTAAATTTGAAATGAATAACTCTTTATCGACTTGTGTCTTTAAAATATATGATGGTCATGTGATGAATGTTCCAACAGCTTGGTTTACCATATGAATATCTTCATCATAAAGTGGAACATGCAAATCAGAACTCATCTCATGAGCTATGCTAATTTCCACTCTCACATGACCTATTGGAAGTGGTATGTTGTGTTGATGGCCGTCTTGGATATTGAACACCATAGGCCTCACTACAATATGATGGGTGTGTGTTCATAGATGTAAATCATAGTCATTTTCACCCTATAGAATATCATTACGGGGAATTTATTAGTATCTATTTGATTCACGTTTCATATAAAAATTTATTAAATTATTTATTACCTCAACTAAGATAGATCTTTGAGGGGAATGGATATCCTCAAATATGGTGGGGTGGGAGGGAGATCTTCATGAAATGACTATTCTTGAGATATTTATTCTCTTTTCATCCCACCATTATAGTTGATAACAACTCAGTTTTCCATTGAAAATTTTCTTCGAGGGAAGCTAATATTGTTTTTATCTCTTCCATTTCTTTATCTTTATCCTCAAATAGTTTTTTTCAAAATATTTTCAGGGTGTCACCCTAAAACTCGCACCTTTGACATGAACCATACTATTATGGATGCTTCAAGGACACCAATAGTATGTGTTCATCTAGTATAGGTATTGATGATTCCTATGACTATTTAAGATAAAAGATATCAGAAAATAAGAAATCATTGTTATATAATAACGATTTAAATAAAATAAATTTTTTATTATGTCATTATTACACATGTTTTACACACTTTTTATGTGTTTTAATATATTAGTATCCCATCCTTATTTACATTTGACTTCTTCCATAGAACATGACATGAGATGGAAGTGGCTTTGGATTTGGATTCATCAATATGAATATAAATAGAGGAACAAAATTATGTTGTTTTTTCATATCACATAAAAGTATTATGGTAGATTTAAAATAAGTACCAATTTTTTTCAATTGAAGTTCACCCCATCCTTGATTTATGGTAGGGGTACGTTGGTTTTTATACCAATTCCCTATTTTCAAAAATAAATTACTTTTTCATAAATAAAAAATTCTCAATCAAAGTGATTAATACACTTATTGTCAAACAATGTATTACCAACCACAATGTGCCTGAAAATACATCTCTTCATGATAGCCAGTAAACACACCCCAAACTTCTTATCTTATCATGTGTGTATACATAAGCATTGGGTGTAGGTTTATTTTCCCTTAAACCTCTTTAAGATTAAATATAATTAGAATTTTGAGAAATCCTCTGTGAATCCTTCATAAAAACCTTAATACATATTTCTCAGGGGAGTCATCTACTATAAATTCACTCTACAAGGGATGATGAATAGTAATTCAATGTTTCATTATTTTATTTTTTATTAAAATAAATAAATGTTATCATGATGTTATATAATCTCTTACCACATCAGTGCCTTAATTTTGGACACAACATGGTGCCACAAATCTACATCAATTGAAAAGTGTTGTCGAGTAATGAGACCAATGTAACTAATGATCATGGAATTGTTGGGGTTATCATGATTCCCTCATACATTCTATCCGACCTCGAATTTTATGCCTTTTATTTTTTCTTTAATGGTTTTTTCTAACACCTTAAAACTACGGTTCATCTTTTTTTTCTAAATCATTGGTCCTTTTTCTCCTAACATTTTCTCAAATTCTGCATCATCAATATTTTGTTCCTATGGATTGGTAGCATCATCATGCAAAAAAGGCCATTGTACCTCTGAATTGGGAGTATCTTCAGGTTGAAAAACATATTGTTCCTCAGGATTGAGAGCACTAACATGTGAAGGAGGTCATTGTTCCTCTACACTGGGAGCAACAACAGGTTAAGAGGCCTATTGTTCCCTAGGATTGGGAGAACCAGTACATGAAAAATTAATTATCTACAAAAGTGGTTTAACATTTAATTTAGATTACAGAAATTTTGTAGAAAAAAGATAATAAAATTATGTAACTCAATTTATGTTACAAAAAAATATAACCTGATTATTGAACACGCTTTTTTAAAAGGATGGAGGGATTTTAACCCTCTATCAAGTATCTAAATCTCTACATTGTGGTCTCCTATGACATAATTGGGACCACAATGAAATTATTATGGCGTACCGATGAAAGGTCCATCCTCATTTGAATTTTAATCCTACCCTTCATTGGTTTTAGCCGATAATAGAACAATTCCCACTTTCAATTTGTTGGATCTAGAACATAAAATACTTGTACTGCCTATGATTCTATTATAAATGGGTTTTCTTTATACCATTACTTAATAAAATCCACTTTCATGAATCCCAATTAATCTATTTTAACAACACTCCTATTATCAACCCACTTACATTGAAAAATCACCACTTTGAATGTTGTATAATACAACTCCCATAGTTTCTTGATGATGCCAAAGTATGACATATTTTCATAAATTGGATTTCTATCCTTAGTACCAAAAACATGAATTGCTTCAACCATAAGTGTAACTCCACTATTTTTCATGGTACCACCTTCATCATGTTCATTTGTATAGAACATATAACAATTAATTACATAACCATTGTAAGATAATACATACACACTTAGTCCTCTGAATAAAGATTAAAGTCATTCTAAAATTGAATCCATATTTTTTTCAAAGTCCTTAAAAATATGGTATTGAAACTATACTATAAACGGTTGATTATGTGTAATTGATATCTATCTTTCATCCCTTAATGCATTCAAATGAATAATAATTTATTTTTGGGTTTCAATATATGGGGAAACCTATAATGTGTTATGAAAAATGTGAAGGTGGGCCTTCTCCTAATATGTAATTTTTATTATGAAAATATATCTTCTACAAATTTCTTCACCCAAAAGCCACCAATTTTGATGACATTTTAGTAGACCAATGATCTCCACACTGGATAAGTATTTGGTATAGAATTCAACAATTTCCTCAACAATATATTGCTCAAAAATAAAACCCTCTAGATGTCTTCAATTTTTTGATATGCACTTTCAAAATATTTATATACCATTCACTGGGGTATATCCATATATAATGTATAGGACCACATAGTTGAATATCTCTCACCAAGTGAACTATCAAGTGAACCATCATAACAAAGAATGCTGGCGGGAAGAACATTTCCAATTCACATAATATGATGAAAATTTCTTTTTCCATATTCATCAATTTCACCGGATCTATAACATTACTGCATATATCTTTGATAAAGAAATAGATCTTGGATAATGTATGATAGAAATTCTTTGAAAAAATGGAATGTAAATCCACAAGAATTAGATCTTTCATCAAAACATGGAATTCATGTGATTTCTAAACCCTTCTACTTTAAATCATTAATTGACATGATATTCTTGATATTCGATAAATACCCCTATGGAACCTTTACATCATTCAAGAAGTTGAAAAACTGACATATCTCCTACATGGAAAGAGTATAAGAAGTTGGATTAAGAAATGTTTGTTTTTCACCCTTCACAGACATCAACTCTTCCCGTATTCCCATGTCAACCATGTCCAACCAAGCCTTAATTCTATCCTTTTTTTTCAGGTGAATTTAGTAACATGTCAATTACACTATCACATATATTTCTTTCAACATGAATAACATCAAGAAAATGTCTGACATATAGAAAATTATATTATGGTAATTCAAACAAAAAAATATCTTTTTCCAACTGATTTTTGTAAGGTTTTTCAATAAAAAATTACTAAAAGAAGTGTCCAAATATTTTAATTTATCAATAAATTGATTATCTGTTAGTGAATATATTTTTTTATTTTATTCTATACTTCCATAGAATGTTGTTATACTAGATCGGTACTTATGTCATTAGGGTAGAAATATATGATGTCCTTGAAATATAGTCTTTGATGAATGTTTCAACCTAATTGAAAGTGTACCTTGTTCAAAAATGGGACACCCTTGTATTCCTTTAATGATACATCCTAACAAATTTCCATAAGTAGGAAAGTCATTTATTGTCCCATACAACATGGATCTACACATGAAATCTTCAATTATGTAAGAATTATACAACATAACACCTGAATCCCATAATAATTTCAAATACTCAATCAATGGAGAAAAATAAACATCAATATCATTACTTGGTTGTTTGGGTCTTGATATAAGCAAACATAACATGATGTATTTTAGTTTCATGCATAACTACAGTGGAAAGTTATAATTTACCAACATAACCAGCCATGTAATGTGAGTGCTACTTTGAAAACCAAAAGGATTCAATCCATCCATTGATAACCCAAAATGAATGTTTCTTGGCTTTTTTCCAAATTTAGGATACTCGTGATCAATTCTCTTCCACTGAGAAGAGTTTTCTTAGTGATAAATTTTCCCATCATTATTTCTTTTATCTACATGAAACGTCATTTTCCTTATCATCTCCTCGCTTCCATATAGGCGCTTAAACCATGAAATGATTGGAAAGTACCATTCAACTTTCATAGGACCCAATTCATCTTTCTTGTATCGAGTAGTACCACACTTTGGGCATTCTTTATGTGATTTTTGATCATTTTTAAACATTATGCAGTCATTTGAGGAGGCGTGTATTCTTTCAGAGATCATACCCATCGGAGGTAGTATTCGTTTAGTGTCATATGTTTATCTAGGGAGCACATTTCATTCAAGAGAGAAATTAATTTAGTAAAACTGGAATCACTTCATCCATTACACACTTTCATATTATACAGCTTTAGTATAGCTGACAATGCCTAATATTTAGTGTAACTAACATATAATTCCATCTTTGTACAACTATTTACCTTCTCAAATAATATGGGACAATCGCGAAGTTCATCTTCAAATTTCATTTCCATTTTCTCAATATGATCTTCATCACCATTCACATCTATAATCACATCCTCAATGAAATATTCTTTATTTTACACACTTTTAATCATATCAGATGATCCATAAAATGTAGTGTCATCCGAGTCACTAGAAACATTTTCTTTTTCCCCACATCTATTCAATAATTTATAACTTAGATCATTTCCATGACATATCAAGTGTTATTATAACTCATTTGGACTAATTATTCTTGAATAAAAACGACATACACATGAAAAAAGGATTTGAGAAGGGTTATATGCATAATATTTTGCAAACTTGATGAACTCTTTCACCCCATATTCATACTCTTTTGTCATATGATTAGAATCCATCCATTATTTATTCAAATCCATCCTATTTGATATGTCAATATTAATATTTAACAAAATAAATACAAAAAATATGTTCAATTGAATATGGATCTCATGAATTTATTGAAATATAATGGAAATAATGAAAAACAGTTTATCTTCCCATAGTATCATACACAAAAACCTGTTGAAGGAAATTTATAAATAATAATATTGAATATAATAATGGAAAAAGATATATTATTTAAAAACCCTTTTCATAATATAAAATATGGATATTTACTATAATAATGGTTTCACAAATAAAGAAAATAAATTTTTATATTTTTTAAAATAACAATCCGTACCTTTGAGAAAATCTGGGTCATTACATGAGACCTAAGGCATTTAATAAAACGATGTGGGTAAATGTTTTTTTAATAGAAAAAGTGACTAGATTTAAAATTTTGTGTGTAACTATAATTTGAATTTTAATAAGGTTCTTTCAAGTGGAATTTTAAATGGATATAAATACTTATCTAACTCTTTTAGAAAGGTAAATTTTAATTTTATGGTTTTATATAAATCTAGAGAAATATTTTATTTTTGAAATTTTGGGATATATATTGAGAATTTTAAATTGGTGTACTTTATTAAAAATCATAGGGAAGATCATTTTTATGAAAAAATAGGATACAACAATATTTTTTTAAAACACATTGGATTAGAGAGCCCCACTCCCCAACCATATCACATCATCACCCTTTAGGGGAGGAGAGCCCCACCCCGAAACCATCTCAATATGCCATTTTCTTATCACCAAGAGGGAATAACACCCCACCCTATAACCATCCTCAAAATATCACAGTAGATTAGTTCCAAATCTAAAATTACCCAAAAATAATATGTCAAGTAAGAACAAGATTATTTGAGATCACCATCATATTTCATAATTAAATATAACCAAGTTATAAACAGTTCATAATTCCATCCTATATTAAAATATAAATATTCAATTCAAGAGGTTTTAACTTTCCCAACCAAAGTTATATATCAATATTCAACTAAGGTTACCCCCTCTCTTAACCATTTTAGCACATGTTCTCATATAAGAGATTATAATAGGGTATATATTAATGAATTTCTTGGTAACAGATTCACTTATATCACCCTTCAGGTTTCCTCTAATAATTCCTTTCTCATTAGTAATAGGAATGAAATTCTTAGTGTCTAATTATCTAAGATTTAATTTTATTAGTGAACCCCTCATAACCTAAATAAAAAAATTTCACCATGAAACCAATATATAGTATTTATTTATTTTTAGGTCTATCACACATTAGTTAGACACAAAAACACATCATACGCACATAGAAGGAGAGTATCCTTGAAGGATAAATTAGAGACAACCTAATTTATTAATGTTGGTTTCTTATCATTAAATATCATTGGTTTATTTAGTCACACATGACCAAAATTATGAAAAACATATAAAACCTTTAAAATAGGAAAAAATCGGTTTAATTTTTTTAAATATAAAAAATGATAGAAACCATGGAATATATACTCAAGGAATTCTATCCATTCACTTGGTTTGTACCTACAATAAATGATATGAAGATCTAATAATATTTTGTGAATATATAAATTGGAGATGAAAATAAGAATGAGAGAAAAATTTAAGGCATTATCACTATATTATGGAAAAAATGGACTAAAACCTATTTATATTTATTGAAAACATTTTATCCATATTTTTAGAAAATCAAAACAAAAATTGTCACACTAAATTTCCAGAAAACGATGCGACTCTTATATACAAGGACCCTTATATATGGGGCCCTTACATATGGGAATTGTCTACACCACTCCATCATCAGCATCTAGAATTAGGAGATACATTATGAATTCTATACTTATGGTAGTTCAAACATTTAATTGGAAAAATGTTTTCACACAACTAGATAGTATGAAAATTATAACCTTCAGACCACATATTTATTATATATATTTTTTCATTTTCAATGTTTTTGACTAATCCAAATTTTTAGAAAACTGCTAAAACTTATAAATATGACCAAATTCACCCCAAAACATTTCCAAACACTTTTCACCACATACACAAATTTTATAAACATGCCAACTAATGGAAGATTATAGTAAAATCAACCTAAAACTGAACCACTCCTGAGACTCAATTCCTAGCCTACACTGGCACCCCTACCACCTTGATTGAGTCCCAATTCACATGACTAATCAAGGATCCAACCATAAAATTTTCAAATACAAAAAACCAAAAAGTGCAGGATTACAAAAAATCATGAATCTACAAAATGGAGAAGAAATAATCTCATACCTTTGAGCGATGATGATTCGTTGATGAAGAGAAGTGCAAGTTTAGTTGGGAGTGATGATAGTAGGGAGCTATGGAAATGGAAAAGGCAAGCGGTGATGACAAGTGGTGAAGGCGACTAGTGAAGGCAGGCGGTGAAGCCAAGCGGCGATGAAGGCAAGCAACAACGAAGGCGAGCGGCGGTGAAGGTGAAGGTGAAGGCGAGAAACGAAAACATCACTGCGGTTCTGTGAAAGTTTGAAGGCACGAGGAAGATGGCGATCTGTTAGGGTTTTTTATAAGAATGCAATAGGTTTTTTTCCAGTAATTTCAAGAAAGTGATCATAAAGAGTAGTTTTATCAGCGTTATAATTTTAGAATTGATAAAGAATAGTATCATCATTGCTTTTGTAGTGCTAATAAAGAGATATCTTGATCAGCTCTAAAAAATGATGATAAAGATATAATGTTTATAATTTATTTATATTATTATATATATTTATAAAATTATCTGTATAATATATATATATATATAATTATAACTATGAATAAATATATATTTATTTGTAAATATATATATAATAAATACATTTATAAATATATATTTATAATTATGTATAATTATAAAATTATAAATATAATAAATATATTTATTATAATTTTATAATATAAATAAATATTTACTTATTTATAGTTATAAGTATAAATAAATATATATATTTTTAAATAATTATAAATTTAAAATTTATATATTTATTATAATTTTATAATTATTTAAATAAATATATTTTTATTTATACTTATAACTATAAATAAATAATTATTTATTTATACATATAAGTATAAATAAATATTTATTTATTTATAATTATAAAATTATAGTAAAAATATTTATTATATTTATAATTTTATAATTATATAGAATAAATATATTTATTATAATTTTATAATTATTTAATTAAATATATATATATATATATAATTATAAATATTTTAATATAGTTATAAATTTTTGTATACATTTATAAATATATTTCTACAATAATATATTTTAATAAAATTATAAATATAATAAATATATTTACTTTACTTTTATAATTATTTAAATATATAAATATTCATTTATAATTGTAATTATAAATAAATATTTTTATAAATATTTTTATATAATTATAAATATATTTATATCTATATATTTATTAATATATAAATATATATATTTATAAAATATAATAAATATATTTATTATAATTTTATAATTATTTAAATAAATATATATTTATTTATAATTATAATTACAAATAAATATATTCATAAATATTTGTATTTAATTATAAATATATATATAATTATTTATTAATATATATATATATAAACTAATAATAAATGTATTTATTGTAATTTTATAATTATATATAAACAAAAACGGTGCAGACCATGGGTTAGGCCCATGATCCCCATAATTTATTCAACTAAAATAGAACAACAAACAAGAAGGAGACGACATAAAAACCCAATGAAAATACATTGTTACAAACCACAAACACATTCATAAAACAGTCAAACATATCAGTGAGAGTGACGACTACCACCTCAGCCTCATGGATGTCATCCTATTCTCCACATCTTAGGATGTTGCGAAGTGTCACCACCTACCATTGACTTGGTAGTGTCCTCTGACACTCCAACTGGATCATATCTCTCTAATGGCTTCCAATTAGATCTTACTGCATTCATTCCAGAGTCATAGGTTCTCCCAAATTCATCATGAAAGACCTCCTTACTACTGGATCTATTATGAATGTCAAGCATACTCAATACATTTTTTCCAGAATTTGGAAAATTCATGATGAGGGACAATAACATTCTGAGAAGTCTCCATTGATGTTACCAAATCATCCCCAATTGTAACATCACCAGCCTTGTCCACTATGGGTGGGAGGGGAGAATCAATATATTTCCCTTTTTTGTTTCTAGAGGCATTTTATTCCACCCAAAATTGAGAGTCATCTTGCATTTGATAATCATGTTCAAAATCAGACTCATCATGTTGATCCTCAATAGTGTTTGGAATTCCTACTACAAGAACATCGCGAAAGGATGCAATAGAATTGATGTTTCCCTTACCAGAGTCACTACTCTCATTGCATATAGAAATAAATGGAGAACTATACCTCCCCATTGAGGATACATCTGTCTGTGCATCAACTCTTGCAAACATTTAAAGTTACCCTTCATGCACCCCCCTTGACTAGAAAGAGCTACTTGGTCCAACTGTTGGTCATGAGGCTTAAGCCTATCCTCCTTGGAGATAGTCGTCTAGGTCACACCAAGATTTATTTCCTTGGAGGAGCAAGGATATTTTTTTCCATGGGTGGAAGACCCCACTTTCATCTGGATTTTCCTCACATTCCGAAATTAAGAAACATGATGCCCCATCCAACCTGCAAAAATTACAGAATGATGCGATTGCATCATATTCAAACTAAACCAAAAATTTCTAACCATTGGTGAGAAAAGTGGAACATTCAAGTAAGTTATTTTGCATGTCCACATCAACCAAAACTATAGAAAAGTAACCAAATCTCCCATGCACTGATAAAGTGTATGCCTTTATTAGTGTTTTTTAGCATTGATGAATGTTACCTTTATCAACAGTTTTATCTAGCACTAATAAAGGTGCAGATTTTATCTGCACTTTCTGCTTAGAACTGATAAAAGCTAACGAATCCCTTACTCATAATTGTGGTAGTTAAACCCCACCAACCATCCATCAGAGGAATGCATTAAGTGGGTGAGGATTTCCTATAAAAGGATCTAGCTTCCCTATTTTTTCCTCAGCTCCTCCTCATCAACTCATCAGCCAGTTCCCTGTGTAGTAATATGTGAGGCGGATTCCCTACATATTCAAGAAATATAACTATGAAGGATATTATCATTATAATTTTAAGGGATTATGTATCCATTTTTACCCATAATGAGATCATCTTATTTGCCCGTGATTTTTTACCGCTTTCATTTTGAGGGATTTTCACATTTCATATTATGTCATTTATTTTCATATTATTATACTTTATTTTATCTTTTAATTATCACCGCACCAGTAGGTCAATCATATTCGGTCTCAAAAACTACTATCATAGTAAGGTTCTGATCTGATTTTGTTCACTTTTTCTGGATATCAATAATTCTCATAAATTTGAATATGATTTCTGATTGAAACAAAAATTGATCTTTCACATTAGAAAGATTTTATTTAGATTATTAAATACATATTTGTGAAATTTAGGAGTTTCTAAATGGGTGGCATGTCTATATGAAAGAAAAATTTAAAATAAAAAAATTTAGTATGATTAATTTTCTATTGTGGAAATGAAGATGTAGGAAGTGTTGTGGGAGTGTAATTTATTACACACAATTAGAGAAGGACCAACAGATGTGGTAATGGGGCGTGGTTTAATAGGAACCAAAATCATGACATGAATGTAGATATACTAGTCAGTTAAGCGGCAATGATTGATGAAGGTAGAAAACATGTCAATGATGTGTGGATAATCGACTCAGCAGCAACATGACACATAGAGTCTCAATGATAATGTTTTGATCAATATGAAACTATCTTGGAAGGAATTTTGTACATTGATAATGATCACACTTTTAAGATCATTAGAGTCGGTACCATCAAATTGAATATGCATGATGGTATTGTTCAAACCATCCAAGGAGTATGCCAGATGAAGGTCTTGAATAAGGAAATATTGTCTTTGGGACAATTAGATGGCATCAGATGCAATACCCACACTGAGAATAGAGTGATGAGAACTGTTAAGGGCTTGATTTTGGTGATGAAGGTGGAGAAGATCTCATAAAACCTATACATGCTTATGGGTGATATGCATTAGGGGATGAAGATAGTTGTTGTGTCAACTACCTCGATGGAAGTGTTGACAACGTTACAACATCAAAAGCTTGACCATATGTCTGAATGAGTCCTGAAGATTCTTGATAATCAAAATTTTTTGTTTGGGAATGAAAATGAATCCCTAAAATTTTGGGAGAATTGTGTTTTGAGCAAGCGATATAGGTTAAAGTTCAGGACATCAATAGGGATAAGTAAAGAGATGTTAGAGATGATCCATCCTGACATTTTACAAGCACTTGTTATATGTCCTAAAGGAGAAAAGTACCATATATATTTCATTTTTTATTATTAAAATAAATGTTGGGTGTACCCAATTAAGTTGAAGATAAATTTTTTTTAAGTATTCAAAACATTCAATGTATTAAAGGAGCTTGAGTTTGGAAAAAATGATCAAGTGTTTGAGGACTGAAAATGGTGGAGAATATACAAGCAAGGAGTTTGATACTTTTTTTAATGGGAAGGCATCAAGATATAGTTTTGGTGGTGTATGATCCTCAGTATAATGGATTGGTAGAGCAGATTAACATAACCGTATTAGATAGAACAAGGGTTCAGTTGAAGAATGTAGAATTTTCCAAAACATTTTTGGTAGAAGTAGTCACTACTACAAATATGGATTTTATCAGCGCTAAAAATGGCCATTAACAGCGCGAGAAAAAGCGCTGATAATTCCAGCGAAGATAAAGGGGGGGTCCCCTTTATCAGCGCTCCAAAAAAGCGCTGATAAAGACCCCTTTTATCAGCGCTTTTTTTTAGCACTGATAAAAAAAATAAAAATAAAAAAAATAAAAAAATACTACCAATCTCGTGGGGGGGATTTTTATAGTTCTTGATCCCCCCTTTATCAGTGCTTTCTTACACATCCAGCGCCCGCCCACACCGCCTACACCCTTTATCAGCACTATCCCTTTAAATCACCCTTGCGCGCACGCCCTTTCCTCCACCCGGATTTGATCTCGAGACCTCCCCTATGCGCACCTAAAGCCTTTGCCACTACCCTATATTGATTTTTTCTCTTATTCATGATATATCTATTTATTTATATATATATTTCATTATATTTATTCCTAAAGTAATATATATTTATATTAATATATATAGTTATATTAATATATATATATATATAGTTATATTAATATATATATATATATAGTTATATTAATATATATATAGTTATATTAATATATAGTAGTTATATAAATATTCATATATTGGTATTTTAAATAAAATGGATATTAGTTATTATTTAGATAAATCTAGTATATTTTATATGTAAATATGTTTAATTATTTATTTTAAAAATTTAATTTTTAGGTGTGAATATATAAAAAATATGTACATATAGTTATATATTTGATTATAAATAGCAGTGCATTATAAAAAATGATAAAATTTAAAAGACATAATATCAATATGAATGTAATACCTTGTAATAAATTCAGTCCCCACCAAAAAAAGCCAATAATACCCCCTTAAAAGAGGCTGAAAATCCACAAAATGTTAAATAATCTGGGTACCCCGACTAAAAACTCCATTTTAGAGGACTTCTAGGCCTCTTTTCGCCTTGAAAAACGCTTTACCGGGGTCTCCCTGAGTCACAGTGACGTAGATCTCGTCGCAGGCTTCGATTTGATATCTGGTAGAGCTCAAACGGACACCCGGATCAAAAGTTATGGTCGTTTGAAGTTTGAGTTGCATTTTCAACATATTTTGGATCTTTTTTAAATTTTTTTTATTTTTTTATTCTTTAAATTGTTATTAAATGACTATTACTCCATAATAATTATCAAATTATTAATTAAAAATATTTTTTTAATTTTTTAAGAATCCATTTTCACTAAATATCTTATATATTAAGTATATTAAGTGTAAATGTACATTTATACATATCTAAAATATATTTAAAAATTATATATTATATTTATATCAATATAACTATATAACTATATTTATATATTAATATATTTTTTTAAAAAAAAAATTGAAGTCGACCCTTTATCAGCGCTTTTAAAAAAAGCGCTGATAAAAGCCCCCCTTTATCAGTGCTACTAAACAAGCGCTGATAAAGAGGGTCCCTTTATCAGCGCTAAAAAAAAGCGCTGATAAAGAGGTGCTTTTATCAGTGCTTTTTTTAGCACTCATAAAGGCCCCCCCTTTATCAGCGCTTTTTCGTTAGCGCTAATAAAGGGGTGGCGTTGGACTTTCCCAATTTTGTGGAAGTGAGTGAATACAACCTGTTATGTGATCATCTGATCTCCTTCAATGAAAATTGATATGAAGTCACTGATGAAGATGTGGACTGGTAAACCCACTAACTATTATCATTTACATACTTTTGGAAGTCATGTATATGCATTTTTTAATGGCCATAAAATAACAATGTTGGATTCAAGATCAAGGAAATGTATCTTCTTGGAATATACATATGTTGTGAAGGGTTATCGTTTGTGGGGACCCACTATCCACAAACTTATCATCAATAGAGATTTCATTTTTATAGAAGAAAAGGTGATAATAAAAATTTATGGAGACATGGAGAAATAGAATACAAAAACTACAACATTTGAGGTGGAGTAAAAATTTAAGGAAGAATCAGTTTCCCTTGAGGCATTACCAAAGTACGATGATCAAATACCAGTTATGTCTGGACCACAAAGGTAAAATTAGGATAAAATATCAACAGTATAGAACTCATACTATGTCACTTAGATAAATATTTTATAATTCATATTTATGGAGGATAGATATCCATCTTCTTTTTTGGAGGCCTCTCAAACTCCATATGTATCCTTATAGATGACGAAGATGTATGAGGAACTTGAAGCCCTGCACAAGAACAATATTTGGATCTTGTTCCATTAATTCATGGAAGGAAGGCTATTGAAAAAAAATCCATTCAGATCAAGTGGGATGGAAAGGACCAGGTGTAAATATATCATGAAATATGTGTGGTCAAAGGATATGATCAGAAATAAGGTACTGATTTCAATGAAATTTGTTCTTCTATTTTTAGACCGATGAATATTTGGATAGTTCTGGAAATGTGCGCTATATAGAGTTTTCATCTAGAGAAACTATATGTGAATACTTATTTTCTCTATGGTGTTCTTGATGAAGAAATCTATATACTCCAACTGGGAGGTTTTGAAAAACAAGGTAGAGAGAGCTTGGTACAAGAGATATTGGTTTGTAGGTTGAACAAGTCTATGTATGATCTCAAGCAAGCACTGAGGCATCGGTAAAAGAGATTCGATTCCTATATCCTGATACTTGGATACAAAAATATTCATTCAGATCCTTATGAATATTTTATGGGTTCATATGGTAATGATTTCATCATGAAATACTACAATCCATTATCTACTCCTCTTCATATTAATTTCATGTTCTCCTTTATGATGAGTCCTAACGGTGAAGCATAGAGGATGAAGATATCTTAATTACCATAAAAATTTGAAGGGGGAGTCTTATATTCACTATGGTTTTTACTAGAGAATACATTGAATATGTAGTGGGAGTAGTTATCCAATACATGGTGAATCTAGGACGGGAGCATGGGAGCATAGTGAATAGGATCCTGAGATATGTCAAGGTGACCTTAAATGTTTCATTATGTTATGAAGGATCAGATTTCAGTATCAGAGGCTATATTGATTGAAATTTTTTAGGTGATTCTAACTGGAGGGAATCCACTACTGGTTATGGGTTTACTCTTACAAGAAGATCTCTGATTTGGATTTCAAAGTTATATTTAGTTATAGATTTATCCATGATGGAGGTTGAGTACATGGAATCTACACAGGCTTGCAAAGAGGTAATTTGGATGAGAAGGTTATTAGTGGATCTTGGGCATATAAAGATGAATATTCTATTGTTTTGTGATAATCATAGTGTAAGAGTTTGTGCCCTAGAACCAACTGGTTTTACTTTGATTATATGAATATTTAATATATTTAAATATTAAACATATTATTACATATTGTTCATTTTTCTGTATAACTATAGGGTAATAATGTCCTAGAGTATTTTTCACATCAACAAGGTCATAGTATTTCCCCTCTATGATGATAACCTTGAAGTACTTTGACAATATTCTCAAATATAGTTATACGATTGGATGATATGCTATAATAAGACACATAGTATATAGACCATCAGGTGAGAGTACTCGTAAGAAGATGATACTTTCTCTCTTGAAGTTCATACTTGGTAATATCTAAGATGGGAGATTATGAGAACATACACACCAGTAGTAATTCTGCATGTTTTGGTTTCATTGGATATTCCTGTCTATGAGCTTATGTAATGATCCTTAGACTTTAATATTATCATTAATACATGTCATGACTTGCGCACTTTGATTTACTGATGAAAACCATCACGTAGATAGTTGGCGGGAGGTAGGGTACATTGGGTGCATCACGAGTGGCATGTTATTAATGGATAAGTCAAGGAAGGATTTGTCTCTTCCATTTATGGCAGTTGATATCTCAATCCTTTGATTTAAATAGAACTATCACGCAGAATTCCATGGCCATGATGCAACAATGAGTTTATTTCAGGTAGTCAAAGAACGACATATCAAACACAAAGGTTGATGACAATATCATGAAACCTGCTTGATGAGATATTGAGATAAGGGGATCATATTACATAGAGATCATTTGTATGTGGATGTCATTGTTGTGACTTTATGTTCTTTATCTTGGGTGCCTTGACCCATTTATAGACAGTACTCTTGGACTTTAGGTAAGCCCGCCTAATGCCAATGAGAAATAATCGTAGAGTGTCGCACACTAAGTGTTTCTGGTGGTCTCAGTTAAATTCTATTTGAATTTAATTAATGGAATAAATATTATTCTCAAGAAAGTGGAATAATTTTATTCAAGTTAAAATGATTTCATAAATTAAATAAATATTTATTCACTGGATTGTTGGTAAAATATATTTATTTATTTTATTGAACATTTAACAAATATTTTTTAACTATTTTTTAAATAAAATATTTATTTAAAAAATGATTTATTTATTTATTTATTCGGGTGTTCAACAAATTTAAGTGGAGTTTGAGCAGACTAAGGTCGGTCTGGTAGTAAAATAATTATATGAAAGATGGTAAATAATTATTTAACTTGTTGGCACAAGTCAAAATAATAATAACGCTGCTATTATTTTGTGATGTGGAATTTTATTTATAATTCCATTTTGTACAATTTGGCGCACCATAAATAATGACGCGGTATTATTATTAAAATTTTTTGTTTTCTCTAAATTTATGAATTTATTTAATTGATGTTATGAAATTAAATAGTGTAACTGAAGCCCTATGATGATAAATAGACACATACATCTATTGTGTCATGTACCGAACTTCACACCTGGTAAATTGAGAATTGTTGATTTAAATGATTTATCTATCGAATCCTCTTTCTACCCCTCTTAAGAATGAGAGACATTCTTCATTACTGAATAAAAAGTGTTCAAAAATGATCAACATGTGACACTCGCTTCACCTCGTTAGCACCCGAAGAATGATTAATGTTGATCAGAAGCCATCGGAGCACGTGTGGATCACCACTAGAGGGATTCTGGTTTGGATCCTTGTAAGTGCTATGAGACAATCCAGAAGGGTCATTCCATATGATCAATATCATTAATGAAGAGAGTACCGAAGATCCAGGTATTCTTTTCTTTAGGAAATTAATTAAATTAATTATAAACATGACATGAAAGATCCTATATAATGGTTTTGGGCCTCTTTCTTCTTTATCTAAATCTTTAATTATATTCTATGTAAACTAGCATTCATCTTCGTATTGATCCCAAAATAATCATTGATCATAGTGAAAATTAATGTTGGGTGTTGGCCCAACAACACTTCTGCAGCACCCAAAACCTACAAGTGGTATTAGAGGGGTTACATCATAGTTTATAATTATTTAAATAATCCGTTGATAATTTATGGTTTAATAATTTAGTTTTTCAAATAAATTTAATTGTTCTACAAATATGAATCTCAATATCTGTTCCTCCTCTTTCATTTTTCATTCACCTTACAGAAATGATCTTTTCTTTAAATTTTTATTAAAATAAAACAGAGGATATCATCCGATGATGCCAAAGGTTCTTGTCCATACAACACCAGAATACACGACGTGTAGTTGGATTCACACACTGTGTATCAAGGTTTAATGCATCAGGACTGGTGCGCCAAACCAACCCATGCCATTGGAGTTTTTCAAAGTCATAAAGACTCTGTGTGTTGATCAGGAATTAGGTGGCACACAATTTCCATATTACACACTGTGTGGCCCACTAGACATGACATGTAGTCCCTTAGGGTTAGGGTTGGACCGTGTACCCTGTACACAACTTTCCCGGATCGAGAGCATAGAATGTGGATACTACACGGCGTGTGGCCCACTAGAAAAGTTGTGTACTTCGAAGATTTCGTAAGTACATATACACGTTGTATCCCTAGGAATGTACTTTATATGGATGATGAATGATAGTGAACGCCATGTAGTAGAAACTACATGTTGTTCACTCATCCAAATTATGTAGATTTGTTAAAATTTATTATTATATCATATAAACCCTTAAGATGTGTACCATTGTGTGGGCATAAATTTGAGGCACAACACGTGATGGGTGTTTAATACATATATATGTGTTTGTGTGTGTTTAATTTAACATCTATGTAATGTTCATTCCTACCCCCTAGGTAGTTATGTATGGGAATCCATCAAGTTTCCTATAAGGTAAAAGTTACATACAAAGATAATTTTAAATGAATTTATTTGTTTAAAATTATTATGGATGATAATCTCAAGGAAATTTATAAAAAGTGTTTAAGATAAAAGGATTGATTAATTAAAGATGATAATTAATTGATTCAAGCCTGATTTATCTTAAACAAGAATGATTAATGAATTGAATACTTGTTTTATTAAATTCGTAACACATTACATGTATGTGGGTGATCATGATCTATACCAACACCTTTGTATGCAATTGGGTTTCTTTTAATTTATTTATTAAATTAATTGTTGGCATGCAAACCATATCTCCTCATTAATATGTAGGGAATGAATTCACATGGTTTCTTTTATGTAAACCCCCATTTTTACCCCTCACCTGCATGTGAGTTAAAAAGCATATGTAATGGATGGAACTCCCATGCTAGTGGAGATGGTTCAAGCTAGAGCCGAGATGAAAACAATCCCAGGAGATGCAGAGGTGGACAAGTGGAAAGCTGTAAACATGAACCCACAAGGTTCAAGGTGTTTCTACACTAGGTTTGGGTTTGTTTATCAACCACTAGATAAAATAACAATTATAAAATCACATGATCATGCACTTTTATTTATTTTATTTTTGTCAGTTGCATGGTTTATCATTATGGATGAGTTGTCATGATCACATAATTAATGAATTAAACAAGAATGCAAGATGGAACTAAAATAAACCAAGCTTATGCGTAAATATTATCAAGACATGGTTAATCAATTAAGGAAGTTCCACTTAATATTAACAATCATGTGATAATGATAATAAGAAATCCACGCATAAGTTATAAAAATATCTCAAATAAAATATTAAGTCATATAAATCCTTAAGTTACTTGATTAATGGAAAAAATCAATAAAACTATGTGTTTGGCCAACCCTTGTTGGGACACTTACTTTTATACAGGAATCACTTATGAAAGGTTTCAGGTAGACTTAACCATATTACATCAATAGGAGTATCCCTTGCTAGACTTGGTGTAATATTTGAGGCAAGAGTTGAGGAAATCCAAAGTTAGGATTTCATTATTGGGTACTCCACTCAACAGATCAAGGATTTGCAAACCCATAGTTGGCAAAGACCCGCCTACCTAAATACCTTCAAATAGCTTTACCAACCCTTTTTGGGGTTATGTGAAGGGTAATATGGATCCTTGCCACTATAATTTCATAGAAACTAGACATTCCATGTTCAATATTGAGGGCCATTGGGACTTGATAAAATAGTGGGAGACTTAATAAAATTAATTTTTTATTAATTATCATAAAATGTAATCAAGAAAGTACTAATGATCTACTCTTTTAATTGTAGAATAAAATGAAGAACTCTTCAAGCACACTATCCCTGTGATCAATTCTGGATAAAGACAACATCCTCACTAGCAGTAACTTCTAGGAATGATTTAGACACATTCAGGTTATTCTATGCCATGAATGGAAGTCTTAAGTGCTAGAGTAAACATTACCTAATCTACATACCCAAGAGGCGAGTAAAAATAGTTCTTAGTCTATGAGAAATATATGAACAATGTGGTAAACTTTTAATTTTTGATGCTATCATCAATTTATAGTGATCTTATGAAATATCTTGAAAACATGGATGCCTATAGCATGCTCAAGCACCTTTGTGGTATTTAATAGGAGAGAGAAAGACAAGAATTGTTTGATATCTCCAAGGCACTCTTTTAGGGTAAGGTTGGAGAAGGTTATCCAGATGGGCCTCACATAGTCAAGCTCAATGGCTACATTTAGCTCTTGGATGTTCTAGGGATTAATCTCCCTGAATAACTGGGTACTGATCTCATTCTTGCATCACTCCCTCATAGATTCTCCAACTTTGTTGTTAATTTCAATATGAACAACATTGAGAAGTATCTATTTGATATTATTATCCTCATTCACCAAGTGGACAAAGATATGAAGTGAAAAAATCCTTTTATCCTTATGGTGAGTAAGAGGAAAGGGAAGGAAAAGATATTTAATCCCAAAGCTTCTTCAAGCTCTTCCAAGAAAAAAAATATCAAAGGGGATGCAAGGGAATGAGACAATGTTTGTTTCATATGTGGCAAGAAGGGACACTAGAAGGAAATATACACCCAGCCTAAGAAGCAAGGGGAAGCTTCATGTGCATTTGTTATCGAATGTAGTCTATCTATTTCTACAAATTGGGTATTATATACAGCTTTTGGTGCTCAAATATGTATCCAAATATAGGAACCAAGTAGATTCAGGAAGATTGACTAAGGGGAGGTAGATCTATGAGCATCCAACAGAGCCAGACTCGCTTTTGTAGCTATCGGGGACTACCACCACACCTTTCTAACTGGGATGATCTTGGTGTTAAAGGGATGTTATTATGTTCCATCTATTACTAAAAAAATTATTTCTATATCCAGATTAGATATAGATGGATTTTTTTTCAAGTTTGGAAATGAATGTTGCTTCTTTTACAAATATAGAATTTGTTTTGATAGGGAGAATTTATACACCGGTCTTTACATGTTAGATTACACAAACCAAGTAATGGAAATCCATAATAAAGATACTTTACATGACTCATAAAACACTCAACTTTGGCATCACCAGCTAGGTCATGTAAATGAGAAATGCTTGACAATGTTACATCAAGATGGATATATAGATTATTTTTGAACTAAAACCACTTGGTGTATGTCATGCATATTTAGAAGGAAAAATAATTGTATCCCCATTTATTGGGAAAGGTGAAAGGGATAAATAGATTCTTTAATTGGTTCATATTGATGTGTGTAGACCATTTCCAGTTGAAGCAAGAGGAGGGTACTCATACTTCATAACTTTTACCAATGATTTTAGTAGATATGGATAAATCTACTTAATGAGGTATAAGTAGGATTATTTTGATAAGTTCAAAGAATACAAGAATGAAGTTGAGAACCATGTTGGTAAGAAGATTAATAAAATCCGCTCAGATCGAGGTGGAGAAATATCTTAATCAAGACTTCATTGATTACTTACAGAAGATTGGGATCCTATCCCAACTCACTCCTCCTTACACGCCCTAGTGGAATGGTGTGAGTGAAAGGAGAAACCACACCTTGTAGGAAATGGTGAGATCAATGATGAGTAATAAGAGTCTTCCATTGTTCTTTTGGGGATATGCATTAGCACACATACTAAATCAAGTACCAACTAAATCGATAAATGGTATTCCATATGAGTTATGGAGTGGAAAGAAATCCATGTTATCGAATTTAGATGTGTAGGAAAGTGATGCATTTGTTAAGGCCTCTTTAGGTAACAAACTTGCACCCCGAGGCACAAATTTACCTTTATAGGATACCCCAAGAAATAAGGGGATGTTACTTATACAACCCCTTAGACAAAAAGGTTATAGTTGCAAGACACACCATATTCATTGAGAGGGAGCACATCTCCAAAATGGATAGTCGGAGCGGGATTGACTTCAATGATGTCAAGGCTCAAGGTACACAAGAGTTGGTATAGAGACAGATTCCAAAAATACCTGTGGAAGAAATAACTATTCCAAATACACAGGAACTATGTAAGAGTACAAGAGAGGCTAGAGAACCAGAATGGTACAGATTTATAGTTACCGAGGATGCTGACTCATTATTAGTTGATAATAATGAACCTATAACCTAAAAAGAAGTAGTAAGTAACCCAGATGTTTCCAAGTGGAAAGAATCCATGAATTCTGAAATGGATTCCATGTACCAAATCCATGTCTAGATTTTGGTAGATCCTCCAGTTGATGTAAATCTTGTTGGTTCGAAATTTTTATTCAGGAAGAAAATGGACACAGAAGGACAAGTCAGTACCTATAAGACATGACTGGTTAAAGAAGTGTTCATGGAGTGTAAAGGAATTGACTAAGACGTAACCTTTTCACCAGTTGCAATACTGAAATCCATAAGAATTATATTGGCCGTTTCAACTTACCATGACTATGTGATTTGGAAAATGGATGTCAAAACAACCTTTCCTAACAAGAACCTTCAATAAGATGTCTTTTTGACACAACCTAAAGGGTTTATGACTCCAAAGGATTACAAGAAGGTATAAAAGTTTCATAAACCCATTTATGGATTAAAGCAAGCATCTAGGTCATCAAAAATTCATTTTGATGAATCCATAACAAAATTTGGTTTTATCAAGAATAAATGTGAGCCTTGTGTCTACAAAAGTTTTAGTGGGAGTGCAGTCCTTTCCTAATAGTATATGTTGATGACATATTACTTATTGGAAATGAGATACCAATCTTATAGTCTATTAAGGAATGGTTGAATCAATTCTTCTCCTTGAAGGAATTGGGTGAGGCAACATATATTCTTGGGATCAAGATTCATCATGATAGATCCAAGAGATTATTGGTCCTAAGTCAAAGTATATACATTGATAATATATTGAAGAGAATCAATATGGAATAATCTAAGAGGGGATTGTTTCCAGCATCACATGGAATTCTCTTTCCAAGAAAATTTTTCCTCAACCACATGAGTAAATAAATATAATGAAAAGGAATCCATATGCATAAGTGATTGGGTCAGTCATGTATGCCATGATATGTTCTAGGCTAGATGTCTCCTACGCATTGAGTGTGATAGTTAGATATCAAGCTGACCAAGGTGACCGGCATTGGATGGCAGTCAAGACTATCCTAACGTATCTGAGGTGTACTAAGGATATGGTCCAGGTTTATGAATAAGATGAGGAACTAGTCATAATAGGATATGCAGATTCTAGTTTCTAGAATAATCGATATGACATGAAGTCACAAATGGGATACATATTGACTTTGAATGAAGGTACAGTGAGATAGAAGAGCTCAAAGTAGAGTGTGGTTGCAGATTCTACAACATAGTCTAAGTATATTGAAGCATTTAAGGAAGATAAAGAAGTAGTTTGGATATGAAGCTTCATCCAAGAGTTGGATGTGATACCTTACAGCAAATATCCCATCACATTGTACTATGATAATACTGCAATGGTGGCTCTATCAAAAGAGCCAATGTCACGTCAGTGAATGAAGCATGCAATTCAGAAGTATCATATCTTGAGGGCTTTTTCTTAGAGATGTGAAGTTGTAGTGAGCAGTGCTTCCATGGATGAAAACATGGTGTACCCCTTGACTGAATCCTTGAATCAGTAGAAACATGATCTTCAGGTGTGGTCTAGCAGACTGAAAGTCATAGGCAGTTGGATCTAGTCCAAGTGGGAGTTTTTAAGATTTTCTGTCCTAAAACCAACTTGTTGTAATTTGATTACATGAATATTTAATATATTTAAATATTAAAAATCTTATTACATATTGTTCACTATTCTATATAACTATAGTGTAATAATGTCCTGGAGTATTTGTCGCATTGACAAGGTCATAGAAGTTCCCCACTATGATGAGAACCTTGAAGTGCTATGAAAATATTCTTAAATATAGTTATGCAGTTGTATGTCATACTATAATGGGACACATTGTATACAAACCTTATAGAGTGAGTACTCATAAGCATATGAGACTACCTCTCATGAAGTTTGTACTTGGTAATCTGCATGATGGGAGATTATGAGAATAGACCCGCCAATAGGAATTTTTCATGTTTTGGTGTCATCAGATATTTCTATATGTGAGTGTATGTAATGATATTTATACTTTAATATTATCATTAATACATGTCACGACTTGCACACTTTGATTTACTGACGAAAACCGTCACACAGACAGTTGGTGGGAAGTAGGGAACATTGGGTGCGTCACAAGTGGCATGTTATTAATGGATAAGTCGAGGGAGGATTTTTCTTTCTATTTATGGAAGTCGATATCTCGTCCCTTTGATTGAAATAGAACCATCGCACGAAATTTCATGTCCATGATGTTAAGACGAGTTTACTTCAGGTAGTCAAAAACGACATATCAAGCACAAAGGTTGATGACACTATCATGAAATCTTCATGATGAGATATTGAGACAAAGTTATTAATTACATAGTGAGTGTTTGTATGTGGATGTCATTGTTGTGACGTTAAGTTCTTTCTCTTGGGTTCCTTGACCTATTGCTAGAAAGTACTATTGGACTTTATAAAATCCTTCCTAATGCCAACGAGAAAGAATCCTAGAGGGTCACACACTAAGTGTTTCTGGTGGTCTTAGTTAAATTCTATTTGAATTTAATTAATGGAATAAATATAATTCTCAAGATAGTGGAATAATTTTATTCAAGTTAAAATGATTGCATAAATTAAATAAATATTTATTCACCGGATTGTGGTTAAAATATATTTATTTATTTTGTTGAACATTTTATAAATATTTATTTACTAGTTTGTAAATATAATATTTATTTAAAATAATGAACTATTTATTTATTTATTTGGGTGTTCAATAAATGGAAGTGGAGTTCGAGAAGAACAAGACCAGTCCGGTTGTAAAATAATTTTTTTCAAGACGGTAAATAATTATTTAACTAGTTGACCCAAGTTAAAATAATAATAAAACTTCTATTATTTTGTGACATTGAATTTTATTTATAATTCTGTTTTTTGAAACTTTGTGCTCCATAAATAATGACGTAGTATTATTATAAAAATAATGAGTTTTATTTATAGTTATGAATGTACTTAATTGTTGTTATGAAATTAAATATTGTAACCGAAGACCTATGTCGATAAATAGACATGTATGTATATTGTTCCATGTACCAAACTGCACTCCTGATGAATTGAGAATTGATGAGTTAAAATATTTCTCTCTCAAATCCTCTTCCCTCCCCATTCAAGAACGAGAGACTTTATTCATGACTAGAGAACAAGCGATTAAAAATGATCGACACAGAACACTTGCTTCACCGCTCTATCACCCAGTGAACGAGTGGTGTTGATCAGAGGCCATCAGAGAATGTGTGGATCACCATTAGAGGGATTCCAGTTTGGATCCTCGCATTCATAATGAGACAATCTGGAAGGGTCATTTTGGACGATCAACATCATCAAAGAAGAGAGTACCAAATATCTAAGTATTCCTTTCTTTATGAAATTAATTAAATTAATTATAAACACTAGTGCAGAAAACGTTTTTTACGTCGGTTATTTTTCATTTTTTACGTCGGTTTCTAGCCGACGTTAATACGTGCGACGTTATAAATAAGGTTTTTGACGTCGGTTATTTAAAAACCGACGTCAAAAACATAAAATCGTGATGTTTATCACGTCGGTTCTAAAATAACTGATGTGATAAAGAAAATGGGTAGGGTTTATCACGTCGGTTATTTAACAACTGACATGATAAAAGGCCTGGAAAATGTTTTATCACGTCGATTATTTAACAACCGACATGATAAAAGGCCTGGAAAATGGTTTATCACGTCGGTTATTAAACAACCGACATGATAAACAGGGCTGAGGGGGTTTTATCATGTCGGTTCATATAGAACCGACGTGATAAACCAGGGTGAGGGGGGTTTATCACGTTGGTTCTTATAAAACCGACGTGAAAAACTGGGGGAGGGGGGTTTATCACGTCGGTTATTATATAACCGCCGTGATAAACCGGCGGGAGGAGGTTTATCACGTCGGTTATTGAATAACCGACGTGATAAACCATTGTCCAGACCGGTTTATCATGTTGATTATTGAATAACCGACGTGATAAACCATTGTCCAGGCCTTTTATCACGTCGGTTATTCAATAACCGACGTGATAAACCATTGACCAGGCCTTTTATCACGTCGGTTATTAAATAACCGACATGATAAACCATTCTCCAGGCCTTTTATCACATCGTTTATTAAATAACCGACATGATAAACCATTCTCCAGGCCTTTTATCACGTCGGTTATTAAATAACCGATGTGATAAACTATTTTCCAGGCATTTTATCACGTCGGTTATTAAATAACCGACGTGATAAACCCATTTTTTTTAAACAGAATGCAGTCATCTTCTCTCCACCAGAATCAACTAGAAAACAAATCAAGAAATTGTACCACAAAAACAGAAGTAGATCAAAATTAAGCATATACATTGATAACATATAAAACTTACCCCCTAGACAGCCCCCACCCTCATTTATACCCCATGGACAGCCCTCCCCCACCCTGTTGGAGCCCTCACCCTCATGTATACCCCCTGGACAGCCCTCCCCCACCCCATTGGATAAAACTTACCCCCTAGACAACCCCCACACTCATTTATACCCCATGGACAGCCCTCCCCCACCCCGTTGGAGCCCTCACCCTCATGTATACCCCCTGTACCGCCCTCCCTCACCCCATTGGAGCTCCCACCCTCATGTATACCCCTTGGACAACCCTCGCCCACCCCATTGGATCCCCCACCACACTCTTGGACTGCCCCCCGACCCCCGGACACCCCCAAACACCCCTCGACAACCCCCCACCCGCCTGAACAGCACCCCCTCACCCCCTCACCCCACTTGACAGCCCCCACCACACCCCTGGACAGTCCGAAACAGCCCTCCCCCACCCCATTGGATAAAACTTACCCCCTAGACAGCCCCCACCCTCATTTATACCCCATAGACAGCCCTCCCCCACCCCGTTGGAGCCCTCCCCACCCCATTGGATAAAACTTACCCCCTAGACAGCCCCCACCCTCATTTATACCCCATGGAAAGCCCTCCCCCACCCCGTTGGATCCCTCACCCTCATGTATACCCCCTGGACAGCCCTCCCTCACCCCATTGGAGCTCCCACCCTCATGTATACCCCTTGGACAACCCTCGCCCACCCCATTGGAGCCCCCACCACACTCCTGGACTGCCCCCCGACCCCCGGACACCCCCAAACACCCCTCGACAACCCCCCACCCGCCTGAACAGCACCCCCCCATCCCCCTCACCCCACTTGACAGCCCCCACCACACCCCTGGACAGCCCCAAACAGCCCCAAACACCCCTGGACAACCCCCCCCCCCCCCACCCCTGGACAACACTCCCACACCCTTGGACGCCTTCCCACATCCCTGGACATCCTTGCCACCCCCCAAGACTGTCCCCCCACCCCACCGGACAGCCCTCCCAGATCGCTGGACACCCCCCAACCCACCTGAACACACCCCCACACCCTTGGAACCCCTCCCCCACAGACCCAAATCCATACCAAAAAAACCATCAAAAGTAGACCAAAACAAGAAGTAGAGAAAAATTAAACATTCACTTATATAACATTCAAAACTTACACTGTCAACTTCAAAAAAAACTAAATCCAACCTAAAAAACTACCAAATACACAATTAAAACGACAATATTCAAAATTACATTTTACATTACAAATAACTAAAATTCAATCAAACCTGTAAAATAATTTGACCACTCCACTTGTACGTGTTTGATGTCTTCAGCAGTATAGGGTTGAGGGTCATCAAAAAGATACAAATGAAAAAGAAGATAGTTAACGTGTATAATGAATAAATCAAATTGAAATATTATGGAAAAGTTTAAGAGGAAATCGTACTAGGTCAAAATTCACAACTGTCCCAGTTGTTATCATTTCATACATAAATATTAACATATAATATCCGCATTCGATGACGCCTTGTTGTTCATGAAAATTCTGTTTGAATGAGTGTAAATTCAATATATTATTTTTATGTAATAAATCAAAAAGTACAAATTATAAATGGAAATTTACCTTCGCATTTACATATTTGATCTTTGCATTTCTTTTCTTTGTGTTTTTTCGATAGTATACCCATGCACAGTTAGAAAATAATACGAATGGGGTAAATTTAAAATTCATTATAATATATAAATCTATTGAGAAATTGAAACTTACTTTTCCAATATATTCTTAAAACTTTCCCGCACATCACCATGAACAGAGCATATCCAATAAAGAGCTTTCTCCCTTGGGCAAACAATCCCTAACATCCAATGATCACTGATAAAAGGAAATTTAATGTTAGTGGTTTTTTATATTAAAAGATAATTAACTCTTTAAGAGAAATGTGTTTCATACCTCTCACAAAAAGAAATCATCCAACATTGTGTGATTATATTCTTTTCAAATCTTTCAGCAATATAAACCATTCTTTGTTCCTCATTCAATGCACATGCTTCAGGGGAAATCAATTCCGGGTCCATGAATCCATATACTTCTGTCAGCTCATTCCTCTCACAAATTTTATAAAGATACCTAATACAAAACATACATAAGTATACATTTTTAATAAATATAATGTAGGGAAAAGGTGTTAAGACTTACATGGAAAAAATTTGCACCACGTTGATGCCCAACTTATCTCCAGTAACAAGCTCCATGATATTAGATTTTGTAATCCCCACACTTATTTCACGTCCACAAACATGAGATTCCATTGGAAACTCATAAAAACCCAACAACAAATGTGAATATCTTGACAATCTGTCAAGACCACTGGAATCTGTATCTGATGTCATAGTCTGTTGTCTTTGTTGTTGTCTATACAGTATTTCTTTACCTTTGAAGTATTCCTGTGAAAAAAAAATTGAAAAATATAGTAGTTTTCAAATGATAAAACAACTTTAATAAAAAAATAAAATAAAAGATATAACATTCATACCTCTATGGTAATGAGTCGAAGAAGTCTGGATGGCCAAACTAAAAAATGGTCGATACTCTGTCCAACTGTTGCCACCTTATCTATAGGTATTGGTACCCTAGATGATCTATCTATAATATCATGTACAGTGACCCTCTGATTCTCTACCTCTAATTGTTGATGATGAATTGTATCTCCTATACAATATACCAACCCGTATGCTACTATATGATGTTAAGAATCATCAACATACAACTCGCAATATGTAGGAAGCTGTGGCGGAGGCGTAGGATAAAAAATGGGGTCCGCAGGCTGAGGTGGGGGAGTGGGAGCTACTGGCGGAGGTGGAGGATAAATAATGGGGTCTGCAGGGGGAGGTGGAGGAGTGGGAGCTGCAGTCTGAAATTGTCTTTGCATTTATGCAAACATAGACTGCACCGACTCTCTAATATTGTCCTCCATCGTCGCATTAATATTTTGAACTTCAGCCTCCAAGGATTCTATTTTTTTTATAAACCCCCTCAATGTTAGAAGTTGAAGAATGTGGAAACACTTTTCTTACCGATACACCTGCCGGATATCCTCTTACACGACCAGGATGTTCGGGCCTTCCCAATGCTGCAAATAAAATATCTTTCCTCCCAGTAGCTGTAAATGTCCCCTCTGAACTCTGCTCCTCAAGAGAGTCCTGTATTAATTAATTGAACATTTCTGTAATGATTGAAACTTATATGAAGAAAAAAGTTAACTTAAATAAATTAAATAGATATCTTAAAATCCTCTCAGCTACGATTCTCGATTCTTCTGAAAGATATTGCCCTTTTTTCCCTTCTGAGATCTCTTCCATTTTTCATGTCTAGATGGAGGGGATGGAGGGGCCACCTCTCCAGAGATTGAAGACTCAGCTCTTAGTTATTGAAATTTTTCCGCCATCATTTTTTCTTCCAATAATGTATACCCTCCCTGAGATAAACTATGAGGGTATACATTTTTAGATTGGATCTCCTGATGAGCTTTCCTTGTTTGCTGTAATTTAAGAATAAGAAATCATTAACAAAACATTAATAAAATCATTTATATAAGAAAGTTTATAAAAGTTTACATTGCCCTTACCAGAAATGACTCTTTTTTCTACTTTCAAAAAACTGTCTCCATGTGTCTTCATCTATAAAAGGATATATACGACATGGATTGTCATGACTCCTATGACCATAAATGAAATCAGATGAGAGGGTTGATTTGAAATCCCTCCATCTCCTGGCAGCCAACGATAAGCATTTCTTCCTGACTCCTCCAGTGTCAGGAATATCAAATGTCATCTGATAAAGAAGAGGTTAAACATATTATATATACTGGAAACATTAAAATAATGGTCAAACAATAACAAAAGATCTTACCAAAATCGTCTCCCACAACTGAGTGATAATCTCTTTATCCACACCTCTCCAATCATCATACAGAATGCTTACTTTGGTCTTAGCCTGAGTTGCAACAAAACTCTTAAAATCTTTGTCATTCGGACCTCTAGGAATATCATCATCATCAAACTCAACGACTATCCTCTGATCCTGCGTATGGGCAAGTGATAATTTTGGTAAACGTGTGCACCCACGTTTACCAACCTTTGAACTCTTTGTCGTAATAGGAGCATGTGAATTTTCATCCCCAGAGGTATGACCAGCAATATGCTCCTCTCCAGAATCATGTGGTTGATCATCTGAATGATCTTACATTATCCTTCAAATCAAAAAAACAAACGTCAGTTCACAAATATACAAATTCAAATATTTTAATACTACTGTAATCAGAAAATATAAAAGTGTACTAAGTTACATAATAGTAAACATTGGTAATATGGTAAGCATGTTAAACAATGGTAAAGATGGAAAAGATGGTCAAGATGGTCAAGATGGTAAAAATGGTAAAAATGGTAAACCTGGTAAACATTGTAAACATGGTAAAGTAATTGTTAGTGAACAAAAATAAGCATTTTAAAATTCATGTAATGGTTATAAACATGATAAAGTAAAATAAACAAACTTAAAACAAACAAAAACATATACTTATTTTATTTTAAAACATGTTTTAATAAATAAAAAACTTACAATATCTAACATTTATGGAAAAAATAAATGTAAACAAGAAATAAACATATGTTACCTGGAATTTTAGGAATGTACAAATGGATTGTTTTCCCAAATTCCTTCGTCGTGATCGTTCCTTATGGAACAAACTATGTCTTCAACATGATCATCATTATGTTCTGGTAATATTTCCATGGAAGTAGGGATCTCACATAAATTAGCATATTCATCAAGTTCATCCTCACCAACATATTGTTTTTTCCCTTGTAAAACAACAGTCCACTGCATATCTGATTGATCTACTACATAGAAAATTTGTTTTGCATGTGTTTCCATTATAAAAGAATCAGCTGTGTCTTCCAATCTATTCAGATTAACAAGTGTCATTCCAAATTCATCGTGTCTGACACTGTTGTTACCGTTAAACCATTTACAGTTAAAAACAGGAACTTTAATTTTAAAGTAATCAACCTCCCATATGTCTTTAATCACTCCATAATATGCATTTGATGCAGAAATTGGGTTTTTGTCCTTAGCACTCGAAAAATGCATTGATTCTGCAAACACCAATACACCACTATTCTGAACTGCACTTCTGTTGTCCTGAGCTTTTGTATGAAATGTATAACCATTAATGTCATAACTAGACCATGTTATCACATTTAAACATGGACCAACCACTATCCATTTTAATGTCTCTGATACATCTGATCTACCAAGAAAAGTCTTTTTAATCCATGACAAAAAAAATTTGTTGTGCTCATTCAAAATCCACATTTCTTTCTTCTTTGGATGACATTGTTTCAACTCATTAATATGCAATGTGATATACGGTTGAGCATCATCTATGTTATTCAAGATGTATGATTCTAACTTCTTCATCTGTTCAGCTGACAATGATTTGAATTTCAAGCCGCGAATCCCCTTTCCCTCATTATTAACTCGTTCATGGCGAGATGGAGGCAAACCTGTGTGTTGTGCTGCAGCCAAGTAGCTCGTACAAAACTCTGCTACCTCCTCAGAAATATACTTTTCAATAATGGAGGCTTCAGGTTGATATAGATTTTTAACATACCCCTTTAATATTTTCATATACCTTTCAAAAGGATACATCCAACGAAGATATACAGGTCTACAAAGCTTTATTTCTCGAACCATATGAATCATTAAATGCACCATTATATCAAAAAAAATTGGAGGAAAATACATTTCCAATTGAAAAAGTATAAAAATTGCATCCTTTTCCAAAATGTTCAAAGAATTCACATCAATCGCCTTGTTACAAATTGAATTGAAAAAATAACACAACTTCATTATAGTCTTTCTGAGACAAATGGGCAATATTCCACGCAATGCAACTGGTAGAATTTGTTGCATCATGACGTGACAATCATGTGATTTCATACCTATCAACTTCAAGTCCTTCAATGAGACAAAAAAATTTACATTAGAAGAATAACCTTGAGGAACTTTGGTATCATGAAGACACTGACATAAGCTAATTTTCTCCCTCTTTGATAATGTATGACAAGACGGGGGAAGAAATGTTCATCTTCCTTTAGGAGTGGGAGCTAACTCCAAACGTATTCCCATTGATAGTAAGTCTAATCTTGCATTCAACCCATCTTTAGTCTTTCCTTTAATATCTAACAATGTTCCAATCAAAGAATCACAGATATTCTTCTCCACATGCATGACATCAATATTATGTTTAACTTCATGATACCTCCAATATGGTAGCTCAAAAAAATTGACATTTTCTTCCAAATATGTCTATCATTACCAGATTTTTGTGTCTTTCCCAATGTCACGTCAAGGTTTTTCACCCTCTCAAAATACAGATCAGGGGATAAAGGTTTTGGAGTAGTATCAAATTCTTGTGAGCCATTGAATGCCTTTTTTAGTCTTCTATAAGGGTGTTCCATAGGCAAAAACTTTCGATGACCCATGTACACTGTTTTCCTCCCATGATGCAATTGACAATAGGACGTCTGTTGTTCGCAAATTGGACATGCTTTATGCCCTTTAACCCTTTATCCAGACAAATTTCCATACGCTGGGAAGTCATTTATAGTGAACAGAAGCACTGCATGCAGTTGAAAATATTCCATTTTATAAGAATCATACACCCTAATACCATCAGCCCATAACAGTTTCAAATCATCAATCAACGGTGACAATTGAACATCAATATCATTACCGGGTTGCTTTGGACCAGAGATCATTGTACTCAACATGAAATATTTGTGCTTCATACAAACTTCAAGAGAGAGGTTGTAAATTACCAATAAAACAGGCCATGAACTATGTGTGCTACTAAGTGTTCGGTATGGATTCATTCCATCTGTGCACAACCCTAGTCTGAGATTTCTAATTTCATTTCCAAATGTAGAATACTGCGCATCAATTTTCTTCCATTGTGAACAATCAGCTGGATGACGTATTTTTCCATCACACACCCTCTCTTCAGCATGCCATCTTAACCTTTTTGCATCATGTGAATTAGCAAATAAACGTTTGAAACGATTAATTATAGGAAGATACCAAAATACCTTTGAAGGGATCTTTGTAATCTCTACATCAGCCTGTGATTTTTCTTTCACCTTATACCGTGATGTCCCACATTTAGGACACTCTGATAGAAATTCATATTCATTTCTATATATAATGCAGTCATTCAGACAGGCATGTATTTTCTTGTATCCCAATACCATTGGGCATAATATTTTCTTGGCTTTGTAATGTGAATCTGGAAGATCGTTATCTTTTGGAAGAATGTCTTTCATCAATTGTAGCAGCTCTGTAAAACTTTTGTCACTCCATCCATGCTTCGCCTTCAGGTTAATCAATCTTAACACCACCGACAAAACCGTAAAATCTGTACAACCGGGATATAATGGTTTTTCAGCATCACCATATAGACGTGCAACTGTCGGTTCTATCTCAATTTGTTCTGATACAATATCGCTAATCATTTCTTCAATTCCATTGGAGTTACCATCTTGCGAATCATCATCATCAGTGACATTCCGTCCAGTTTCACCATGCCAAATCCAAGGGCTGTGACTCGGATTAAAACCATTACAAATCAGATGATCTTTTATCTCTCTACTTTTCAACTTCTTCATATTCAAACATTTCAGGCATGGACAGAAAAAAAATGTCACTACTTGGAACATTTCGTTTTGAAAATTCCAAAAAGGCATCAACACCTTCCTCAAATTCATTGCTCATTCGATGTGCCGTAATCCAACTTCGACTCATTATTACCTATAACAAATATCAACAAAAAATATATATTTTTAAGATAAGATAAATATATTTTTATATGAAAAAAATCATAATTTGAATGTAAAACAATTTAAAATATAAAACAAATCTATAGGTATCAAAAAAATATGCTTGAATATTATTTTTAAACAAAATATAGTTAGATATAATAGTTTTAAATTTCATTGAATCAAAGAAAACCATGATGCCTACATAGTTTAATATTGATTGCGGTTTTGATGTTTTAATATATTAGATAAACTACCTATTTAACATGTTATTAATGGTTTCTGTAGACCCTAAATCCATTTGGTAAATATTTTCACACAATTATAAATATCAATGGAAGTGTTTTTGGGAGGAATATGTTCAATCATTTGATTTTGATGTCCCATATTCTATAACAAAAGTAAATGTGGATACCAAAGCCCTTAGTTTGGTTTTTTATTCTCAAAGGGTTTGTGATGAAAAAGAAGAGTATAAGTTGATGTATATGATAAATAAAATATAACTATATTTTATTTATGGTTATGATGGAATGAATTCATACCATATCATTTAGGATCTGCTCCCACCAAAATTAAACCTCCTCAGTTCGAAATGAATAAATTTAGATAATTATGCATGAATTCATACAAGTATTGTTGTACATAAACCAAAAAGAAGATTATTAGTACTAAAAGTAAAACTAGGAAGAAACAATAACCTCTATATACTCATGAAAGCTACTCCACAACACTTCCATGATACTAACATCTATAAAAAACTACAAATTGCTTTTAAAAACCAAAAAAATTGTTTATATTTATGTATGGTGGTCATAACATGTATACATAGTAAGATCCTCCCTAAAACATCTCATGAAAATGTTGAGGAAGCACACTAAAGCCCTATGAAAAAAGGAATCTAAATCATCACCTAAACAAGGAAAAATAGTTTCATATACTCACTATGGATCACTCACAAAATAATTCATATAAATAAACCTTTTCTTATAAAAAATTATATATATATATATATATATTAAAATTAAGGTTCTTGGATACCACTTCTCCACTAGTTTTCCTCTCACACCCCAATGCTAATGTCATGGTCTCACCCCTCCCATAAATCATCCTACACCATGTGAAATTGTATCACTTCCATCAATGAATCATATGTATCTTAGATTATCTCATCACCATCTTATCAAAATAGTAATGAGGTGCATACTTGGAAACCACTACATCTTGTTTACATTAAATGTACAAAAATCGCAAAACATAATTATAGAATATCCGTGAAAAAAAACGAACGAAATAAATTCGTGGAAGGCTTACTTGAATGTTGCGAGTTGAGATGATAGATCCGAGAGGAGTGAAGAAGATAAAAAATGAAGCCAAAATGAGTTTAACGCAGGTCGATCGATGAGCCGATTAGGGTTTACCGCGCGAGAGAGATGAGTCGGCGGACTGTCAATCGAAAATTGTAAATGACAGTCCACGAGGCTTTAATTTCTTTAAAAGTTTTATAACGTCGGTTGTATAATAATCGACGTTATAAATTATTTTTTTAAATTTATGATGTCGGTTATTTTAAAACCGGCGTCAAAACCCCCCCGATCTTTGGTTTTTTACATCGGTTATTTTGTAACCGACGTAAAAAACGAGTTATGTATGGGTTTTTTACGTCAGTTATTTTAAAACCGACGTTAAACCCCCCCCCTGTGCTTTAGTTTTTTACGTCGGTTTTTTTATAACCGACGTAAAAACATGTAGATATATCGTTTTTTATGTCGGTTATAAGATAACCGACGTAAAAAACCAATGGGCGGGAGGTTTTTTACGTCGGTTATTTGGAAACCGACGTAAAAAACCCGATATCTACGCGTTTTTTACGTCGGTTATCAAATAACCGACGTAACAAACCAAATCACGAGGGGGTTTTTTACGTCGGTTTTAAAATAACCGATGTAAAAAACCCCGCGCTTTGGTTTTTTACGTCGGTTTCCAAATAACCGACGTAAAAAACCCCACGCGCATTGGTTTTTTACGTCGGTTATAGGATAACCGACGTAAAAACCGAACAGGCGCGATTTGTAACGTTGGTTATGGAAATAACTGAAGTTAAAAAGCTACTCGCCGCATTGTTTATGTCGGTTATATATAACCGACGTAAAAAATGGTGACGTAAAAAATGTTTTCTGCACTAGTGAAATATGATGTGAAAGATCTTATCTAAAGTTTTCATGCCTCTTTCTTCTTTATCTAAATATTTGATTCTACTCTATGGAGACTGGCATTCATTGTCGTATTGATCCCTGAATAATCATTGATTATGATAAAAATTAAAGTTGGGTGTCGGCCCAACCACACTTCCACTGTGCCCAGAACCTATAAGTGGTGTCATAGGGGTTCCATCATAGTTTATAATTATTTAAATAATTTTTTGATGATTTAAGGTTTAATAATTTAGTTTTTCAATTCATGTTAATCATTCTACAAATATGAACCTCGATATATGTTCCTCCTATTTCAGTTCTCATTCATCTTATAGAAAAAAATATTTTCTTTTAATTTTGATTAAAATAAAATAGAGGATCTCATCCGGAGGTTCCAAAGGATCCTGGCCGTACAACACCAGGATAAATGGCGTATAGTTGGACTCACATGTTGTGTATCAAGGTTCAATGCATCGGGACTTGTCCTCCAAACCAACTCATGTCATTGGAGTTTGTCTATGTATTAAATACTTCATGTGTTCACTAGGAACAGCTGGCACATGTTTTACGGATTACACGTTGTATGTCCCACTAGACACGGCGTGTAGTCCATTCGGGTTAGGGTTGGACCGTGTACCCCGTACACAGCTTGCAGGGTTGGAGACCATGTAACGCGGATACTATATGGTGTGTGGCCCACTGGACACACCGTGTACTCTGAGGATTTCCAAATTACATATACACATCGTATCCCCGGATGCGTACTTCAGAAGGATAGTGAATGATACTACACACCGTGTAGTAGAAACTACACATCGTTCACTCATCTAAATTACACATATTTATTAAAATTTATTATTATATTATACAAACCCTTGAGACGTGTACCATGGTGTAGGCATAAATCTGAGGCACAACACATGATAGGTGTTTTATTTATATATGTGTTTAATTTAACATCTGCATAATGTTTATTCCTACTCATTGGGTAGTTATGAATAGGAATTCACCAAGTTTCCTCAAAGGTACATGTTATGAAGAAAAGATAATTTCAAATGAATTTATTTTTTTAAAATTATTATGCATGAGAATCTCAAAGAAATTTAGAAAAAGGGTTTAAGATAAAAGGATTGATTAATTAAAGATAATAATTAATTGATTCGAGCATGATTTATCATAAACAAGAACGATTAAATATTTGAATGAAAGTTTTATTAAATGTGTAACCCATTTCATGTATGTGGGTGATCATGAGCGAGACAAAAGCCTTTTCATGTTATTGGTTTCCTTTTAATTTATTTATGAAATTAATTTTTGGCATGCGATCCATCTCTCCTCATTAATATGTAGGGCTTGCGTGCCCATGGATTATTTTATGTAGACCCCCCTTTTTACCCCTCACATGCATGTGAGTTTAAAGGAATATGTAATGGAAGGAACTCCCATGCTAGTGGAGATAGTTCAAGAAGAATTTGAGTTGAAACTAATCCCAGGAGATATAGAGGTGGAAAGGTGGAAAGCTGTAAACACAAACCCAAAAGGTTCAAGGTGTTTCTCCACTAGGTCAAGGTTAGTTTATCAATTGCTAGATAAACTAACCATTATAAAATCTCATGATCATTCCCTTTGCTTTATTATATTTCTATCAGTTTCATGGTTTATCATTATGGATGTTTTTTCATGATCACATAATTAATGAATTAAACAATAATTCAAGATGGAACTAAAATAAACCAGGCTTATGCGTAAATATTATCAAGACATGGTTAGTCACTTAATTAAGTTCCACTTAATATTAAAAATCATGTGATAATGATAATAACCAATTCACACATAAGTGATAAAAATCCCTCAAATAAAATATTAAGTTAGAACAATACTTCTGTTACTTGATTAAGGGAAAAACTCAATAAAACTATGTGTTTTACCAACCCTTATTGGGACACTTAATTTTATATAGTAAGACCTTATAAAAGGTTCCAGGTTTACTTAACCATATTATATCAAGAGGAGTATCCCTTTCTAGACTTGGTGTAATATTGGAGGCAAAAGTTGAGGAAATACAAAGTCAGGATTTTAGGATTGGGGAGTCCACTTAACAGATCAAGGAGTTACAAGCCCACAGTTGGCAAAGACCCTCCTACCTAAATATCATCAAATAACTTGACCAACCCGTGTTGGGGTTATGCAAGGGGGAATATGGATCCTGGCCACTATATTGTCATGGAAACTAGACATTACGAGTTCAATGGTAAGGGCCATTGAGACTCTATAAAATAGTGGGAGACTTAATAAAATTAATTTATTATTTCACATAAAATGTAATCAATAAATTACTAATGATATTCTCTTTTAATTTTAGAATAAAATGACAAACTCTTCAACCACACTATCCATATGATCAATTCTGGATAAAGACGACATCTTCACCAGCAATAACTTCCAGGAATAGTTTAGAAGCCTTTGGGTTATTTTATGCCATGAATGGATGTATTATGTGCTAGAGTCAGTATTACCTAATCCTCCTACCCAAGAGGTGAGTGATGAGGATTTCTTTCTCTATGAAAAACATATGAATGACGCGGTCAAAGTTCAATGTTGGATGTTTTCATCAATGTCTAGTGAGATCATGAAGTGTCATGAAAACATGGATGCCTATAGCATGCTCGAGCACCTCTGTAGTCTTTACTAGGAGAGAGAAATAAAATAATGGTTTGAGATCTACAAAGAACTATTTCATAGTAAGCTTGGAGAAGGTCCCCCAGCTATCCCTCGTGTAGTCAAGATCATTGTCTACATTGCGTGCTTGGAGTCTCTGGGGTTTAAACACCCCAAAGAACTAGGTACTCATCTCATTCTCGCATCACTCCCTCGGAGCTTCTCTATATTTGTGGTTAATTTCAATATGAACAACATTGAGAAGCCTCTATCTGGTCTTCTTATCCTCATTCACCATATGGACAAAGATATGAAGTGCGACAAGCCTTCTATCCTTATGGTGACTAAGAGGAAAGGGAAGGAAAAGAGCTTTAAGGCCAAAGATTATTCATTCCCTTCCAAGAAAAGGAAGATCAAAGGGGAGGTAAGGGAACATGAGGATGTTTGTTTCGCATGTGGTAAGAAGGGCCACTAGAAGAAAAACTACACCCAACCTAAGAAACAAGGGGAAGCTTTAAGTGCGTTTGTTATCAAATGAAATCATTCTATTTCTACAAATTGGGTATTAGATACAGATTTTTGTGATCATATATGTATCCAAATATAAAAACCAAGTAGATTTTGGAAGATTGACTGAGGGGAGGTAGATCTACAAGCATCCAACGAATCCATACTCGTTGTTGTAGCTATTGGGGACTACCCCCTAATTTTTACAACTGGGATGATCTTGGTGTTAAAGGGTTGTTATTATGTGTCTTCTATTGCTAAAAACATTATTTCTATATCCAGATTAGTGGGGGTGAAATCGTTTTCCTAATAGAATATGTTGATGACATGTTTCTTATTAGAAACGAGATACCATTCTTATAGTTTGTTAAGGAATGGTTGAATCAATGCTTCTTTGTGAAGGACTTGGGCGAGGCATCATATATTCTATGGATCAAGATACATCATGATAGATCCAATAGATTGATGGGCCTAAGTCAAAGTACATATATTGATAATATACTAAAGAGATTTAGTATGGAACAATCCAAGATGGGATTGTTTCCAGAGTCACATGGCATTCATCTTTCTAAAAAAAATGTGTCCTCAGAACTATGAGGAAAGAAAGATAATGTCAAGGACTCCATATTAATCACCGATTGAGTTAGTCATGTATGTCATGCTATATAATAGGCTATATGTCACCTATGTATTGAGTGTGGTTGGTATATATCAAGCTGCCTCAGGTGACCACCATTAGATGGTAGTCAAGACTATCCTAAAGTATCTAAGGTGTAATAAGGATATGTTCTTGGTTTATGGAGTAGATGAGGAACTATTAATCAAAGGATATGCAGATGATAGTTTCCAAACTGATCAAGATGACATGAAGTCACAAACAAGATACATCTTTACTTTGAATGGAGGTGCAGTGAGCTGGAAGAGCTCAAAGAAGAGTGTGGTTGTAGATTATATAGTAAAGTCTGAGTTTATCACAGCTTCTGTGGTAGCTAAAGAAGCATTTTGGATGTGATTCATTGTCCATGAGTGGGATGTGATACCTAGAAGTAAAGATCTCAACACACTGTACTGTGATAATACCGCAGCGGTGGCTCTCATAAAAGAGCCAAAGCCACAACAGCAGACGAAGAACATATTTCGGAAGTATCATCTCATGATGGATTTTTCTCATAGAGGTGAAGATTAAGTGAGAATTATTTACATAGAAGGAAATGTGGCAGATCCCTTGACTAAATCATTGACTCTACAGAAACATGATGATCATGTGAGGTATAGCGGACTGAAATTCATAGGCAGTTGGCTGTTGTCCAAGTGGGAGTTTGTAAGAGTTGGTGTCCTAGAACCAACTTGTTGTATTTGATTACATAAATATTTAATATATTTAAATATTTAACATCTTATTACACATTTTTCATCGTTCTACATGAATATAGTGTAATAATGTCCTAGAGTATTTTGTCTCATTGACAAGGTCATAGAAGTTCCCTGCTATGATAAGAAATTTGAAGTGATATGAAAATATTCTTAAATATGGATTTTAGTTTGGATAACATACTATAATGGGACACATAGTACACAGACCTTCAGGTGTGAGTACTCGTAAACAAATGAAACCTCCTCTCATGAAGTTCTTACTTAGTAATCTCCAAGATGAGAGATTATGAGAACAGACCCGCCAGTAGGAATTCCGCATGTTTTGGTGTCATCAGATATTCTTATATGTGAGCATGTGTAATTATCCTTAGAATTCAGTATTATCATTAATATATGTCACAACTCGTGCACTTTTATTTACAGATGAAAACCATCATGAAGATAGTTGGCGGTAATTTGGGTGCATTGGGTGCATCACGAGTGGCATGCTATTAATGGATAAGTCAAGGAAAGATTTGTCCATTCCATTTATGGTAGTTGATATATCGACCCTTTGATTGAAATAGAACCATCATGTCAAATTCCATGTCCATGTTGTAAAAACAAGTTTATTTCAGGTAGTCAAATAACGATGTATCAAGCACAAAGGTTTATGGCACTGTCATGAAACCTTCTTGATGAGATGTTGAGACAAAGGGATTATATTATATAGTGAGAGTTTTTATGTGGATGTTGTTTCTGTGACTTTTAGTTCATTCTCTTGGGTTGCTTGACCCGTTTCTGGATAGTGATCTTGGACTTTAGGCAAGTCCACCTAATTCCAATGAAAAAGAATCCTAAAGGGTCACACAATAAGTGTTTCTGGTGGTCTCAGTTAAATTCTATTAGAATTTAATTAATGGAATAAATATTATTTCCAAGACAGTGGAATAATTTTATTCAAGTTAAAGTGATTTTATAAATTAATTAAATATTTATTCACCATTTTGTGGGTAAAATACATTTATTTATTTTATTGAACATTTAATAAATATTTATTTACAAGTTTGTAAATAAAATATTTATTTAAAAGTATAAATTATTTATTAGGGTGTACAATAAATGGAAGTGGAGTTTGAGTGGACCAAGGTCGGTCTAGTAGTAAAATAATTATTTGAAAGATGTTAAATAATTATTTAACTAGTTGGAACAATTAAAATAATAATAACCCTCCTATTATTTTGTGACACAGAATTTTATTTATAATTCCATTTTGCGCAAGTTGGTGCACCATAAATAATGACGTGGTATTATTATTATAATAATCAGTTTTCTATAAGGTTATGAATGTATTTAATTATTTTTATACAATTAAATATTTTAACTAAATCCTGATGTTGGTAAATAGACACATAAATCTATTATTCCATGTACTGAACTACATGCCCAGTGAATTGAGAATTGTTGAGTTAAACAATTTCTCTCTTGAATCCTCTTCCTTCCCCTCTCAAGAATGTAAGACGTTTTCAAGATAGAAGAACAAGTGATCAAAAACCTCTGACACAGTACACTCGCTTTGCTGAACTAGCACCCAGAGAACAAGTGGTGTCGATCGAAGGCCATCAGAGCATGTGTGGATCACCACTAGATGGATTCTGGTTTGGATCCTCACAAGTGCAATGAGACAATCCTAAAGGGTCATTCCGGATGATCAAAATCATAATTTAAGATAGTACCTACGATCTAGGTATTATTTTCTTTATGAAATTAATTAAATTAATTATAAACATGATGTACAAGATCCTTTCTAATTGTTTCAGGCATCTTCTTTAATTATCTAAATCTTTAATTCTATTCTGTGGATACTAGCGTTCATTGTCGTATTGTTCCCGAAATAATTGTTGATCATGGTAAAAATTAAATTTGAGTTCCAGCCCACCCGTACTTCTACTGCGCCTAGAGCCTACATAGAGTGACTTTTATATTTAAAAGAATCCATCTTTTCATTCCAGGATAAAGCATATTGGGGTACAATATCACTTTTTCTGAGATGTGGTAGAGGAAGGAAGCATGTATATGAATAAAATTAAAACTAAAGAAAATATGGAATATTTCATGATGAAGGAAATTTAGTTTAATAAGTCTGGATGGTGAATATCATTGAGTTTCCTCATATAGACATGAGCAGTATTGTTCGGTAGATAAAAAGGATGCATGGATAGGTGTTGATAGTTTTTTTACGGACAACACTACCCCTTAATTTTTCAATGGAGATAGGCATCGTTGGATATGTAGTGGGTGGCCAACCCCACCAACCATCTAGTAGAGGAAGGCAACAAGGGTTCAGGCTTTCATATAAAAGTTCGTGGCTTCCCCTATAATTTTCATTAGCTCCTCAACATTCACTCATCACCTAGTTACTTGTGTGGTATTTTGTGAGGAGGATTCCCCCAATATACGAGAGAGATAATTCCAAGGTATATTATCATTTTAATTATGAGGGAGTGTGTATCCACTATTACCCATAATGAGATCCTTTTATTTGCCTACAGTTTTTACCCCTTTCACTTTGGGGGTTTTTTCATGTTACATCTAGTGTCATTTATTTCTTTATTTTTGAACTTTATTTTATCTCAAAATTATTTCTGAACCAGTGGGCCAATAATTTCCATTCCCAAGATAAATACATTCTCAAAATATTTCTTAATTAGTTACTAATTATAAATAATTATGATCCAACCCAGCATTCCTAGTTGCTTCATCCTACTTGACAGCTTCAATGCACTTACTAATTTTTAAAGGTATTTAATTGTGACAAAAAACATGTTTGAAAGAATTTTTATTACCTTGATAAAAGGAATAATACATGTTTCATTTTATTAAATTGGATATTCTATTGTGGAGACAGTTCTGATCGATGATAATGGTTTGGTTGGATGATTTTTTCAGTCAACACTGTTGATGATAATGAGATGTAGACCTTCCCTTATTTCACATCATCCCAATAAAATCAATCCCAACTTCATCTCTTCAAATTTTTATATAATTTTTTTCTTATTTATTATTTTTTTTATTTTTTTTATTATTATTTTCAATCAAAATTCTCATGAACTTCTTTTATATCACATGACTTTTGTTTTTGAAGGATGATATGTTTTGATTCACTAGATCTCTTATAGTTGGTTTCCTAATTGTTGGTACCTTTTTTTAAAATTATAAAAGGGAAACATTTTAAATGATTATCTTGGGAAATAAAATAACCAAGTATGGTAATGATTCAATGTTTCTCCAGATTCATGTTTCCCACATGCTTTGGGACTCACCTTGAATATCAGGGCTGCCTTCATTATTTGCTCATTAATTCCTTTTTATTTTGGATATTAGAGAGTTTTTTTGAGAGAAAATATTGATAATTCATTTTCTAAAGGATATGTTTTTGGTTCTTTGTGAAGGAGATATATAGAGTTATAATTTTTCTCTAATGAAGATCACCTAAATCACAACTTGTGAACTAGATTCTAACATCACTTGGCTATTATTGGTAGTACATTTGATGTTTTGAGGCTCTTATATTATTCTTTCAAGTTTTAACCGAGTCTTGGTATTAGGAATCAACTCCATAAGCATCTTTCTCATTTTTTTTATTAAAATATTTTATTTTCCTTATATAATGATGAATCAATATATGTGTGTTTTCTTGAGACTTGTAATATGAATTAGGTGTTGATGCTTTGATCTAGAGGCGATGGATAATTCCAAGTTAGATAGTAAATTCTACTCAGATAGGTTTTTTATTTTACTACTTTTGTAATGTATGTGACTCAAATAACCATACGACACCCGAAACATGTGTGTTACTACCCTAGAATATCTCCCCAATCACTATGTCTCAGATACTAGCATCACAATTATACGTGTAAATATTTAGAAAAAATTAACCTACTTATTTATGATCTAAATTCAAAAATAGGTTCTCCCAAAATTCTGACATGACTTGTTCATAGGTCAAGATATTCAAAGTAAAATGAAAATCCAAATGGGTCAAAAATGACTCAATAAGAATGTTAAACAAACAAAAATCCACTATATATATTCATACAATTCCAAGTAACATGCAGTCTATCTCATAAAGACCATAGCACGATGATGGTGAAATCCAAACGTGGCATAAGTTAGGTGACATCAATGGAATACTATGTGATGAGCCGGACAAGACCTCCAAAAACCTATAAAGTCTCTAACTCCAATGTGGGAACTAATTCCACACCCATTTCAAATATGAGAAACTAGAAAAGATAACCCAACTGCTATCAGTGTACCTGTTAGTACCTAAAAAATAATAAAATAGTTGTCTCAGGTCAACTAAAACACCAAGTTCTTGAACCTAACTTTCAACTTAAATGTAGGTTTCATTCAATACCAACAATGGGATGAAACCTTTTGAAAATATATACAACATTGAATTAAAAATTTATCTGTTTTTTAGGATTTTAATACCATATTCATTATCCTTTCTAGAAGACTTATATTTAGGTAATTTCAAGATCATTCCAATGGATTAAGAATAACCTCAATCCAACTTCCACAACTCCTAGTATCATCAAAATTCCAAATAAAAAGATAATATGAAGAACTGTAGCCTGATAGAAAACATCACAGAGCATTGGATAATTTATAGAGCAACAAAACAATCTTTTTATCCTTTAATATATATTAACAAAAACAAGATAAATATCTTGACTATCCATTGCACCATATTAAGAATGATTCATATATTTTTATCTCATGTAAACATTGAATAACTGTATCCATAAAAATGGTAGAGTGTAGATTCCTTGAAATATTTTAGTAACAATGGTGAATTTTTAAAGCACTCAAGATATCATTTCAAAATTCATTATAGATAAATGAAATGTAGATAACTCTCTTAACTATCCAACATGACATGTTTCACAAAAATCAGAGCACTATTGATTGATATATCATCTAAATATAAATTTTACCTTAAACTGAAAAACTGCAATGTCACTAAAAACTTATAACAGTTTTGGATAGTTGTTCTCTCATAGAAAAAAATAATTTATAATTTTACATAAACAAATAAAATGAAGATGAAATTCTTTTATTTCCAATGGAATAAACAACATCAAAATATAATCACTATAGCTCTAGATATAAACTAAAAACTAAGACATGGTGAATCTGAAATCAATAAAACAAACTCATTAGTGAAAACAAAATGGGATGAAATAATTATCAAAAAAAGATGAGAATGGAATGGACAAGGAGCTACTAAACAATCTCCCTTTTTGATAATTACAAAACCCAAAATCTCTCTCCATATTTTTGTAAGGATAAAAAATATGAGTTAATGAGAAATAAATTCAAAAGATAATACATTCTTAATACATGCAACAATATAAACTCTCCCTTAATTCATGATTCCTCCAAAAAGATAATATTTTATACTTAAAGATCCATGAAAACTTTTAAAATATTATTCAATGAATAACAAAATATTTTCAAGGAATTAAAATACATATCAAACAATTTAATTCATATTATAAAATATTTAAACACATGATAAAAATTTAAAATAAACCCCCCTTCGATTGAGTATAAATATTAATGATATTCAAGGAATTTGAATATAAAATATTTTTATATAATTTTAATATTTTTTTTTCTCACAATCCACTTATTTAAATATATAAAATTCAAACACATGATACAAGTAGATTAACTTTTAATAGATTTACTCATGCCAATATAAAATTTTAAAGTGCATGCATGATGTTAAAAAAATAATTCGTGGAATTAAATCCTCGCATAAAATAATAGTGAGAAAATATTATGTAGTTCATGCTTAAGAATTGTTAAATGTAGAGGAATAAAAGATAAAACTGAAGTCCCAAAGGATAAAATAAAAACTGAGGGGGGAGGGTTGAATTAGTTTCTAACATTTTATAAGTTTCAAAATTTTGATAAATTAAGCCCTATAACCTATTAAATTTTATTACCTTATCATCTTTTAGTAAATAATCATGCATGAAAAAATAGGAAAGCAAGTAAAGAACATGAGATTGATAAGGTTCAGCCTTAGTGTGAGAATCTACATTCCTTCCATAGCCACTCCCATAGATCTATGAAAATTCACTATTATAAAGAGGTGAATACAACTTGTGTCAACTCCCATTAGAAACCTTCTATCTGCTGATAGGAATTATTATACTAACTTTCATTAATTTAAAAAGTTTTCTTACAATAACTTGAGAAAATTAAAGAAAATAAACATCAAGGCTCTTTTCTCCACAATTTTTCTTCTTCTTAAACCTCAATCTAATGTGCTTGGATCCAATTGTCTTAGTATGATAAACACAGTCCAATAGACTCATTCCAATAGACTCAGTTCGATCCACCTTTTATCAATATGCACCTGAAGAAACTTTTTGTTCTGTCAAAAACAATACCTATACCTTACAAACTCTACTCAACTATTCAGACTGATCTTCCTCAATCCGGTAAACAAAACTTTAAGTTGTTTGATCTTCTCATGAGATATCGATCTATAAATCCTGTCTCACAAAAACTCTGTAGTACTTAACCTTTTTACACATGTGAACAACTGAAAACTACATATGTGTTGTGAATCTATTTATAGATGACCCATGATAAGTAAAGGCAGGAAACTAATTTTTTTCCCACTCACCCAAATTCAAAAAACTCCAAATTTAACTCACATTTGAACTTCATGTTTGAATGCTTCAAAACTTCTCATCTCTTTTGGTGTTTTCTCAAAACTTCTGAATTCTCCAAAACATCTTCTCATTTTATCAAAAATAGATCAAAAACTATATTATGGAAAACTCAATCAATTATAACTTCTCGGTCTGATGTAACTTTTTAGTCTGTTATAACTTCATAGTTTGTTATAGTTTATAAGTTTTTTAGAATTTCTATGTCTATTGAATTTATAAGTCTTTATTGTTGTGACTTTACCTTGAGAATTGGTGTCTAATATGAGTTTATATGGATGTTTTATTGTATGTATCACATTTTTATTGAAATATCCTAAAACGAGATGAATACTCTTTATTCTTTATGCTTAATGATTTCGAGGTGTCCTATTGGGTATTATGATAATCACCCCTACATGGGCTCTTCCCACACATGTCATGTCTTATGCATACGACATTCCTTTTTGTGAAGTCCTTGGTGGACTAGGGGAAGGTGGAGATTAGTTGAGCTAGATAGACCGAGGTGTATACCGGTGTTGCATTTGATAGCAATCCCCTCCATCTAAGTAGGCCGGGCTTCATTTCAAGTTTTGGGTGGGCTTATATTTATATGCTTTTTATGTTTTACATTGCATTATATCATAATCTGATTTTGGTATTATAGATTTATGAATGCATTATTATAATTTGTTTTACATTTCATCATTGTATGGGCTTGGAGATGTGTGTGTGCATATAGGTACTTTAGTAAAATGCATCTCATGTGTGTGATATGCCTTGTTAGTGCTAGTTGTCATCCCCTGGCCTATTTGAGGTCAACTTAGGGTAGTTTTGGATTGGACCCTGATGGGTCGGTTCGTGAAAGAATGGTATCCGAGGGGATACCCAACATGAAATGTCATGACACTACCTAGTTTTAAGAATGATGTTTGGAGTTTCTTCTATCCATATGCAATTTTTGGTTTGGGAACTAGGAAAATAGTGTTAAAAAGTTTCGAGTTCATCTTTCAGGCTAGGGACTCCAGTGTCAGTGCAGTGGCTGATGTATCCATACATCGGGACTTTGATCACTTTCCTTTCGACTCGATACATGTAGATATTGGTTGCAAGGAAAACATCGGTACATCCATCATAAAGGAATGATTTAGGTTTTCCATGTCCTTATAGATTCAGCTCACCAGACATACTCATTGATCATGGTATGTCTTGTCTTATTTGAAGATGTATTCATGAAGACAGTCGGTGAGGTTTTTGCAGCAAAGTCGAGATTTTGACCCAATGAGTGATGAGTCCTCTATGAAGGGGGTTAGTCACAAGATGTTCTTTCTTTAGGATGGTCAATAGGTGGTTCTTTCTCTTGTTGATCAGTTCATAGACCCACCTCTAGTGGTTTAGGTCGATGCAGCATGTCATACTTAGTCATGGATGGATCGTTTAGTACTGCATGATGATATATAGGGTTAGAGCATGTATCATGAGATTTTTATGTAGGTATTTCCTAGGATGTAGTGTCAATAGGACCTACCGATAGTGGGCATGTGATGAAATTCAAGAAACGGTAGGTATCACTGGAGATATATGGTATAGATTAATTCTCTAAGGTAGGGACATTGCTATGATTTTGATGGGAGAGGACATCTCACATGAGATCGTGCAATCCATTGTGTTGCAGACAAAGAGGCAATTGATGAACCACCTAGGCAGAGGTAGTGGCTTGATCCTAGAGATACGTAGGGTAGTGGATGTGATAGAGAATATGCGGGAGCATTGGGAGGTTTCAAGCACTTTGGTTTGATGCTAACACCACCCCCATCTAGACCACTCATGTCTTCAGAAGCTGGTGGTCAGGATATTGGACAATTGTAGGCACTGGATGCTCTTTACCCAAAGGCTTTCGGAGTGTTTCGAGGTACGATCCATGTTCCTTCTACTCTTGTTGTAGTACTATTAGAAATAGGTATGATCCACTCTTTTACCTCTTTTTGAGTTATTTTCTATGAATATGTGTTTCACCGGTAAATCCATGTGTTAGTGATGTTTGGAATGAATTTGGACATGCAAGGAAGAGGGTAAATTCCCCCACTGAGACGTGTTCTTAAGATGTTGTCCAAAATTGTGTGAGTGAGTCAGTGTTGTCTAAAGTAGATAGTTTTGAGGTGTGGTGGATGAGTACATTTGAATTGTGTGTTAGAGTTTCTTTAGTATGCTAAGGTGTCGGATAAATCCATGAATGTGGTAAATAGGTGAGATAGAGAAGGAATGAGTTCTAAGCAGTGGAAGATCATAGAGGATTTGAGTGTGGTTCAAGGTATGATGTGTGTCTTCACATCCCCAACTATAGTCTGCACATAGATCTATGAGCCACCTTTCCCTGAGTGTATCCCCTGTTTGAGACGTAGTGATACTGATAGATCCTTTTTTCTTTACCCTGGTGTTAGTTGGTCTTATAAATAGGATCAGTTATTACACACTTATACTGATAGTGTATCCTATTATTGGGTGGAGAGAGAGAGACTCATGTGGAATCTCTTCATAGTGGCAGTGAGACACTATGATGTTTTCCTCAGTATGGACTTGTTACCTACAATCCATGCTCGTATATTTTTCACTAGTGAGTGTGGAAATGTTTTCAGCTTGTTGGGATATAGATTTTTACTTTTGATAAGGAGTAATCCCAGGTAGAGAAGGATAAAATCATGTGAAAGACATTATGGTAAACAATTTATCAGTTGTCTAGTGATAACTCTAGAGCATCATATTCTATGAGATTTTTTTTTCCTTGTAGTGTTGGTGGAGTTTGAGGATGTCTTTCCTAGGGCCATGTCCGGTTTACCTCCCCATTGAGAGTCTGTTTTCTACACGGGATTACACCATGGATGAATCATTTATGCTATTATATTAAATGACCTCAAGTAGTTGTGAAATATTAATGTGTAGTTAGAGGAGTCTATAGAGCATGGGATTCATAAGACTTTGTGTGTTTTCTTAGGCATCCCTCACTATGAAAAAATGGACTAATAGCGGCAGTTTTTTTATATGGAAGCGGTTTAAACCGCCGTCATATGTTTCTGTAATGGTTTCAAAAAAAATCCACTAAAGTTGGAATCAACATCTAAATCGTGCTGATTCTAGTCATTTAGCGATAGTTTCTCGAAACTATCATGGAAACAATATTTAGTGGTGGTTTTTACAGTTTTAGGGGGGTTTATTATCTCAAAAAAGTCAATTCTATAGTAACAATTTAAACTGATGCTATATTTTGGGAATTTTTTGGGAGAATAAACCACCACTAAAGAAATTTCAACCTAATATAATAGTTTTTTAAACCACCAATATATATCACTTTTCAAAAAAAATACAGCTGCTGAATCTGCTTCCCCAAAACAGCCAAACAAAAAACAATTCAGTTGAAAAAATAAAAAACAAACCAGATTTTGTAGAATTTAAATTAATATTCACTATAAATTCAGAATCATCTAAATTTTATCTCCAGGTTACTAAAAGGCTATTGAGAAGAATTATTTTTTGATCATCAAGTGTTTAAGCTAAAAAAATCAGGCTTATTAGGGAAATGTTTCAAGAAATCACCATATGTTTAGTTAAACATCGTCACCAAATCCATAGTGAACCCTAATAACTAGAAGATGAACTTTCATCAACATCCTGTCCATCTCCATCTCCACTTCCTGCTACCGGCACCTGAATGACAATTATATTGAAAATTAAACAATGTTTTATATTTAAATTTAATCTTGAAACCAATAAAATTTTGTGTACTAAATGATTTTAAAGTTGTTTTACTTACAAAATCACTACTATTCATTGATGAAATATCAATGGGGATAGATCTAGTCATCTTCTGATATAATTTAATCATCGTTTTCTACAGAGCATCGACCTTTGCATCTTGCATCTCTATATGAGTCCCCTATTCCTGAATTGTGTTTTTCATTGTAACAAAGTACCTATGTCCATATCGAGGTAGTGAAAGACTAAAACTAGGATTTGATGATACTATAATCCTAGATGTCCTATCAAAGACCTCATATGGTAATGGTACCAAACCCATCTTGCACACTCAAATGGGATGCTCCTTCCCAGGGACTAGACCAATCGATTCTTCCTGGGAGATCGAGAAAGACCGTGCGCGACTGGCATCCCATAGTTTTTTTATTTTTACCTATAAATAAAATATCAATAATATTTTAAGAAATACATATTAACATAGTGACAACTGACCATAATTTATATTTAACAAAAATGGAATTCATACCCCAACTTCTTTAGTAGGAACATTAACATAACTCCCATAAGATTTTTCATGGACATCCAACCACAGTTCTGTTAAGGAGACTTGGTGCCCTAAATTCTTTAACTTCATTAAAAAAAGATAAATCAATAATTTAATATATGAAATCGATACTTTTTTCTTATAAATATTTAAACTAATGAAAATATTACCAAATTCGATCTGTTTCTGGAAAAACTCTTTGACTCGGTAGAGTGAGAGATGATTTTTTTAGCTCAACTTGATGAATTTTTCCTTAAACCATCCTTAAATAAATAACATGTAATTTAATAGTAATTCATGGAATGTTATCTCCTGGTCATATTCATGTATATATGTAAAATTAGATTAATATATTAATATATATTTCAATACCACGTGCTTCTTATTACAATGGTTATCAAAAAAACTTTCCATTACTCTCTAGGTACCCCTTATTGTACCTTATCATATAGTTGTTGATCTCTCAATGAAGTATCAATGAATTCATTTCATAATATCCATTTAAAATATTTCTATTTCTTACCCAAAGTTTTCAATGTCCACTTTTATGAAATCAAATCATCAACAGTAAAGTGTAAAAACATCTGTTCAAAGAGATTCAGTTTTAAAATATTAGAATTTAATAACATAATGACATTAAATTACACCATAATGTATTAAAATTAATTTTATTTATGGATCAAAAATTTCATTTTTCCAAGTCTGAGGCACATGCCTCCAATATGTATAGATAATCGGAAGGGTAACTCGCTCCTCCACCAACTGGCCTAGAATCTTTCCAAGTAATCTTGCACCATCATTAGTGGGGACCCCATAATAGTCAAATGGGTAAACTGTCTTCATTCCATTAAAATTAAAAACATTTGAATTTTTTATATTTATCTCCATAGTAAAATTGTTTTCATCTTTTATGAAAAAATGTAGTATTATAAAAAAATGCAATACATTTATTCACATTTAAATTTGTACCTATAACGGTCACCCTCTAATATCCGCATGAGATGACCTATTCCCTTGCTACTGAAGTAGCTGAATGGGGAGTCACTGTCTCAGATGTTGATGGGACACTGACAGAGGGTCTTCAAGACACTAACAGAATAGAGGGTGTGAGCGACGTTAAAGGGGGAAAGGGTGTGAGAGACAGTAAAGGGGAAGAGGGTGTCTCAGATTCTATAGGGAGGGATACTAATAGATCATCATCTATTGGTGTGGTCAAGGGAACATTTAGAGTCGAATGAGATTAGTGAAATGCTTCCTCATTGGCATTCCTGACATTTAATCAAATAAAATTAAATCCAAAACAATTCATCCCCCACTTTTTGTGTTAATTACATTTATATAAGGAAGAAAACCCAACTTTATAAATCATGACTGAAAATTAAATTTTTATTTTCCAAAAACTTTTAAGGAAAAAGTGAGAAACCATGGGTTCAGACACAGAAAGGGGTTACAGAATCATTAAAGTACAATTTAAGACTACCATAGTTAATCTCCCTAAATAATTTCTAGGAGATATTGTTCACCTGCGTGTTAGGTTCCTCCATAAGAAGATCTTCGACCCGACAAGTCAGCTTGTCCCAAGACTGGATGTACTCCTCAAGGTTGATCTTCCCATTATTGAAACCCCCAACTAATATTAGGTCCTACTTGTCAATCCAGACATATTGCTCCTCATTGAGAGTCACCCTTAAGGATCTCCCCATCATTTTAGCATCTTCTTCTTCAGTGGCATTGGGAGTCAAAACATGTTCAACCGCTTCTTCACCCGAGCTCATGAGTAACTCCAAGGATTGATAAATCGCATCATCTGACTTACACTGATTGTCCTTCTGCTTGCCTTTCAATTTCATTGCTGACGGTGTCTCCATCGGAGGAGGAAAATGAGAATAATCTTTCCTCTCTTTGCAGATGCCCTTCCCCCCAACCGTTTCTGACTCCTGAATCGGATAGTCTATCACTGTATCAAGTTGTACATCTTGGTTGAAGCTACTATCTTGTAGCTCAGGTTCACCATCAACATATTCAGTATGAATCTCATTCATCACAACAGCAGTTTCCCGAGACCCGTCCCCCTCCTGTCTCGGGTCATCAACTTCAAGGCACTCAAAACGATTGCAGACTGTTACCTTTGAACTGATTCTTTCCGGTCTCACCCCACTTGCTGCCTTCACCCATCCATCATTATCAGCATTGTGTGGAAGTGCCACTACACCTACATCCTGCCTCTCAGTACCACCCTCTGCAACCACAACATTCTGATCCTTATTCTTTTTAGATTGAACTACAGCTTCAGAAAATCCAGGCCTGTCTTCAGAGAGACTACCCAAGATCACAGAACTCTGATGAGGTACCATCGCCGCCTCAGGAGTTTTTCCACTCAAATAGCATTTCAATCTGCTAAAAATCTATTGGAATTTCGGATCAGGCGGCAGAGACGGAGGTTGTTTCGGCCTCACTGGATTAGTTCCAACATCCTGTTCAACTGGAATCGGATTAACAGGAGCCTTCACAGCCGGCATCCCGCGTCTGCAAACCGCACTCATATGCCCCAGCCGATTGCACTTGCAGCAAAAATCAGACCAAGACTCAAAAACAACTTTTTATTTATATCTAAACTCTTCACCAACAGTCACCCAGAAAGACTCGACCGGTGGCTTCGAAACATCAACCTCGACACAGAGTCTAGGAGAAATGGGATGGCATACAGATTTCGTTCGGCTGTCCGAACAAAGATATCTACCTACTAGGTTCCCTAACATGCGTAAGATAGATGGGTTTTGAAAAGGAAGTGGGAGATTAGGAAGCCTTACCCATATCGCAATAGAGGGCGAATCGCGCCGCATATGAAAGCCATAAGACCACTTGAAGAGCAGAAAACGAAATCCACCACAAACGTGTGGAGCACTCGACCAAGCCAGGATCATATCGTCCTCCGAGGCGAATCTGATCATTATATGCTTCAAATCAAGAAGACTGATGGTCGCCTGCTCCTGTAAACCCCAGGCGCTAAAGACGAATCGGTCGAAGAAGTCCACCGAAGGCCTACGAAGCTTGAATCTTGCAATCAAAGTCAGACCTAAGAGGGAGGAGGCTTCAGTGAATTCCGAAGTAGAAATCGGAATCTGCGGGAGTCCATCGAACAAGTCTGGCACCTTAGGGATGAGAGAAATCGGAAGAAAGGGAGGGATGAAATCCGGGTTTGAGAAGGGGGAGAAAGCTGATGGTCGACAACCAGGTAAAGGCGACGAAGGTCCCTCCCCCACCGAGTGGGGACGGCCCGGTGTGAAGGCCATTAGCGCTATGTCATCATTTCGACCATGCGGGAGCTCCCCTTCTTCGGTGTCCGTCCTCTTCTCCTTTTATAAATCATGATTAGTCAAAAACAATTTTTAAGAGTCATTTATTTTAGAGAATCCCCTATAGACATTTTATAAAACATATTGTGTGTGCCAATTTATTTTTGAAGTAAAAATGTAATTAAATTAAGAAATTACCATTTTAAGTAAAAAAGTAAAATCATGGAAAATATTTATTTCCATTGATAAAATACTCATAGATACATTATATTAAATTTATTTATCTAAAAAAATTGTTTTAAATTCCATGAACATAAGCAAATAGAATGTGGTAGTAAAACCAAGTACACTAACTATTTGTTTTGAAGAACGGGGTAGTAACTTTTCATGGTTGGGTGTATGGTTTTCAAATGGTGTTCCTTATTTATTTATGTTATAAGATACCCCAAATAAAAAAAAAATCTCTAATAAAGACTAATTAAAATCCTATTTAAGTGAGGCACCCTAAAAGTAATGTGAAAATGTAAATTGAAATTCACACATACATACCTTCAGTTTATAGTATCCATTTTATCTCTTCAAGATATCAAATCAATTTTTCCAAATGTCCTAGACCCCTATATATGGGTTAAACACATATTAGTTGTTTTTAAAATCCAAAATATATAAAAACAAAATTGAATTTGACTTAATTAAATTCATCTAGCCTAATATAAAATCCACTAAACCCCGTTAAGAAAATATTATACTCACAGATGTAGTATGATGTGAGATGAACAAACGAAAACCTAAGAGAATTATAATAAATCAAGAAGAATCAAATCAATAAACTTATAAATTAAATGGATAGAGACTAGATATAATAAAACAAAATAAAAAAAAACTAACTACACTACCCTGTACTAAAAATATCAGAAGCTAACAAAATTTAATTGAATCAAACACATTCAACCAAATTTGACATAACCCAGGCCACCACTACTCCACTTGAATCAAACCCAAAAAAAATTAATTTCACCAATAAAACCCTATCTAAACAGAATAAAATCAAATTATACCAAACTACATCAACACATGGTTTATTGTTGTCAAAGGCACACTAAGGCGTGCGCCACGACAAGGGGCGCTGCGAGGTGCACCTGGAGTGCCTTGCCACTAGTGAGACGAGGCGACTTCACTAAGGCATGCTAAAGGAATATACGTTGTGCGCTCTTTCTATAGTCCCTAAGGTGTAAGGCATGAATGTAGCATGATTTCAAAAAAAAATGGGTTTTTTTTGTTAAAAATTAGCGGTAGAGAGATGGTTGAGACTCTTATGTCAAAAAAAACATTAAATACAAAATTTAATGTAATAATAATAATAAAAGACGACATGAATCTTGAAAAAAATATAAAACTCCCTCCATTCAAGCACAACAACACAACTTGGGCAGGTCGCAAGCTCCATTCAAAGTAGCGAGAGCTGATGCACTAAGGGGAAACAATGATAACTCCCCTTCTCCCTAACCTTCATAATCTTCCTTTGATGAGGATTTTGATGTTTATTCTCCAAAATATTGATTATTAGTTTATGGTTTGATTAAAAAATATCAGTATATACTTTAATTATATTAATTTGAATTAATTTAAGTTATTTTTAATTTAAAATATCATTGAAAATTATGGATCCTCAATCATGTCATGGGATGTACCTTAGTTTCGAGATGCGAGTGCCTCACGTCGCGCCTCACGCCACATCCCTAAACAAACTTTGCGCATTATTGTGCCACACCCCTTTGACAACTATGACTCGGTTGAATAAAAATGAATTGAAACCCACTAAAGAATACTAAAAAACTCCAAATAAGAAAATAAAATTAAACCAACATGAACAAATATAAATTGATTTGATACAAATAAAACTAAACCACATTAAAAAAATGAATCAATTAGAATAGAATGAAAGTGACATCAATTGAAATGAAGAACATGATAATGATAATGGAAAAAATTAAGAAAAAACATATGGAAATCATGAGGACCTCATGGTCTACATTAACACAATCTAACCCGCACTTCAACATTTAGTAACAGTAAAAATGTATAGTGGGAAAAATAGAAAAAATTAAACTGCAAAAGAAAAAAATACTTATAGGCGGCGAAGGAGAGGTCGAGGGTGATGCCGAGGGAGAGGTGGGCTCAAGGGAAACTATATATCTAGGAAAGGTAGGGCCTTGAGCGCTAGTGAGGGAGAGAGTTTGGAGGCTCAGGCACTTGAAGGGGGGGGGATCGATCACTAGCAAAGGTGAGGGTCACTGGGTCGCAAGCGCAATGGGGGGAAGAGGAGCACCCGTGAGGGGGTGGAACACTGGACTGCCGGAAAGGGGGTGGTGTCTAGGGTCTGGGGTAGGGGGTTCTTGGGTGATAGGGGGGTTCTTAGGGGAGAAGCATGGGGGAGTTAGAAGAAAGATAAGTTTTTTTAATAAACTATTAATATTTAGTGGAAGTTTTTAAAAAACCGTTGCTAAAATCATGAAAATTTTTTAGTGATGGTTTAGTATACTACCTCTAAAAAACTTCCTCTAAGCTCAGAATTTGGTGTAATTTCGGTGTTGTTCACCCAAGAGGTGGATGAGTTCTTGAGGTTGGGTTTGAATTGGTGTCACTTGAACTAGGTGAGATGAGGAGGAGTATCCACACCCGATAATCTTTGAGTACTTTGACCAGTGGTTTGGGGTGAAGTGCTTCTCAGATTAGACCTCATGATAGGTTATCACCATCTTTGTTTTTGGATCATGATATACTTAAAGTGACTTTCTAAATCCATTTTAGTTGTTTTGAGCTTGTGGTGATACCCTTTGGTGAGCTGTAAGCCATAGAATAATTGTGAGACTTATGAACTATATCCTTAAACATTACTAGATTAGTTTGTGGTGGTATTATTTGATGAAATACATGAGTGCTCGGTGTCCAAGTTAGAGCACGCGAGACACCTATGGATGATGCAGTTTATCTCCAGTCAATAGTTGTTACCCCTCATATTCTTCCGAGAGAAAGGGAGGTACAACTCAAGGATATCGATTGTGAGATGTTGTGTGACCAAATATATACTAGATATATTCCTAATGAAATTTCCAAAGGTCATAATCTCATCACCACTGTTTGAGGATGGATAGTGACCCCAATCAAGTTGTGAGAGGAGGTACTAAGGAGGTTTTTTTCTTTAGTAGTACATTTGATGGGGGGTGAGGATGTAACAAGATCTCATAGAATCAGTTAAGAAGCCTAGGAAGTTTCCATAAGTTTTCAATCTAAAATCTTTTCATCTCACCTGTATGAGGGCGATGACCAATAGAGTTTTCTAGAGAGTTTGGGATACCTGTGTATGTAGAAGGTAGTCTTAATTTTTGAAATTCTCATAATGATCATTGCAGACCATAGAGCTTACTTCACAACATGATTAGGGAAAGGATGTGGGAAGCCTTTGAGTACTTGGTTGTAGTTGAGAATAATGTTTTACTACTAGTCAACTATCAAGGTAATGTTGACCATTTAGGTTCTGGTAAACATGATTCATATCCTAATGTTGGGTTTGGGTCATAGCTGAGAGGATCATCCACCATCGATGGAGTTTGTGTGTCATAGTGACTACCACTCTACCACCGAAGTAGCAACTTTTTGAGAACATGTATGAGAGATGTTGTAGTTTGTTGTTATACTGGTCATATCTAGTGGGTGACAGTGATTAGGTCCTATTTTTGGTGCTAGTGGTGGGTGTAAAGGGTGTAGTTCTTCTAGGGGATGATGAGGACTACCTGATAAACGTAAGGAGTCCCCAATATAATGACGATGAATGCATTTGGAGTTTGATGGTTGTGGAGTTTTAGATAGGGAGGTGGGATATCTCTGGGGTTCTTAGGACATTTATTTTTCCTACTATTGTGTCAGGTAAGTGTGGTGGTGTGCCACTTAAACTCGTGACCAGAGAAGCTTTGGTCTCTTGGTGTTCTCCACATGTCGCGACTGAGGAGGTATGTCCACAACTCGTTGTACAATATTGACCTAGGTAGGCTGGGTTGTGGGAGTGGAGTTTCCTTTTTCAAAGATCCATCAGTGTTGAGAATTGTAATGGAAGGACCCTTTATGGGAAAGTAGTTTCCTTGGGTGTGTGTCTGTTAAAAACATGAGAAAACTTTGAGGGAGTTCATGGGAATGGGAGACCCACTTGAGAGCCTAGTATACCGACCTTTTTTTTAGTTTTTTCTTTTTATGGATGAAAATAATTGAAGAGGGGAATAATGTATTATCTCGGTTTTTTATATGTAAGACTTTGGAATATTTATAGAAATATTTTCATAGCTAGGCCCAAAGATGGTGGGATATTCAGATTCTCAGTGAGATAGAATTGATATTTTAATAATATTAAATGTATTAATATCAAGAGCACGAAATTTTCCTACAAAACAAAAATAACTCTCAATTGGTGGCACATATTGAAAATTTGAGACCATTGTTGATTTCAGAATATGGGTTTTACACTAGGTGCGACATAACCTTGGTTGGCCTTGAGTATTTGACTTTAGCACCATCATGGGTGATATAATTAATTAATTAAATAAATTATTATTTATTTAATTATTTCAATTAAAGACATAACCTTTTAAACATCTATAAATATGTGTTTATGACAAATACTTAGGGTTATCTGCATAACCCTAGAGATGTTATAGGAGCTGTTAGAGAGGAACCATTAGAGAATCTTTGGAAAATGACATCATATCGATAGCAGATCGACACAACCACAAAACAAGGTTTTATCATAACTAAAAAGCCTTTATCAGTGCTAAAAAAGTACTGATAATTGAGGTGCTATTAAAGGGGGTCCTATTGATTAGTTCTACAAAAAAGAGAGGATAATGGACCCATTTATCGTCATTGATAAAAGGGGTCTTTTATTAGCACTAATAAAATGGGTCATTTATCAACACTAATAAAAAAGTGATGATAAAGGACCTCTTTATTAGTGTTGATAAAAGGGGTCTTTTATTAGCTCTAAAAAAAGTGATGATAAATGTTTAAAAAAATGAAAAAAATTTAAAAAATTTTAAAAAAAAAATCGAAAAAAAATTGAAAAAAATGAAAACAATCTATAAATCAAAGGGTTTTAAAAGAGATTGACCCTCATTAAACAGTGCCTATGCACCCTAGCCCTAGACTCATGCCCATACACCTTAGACCCACACCACCCACCCTTTAGCAGTGCTAGCACCCCCCACCCACATGCACCCCTACCTCCGCTTGGTTTTGAACCTGAGACCACTCCCCATGTGCACCTGCACCTTTACCACTCACCCGTCTTGTTAAGTTCTCCATTTAATGATATATCTATTTATTTATATATATATAGTTATATTTATTCATATATTAATACATATTTATATTAATATATATATAGTTATATTAATATATATATATATATATTCGTATATTATATATATATTAATATATATATACATATATAGTTATATTTATATATTTATTCATATATTAATATATATATATATATATCCATATATTTATTTGTATATTAATATATATTTGTAAGATCAGTTTTAAGTAAATTTATAAAATAAGTTTTTTTGTGTGTGTTCATAAATAAATAAATACATATATATATAACATACGTATACACACGCACAAATATATATATAATATGCGTATCTATAAGTATAATTATAAATATTTATATATATTTATATATATTATATATTAATATGCATATACATATGTTATAATATATTGAGAATATATATCAGTTTGTTAATATCGACACACACACACACACACATTATATAGGTATATAAATACCCATATATTTGTATTTTAAATAAAATGGATGTTATTTTTTATTTATATATGGCTTATATATTGAGAAATATATTTTATATGTAAATATGTTTAATTATTTATTTATAAAATTAAATTTTTATGTGTGAATATATAAAAAATATGTATATATTGTTATATATTTGATTATAAATAATAGTACATTTTAAAAAACGATAAAATTTAGAATCCACAATATCAATATTAATGTAATACCTAGGAATAAATTCATTCCCCACTAATAAAGGGAAAAAAGACCCCCTTAAACGGGGCTGAAATTCCATTGAATGTTAAAAAATTTGGGTATCCCGACTAAAAACTCAATTTTAGAGGCCTTCTGGGCCTTTTGGGGACTCAAAAGAATGTGAAATATGTTTACCTCCATCACCAATGGCATAGATCTCATCCCTGGATTTGATTTGATATGTGGTAGAGTTCAAATGGACACCCAGATCAAAAGTTATGGCCGTTTGAAGTTCGAGTTATGTTTTCAACTTATTTTAGATCTTTTATTAAATTTTTATTTTTTTTGTCTTCAAATTGTTATTAAATGACTATTACACGATAATAATTATAAAATTATTAATTTATAATGTTTTTTAATTATTTTATAATCCATTTTCACTCAATATCTTAGATGATAAGTGTAAATGTCTATTTATACTTATCAAAAACATATTTAAAAAATATACATTATATTTATATCAATAAAAATTTATAAATATATTATATTAATGAAATATAATTTTTTTTGAAATATAGTATTTATCGGTGCTAATAAAAAAAGCACAGATAAAGGGGCCCCTTTAACAGGGCTAAAAATGCTGATAAAGTTGTAACCTTTATCAGTGAAAAAAATTATTGATAATGGGGTACTTTTAACATCACTTTTTTAGCATGGTTAAAGTTCCCTTTATCATTGATTTTTTTTAGCATTGTTAAATGGTGGTGTTGCGAAACCCCCTTTTTGTGGTAGTGCAAGGATCGTGCGCTAACACAGTTTGCAGATCTCATCAACGATAATGATGTGCGATTTTACTTCATCAGTGGTATATTCAAATTGAGGTTGGATGTTTGTTTTATATGGATTTATCCATATTTTATTATTCCTATGATGAACTCAAACCAATACACAGAAAAATTTATTTAAGGATTGGTCATTTTGCAGGTATGGGTTAATTTGCAGGGTTTGGGGATTATTATTATTTATTACTTCATGGATGATTGTACATCTTCATTCATCTTTTCTATGGCAACAGATTGAGGCTAAAAATGAACAAAGAATGAGGTTTTGTTCCTCACATTTATGGCTTATGGTTTATGCTTTTCTCCCCCCATTCAACGTGCGTTCGTCATTGACATTATCTTTTGTCCTACGATTTGATGAATACATGGTGAAGGATCATTGTACATTCGATCTTTGGTGTAATAGATCTCTACCGTGGGTTTGGGATGGAGACTCAAAACTACTGTAGGGGCGCATGATGATGGAAATAGATCCACAGATATATCGGGGGTTCATTAAATCGGTTTGGCATGCGGCACCGATGAGGCGCGATGGTGGTTGTTTCTCGAACACTGGATAGGGACAGATTCTGGATATCGGTGGTGAAGAGGTTTGGTGAACCTCAGATTCATAACATATGGCACGATTCAAGGAGGAATCGATGACTATGGAGCCGCGAGCGAAGATGCATGAGAATTTCCATGGGTTCTGTAAAAAACTCAACTACAAGACATGTAGTCTTATGAACACACATCATGTAGTTCTATTTATGTGGCACTAGGGATTCCATTTAGAGATAAGTATCACATGTCGTGTGACCCTTAGCTTACCAATATAGAGAGTATACACTTAAGAGGCCATGTAGTGTTACATGTCATGTGTGCCTAGTCACACACCATGTAACATGTGGTAGACGGATCAACGTGTATAGGGAGTACAGTCCCAAGTGGCCATGTGGCCCTACACATCGTGTACATGGAATATAAAAGGGTAGGCCATAGTACATTGGTAGAGCCATGTACTCAGACACAACCTAGTACATGGGTGCGACCCGGTGTACACAAGCACTAGCAAAACAACACATTGAGTGCTAGGGAGACATCTACACATTGTTTACCTTAAGGGACATGTCATGTATTTTGGAAAAATTCATGTCATGTGAGTACGAGACATAGGTAGTGTCAGTATTTTTGAGATGCGCCTTGTACCCCTTGGGACACTATGTGTACTCCTTTGAGGATAGGTTGGATTCCTCATTCTCCTTAGTTCATCTTTGTGATGATCTCTTGTAAAATTCCTTGGATCTAGAGAAGTTGAGTGTGTTCTCTTGGTCCATTTCTATGAGAGTTCAGTGCAGAATATCATTCTCATCATAGAGGGTGACCCTTCTATAGTTTCTTGAGGATCAGTGTAGTGTGGGTGAGATCCCTTATTTTGGAGTGAGTTGACTCAGTCCTCTTTGATAGATACCTCATCATATTGGAACATGTATACTTTTGAGAGGCCTGAAGTGATCCTCATTTCCTTCATGTTTCCTTATATAGTGTTTTTTGGAATTGGCATGACCAATACATGCAAAATTGTTGATCTCCTATCGTGAAGGATGTTTCCAGTAGGGTCTGGTGTCCCATCCAGTAAGTCCTGGGTGTTGACCCCCTATCTGTGTATCGAGATGTGATATTTTCGATGTGTTGTAGTCTGATCGAGTGTGTTTCTTGGATAAACCCTCTCAGTATCCTCTGTGTTTCTTCTTGGCTAGACTTGATGAGCACGACCTCTAAGATGAGTGACAATAGTGGTAGTATATCTCATGGAGCGTGTTCTCCCGGATGAGTGTTGTACGGAACATTTGAGCAGGAATCCAAAGATGGATTTATGGTTGTCACCTTACCTTGAGATTGTGCATCAACTATGAGTATATCTGGATGTTTTATTACATGTCTCACATTATGATTAACATGTCCTATAATGAGATGACTACTCTTGATACTTTATGCTTAGTGGTTTCACAGCGTCCTGCTAGATATTGTAATACTCACTCATGCATGGGCTATGCCTGCACATGTCATGTCTTATACAGAGGATAAACCATTTTTTAGAGTCCATGGTGGACTAGGAGTAGGTGGAGCTTAGTTCAGCTAGACAGGTCGAGGCATATACTGGAGTTGCATTTGATAGCAGTTCCCTCCTTTAGAGCAAGTTGGGATTTACTTCCAGTTTTGGGTGGGCTTGTATTTGGCCCCCTTTTTATGCTTTCCAGTACTTTATTTCGTACTCTCATTATGAGATTATAGATGTATGTAAGCATTGTTATCAGTTGTTTTACATTTCAGCATTGTTTGGGCTTAGAGATGTGTGCGTGTATATAGGTAATTTAGGAAAATTTCTCTCATGTGTGTGATATGATTTCTTAGCTCTAATCGTCAGCCCCTGATCTATTATAGGTGGATTTGAGGTAGTTGCGGCTTGGAGTCTGATGGGTTGGGTCGTGACAGTTCATGTTGTATATAAATATAAATATAAATGTGTGTGTAGTGTATATATATATATGATATGTGTGTGTTTTTTATATATATTTATAGATATATTTATAGTTATATATATATATATATATTATAAAATATATAAATATGCAGTTTATATAAATAGACATATAAATATATTAATATACACATAAATATATTTATATATAATTATGTTGTATATTTAAATAAAGATATAAATAATTATATAGTGAAAATATCGCGCGTGTGTGTGTTTATGTAGTATATAAATAAAAATATAAATGCTTGTGGTGTATATATATAAATGTAAATATGTTTGTTTATGTGTGTGGAATATAAATATGTGTGGATGCGTGTGTACATGTGTGTGTGTCTATATAAATGTTTACGTTCTATTACTATATAAACACATTATATAAATGTATTTATATAAATATATCATTAAATACATAATGTAAATGTATATAAACATACATAAGATAACAATATTTATAGAAATATATTATATAAATGTATTTACAATAAATATGCATTTTTTATATACATTATAAAATATATATTTGTAAATATACAATTATATGTATATATATAAATATATTTAAAAATAATTATATAAATATATATAATCATATGAATAAATATATATAATTATATTGATAAATATATAAAATAAAATGTGTGTAAATAGATATAAATAAATAAATAAATCGTAAAATTTTGAATAAAACAAGATGAAAATTGGTGGAGGCATTCACTTTGTATAGTGAGAGGTCACGGTGGTTTGATTCTTTAAAAATGTATGTAAATAGATATAAATAAATAAATAAATCGCAGCAGATACATTGGTTTTGGGACAAATGGGGGCCTCACTTCGGGTTCGAGAAAACACCACTCTTTGAGCCAGTCCCACTGAAAAATCGTGGCCGCTTCTGCCAGAGAGAGAGGGATCCAGGTTTTCCTGTCGGAGCATCTTCTACACCTCCTCACTTAGGGAGTGCATACCTTCAAAGAGGGTTGGGAGCTGGAAGAGCATCCCGACACGGCTTTGGAAGGTGATGACGTCGATGCACTGGATGTCTTTGCCATCAAGGAACACCATGCCCACCGGCAGCTCCCATAGGCATTGACTTGCTGTTGCCGCTCGGACTGATGTCCAGGCCGACGCCCCCAGGATGTGTGGGGGACACTCCCAACATGGGGAGAAATCAGCAGAGGATGGGTTTTGTTGGCAGCAGCTTTTCTTCTTCAGTTGGCTACCTACCCAGCCAACTTTGTTGAAGCTGCCAATGTTGAAGCAGCAGATGGTGGGATAAACGTCAAGGGTTGATGAACGAACCCTTGACACCTCTGTTTTTTGTTCCTCTTTATAATGAGATCAAATCCCATGATATGTAATACGTGTATTATGTGATCCTCAGGTGAAGTTTTATCCAGAGAGAATATAGAGAAACAACACCCCTTCTCCCATTGACGTAGTAAATCATTCCGAACCATGTAATTCTTATGTGTTGCTCATTTTTCTTCTCTGTTTTGTGTGTTTATCATCGCCACGAAGCTCCACCGCCCCAACAAGTGATATTAGAGGTAGTTTGAGAGAAACACCAACCGGTAGAGATGTTTTCTGATTAATAGAATATTAAATGCGTTGGAATTTTTTTTTGAGGCCATATCCGTGAAGAGCTCAGTGAGACAATTTCAAAGGCGCAAGCAGCGTCAAAAACAGTGCAAGGTAGAGCCGGTCAAAGTTTTGGTCAAACTGCAGGTACTATAGTACCCCCTGCCGAAGAAGATGACACTATTCACACCGACGGTGACTTTCCGGCCACTATTCCGGTGAGCCACGTCATCACTACCTCATTGGCCGATCTGGACTGTTGAAACTATTTTGGCTATATCTCGGCCAATCGGGCTCTGTTTTCGATGATATAGGAGTCAATTCCTACAATTTCAACCATTCTGGACACATCTGTATGGTATGATTTTAAAATTTCACACTCTATAAAGAGGCACCGAAGGGGTGAGATATCGATGGTGTTGATCCTGTTTTGTGACAACGATGATGGTTGGTGATGAAGCACTACCAAAATTTTATATTGGGAAGTTCGATAGTTAGAACAACTTCAACCTCTGGAAAAGCAAAGTGAATGATATTCTAGTGTAGTAGGGAATGATCAAACCATTGATTGGACAAAATCCCAAGAGAACCAGTGATGATAATTGACAAGAGCTCGAGATGTGGTTCGTCATCACAATTCGATTGTGTCTAGAAAATGATGCAAAGTACTCAATCTTGGAAGAGTCCTCAAAGAAGGAGATCTGAAAAAAGATGGAGCAACGGTATATGGTGAATCCACTCACCAAAAAATTATTTATAAAGATGAAATTGTACCAGTTATGCATGGAAGAGGGAACAATTTTTTTGGTTCACACCAACAAGTTCAATAAAATCCTGCCACAATTATTTGTGCTCGGTGTGAAGGTTGAAGAGCAAGATAAAGCACTTTTGCCTTTATCATCTCTACAAAGATCATTTTATGGACTTGTGACTGCATTGCTCATGGGGGTGGAAACATTGAACCTAGATGAGGTGATGACATCACTTCAAGATTCGAAGGCATTCTGAAGACCCGCAACGCATTCAGGCGAGAAAATTATGGTGATGTGAGATGATCAACATGTGAGGAGCCGATATTGGAAGTCAGGAGGTAAATAATGGCATCCAAAATCGAGGGGATGTGATCCTAAAAATATCACATGTTTCTAGTGGGATAAAAATGGTCACTATAAAATTGACTATGGAGAGTGAAAACAGTACGTTGCTGGGAAAGAGAAAGATGAAGAGAAGGTTACGAACATCACAGTATCATTGGGAGATGATGAAGTTTGGATGAAAATGGGAAGCTTGCAATCATATGAGATAATTGAATGGGGGAAAATTGAAGTTTCATTATTGTAAAAGATACGGGCTCATGAAGCAGAAATGTTGAATTTTAAAAAGGAAGAACAAGCAGGCTTAAAATCCAAACGAAGACTGATGAGTTCTATATTCAGGGAGCCCAATACACATATGTATGAAAAAAGGTGTGTTTCATACTCTTTAGAAGGTGAGAGATTTAGTGAGACTTGGTGATGGGTCAACATGTGAGGTTCGAGGAGTCAGGACATTGAAATTGAAGACACTGATGGGTCGATACAAAAACTGGCTGATGTGAAATTCATTCTGAGGATCAGACGAAACCTGGTAACATTAAGTAGGCTCGATTAAAAAGGGTACAAGATTTACATAGTGGGTGGAGTGTTGAAAGTATCATGTTTCGATGCAATTATACTTACTGGTAAAGAGTCTCAAAGGTTGTATCATTTTATGGGGACCGTAGTTAGCATGAGATCAATTAAAGAGAGTAGAAGTGTCACGTCCTTTGCTAAGAAGAAGAATGTTAAATTTGATGATGAAGTTTTCAATGCCTATAAGGAGAATGAGGGTCTAGATTCTCCCCCAAATTGGTCGTGAGGGGGATATTTGTGGGGGCCTCTCTCAATATGGGGAGAAATCAGTGAAGGATGAGTTTTATCAAAAGTAGCTTTTCTTCTTCAGCTGGAAACCTACCCAACCAATTTTTTTGAAGCTGCCAATGTTGAAGCAGTATGAAGTGGGAGAAATGTTAAGGGTTGATGAACCAACCATTGATTTCTTTATTTTTGGTTCCTCTTTATAACGGGATCAAATCCCATGATATGTAATAGGTGTATTAGGTGATCCCCAGATGATGTTTTATCCATAGAGAATATAAAGAAATGACCCCCTTCTCCCGTGGACATAGGAAATTTTTCCCAACCATGCAATTCTTGTGCGTTTCTCATTTTTCTTCTCTATTTTATGTCTTTATCATTGCTATAAAGCTCTGTTGCCCCAATGGGATGGGTACCCCAGCGTTCGACGTCTTCTTTAGGTTTCAGATCCGGAACTTCGGATTCGCATCACCAACGTCGAAGTTCTCATCGTCGCCGTCGATGGAGATCAGGTGCTCCTGACTCTCGTCCTGTGACTCCCAATTCACTATCAGAGTAGATAAAATGTAGAATCTTTCTAGAGGCACAAATTAGTAGAGAGCAGACATTTTTTAGTATGAATGGTATGAGTCTTCCTCATGTAGGTAGGTGATGAGGATGGGAAATCATTGAGTGAGCCTTCCCCTAATAGGTGTTTTCCCAGTACATGAACTCTCGCAACCATCTAAAATTCAATTATATTTATCAAGAAAATCCTCCTCGATTATATTTTGTATGAAAAAAACTCACATAAGTTTTTATTTATAAATTACCATCAGCTATTTATTTTTATTTTTTAAGGACAGTGCTTCCCTTTATTTGGGCTTGCATGGTTGACTGTGTTGTGGGTGCCAACCCCACCAGCCATCAATTAGAGAAAGGTATAAAGGGGGTGAAGATTCCCATATTTCCTTGTGTGGTAATTTGTGATGTGGGTTCCTCGTATATTTAAGAAGGAAAATTATGAAGTGTATTCTCCTTTTAATTTTTCAAATAATGTGTATCCAATTTTACCCATAGGGAAATAATTTTATTTGCCCGTGATTCTTTACCTTCTTCATTTTGAAGGTTTTTCCATGTTATTTATAATGTCATTTATTTCCATATTTTTACTCTATTTTATCTCTTAATTATCCTCACACTAGTGAACCAATCATTTTCTGTCCCAACAAGTGGTATCAAAGCAAAGTTTTGGGCCAGTGTTGTTCACTTTTTTTTATATTAATAATTCTCATAAATTTGAGCATGCTCTATGATTGAGACAAAAATTGTTCTTTCACATCATAAAAAATTTATTCAGATTATCAAATACAACATTTTGAAATAGTGTATGTTTTAGACTAGCGATATCTTCGGATGGAGGTGAAATTAAAAATCAATAAATTCAATAGGAATAATTTTATGTTGTGGAAAATAACTATACAATTACTATTGCGGGAGGATAGTTACCTACAGATTATTGACAAAAGACAAAAATATATTACGATGAAGCATTGTGTCATTACCTCTTCCCTCCAAAGATACCAAAAGCGAGGGAAGTGATATAACAACCCCTGAGTCACGCCTCCAGTAGGCTCCGGATTGACCACTAGCACCGAGGATATATAAATCTCATGAAATTGGAGACATTACCTTCTACAATAATGTAGAATAAAGAGATAATATGAATCATCCATAGACAAATCCAACCACTACTACACATATTCCCTTTAAAAGCACGTAAAAATACTTTTATTAGAACTAAAAAGCATTATTAATTACAGAAATGATAAAGGCCTTGCTGGATGCAATGTGCTGTTAATATAATAGTACACCCAGCAAAAACCTATAATTTCAAACAATTCTATATACATTTAATTGAAATCATGAATAAAAAAATGTCCTCCCATGGTATATACAAAAATAATTCTATATACATTTCAAACAATGTTTTATATAATTTTATTTACCATTACCCAACAAACATTTAAAAACATTAATATTTATCTTCTGACACTCGTGATCCCCTCTCAGAAATGTCTTCCCATGGTATCAGTTTCTGAAAAAATCATCTCAACCGGAGAAATTTTTTTTACCCTACATAAGAAAACAAATATTTTGTTAGTAGTACTATAAAGAAATAAATTCAACATTAATATGAAATAATGCATTAATAAAATGTCAGTATTTAATAAAAAAAAGAAAAATTTGGAGTGATACCAGTCATACCATACATCGTATTGAGGTGGGGTTCATTCCTACACATCTAAAATGAGTTATGGATTATTATCCTAAAATATCAAAATAATACGATTGTGTTTTCTCAGTTTTGAGTATGTCACTTGTTATTTTACTAAAATTAATGTCAATTTTAAATAATGATAAATTTGGAGTTATACCGGTAACACCATGCATCGGATTAAGGTGAAACTATTTCCCACTTATCACAAATTATAATGGATCATTTTTCTAAATTATCAAAAAAATCAGAATGCGCTTTCTCAGTTTCTTGTATGTCAATTGTGTTTTTTTACTAAAATTTCATTTCAAACTGGAAGCATGTATTTTGAGTCATACTGGTCACATCGTGCATCAATTTTATGTGATACTACTTCATACACATCAGAAATGACTTGTGAATTGTTGTTCGAAATTATCAAGACAATCAGAGTGTGTTTTCTTAGTTTTCAATGAGGGGCACCATTTGAACTAAAATATCACTTTTAAACTGATAACGAATGCTTTGAGTTATACCAGTCACACCGTGCGTAGGATTGATGTGTGGTTTATTCCTACACGTCAAAAATGACTCATGGATCATTTTTTTGAAAGTATCAAAATAATACGAATATATTTTCTTGGTTTTAAATATGTCACTTATTCTTTTTTACTTAAATTAATGTCAATTTTAAATAAAAAGACCCACTTAGAGTCATACCAGTCACACAATGCATTTTATTGAGGTGAGGTTGACTTCTACACATCACAAATCACTCATAATTTTTTTTCCTAAAATATGAAAATAATACGAATGCGCTTTCTTTGTTTTTAGTATGTAACTTATTCTTTTTCCCAAAATTAAAGTCAATTTTAAATAAAAAGAGACACTTTGAGTTATATCCACCACACCATGCATCATATTGAGATGCGGTTGATTCCTACACATCATAAATGACTTATATATCATTTTCCTAAAGTATCAAAACAATACAAATTCATTTTATCAATTTTAGTATGTCGATTCTATTTTTTTATTATTAAAATGTCATTTTAAACTAGAAACATGCATTTTGAGTCATATCAGTTATAGTGTGGGTCAGTTTTACATGATACTGAATCATCCAAATAAAAAATAACATATGAATCACTGCCCAAAATTATCAAGATAATCAAAGTGTGTTTTCTTGGTTTTTAGTGAGGGACATGTTTTGAACTAAAATGTCAATTTTAAACTAATAACAGACACTTTGAGTCATACCAGTCATACTGTGTGTCAGATTTAGTTGTGGTTGATTCCTACCTATCACAAATGGCTGGTGGATCATTTTCATAAAGTAACAAAAAAAATTGAATGCTTTTTCTCAGTTTTCAATATGTTACATGTTATTTTTTACATAAATTAATGAAAATTTTAAATAAAAAGACACACTTGGAACCATACCAGTCACATTATGCATCGTATTGAGGTGAGGTTGACTCTTACATGTCAAAGATGACTTATGAATCATTTTCCTAAAATATAAAAACAATATGAATGTGTTTTCTCATCTTTCAATATATCACTTGTCCTTTTTACTAAAATTAATGTAATTTTTAAATAAAAAGAGACACTTTGAGTTATACCAGTCACATTGCACATCATATTGAAGTACGATTGATTCTTACACATCAAAAATGACTTATATATTGTTTTCATAAAATATCAAAATAATTCAAATTCATTTTTTTGGTTTTCAGTATCCTAGTTGTGTTTTTTATTAAAATTTCATTTCAAACTGGAAACATGCATTTTCAGTTATATGGGTTGCATCGTGCGTCGGTTTGACATGAGACTGATTCATACACTTCACATATGATTTATGAATCTCTGTCCTAAATTATCAAGACAATCAGAGCATGTTTTCTTGTTTTTCAGTGATGGAAATGTTTTTAACTAAAATTTCAATTTCAAACTGATAACAGATACTTTGAGTCATACCGGTCAAAATGTGCATCATATTGATGTGTGGTTTATTCCAATATGTCACAAATGACCCATGGATAATTTTCCTAAATTATAAAAACAATCCTAATGCATTTTCTTAGTTTTTAGTATGAAACTTTTTTTTTACTTAAATTAATGTTAATTTTAAATAAAAAGACACATTTTGAGTCATACTGGTCACACCATGTGTCGTTTTGAGGTGAGGTTGACTCGTACATGTCACAAATGACTCATGGATCATTTTCATAAAATATTAAAACAATCTGAATGAATCTTCTTGGTTTTCAGTGTGTTAATTATTCTTTCTACTAAAATTTATGTCAATTTTAAATAAAAAGAGACACTTTGAGTTTTATTGGCCACACCATGCATAATATTGAGGTTTGGTTGATACCTACATGTCAAAAATGACTTAAAAAACTTTTTACTAAAGTATTAAAACTATCCAAATGTGTTTGCTCAGTTTTCAGTATGCCAATTTTTTTAACTAAAATGTCATTTCAAAGTAGAAACACGCATTTTGTGTCATATTGGTTGCATCATGAATTGGTTTGACAAGAGGATACTTCACACACATAAAAAATTATTTATGAATCACTATCCTAAATTATCAAGTCAATCCAAGAGAATATTATCAATTTTTAGTGAGTGATTCTTATTAAATTATGTAGTCATAATTTTAATTTAGATTATGTTAATATAGGAGAGAATAGATAATATTAAGAGTAAAAACATAATATATTTAAAAAAAACATTACCTTTCCATTGAATTCTGAGTTGCAGCCTTGAAGCCCAATCTCGCATGAGTATGAGCAGCTTCGAACAAACCACCCTAACTCAAACAAATGAATCCCCCTATATAAGAAAACAATTCTTATGTGAGTAATATTAAAAATAATTAAATAAAACATAAATATGAAACAATACACTACTTCTATGGAAGTCACGTCTTCATTCTATTTGTTTACATTCTTCCATAGGGTATGATGCCCATTCGTTTCAAAGAAAATATATATCTTCTTAAGAATATGTGTCTTTTTGACAATCATAGTATTACTAGAAAAATATAAATACACAAAGTATTAATAAATATTTTAAATAAAATAGTAATTATCTTAAAAAATACCCATTATATGATGCTAGTTTATTGATGGAATATGATCTATCTCATAAATTTACAAGCATAATAACCATACTATTTTCTATTTTTTTTCAGACATTGTAGAAACATTGAGGAGAATAAGAAATTTGTTTTTATATTTGTTTGGATAGTGAAATATTATTATATATACCCTAATACTTTTCAAGTCATAGAACTTTTCATAGTCCTTGTGCTTATCCCCTAACCTCATTCCTTATTTTCCATGATATTGATACACCACCCTATCATAATAGAGTCCTCATTAAAACATAATCTAAATTATATAACTTGATGTTTAGTTATAAGACATTGAATGTAGTGTATTAAAAATTTTCAAATTACTTTTATGTGTGGTCGGTTTGTTGGATATCCATTCATTGAATCTAGGAAATAAATCCTTAGAGTATCCAAATTGACTGCAATGAGCATCCAATGTTTCTTAAAAACAAAAAGAGGAAAAAATATGGAAAGAAATGAAAATATATATGATATTATTAAACTATGAAGTTTTACCCCTACATAATTGGTATTAAGAAGATTATATCAACCAAAATTTTTCTTTCAAACTATTTGACCAAGCCTTCCACTATTTCATCCATTTTTGGATTCCCTTTTTGGTTGTTCTGTAGAGGAGATGTGAGGACTAACGAGTCCAAAAAAACATCATGGGGAAATCCCTTCAATTTTTTTGATATATAAATCTGCTAAAAATATGAAATTTATTTATTCATAATTAATATAGTATATCAGCTTTTGGAAAATCAAATTATGAAAACATAACTCATTTATACATTTACAACTGAGGTGCCTAGCCAATCATAGTCAATGATTTCACATACATTCTTAACACCAATGAAGTCTTAAAATTATTCTCTGTACATATTTTCTTCAAAATAAACTATGTGACAACAACCATTTTTTAACTTTGTTTCCACAAGAACCTTCAATGATAATAAATGAGGATATAGAATGGGTGGGTTAAAGGTGCATTCAATAGATCTTTTTGATCGGTTGGTCGATCCTTTATAAGGTTTTAAGTTGGTCTTTTGTTTCACCCTATTCCCATTGTCTATCTATAAAGACATTCATTGGTTTAGAACTTTTTTAATTAATTGTTAAATGTTTATCTTGAAAAATAAATTGGAAATGAATACCTCCTTGTCAATATGTTTTTTACAAGATGTGATGACCATGAGATTAATGGTCCAATATCTTGTAAAACCTTTTGAATATCTTCCACATCAATTGGAATAGGTAGCTTGACACTCAACTCATGGGATTTGCTAATCGACACTCTCACATGACCTATTGAAAGTGGTCTATTGTGTATCATGTATTTTTTTAATATTGAACACCATAACCCTCTCTACAAGGCAATGTGTGGGTGTTGAAAGATATAAATCACAATTATTATCACCCAATAGAATATCAGTAAATAAAAGGTATTAGTGTCTATATGATTCACATTTCATAGAAACAATTATTAGAACATTGATTACCATTTCCAAGATAGCTCTTTGAGGGGAATGGATCATATTAAAGATGGTGGGGGTGGGGGGATCATGAGGAAATGGTTATTCTTGATTTGTTTCTTCTCTTTGCTTCCCCTCATAAAATTTTCTAACATCTCTCTCTTCCATTGGAATTTTTCTTTAAGGGTAGCTAGTCTTTCTCTCATCTATTTTATTTCTTCACCTTGATCCTCCTTTTGTTTTTTTTTCTCAAAATATGTTCGGGGTGTCACCCCAAAACCCTCACCTATAACACGACCATACTATTCTAACCACTTCAAGGCCACCTATTGTATGGGTTCATCCGATACATGTGTTATCGATTCTTATGGATTTATCAGATAAATATATTGGAAAATAAGTAATCAATGTTATGTAATAGGTATTTAAATAATAAAAATTATTATTCCATGCTTACACATGTTGCCCACATTTTTTGTTCATTTTCATCTATTAGCATCCCATATTTTATTTATAAGTGTCCCCTTCCATAGAACATTACATGGGATGGAAGCGACTTTGGATTTTGAGTCATTAATCTATATATAAACAGAGTAACACAATTAGGTTGTTGTTTCATGTCACATAAAAGTATTATGGTAGATTTAAAATATATACCAATTTTTTTGTCAAGTGAAGCCTACCCCATTCTTGTTTTGCAGTAGGGGTATATTGGTTTTGTTGCTCGTTCCTTATGTTCACAACTCAGTTTCTATTTCATAAATAAAAAAATATAAATCAAAGTGATAAATACACATATCATAAAACAACATATTACTATCCACAATGAACCTAAAAAGACACATTCTCATGATGACCAGTAAATGTATCCCATGATTCTTGGGTTATCAGGTGTGCATAGATAAGTGGTTGGGGAAAGTATATTTCCCCTTCATCATCTTTAAGATGATGTCTCATGAGAATTTTGTGAAATACTATATGAATCCTTCTAACAAGCATTAATACATATTTTTTTGGAAGTGATCTACTATAAATGAACTCTAGAAGGGATGATGAAGAGTAATTCAATGTTTCATTATTTTATTTTTTAGTAAAATAAATAAATGATATCATAATGTTGTTGTAATATCTTCCCAAATTATGGTCTTAAGCTTGGGAACAACATGGTTCCACAAATCTATATCAATTAGCACATGTTTCTGAGTGACAATTCCAATATAACTACTAAACATGGTCCGGTTGGGGTTAGCATGCTAGCCCCATGCATTCCATCTAGCCTCATATTTGATGCTTTTATTTTCACTATAATGATTTTTGTTAACACCGTCAAACTACAACACTCCTGTTTTTTATGCATCTCCGGTCCTTTGTTTCCTACCATTTCCTTGGATTCAACATCATCAATATGTTTCTCTAGAGCGGTAGAATCATCATGGGTAGATGTTCAATTTCTGGGATCTAGAATATAGAATAATTGTACTACCTATGATTTCATTATAAATGGTCTTCCTTTGTAACTTTCCTTACTGAAATCAACTTTCATGAATATCAATTCATTTATTTTAATAGAAATCATGTTATCAACCCACTTTCATTGAAAAATTGGCACTTGGAATGTTGTATAATCTAACTCCCATTTTTTTTATTATGCCAAAGTATGCCATATTCATGTAAAGTGGATTTCTATCCTTAGTAACCAAAACATACATTACTTCATCCACAAGTGTATCTCCGCAATTTTTCATGGTACCATCTTCATCATGTTCATTTGTATGGAATGTATAACCATTAATTACATAAAAATTTTAAGATAATACTTATACACTTGGTCCTATGGCTATCCATCAAAGTCATACTAAAATTGAATCCTTATTTTCATCTAACTTATTAAAAATATGGTCCTAAGACCATCCTATAAACTATTGATTATGTGTATTTGATATCCATATTTCATCCTTTGATGAATTTAAATGCCTAATAATTTCATTATGGGTTTCGACTTATCTGTTAACCTCCAAACTATTATGAAAAATGTAAATATGGGGCCTACTCAAAATATGTAATATTGATTGTGAAAATACCTCTTCTAGAAATTCCTTCACCCGCAAGCTGCCCAGTGTGATGAGATTTTAGTAGACCAATGATTTCCACACCGGACATGTATTCAGTGTAGAATTAAATGTATTTCTCAACAATATATATCTCTACAATACAACCCTCTGGACGACTTCGATTTTTGACATACCCTTTCAAAATATTCATCTACTGTTCAATGGGGTATACTGATCTATAGTGTATAGGACCACATAGTCCAATATCTCTCACCAATTGAACCATAAAATGAACCATTATATCAAAGAATTTTGGTGGGAAGAACATTTCCAATTCACATAATATGATGGAAATTTCTCTTTCCACAGTCAGCAATTTTTCTAGGTCTATAACTTTGCTACATATATCATTGAAGAATAAATAGAGCTTGGTTAATGTATGATGAAAATTCTTGGAAAATATGCAATGTAAATCTGTAGGAATTAGATATTTCATCAAAACATGGAAGTCATGTGATTTCATACCCTTTAACTTTAAATCATTCATTGAAATGATGTTCTTGATATTTGATGAATACCCCTCTGGAACCATTACGTCATTCAAGAAGTTTTAACACTGATATCTCTCCAGCCTAGAAAGAGTGTAAGTAGTTGGAGGAAGGAACTTTTATTTTTCACCCTTCACTGGCACCAACTCTTCTTGTATTCCCATTTCAACCTTGTCCAACCTAGCTTTAATTCCACCCTTTGTTTTGCTGGGTGCATTTAGCAATATATTTATGACACTATCACATACATTTTTTTCAACATGATTAAAATCAAGAAAATTTTTGACATATAGAAAATTCTATTATGGTAATTCAAAAATAACCGATCTCTTTTTCCAACCAGTTTTCTTAAGGTTTTTTGAAAATGGTTTACCAAAAGCAGTGTCCACATATTTTACTTTCTCAAACAATTGATCTCTTGTTAGTGGATAAGGTTTTGTATGTTCTTTTGAACTTCCATCGAATGATGTCATCTAAGATAAGTACTTAATTTTTCAATTTATAAATCCATGATTTCCTAGAAACATGGTTTTCAATGAATTTTTCAACCAAATTGATCATGTACCTTGTTCGCAAACAGGAAACCCTTGAGTTCCTTTAATGATATATCTTGAAAATTTTCCATAAGCAGGATATTTATTTACCATCTTATAAAACATGGATCTAAATGTGAAATATTTATTTCAGTAAGCATCATACAATGTAACACCTAAATCCCAGAATAATTTTAAATCCTCGATCAATGGAGCCAAATAAACATCAATATCATTACCCGGTTGTTTTGGTCCTAATATAAAAATAGATAACATGATGCATTTTTTTTCATGCATAACAACTTTGGTAAGTGATAATTTACCAATATAACTAGCCATGTACTATGAGTGCTTCTTTGAAAATGAAAAGGATCCCATCCATCTTTAGATAATGCAAGACGAAGGTTTCTTAGCTCTTTTCCAAAATCATGATACTTATGATCAATTTTATTCTTATGAGGAGAGTTTTTCAGTTTATGTAGTTTCCCATATTTAATTCATGTATCTGAATGCCATGTCAATTTCCCTATAGTCTCCTCACTTCTATATAGGCACCTAAACCTTTGAATGATTGGAAAGTACCATACAACTTTCATAGGACCAGATTCATCATTCCTGTATCGAGAATCCCCACACTTTGGGGATTTTGTAATTGATTTGTAGTCCTTGAGAAATAGTATATATTCATTCGGGAAGATGTGTATTCTTTCAGAGATCTGACCCATAGAGCGTAGCATTCGTTTGGCATCGTATGTTCACATAGAGAACTAATTATCTTTTAGGAGTATGGCATTCAAGAGAGCAAGTAGTTCTGTAAAACTAGAATCACACCATATGTTTCCTGCTTTCAAATTATATAGATTCATAATAGTTGAAAATGTTGTATATTTAGTGCAACCAACATACAATGGTGTCTTTGCACAACTATTTAACTTCTCAAACAATTTTGGGCAATCATGAAGTTCATATTCAACTATCCTTTTCATATTCTTAATAAAATATCCATCATCATTCACATCTGTAATCACATCCCTGATATAGTCTTATTCATTTTCCACACTTTTAATCATACCATATGATCCATAAAATGTTGTGTTATCCCAACCACTAACTACATTCTACTTTTCCATGTGTTTATTCCAACATTTATAACTTTGATCTATTATGTGATAGATCAAGTGTTCTTCCAACTCCTCTAGACTAATTAGTCTTCAATAAAAAAACATAAAACAGAAAAAAAATATTTGATAATGGTCATATGCATGATATTTTTCAAAGATGATGAACTCTTTCACTCCATCTTCATACTCTTTTGTCAGAATATTGGAATCCATCCATTCTTTATTCACATATATCCAATTTAATTTGGTAATAGTAATATTTAACAAAATAAATACACAAAATGGGCTTTTCAAATAAGGGTAACTCAACATTTGAATGGTAGTTATTATTGAATTTTGTTGTCTGATATTCATCTCCTTATAAGCTAAGACCAAACCAGAAAGAAGATGTAATTTTAGAGGACTCCCCTAATTTAAACCATGTAGATGATTTTGGATGAAAAGTAGGTTTATCAGTTATAATGAGGTTAAAAATTAATTCAACTTTTATGGGAGTGTGTTCATGATGGATATCCTATGGGTTGGATAGAGTAAGTGACATTCCCTTTCCATAGTGTTATTATCAATCTACTTATCTTCCTAATATAATGTAATGGTTTTCCTACTTCTATAAAAATATAAACATAAAATATTATGAAAAAACTACATTTCATATGTTCTTGGAAAACTAATAATAAAATCACACTTGAAATCCCATTAAAAACCAACCATTTACATAAATTCTTCTTTAAAATAACATACCATTTTAAAAATAACCCAATCAATTCCAAGAACACTTTCACAAAACCACAATTCCTTTTTATAAAACATTTAAGGAAAATTAATGACCCAAATTAAAATGAGATATAACCCTATAGATTTTAAAAATATTCTTTTAAAACTTCACACACCCCTTCTTAAAATGAAACCAGCATTAAATGCGCTTTCAAAACATTCACATACCTTTATTAAAGTCAATTAGGTGAGTTGAAAAACACTTGGCATGCAACCTAAGTCCATGCCAAGTGTTTAAATCATTTTAAAGATATTTAAAACTAACAAATTATATGTTGAACACATATAATTTTTTAAGGAACATTTCAAAACACTTGAATAATTTTAAAATATCCATGTAGGAATTTTCACAAAGACATAAATCCCAAGTGATACACTTTATAAAAGATACATAAGTAAAAAAAACAACATTTTATAAAATATGAAGATATAAAAGGTTTATACATGATATAAAATGTAAGGGTAAACCAAAAATAAATTGATTCACAAGAGATTCACTTTATATTAAATATCACAAAATAACAGAAAATGAATATTGTCTCTTTATGCCCTATGGTGACCTCCACATCCCGTTATCATTATATCTTTAAAAAGTGACTATGGAACATCACTATAAATGTGTGACCCTTTAATTTTACATATATCATATTAAACATTTTGATTTATCCCAAATAAATCATCAAAATTTTAATAAAATCCCAAACATAGATCCCACTTTCACTATAAGTTCCAACTCAGACGTGTTTTATCTTATTTATCCACTGAATAAATTATATTTTATCCAAACTACTCACCAAAATAACTCCATTATAATACAAATCACAATAATTTTCACCTAAAAGAATCCCTATAATGTTTCTAATATATCAAACCACCTCATCCAAACATGTTCTAACATTTAGATCAATTCAAATTCAGAAATATTAATTATACTAAAGTCCTAGACAAATATATATAGAAAATTATCAAAAATTTCATAGAATATTCCCAAAAAACCAATGAAACACTTTATGTCATGACCCATCCCCCAGGGCCCATGCCGTGACTACCCCAAGCCTGCCTTCCATAGGCCAAGGGTTGGCGACTAGCACCAAAAAGTCATAACCTAAAAAGAGAAGGCATTGCCTTTAAACATGTACATCCACAAACGAGGTACACACTGCATACAAGTAAAATACAATGGAAAAATGGAAAGTATATCTACTACTAAAAACCACCCATGAGAGTAAAAATAAGTACTGAATTTAAAGGGCCCACTATACAAGCCCAACTTGAAAGAAAGTACAACAAAAAATAAAAAACATGCTCCAGAGGTCATCCACCAAGGATCCTACCTAAACGGTAAGTACAGCTCGTCGTCTCCCATCACTGACGGTCACCTCATCTATCATTCACCTCCGAGAAACATCTTTCCCTAGCTCCTCGAGTCTGAGTCAAGAATTTGGTGGCCTCTACCAGACACAACAAGGTGTGGGCGAAGCCCATGCAGGGGTGAGTATAACAATACTCAGTAGAGACCCCGAGACCCCCGATGGTCTCTCAGAATTCCAAAAAGAAAAAACCACAAAGCATGATCTCAATCACAAATAACTAGGTAAAATATAGGTCACACCAAGTATATAACTTAAAAAACATGAATAATTATGATTAGTAGTAAAGATAAATCATCTTATTCCATTTAGAGGTTCCACTGCTGAACTGTGAAAAATTAATTCTATTGTCGATCCACACAAGGATTTAAGTCACCGATCCACACAAGGTTGTAATTCATTGATCCACATAGGGTCTTAAATCATCGATCCACATAGGTTCGTAAGTCGCTGATCCATGATGGGCCTCTCTAAGGTTGGTCCTCGTCAGGTCGCGCTACTGCCAATCCACACAAGGTCGTAAGTCGTCGATCCACATAGGGTCGTATGTAGATGATCCACGACGGGAAACTCTAAGGATGGTATTTATCAGGTCACATTACAGCTGATCCATATAGGTTCGTAAGTGATCAATCCACGCAGGTTCGTAAGTCATTGATGCCGATCCACAAAGGGTCTCTCTTCACTTGACTGTCGGCCACATGATTCTCTCACTTAGCACGCTTGATTTCTAGAGGATCTGATCCTCAAGACATCAGTCATATTTCAACCACCATGGATTCCTACGAAGAAGTAACCCAAAGGACCTCCTTATCGTAAGGGTTCCAATGCGACAGACGGCGCGTCAATCGGGCACCCAATCAGTAAGATATAGGCAAAAAGGAATCGAGGGCCTAGTTGGATTCGAGTCTGATCCAACTCGGCCGCACACCAACATCTTCCAAAACTCAAGTGTAGTATCCCAAAATGACTGCCTATTTTCAAGAGTCCTCATGCCACTGACGACACATCAATCAGACGCTCAGTTTGCGAGATACGCCCAATTTAGCAAAACAGAGTCGGTCGGGTCCCGGCCCTGTAGGGGTCCGGACCAGTCGGCCTATTGGGCCCGCGAGCCTGGCCCAGCTAGTGGGTCCGGTCTAGCTGGCGGGTCCATCCCGGCTAGTGGACCCAGCCTGGCTGGCAGGTTCGACCTGACTTATGGGTCCAGCCTGCCTCGAAGAACCCAGCCCGCATGCAGGCCAGTTGCTGGATGCGCCGACCGGACGCGGTGCGTCTGGTTCGGTTAGTTGGCAGCGGTAGTGGGGAACCACCCACTATTCCATAATGAATATCTATAGTAGGCTAGTGGTCCATCCAATTAGCCCAAGAGGCCTCTCTATCTCCCCACACGGTGCATCGGCGCCTCGCCATTCAACCGCTGCGGTCTGGCTGGTCGCCGCCGTGTCGATGGTGCCGCGCTGGCGGTTTCCTCTACGGGCCACTGAAGATGATTCAGTGGTATGTTTTTCTTCTCATATTATCCTATGAGACTCTTTGGTTTCCTCCTTCACTGCGAAGACCTCATAATTTCCTTGCTGCCACGTTGCTTGATCGTGAACAAGAAACACACATAAACGAAGAACGGTGGGGGGTTGGGGCCTTGTTCGGATTGGCCCGTGCCCTCCGCATTAGTGCTTTAAACATGGGGAAAAATATTAATCATTAAAACCCTATAATGAAACCCCTCATCAACCTACCATATTAAAAAACAAAACTCTAATCAACCCGTTGGTCCGTTGATCCGCCTTCTTCATAATATTCAAGAATGGAGAAAGAGGGAGGAATTAAGAACATAAACCCCATACCTAGATTCGGTGAATTTCATTTTGGGTGAAGGAACGAATATACGTTCGAATTAATTCATCAAATTCCATTCTGAGTTCTCCAACAGTCGTTGATTGATTAGCGTTCTTCATTGGGGGGTGACGTCGTTGACGTTTCATCAGAGGTTCCTCTCATGGGTTCCCAATTCCCTTGCCAATGTTTTGACTAAATAAAAGAAATCGCACCACATTTAATTCATTAATATGTTTTATTAATGAAACAAAATCAATGAAATTTTAACCCCACGAACGTTGTGGTTACACATCCCAAGGGTCGTTTTATTAAAGGTCTCTTATTTAATGTCTATCGTTACAGTACGGTCCCACTAACTACTACTCAATGGTTGGATAAAAAATAAAATAAACCATTTAGTTATTTTATTATTTTTCCATAAAGTCCAAAAAATATATTTTTCATCTAACCCTTTCTGGTCAAAGTTAAGCTCTGCCTAAGTGTATCCCGACACTACGAATTCAACGGTTCCCTCAGATTATCAATCCAAGCACCGGTTCAAAAGATAGAAATTCTGGCCTGCACGTTTACTAAACGTACCTTAAAAAAAGTCGAAAAATTATTAACAGTCACCCTCGACCCATGCTGGTCGAGGTTAGGCTTTCCCTAAGGAGAACACACCCCCAAAAACTCAATGGTACTCTCATATTTTCAATCTGAGTTACCATTTAGAAGGTATACGAATTTAACAATAAAATAATTGTTACTTAATTATTTTATTTACGGCCAAAAACTAACTTCCACTATTGGCCCGCACTGACCAATGTTAGTATCTTCCTAAAGAAATAATACCCTCATGAGCTCTGCGATGGTCTCATATTTTTAATCCGAGTCACCATTCCTGAGATATATTCTTTTGAAAAATAATATAATTTTTTTAAATTATTTTATTTACGGTTATTCGTTTTCTGGGTTTTCTCACTGGAGGCCTACGTTGACAAAAATTTAGTCGTACCTAGGGTAAAACCGCCATTATGAATGCAACAGTGCCCTCAGATTTCTGATCCGTGAACCTTTTTAAGAGTTATAACACTTTTTCAAGAAAACTGCTTACTCATGCTATTTAAATATTAACATTTTTTGACGAATAATTTTGGGCACTCTGGGCCTCAGAATTAGGTACCGTTAATTTTTTCAGTCTCATAATAATTACATATAATTAGAAAAAAAAAATACATATTTTTTGAGTCTTTACATTCTCCCCACCTTAGGGATTTACATCCATGAAAGAAAAAACAAAGCCAAATGAAACAAGTGGGGTACTGAGCATGAATATGAGCCTCCTGCTCCCATGTGCTCTCCTGGAGATTCCCATGCTGCCACCAAACTTGAACCAGAGAAATTGACTATCCATGATGGACCTACTCCTATCGATCCTCAATCTATACTGGGAACTCTGCAAAAGTTTCCCCATTATTAATGTCCTGCTCGCCCCAATCGATGACGTGTGATGGGTCATGCATGTATCTCCTTAGCTGTGACACATGGAAAACATAATACACCCAGTGCATCTGTGGGGAAAGATCTAGATGATATGCCACCTGGCCAACTCTGTTGAGAATTTGGAAGGGTCCAATGAAACTCAGAGATAGCTTTCTGCCCCAGTTAAATATCTACAATCCTCGTTGGGGTGAGACCTGTAGGAAGACAAGGTCTCCCTCCTCAAAAACTAAGAGTCTCTATCTTCTATCGGTATATGACTACTGCCTGCTCTATGTAGTCTTCATCCACTCCTAGATGATCTTCACCTTCTCAGTGGTATCCCACACCAACTCTGGACCAATGAGTACTGATTCCCTTGGGTCTTTCCAGCATAGAGGTGATTTGCATGGCCACCTGTACAAGGCCTCAAACGGTGTCATGCCGATGGTGGAGTGATAGCTGTTGTTGTATGAAAACTCAACCAAGGGCAAGTAATCCTCCCAAATATGGCCAAAATTAAGGACATAAGCACAGAGCATATCCTCAAGTTTCTGTATGGTCTGCTCCATCTGAGCATCTGTACAAGGGTTAAAAAACTATGCTCAAGCGTGCTGGAACCTGATACTCATATCTCACTTTCTGACAAGTGAGGCATCATGAAACAAACTCTGCCACCTCTTTCTCCATCCCTGGAAACTAGTTTTGACATCGAAGTTCCTAGTACATCATCGCCACACCAGGATTTACCACAAAAGGGGATATATGGAACTCCCTTAATACCTCCTCTCGTAGAATCACTGATACCATGGTGTGTCCTCTGAAAAGGATGATATGATTCCCACCTTCAAAAAATCCTCCAGGATCCTGTCTTGAGGATATCTAAGCACGTCCGGTCTCACAGTCAACGTCCCCAAGATGTGCCTCCTTGAATCGTAGAAGGAGTGGGGAAGTGACTGTCATAGACTAAAGGTAATATGATCCTTCACTATCTACGAAGGATATCAACGTCGTGGCTAGATGCTCTATCACCTCACTTAGAAGCTATAAACCAGACCTCCTGCTGAGTGCATCTTCCACCACATCCCCCTTCCCAGGAGTATAGACTATCTTGAATTTATAGTCCTAGAAGAACTCTGACCATAGTTGTTGTCTCACTGCTAAAATGCCTATGGGAACCTATCCATCCACGAGAAATGCTACTCACTTTAACTGATTAATGTTCCCATCATCCCTTTGGTAGTTGGTACTCGCTCTCCATTACCACTTGGTTAAGGTTCCAGAAATACACACATAACCTCGAGCACTGGGTCTTACTAAGCCCTTCCTCTAAAATTCCCCCAACTATACTCATAGTTCCTAGAGCTCCACGAGAGCCATCTGATATGCAGTTGTAGATATCGGTGTTGTACCTGGGTACAATCCAAAGTAGAAGTCCCTCTACCTACGGGAAGGTAATCCTGGAAAAATCATTTGAAAGTATTTTCCCGCACTCTGCCACTATTGTTGGGAACTGAAAACTCAAAAAAACTATGACCACGAGGGTAAGGCCAGACACCTCAAGATTGATCGGCTTCACCCTCCTAAGAATGAGTTTATCTTGTGCTACATGGGTTTCCTTTTTCACCAAACAAGGAAATTACCATTTTGACACTGCAGATATAACACATTATTTTTCCTAAAACAGTCAATCTGAGCATGAACTGTGGATGACCAGTCCATACCCTAACTAACGTCGTAAGGCCTCGATGCTTCCACCAAGAGGTTTCAACTAAAACTCTCACCTAAAGGGTCAGATTACACTATCATCATAATTTTGATTTTCGATTCTCCTCCCATAGGTATCTCCAGACGTAAGGGTCAAGTCAACGGTTTAACTGGAAACTGTAGGTATTGAAAAAGATTTGTGACAAGTAGAAATGATTAGTACCTATATCTGTTAATACGATAGGTAGTAGTAGACGCATATCATACCTAAAATAATTCCTGGATCCCTTTGGTCATAATCCTTGACCGCATGCAGCTACCCACTTCCTCTATCCTCCAACTCTCTGAGCCTGGTGGGGACCACATTGGGGTGTTGGTTGTAATATGTCGAAATATATACCACCTCCTGCTACTCTCATAGCTCTTATTCCATGTCTGTTGCCCTGAAGATTCATATATCCCTATCACTTCCTCTTCCCGAAACATTTTACATGTCCAAGTCTCTGAGGCTGACGTCGACTTCCTTCTTTCCCACTACTGGAATTCATTGTCTATATCTACTCAGCCAAAGAACATTCAACCACAAAAGGTTCTCTCTAGCACCTTAACATAAGTAGGAATACATAGAGTAATAGTGAAGAATTAGATGTCCCTAAACACATCTCACTCAGAGGTCCAAGCCCTGAAGCACTGGTCGTATCGTGTTCATAAAGTACTTGTAATGGTTGGTACGCCTCGATAAATACTCAGTTATCGACATGTCATCCTGCCGAAGCACTAGAATCTCTTGGGAACACAAACCCCTTAACTTTTATGGAAATAGACCCCTTCTCTGAGGAAGGTTCTCAGGCTCTTTCCATAGAAAAGTCACCCCATCATAAGATCGGGGTAATCTAAACCTTGTCATCTCACTGTTGATCCATGTAGAATGCTTACTTCTAGGACCACCATATGATTTAATGGTGCCTTGGATAGATGGAAACTCGGTCACCACCTCAATCCATTCCTTCACCACCTATGATTCAGGCTCGCCTCAGAACCTGAGGGGTATCTGTAGCTAAAACTTGTGTAAGGCACTGAGCCTAGATGTGTCCTCTACTGGTAGCACCGATAGTAACTATTAACCAATGAGCAATGGTAATTTTCAGACAACGCATAAAGGTACCATCTCAAGCAATGGTCCCTGTACTGAAGGCTCATCACTCTATGGGCCATCAGTGTGATCTCTCACTGGAATCCTAGCTAGTTTTCTATGCGGAAACATCCTGTAAAGAAACAGATGCATCACGATCAATAAGTTATACATGGTGAGATGACTCAAAATAGATCAAAAGAAAAACATTTCAAAAAACACACACAATCTGTGTTTTCATGTACTGAGTCAGAAATCATAATTCATGGTCCTGGTGTATGGATACGTCGGTCGCCACACCAACAATGGACTCCACGAACTAAAAATCGTACTCAAAACACTTAACACTATTTCCCCATTGAAAAGTTTAGAGTCTTAGTTCTTTAGTAGAACCTACCCCTATGATACCACTTTGTCACGACCCCTACTCCGGGGCCATGTCGTGACTAGCCCAAGCCCGCCTTCCATAGGCCAGGGGTTGGCGACTAGCAACGGAAAGGCATAATACAAAAAGGGAAGGAATTTCATTTAACCATATACACACATAGACTAGGTACACACTACATACAAGTAAAACACAATGAAAAAAAGGGAAAGTATAACTAATACTAAAAACCACCACTAAGATGTGAAGTAATTAATAAATGTAATGGGGCCACTATACAATCCCAACTGGAAAGAAAGTACATAAAAAGGGAAAACATGCTCTGGAGGTTGTCCACCAAGGATCATACCTGAAGGGTAGGTACAACTCATCGTCTGTCATCACTACTGCTCACCATGTCATTCAATCACCTCCGAGCACCATCTATCCATGGATCCTCGAGTCTCATTCAAGATGTTTGTCATCTCCACAAGACTCAACAAGGTGTGGGTGAAGCCCGTGTAGGGGTGAGTATAAAAAAACTCAATATGGACCCCGAGACCCCCAAAGGTCTCTCAAAATTACACAAAGTAAAAACCACAAAGAATGATCTCAATCACAAAGCACTAGGTAAAAGGAAACTCACACTAGGTATATAACATAAACAAAAGTAATAATTATGATTATTCATAAAACTAAATCATCTTATTCCATTGAGAAGTTCCACTACTGAACCCCGAAGAAGTCATTCTATTGCCGATCTACATAGGGTTGTAAGTCACCAATCCATAGAGGGTTGTAAGTTGTCAATCCACACAAGGTATTAAGTTGTCGATCCACACAAGGTCATAAGTCGTTGATCCACAATGGGCCACTCTAAGGCTAGTCCTCATCGGGTCATGCTATTGCTGATCAACACAGGGACATAAGTCGTCGATCCACACAGGGTCGCAAGTCGCAGATCTACGACATGCCACTCTATGGCTGGTCCTCATCGAGTCGCGCTACTACTGATCCACACAGGGTCATAAGTCATCGATCTACACAGGGTCATAAGTCACCGATGTCGATCAAAAAAGGGTCATTCTTCACTTGACATCCACCCACAAGATTCCTGCACTTAGCACGATTGACTTCTGTAGGATCCGCTCCATAGGCCACTGATCATATTTAAACTTCCAAAAAGTCACATAAACAAGTAACCCAAAGGACTGCCTTGTTGTAAGGGTTCTAACGCAATAGAAGGTGTGTCATTCAGACGCTTGGTCTGTAAGATATACACAAAAAGGTATCTGTGGCCCCGTTGTATTAGAGTCCGATCCAACCCGGACACACTCAAATTTCTCCCAAAACTCAATTGGAGTATCTAAAAAGGACCGACTCATCGTGAAGGTCCTCATGCCACTGACGGCACATCAATCAGATGCCCAGTTTGCGAGATACACCCAATTTAGCGAAACAGGACTGGTCGGGTCCTCGTCCGGTTGGGGTCCAGCCCAGTCAGCCCGTTGGGCCCATGGGTCTAGCCCAGAAGGTGGGTCCGGCCTGGCTCATGGGTCCAGACTAGCTGGCAGACTTGGTCTGGCTGGCGAGTTCGGCCTGGATCATGGGTCCGACCCGCCTAGAAGAACCCGACCCACATGCGGGCCAGTTACTGGACACGCCGACTAGATGTGGTGCATCCGGTTCGATCAGATGGAAACGCTAGTGGGGCGACACCCCTTATTCTATAATGGCCGGATAGAGATGACTATTGGTCCAGTTGAGCGGTCACTTCGTCTCCCCATGCGATGCGTCGGCACCCCACAATTCCACCACTGCGACTCTACTGGCTGCAACTCCTACCACCACGGTGCCTATAGGTTTCGCTCCTCTATACGGCTGGCCTGACCGGTCACCATTGCCAGTTTCTAGCATCGTTGCACCATTGGTTTCCACCACGGGCCACCAGAGATGCTCTAGAGGTCTGTTTTTTATCACATCTGCACCTATGGGCCTCCCGGGTTGCCGCCTTCACTGCGAAGCCCTGAGAAATGCTTTGCTGCCAAGTTGCCCGATTGTGCATAATAAATTCACATAAATGAAGAACGAAGGGGGGTCCAGGCCTTGTTCGGAATGACTCACATCCTACACATTTGTGCTTTAAACATGGGTAAGAATATTAGTCAATAAAACACCATAATGAAACCCCACATCAAACTCCTGCATTAAAGAATGAAATGAAGATCAACCCGTTGGTTGGTTGATATGAATTCTTCATAATATTCATGAACGGGGAAAGAGAGAGGAATTAAACACATGAACCCACTACATAGATTTGGTGGATTCTATTGCAGATTAAGGAACAAATCAACATCCGAATTCTTTCATGTAACATCCCGAATCCGGGTGCCACTAAACGGGTGCCCTGAACCCGATTGGTCACATGATCTCAAGCACATTTCCCCAAATTACAGAGGCTATCGACTAACAGTGAGGGCCTAGGTCTGATAGTGGGGAAACTATTCCCTCATTTTTCAAAGTGTAGCGGAGTGGAAAAATATAAACATACCAAAAGAAGAAGCAGTCAACGATATAAATCAAAAATGAACAACTGTGCTAAAGTAATAGATAACCAACAGTCGTACATATGATGATCCAATATGTCCTATTTCTAAGAAAGCAGTCAAAATAGGATACACTGCAATAAAATACAATACAGTACAAGTATCAAGTACAGCAAAGAAAAACAAAACAAAGCAACAGGAACTCAACCGCATCACAAGCCTAAGCTCGGTCCCATGCTCTCTTACTCCTCTGCAACAATTAAGTACCTATATAGGGTCCCTTTCCCTTATCAAAACTTGTAACAATATAATCTGTTTGGGCCCAAGACATGACCCAAACAGGGCGTGAGAAATAAATCCTAGTAGGCAACCACCAAAGGCCCATGCCCAACTGTCAGTGAAAATGTGCAAAAACAGTGTGCAATAATAAAATGCAGTAAAATAGGCAGTATTCAAAAGTAACTATCTCTACCAGTTGCATTTCCATTTTAATAATTATTTATCATTTCCAAGATTGTGCTTTATCTTGGAAGGTATAACAGAAGAAATCACCACAGTGAATATTCAAAGTAAACAGTGTCCTCAGATATGAAAAACCTTACCCTCAGGTAATCAGAATCGAAACCCACAGGTCACTGCCCGCAGTCATAATGAATAGTTCCCTCAATCATACGAGATAATGCCCTTAGGTACTGAAGCTACTTCCCACAGGCATAATAAAAGTTTCACTCATGCTAAACGAAACCCTACTCTCAGGCTAAGAAAATCACTGCCTTCAGGCTAAGTAAGTAACCGCGACAAGACCAAAACATAAGAAAATAATTATATATATTTTCTCTCAAGAAACTCAAGCAGGTTATAATCACGGAATACCCATGGGTATCCTGGCCAATTGGCTGAACAAGGGAAATGCACCCACGAGGTGGCCCTGGATCAAGGCAACGATCCCAAACAACAATTTATACATATTCATTAAATTGCCTATGCAATTATAGGTATTTTATCATTCAAGTCCTTATCCATACGACACCCCAAACATGGGGGCTTAGCACAATGGTACACAAAAACAACTCGACAGTGGAAAATTAACAAAAGAACACCTACCTCGATCTCCTCTGGTCGATATACGTGAATGATGCCTCCTGAATCAACCAAGAATGGCATAGATCTGGGATAAATGTTCACCCGTTAAATGTAAATAACTTCCCATTAGGAAAGAATTGGAAGGAAAAACTCAAGAAGAGAGAAGAAATCACCCGCACGGTTCAAACGAGATCATCGTCGAAGGAATTAGAGTCCCAGTGTTCGGTCGGGATCTCTTCCATGATTAGACCTTCTCTCCCATGAATCTCAGGCGTTCTAAGCTTCCTCTATCGAAAGAGGAGGCTACTGACTATTTTAAGAGAAAAAACATAACTACATGCCATGTACTCTAAAGTACATGGCGTGTACTTTCCATTTTTTAACTGTTCCCCTGGTGGCTACTTTTCACCGCTACACTGTTCATCTATCGACTTGATTACACGGCATGTATTTCTGAGTACACGACATGTACTACCATTCCATTAGCAGCAACTCCCACCACCTTACTGTTCACCTGCCGATTGATTACATGGTGTGTATATACGAAGTACATGGTGTGTAGTCAGTTTTTTACACCCTTCATCACCGACAGGCCTACACGACCTGTATACTCATCCCACACGGCCAAAGTACATGGTGTGTGGAAAAGTACAAGGTGTGTACCCATAATTATTTTCATTTTCCCCCATTTTCCTTATTTTCTAAAAAACACTTAAGGAAAAAGGAAAATAAGAGACTCGTACCTCAAGAATAAGAACCGGGTTCTTACAAACTTCACCCCTTAAAAAAATTTGTCCCCAAATTTCCCTTCCAAGGGTGGTGAAGATAAAGCTGTGAAAAACTCTATCCACTGAGCACATACGTCAGTCTCCCACTCTAAGGTTTCATCCTCCACTCAGTCATGCTGCCATAGCACCCGTACGAGAGGAACATACCGTCCTAGGAGAACCTTCATGCTCCTACCAACAATATGTATCAGATGCTCCTCAAAGGATTCATCAACCTATAGTTCAACCTCCTTAGGTAGAAAAAAATGAGATGGTTCTGAGCGGTAACAGCATAGCCGAGATACGTGGAAGACGTTGTGCATGGCCTAGTACTTCTGTGGAAACTATAACCGATAGGCAACCAGCCCGACTCTCTCTAGAATCTCAAACAGCCCTACATACCTCAGTGAAAGTTTACCCTGTCTCCTGATCCGCCTGTGTCCCAGCCTCAGTGAAACACGCAAGAAAACTGATCCCCATCCATGAACTCTAATGGTCGTCTGTAGCGATCAACATAAGATTTCTGGAAAGACTGTGCAGTATCCATCTGCTTCTAAATCAACTGGACCTGCTCTGAAGTCTCCTGCACGAGACCTGATCCCAGTAAATCTGCCTCACCTACCTCCAACCATCACAAGGGTGATCGGAATGGACTACCATATAAAGCCTCGTAAGGTGCCATCTCAATAGTTTTCTAAAAATTATTATTGTAGGAAAACTCAAACAGGGGTATGTGCCTCTCCCAAGATCCCCCAAAGTCTAGGACGCATGAACAAAACAAGTCCTATAGCACTTGTATCATACGCTCTGACTGGCCATCGGTTTGAGGGTGGTAATCTATGCTCAGAAGAACCTGTGTACCCAGTTACCTCTAAAAACTATGCCAGAAATGAGATGTAAAATGGGCATCCCTGTCTAAAATGATAGAATGAGGGACCCCATGAGGACGTACTACCTCTCAGATATACAACTTCCCGATCTTTTCAACACCGAAGGTCTCCTTGATTGGCAAAAAGTGTGCTACCTTCATAAGTCTGTCCACAACAACCCACATGGAATCATTACCTCAAGGTGACCTCGACAACCCAATCACGAAGTCCATCGTGACATCATCCCATTTCCAATCCTGAACAAGTAACTTCTGTAACAGTACGGTTGACCTATGATGCTTCTTCTTCACCTGCTGACAGGTGGAACATCTCGTAAAAAAACCAGCTACTTCTATTTTCATACCCGGCCACCAATACTGACGCATCAAGTCACAGTACATTTTGGTATCTCCGGGATGCACAACCCAAGATGAAGCATGAAACTCCCACATCAACTCCTCGTGTATATCCCCTGGAACCCATACTCATCCATGGATACACAATATCTCATCATTTCCTATCTTCCAACCATAAGGAGGGTCCTAACTTGCCACCGACTCCCATAGAACTGGGCCTTCCGAATCAGATAGCTGTCTCATCCTCACTCTATCCAGGAGGGTAGAAGTCATAGATAATGATGAAAGATAGTTTTTACCCTGACTGGCATGCACCTCCAAATTCATTTCAGAGAACAAATCCATAAGCTTCCACTCACCACTGGCCTCATGCACTACCTGTATCTGAGTCCTCCTACTTAGTGAATCAGCTACTGCATTACCCTTACCAGGTGTATAGGCAAGCTCAAAGTTGAAGGATTTAAGGTATTCAACCCACCTTCATTGTCTCAAATTCATGTCACATTGGGTAAAGATGTATTTAAGAATTTTTTGGTCTGTAAACACCACAAAATGTTCTCCCAAGAGATAATGTCTCCAACAACATAATGCATGAACAACTGCAGCTAACTTGAGATCATGCGTCAGGTAATTCCTTTCATGTGGCCTCAACTACCGAGACCCGTACACAACTAATCGATCACCCTGCATCAACATTGCACCCAGCACAATACCTGAGGCATCGTAGTAAACGATATAGGTCTTCTCTTTCTCTGGAAGTATCAGGACTGGTGCTGATTTCAACCTTCCCTTCATCTCCTGAAAGGCTGTCTCTCAAGCTTCTGACCAAATGAACATCACACCCTTCTTAGTCAAACCCATCAACGGTGCTGTTAAGAGGGAAAAGTCCTTTATAAAGCACCTGTAGTAACCAACCAGCCCCAAGAAACTCCATATTTCAAACATGTTCTTAGGATGATCCAAGAAAACTACCACTCTCAATTTCTCTGGGTCTACTGCAACTCCTGACTCTGAGATAATATTACCCAGGAAGTGAATCTGTTCTATCCAAAAGTGGCACTTTGAGAGATTAGTATATAAATGATGCTCTCTTATTGTACTTAGTACGATATCAAGATGGGTGGAATAGTTGTGTTGAGTGTGAGAGTAGACCAAGATATTGTCCATGAAGACTACCACAAAAGAATCCAGATATGGGTGGAACACACGATTCATCAGAGCCATGAAAACTGCTGGCGCATTTGTGAGTCTGAACGGCATGACCAAGTACTCATACAAACCATATCTTCTCCGAAAGTCAATAAGAGATATGTATGATGGTCTAACGTACAACTGATGATATTCGGACCATAAATCAATCTTCAAGAACACTCATTCTCCCTAAATTTGATAAAAAAGATCACGAATCCTTGGCAAGGGATATCGGTTCTTAACCGTCAACTGGTTCAGTTTTCGATAATCTACACAGAGTCTGAGGGTACCGTCCCCCTTATTTGCAAACAAGAGAGGTGAACCCCAAAGAAAAGTACTGGGTCGGATGAAACCCTTTGCTTGTAACTCCTCTAACTACCTCTTGAGCTCTTGAAATTCTGGTGTGGCCATCCTATAAGGAGGAATGGACATTGGTGTTGCTCTAGGCACAAAATCAATAGAGAAGTCCACCTCTCGATCAGAAGGTAGACCTGAAAAGTCGTACGGGAAGACATCCCTGAAACGATTAACCACTGGAGGGAAATACTATTGACAAGTTACCTGGTCATACAGATATAAACTCACAATCTTGGTTGTCACACCACCTCACACACGATTCTTAGGTCCACCTCGGCTCGCCTGAACATCCCATTCGCCCTTGTATAGAAACTATTCAACCTCTGGTGGTGTGAAACTCACCCTGCGACAATAGCAATCCACAAGGGATCGAAAGGGTACCAACCATTCCATCCTGAGAATGACGTCATAGCTCGTAATCTTTAAGACATAGAGGTCCCATAGGAAGTGACACCCACAAACCTCTAAGGCGAACTCCTTGAACTGACGCACACCTTCATCTCTAATCCACAATGGAGTGTCTAGCATCATAATATCATAAGAAAAAGAAACAAAGATCCCAAGGCTCTCCATAATGGGTACAAATATAAAGCTATTTGTAGCACCAGTATCAAAAGTAATGAAGAAAAAACAGAAGCAACCAGAATAGTACCTCTAACTGTAGAAGGTCCGGGATCCTGCTTCTATTGGTTCTGTTGCACTGCATATGCCTGCCCAGTGTCGTAGCCCTGCAACACAGCCTGGCTACCCAAAGCTGACCCACCCTACTGTCTCTGAGATCATGGTGTCTGGCTACCATGGCCATTGTAACAGCCTGATATTTTATAAAAAAATATTCTTTTTAATTTCATTAATGTCTTGTGTTGTACGCTACACCAAAAGGAGCCTGCTCAACACGCATCCTTGACTTTCCTTGCATTACACGCAATCACGACCTTCCTCGATAGCGTGTCTTGTACGCAATACCAGGTTTTACTAAACAACGATATATTATTATAATATTGTTATGAACTAGCTGTTATGAATAGTGTTAACTAAATTTTGAATTTTATAACATTATTATTCATCTTACACATTTATAGAACATGGTATAAGAACAAAATAAATTTTTCGGATAAAATAAGTATTTTTCAAAAAATGCAGTTTTGCCGCCTTTTGATGGCGCACCCACTTTAAATCTAGATTTTGACATGTTTATAAGTTCAATTTGACAAAATAAAATTCTTCTTTTGAATCAGGATATAAAAATTTACATTAGATAAAGTTTTGATATTTTTCCGATAACTTTCATATTTTAATGAATAGTAAAAACACGCTATATTTTAATTAAAAACAACTTTTTTTATCATAATATCTTATGTGGTTAAATTATAATATTTAATGGTTTTAAAGTATAAATAGAATATATTTTTACCATTTAATATAATTTATGTCATTAGCATTGATTTTACCTTGAATTCGTAGGTTAAATCAATTCAATCTTTTGCAAAGTTTTAAAGAAAAACCCGTTTTCTTTCAACAACAGGATTAATTTTAATTTAATTTCTGAAACTTCTGTGTATTAAATTTGGAAAAATGGATTCCATATTTGGAATCAGTGGGTCCAAATTATGTTAATAAGCTACTTTTTATTTTTGGGTATTGTGAATAGTAACTACGGTAAATTTTATTTACTATAGTTAAAGGTAAATCGGGTAATTAAGGGTAAATATAAGATTATAAAATTACCCTAACACTTGGAAAATCCTATTGGATGGCTAAAAGTAAACCCATATAACCTAAGGGTCGGATTAGATTCATTTAATGGACTTTTTTCCATGAAAATAATTTAATTATTATTAAAACCAAAGAATGTGACAACATGTCACTTTCTTAAATCTTATAAGTATAATAATTTTAATTTAGTGAAAAACTTCATGTAACTTCGAACATGAATAGTCTCCAGAAAGATAATACAATTATATACATCATAGGAATTTATTTATAATTTTTAGGGATTAAATAATTATCATTTATTATGACACAAATATGATGTAGTAATTGTCTTATTAATGAAATATTGACATAATTGATGTTATAAATTCCCAAATAAATGTAATTTGAGACTTTTTATGACTTAAATTAATTTTCTAGGTTACTATGACATGTTATAGTTGATATAAGTAACTTGGTTCGAACTTATCATTCTGTTATGAAATTCATAAAAATCATGTACCAAATAGTGTCAAAATTGACATAAATTAGTTTTTAAAACAAATATTATATTATTAATTGTTATTTAATTCCTAAAAATCTATGGTTCGGACAAATGACTTAGATAAGGATATATATATTAATAATAAACAACTTGGGGTTAGTTTGGCTTTTATGGTAAGTTTATTAACCATATAGTGTAAGAAAACAAAAAGACACGGTAAAAGTTAAATTATTTAACTTAGAGTTAAATCTAATTGATAAGGTTAAAACAATAACCTAAACTTTTCTAAATCCTATTTTATGAGAGTATTTAGATCCATACCCACTTTATCTTCTAAATAAGACCCTTTGGAACCATTGTAAACCGAATTTGACTTTAATATAAAATAATATTTTGAGAGTTTCCTAAGGTGCCCCTCTCCTCCCTTATAAAAGGGCACCTCCTCCCTCTCTTCATGACACCAATTTGAGCATTCAATCTCGGCCAAACCCTGCCAAAATCTCTTATACAATTAACTAGTATCATCCTAGAGGTCCTGGTCTTCTTTAAATACCATCCTTAGTTCTTTAAGTGGAGGTTAAGTGAAGGCGCGTCAAAAAGAGGTAATATCCATTACCGATCTTTTTCAATTTCTTTCTTCTTTAACTTCTTCTTCTTTAGTTGTTTCATGATAAAGTAAAAACATCAGTATTTTTTATATACTGATATGTTATTATAAATATGAAACAACTCTAATTAACCTTCTATCCATCCTACGGAAAAAGGAAATCACCGCGCGTGCGTACGTACAGAATACCGTCTCCACGTCGTGGTGTAATCTATTTTCCGCCACCACCTTAATTGGATGGGTATAATGGTGTAATGAGTAAATATATATGATTATTATAAAGTTATATTGATACTGAAATAGTATACATACACTTCAACACAATTCCACGACCATGGGAACGATATCATCGCTCGTGCGTACGTACGGACTACCGTCTCCACGACGCGATGAGATTCATTCTACACATTAACCATTCATGAATGATTATAAAGTATATATAATGAATAATAATGAAATATATGACATGTTAAATCTACTGGATTTATGTATATATATATATATGTATGTCATCTACTTACTTCCATTCAAGACAATAAGGAAAGGAAAACAGCGTTCATGCGTACGTACGGACTACCGTCTCCATGAACGGTGTGTTTCATTTAATTTATCTATATATTATCTATATATATATATACTGAATATATATGATATATAAATCATGTTTTATATTCTGGAAGTAAGTAAATCATGATATAAGTAATAATAATGTCAAGAACAACAAGTCCAAACACCTACGATAAATGAAACGATTTTACCCAAAACGCTTCTTTAACATGGAATTTACAAAATAACGGGTAATATAAAGTCATAAGTGAACCATATATGATATAATAACAATGAATATTATTCTTTAATAAGTTAATGACATTATTTAAATCATTATACAGGAGGTTCAGATACGTACAAATCATATCGGACATAAGGTAAGGGAAAATATCACAATCTCATTTTTATCCGAGATTGTTTATACTTTGGAATTTACTGGGGTGTATTTTATCATCCACATCCATGTTTCCCAAATATGTAATATTATTTCCATCCACCTAAAATTGTTTAAATCCAATTTTACCCTTCGGTGAGTTTTTAGTAAAGGATATGAAAGGGGTCTTTTGTCGTTTTTCGTACAAGGTACTTTTTGACTTTTCCGACAAAAGTATGAGAAGAATGTTTTTTTTATTCGGCATGAATGGATTTTTAAAACATTATTTCCAAGAAGCATCCTTTACAAGTTTTCAAGTTTATTTTTAATCAACTTCTTTTAGTTTAAAATTGTATGACATGTTAAGAAAGGAAAAGTGTTTTTGAAGTAGAAAGGATATTTTCCTCAAGAATGAAGTTAAAGTGTTTTATCAAAATTATTTTCCATCTAAGATAATAAAGGGTTCTATTTTTATCCCTATTATTACATTGATTTGATTATGTTTTGATGGAATTATTTTTATGAATTACTTTATCGTATATGAATTGTTTTATGATGTCATGATGTTTAAGATTCCCATTTTTATTACATGGGTTATGAAATGATGTATGGTTTATGATTTTGTGGAACGCATAAGAATGGTATCATTATGAGATGGGTGGGACCTATATCTCCCTCCAATGCATTGGGTAAAGATTTTATATCTCATGAGATAGACATGGCTGGAATGGTAGGTTATACCGGTTCAGTAAAATAGGACTGAAACAAGGGTAACTCGGTTCAGAAATGGACTTTGTCCACTAAGATAGTCTTGGAAATGAGTCTTGACTAATAAGATATGATTCTCTATGATTATGTGTGTATGCCACAAAGTTTCATGTTTTATGTTATGATTATTGGGATTTCATTTCACTACTATGATTTATCCCATGTTATGATATTATGATCTCTTTTGTAGGTTAAGATTTCCAAAATGTTATGTTCTTATGAATATGATGTGATTGATTTTTCTTTTGTTTACCCTTACTGAGCATTTGAGATCACCCTTTTATGTTTTCTTTTCCCCAGGATATAAAGAAAGGTTTTAGGTAAGAAAAAAAGGGAAGATCTTTATGGGAGATGTTGAAGATCTTTCACCATGATTAGAAGATTACGTTCTGAGTTTCCAAAGACACTAAACTATTACGGTCCTTGTGTGTGTGTTTTTGTTATGTAATAAGTATTCCGCAAAAGTAATGTAATGTCCTTGTACGTTAAGCTTCGGGTCTCTACAGTTGGTATCAGAGGAAAGGTTTAGTCAACCTTTGGAAACTAGGATGCGAAAACGTTAGTGAGATCCCTATAGATATTACTAAGGTATGTCTAGGGATGTCCCTAAGGATAAGTATACATATAGGATATAGTCCTATAACTACGGTAACGATCTTAGAATTTAACCTAAGATGTTAGATATTTAGGGTACTCCCCCTTTACTATGTTGTTTTCCCTAGCATTATTTTTTCCTCTCACACTATTCTTTTTGGGTTTTAGATGATGGCTGGAACCCGAAGGAACCGTGTTGATCACTGTAATGGAAAATTCAATGATTTTCCTCCTGAACAAACAAGTGTTATAGGAGATGGAGTGCAAAATCTTATTGCTATACTTACACAAGCTATGAATCATTCTGGACTTCCAAATGAGCAGAGAAGGGAGCAATATTCTATTGAGTCCTTCATGAGGCAACGTCCACCTTCTTTCAGTGGGTCTTCCGATCCACTTGTTGCTGAACAATGGATCAGTACCACTAAAATGATATTTTCAGTTCTTCAATGTTCTGAACACGATAAAGTCATCTTAGCTGTATGTCGTTTGGAAGGTGAAGCTGATCAATGGTGGAATCTTATCAAGAATATGAGGCAAAGAGATGAAATTGAGTCCATGGAATGGGATGAGTTCAAGAACTTATTTTTAAATAAGTACTTCCCTCGTATTCTTCGAACAAAGACTGAGAAGGAGTTTCTTGAACTGGAGCAGAAGGATGATGAATCTGTTGGTATATACGAAGCGAATTTTACAAGACTTGCAAGGTATGCATCTGACATTATCATCCAACCTGAAAGTAAAGTTGATCGATTTTTCAGTGGCTTAAAACCAAGTCTTCGAAGGGAATTAGCTATAATAGACTTGAGTAGCTATGAAGAAATTGTGCGTTGTGCTGTCAAGGTAGAAATGGAAGTTGGTGTTACATATCCATCTCATGGTTTTGACAAGAAACGAAAGATGGATTTCAAGGAGAAATCTCAGAATAATGGTGAAAAGAAGATGAATGTTTCCTTATGCACAAAGTGTGGAAAGAAGCATGGTGGAGATTGTCTTAAAGGGACTAGAAAATGTTTTAAGTGTGGAAAATAAGGTCATCGAGCACTGAGTTTTGAACTAATGGAAAAAGGGTTTCTAATGATGTGAATAAAGCAAACACTACAGAGAACGCACCACCAACACTTCAATTCTTCAAGTGCAAGGAAATGGGTCATTATGCTAATAAATTCCCTAATCCAAGGGTTAGTGATGATCGACATGAGCAACCGCTTAAGGAAAAGGAGAAAGGGAAGTCACATGCGATCACTATTGGCGATGTTGAATATGACAATGATGTGGTGAAGTGTTTATGTAATGGGATTCCAAAATAATGTTGTATCATGGAGTATTGGAATATTTATGTATTGGTATAATGTGGTATTCAAAGTGATTGAGATATTTTTGGAAATAAGATGATATGCGCATAATGAAGGGAAAATGAGAAAATGAAATGTTTAACAGTATTCATGAGCTCATGATTGATATAAGGACTAAGTGATATCATGGTTTGAGTATATAGAATTTTGAGGATTTTGGTATGTAGAAAGTGTTAACTTTTAACTGCATTCATGTTTTCACTATGGTTCAATGGGTGTTAATTTTTTCAAGAGAATACATGATTAAGGTATTCACATGATTGGAATGTGACCAACAATATATATATATGGGGGATAAATGATGGTATTCACATGCTTGGTTGATGAAATTTCAAGTAATCATTTTCTTTATACTATGAGCTTGGACCAAAGTATTTTAGATAAGCCTAAATATTGGAATGGATTATGTTGGACATATGCTAAGTATTGTTTAAGGATAGAACTTTTTTCGATATTACTGATGGGATTTTATAGTAATGTAGTTTTAGAAAAAGGACAACCTGCAGGACGGGCGACAACCCATCGCGTCGGACAAGGCTGTGGGAATCGAACCCATAATCGAAGTGCGACTGGCCTTTATCGCCTACCACTGGCCTACAGGAAGTCCCTATTTAGTAGAAACTAGTTTTATTATATTAAGTAGTATGATATATGAAGTATAAGTCCATTTTAGGAACCATATATCATTAATCTCACTATAGATGGACTTATGTATTTTTTGATAACTTTTCTAACCTTTTGTTTGAGACAGATGGAATGACCCATCATTCTATCACATGATCTGCTAACACATCACGAATGACAAATTCAACTTCATTTCTTTAAGAGATGAAGTGGAAATTTTCCAAAGAACAACCAACGGTGAGACTATAATCACGAAAGTATTTCTTCTAATTCCAATTTCATCAAATTTAGGGAAACGATCTTGAAAACAAAAAATGTTGTCCTAGTGCCCTTATATCCGATGAATCAGATGGTACCTTAGATCACCACAAATCAATAGCTTTGTGATTGTTGGCTTTTTCATAGCCATGTTCTCTACCACTCTCCATCAGAACATGACGGTTAGATTTCTCTTCCATATCCATATTTTCACCTATGTGGAAACCCAGTGATCAGTTTATTTGGGTAATCATTACATTTCATACTTTAGTTTTTAAAGCCATGTTTTGGTATTCCTTTTTACGATGTGGGTTTCTATTAAAGAAACTTTCGAGTAGTAAACCATTTATAACCCCGACGAATTTCAAGGACGAAATTCATTTTAAGGGGGGTAGAATGTAACAACCTGAGATTTTATAAAAAAATATTATTTTTAATTTCATTAATGTCTTGTGTTGTACGATACACCAAAAGGAGCTTGCTCAATACGCATCCTTGACTTGCCTTGCATTACATGAAATCGCAACCTTCCTCGATAGCGTGTCTTGTACGCAATACCGGGTTTTACTAAACAACGATATATTATTATAATATTGTTATGAACTAGCCGTTATGAATAGTGTTAACTAAATTTTTAATTTTATAACATTATTATTCATCTTACACATTTTTAGAACATGGTATAAGAACAAAATAATTTTTTCGGATAAAATAAGTATTTTTCAAAAAATGCAGTTTTGCCGCCTTTTGATGGCGCACCCACTTTAAATCTAGTTTTTGAAATGTTTATAAGTTCAATTTGACAAAATAAAATTCTTCTTTTGAATCAGGATATAAAAATTTACATTAGATAAAGTTTTGATATTTTTCCGATAACTTTCATATTTTAATGAATAGTAAAAACACGCTATATTTTAATTAAAAACAACTTTTTTCATCATAATATCTTATGTGGTTAAATTATAATATTTAATGGTTTTAAAGTATAAATAGAATATATTTTTACCATTTAATATAATGTATGTCATTAGCATTGATTTTACCTTTAATTCGTAGGTTAAATCAATTCAATCTTTTGCAATGTTTTAAAGAAAAACCCGTTTTCTTTCGACAACGGGATTAATAATAATTTAATTTCTGAAACTTCTGTGTATTGAATTTGGAAAAATGGATTCCATATTTGGAATCAGTGGGTCCAAATTATGTTAATAAGCTACTTTTTATTTTTGGGCATTGTGAATAGTAACTACGGTAAATTTTATTTACTATAGTTAAAGGTAAATCGGGTAATTAAAGGTAAATATAAGATTATAAAATTACCCTAACACTTAGAAAAATCCTATTGGATGGATAAAAGTATACACATATAACCTAAGGGTCGGATTAGATTTATTTAATGGACTTTTGTCCATGAAAATAATTTAATTATTATTAAAACCAAAGAATGTGACAACATGTCACTTTCTTAAATCTTATAAGTATAATAATTTTAATTTAGTGAAAAAATTCATGCAAATTCGAACATGAATAGTCTCCAGAAAGATAATACAATTATATACATCATAGGAATTTATTTATAATTTTTAGGGATTAAATAATTATCATTTATTATGACACAACGATGATGCAGTAATTGTCTTATTAATGAAATATTGACATAATTGATGTTATAAATGCCCAAATAAATGTAATTTGAGACTTTTTATGACTTAAATTAATTTTCTAGGTTAATATGACATGGTATTGTTGATATAAGTAACTTGTTTCGAACTTATAATTCTGTTATAAATTTAATAAAAATCATGTACCAAATAGTGTCAAAATTGACATAAATTAGTTTTTTAAAAAAATATTATATTATTAACTGTTATTTAATTCATAAAAATATAAGGTTCGGAAAAATGACTTATATAAGGATATATATATTAATAATAAACAATTTGGGGTTCTTTTGGCTTTATATGGTAAGTTTATTAACCATATAGTGTAAGAAAACAAAAAGATACGGTAAAAGTTAAATTATTTAACTTAGAGTTAAATCTAATTGATATGGTTAAAATAATAACCTAAACTTTTCTAAATCCTATTGGATGAGAGGCTTTCGACCCATCCCCACTTTAGATTCGAAATAAGACCCTTTGGAACCATTATAAACCTAATTTGACCTTAATATAAAATAATATTTTGAGATTTTCCTAAGGTGCCCCTCTCCTCCCTTATAAAAGGGAACCTCCTCCCTCTTCTCCTCACACCAATTTGAGCATTCAAGCTCGGCCAACCCCTGCCAAAATCTCTTCTCCACTTCCCTAGTATCATCCTAGAGGTCCTGGTATTCTTCAAAGACCATCCTTAGTTCTTTAAGTGGAGGTTAAGTGAAGGCGCGTCAAAAAGAGGAAATATCCATTACCGATCTTTTTCAATTTCTTTCTTCTTCAACTTCTTCTTCTTTAGTTGTTTCATGATAAAGTAAAAACATCAGTATTTCTTATATACTGATATGTTATTATAATATTAAACAACTCTAATTAACCTTCTATCCATCCTACGGAAAAAGGAAATCACCGCGCGTGCGTATGTACAGAATACCGTCTCCACGCCGTGGTGTAATCTATTTTCCGCCACAACCTTAATTGGATGGGTATAATGGTGTAATGAGTAACTATATATGATTATTATAAAGTGATATTGATACTGAAATAGTATACATACACTTCAACACAATTCCACGACCATGGGAACGATATCATCTCTCGTGCGTACGTACGGACTACCGTCTCCACGACGCGATGAGATTCATTCTCCACATTAACCATTCATGAATGATTATAAAGTATATATAATGAATAATAATGAAATATATGACATGTTAAATCTAATGTATTTATGTATATATATATATGTATGTCATCTACTTACTTCCATTCAAGACAATAAAGAAAGGAAAACAACGTTCATGCGTACGTACGGACTACCGTCTCCATGAACGGTGTGTTTCATTTAATTTATCTATATATTATATATATATATATATACTGAATATATATGATATATAAATCATGTTTTATATTCTGGAAGTAAGTAAATCATGATATAAGTAATAATAATTTCAATAACAACAAGTCCAAACACCTACGATAAATGAAACGATTTTACCCAAAACGCTTCTTTAACATGGAATTTACTAAAGAACGGGTAATATAAAGTTATAAGTGAACCATATATGATATCATAACAATGAATATGATTCTATAATAAGTTAATTACATTATTTAAATCATTATACAGGAGGTTCAGATACGTACAAAGCATATCAGACATAAGGTAAGGGAAAATATCACAATCTCATTTTTATCCGAGATTGTTTATACTTTGGCATTTACTGGGGTGTATTTTATCATCCAAATCTATGTTTCCCCAATATTTAATATTATTTCCATCCACCTACAATTTTTTAAATCCAATTTTACCCTTCAATGAGTTTTTAGTAAAGGATATTAAAGGAATCTTGTGTCGTTTTTCGTATGAGGTACTTTTTGACTTTTTCGACAAAAGTACGAGAAGAATGTTTTTTTATACGGCATGAATGGATTTTTAAAACATTATTTCCAAGAAGCATCCTTTACAAGTTTTCAAGTTTATTTTTAATCAACTTCTTTTAGTTTAAAATTGTATGACATGTTAATAAAGGAAAAGTGTTTTTGAAGTAGAAAGGATATTTTCCTCAAGAATGAAGTTCAAGTGTTTTATCAAAATTATTTTCCATATAAGATAATAAAGGGTTCTGTTTTATCCCTATTATTACATTGATTTGATTATGTTGTGATGGAATTATTTTTATGAATTCCTTTATCGTATATGAATTGTTTTATGATGTCATTATGTTTAAGATTCCCATTTTTATTACATGGGTTATGCAATGATGTATGGTTTATGATTTTGTGGCATGTATAAGAATGGTATCATTATGAGATGGGTGGGACCTATATCTCCCTCCAATTCATTGGGTAAAGATTTTATATCTCATGAAATAGACATGGCTGGAACGGTAGGTTATACCGGTTCAGTAAAACAGGACTGAAACGAGGGTAACTCAGTTCAGAAATGGACTTTGTCCACTAAGATAGTCTTGGCAATGATTCTTGACTAATAAGATATGATTCTCTATGATTATGTGTGTATGCCACAAAGTTTCATGTTTTAAGTTATGATTATTGGGATTTCATTTCACTACTATGATTTATCCCATGTTATGATATTATGATCTCTTTTGCAGGTTAAGATTTCCAAAATGTTATGTTCTTATGAATATGATGTGATTGATTTTTATTTTGTTTACCCTTATTGAGCATTTGAGCTCACCCTTTTATGTTTTCTTTTCCCCAGGATATAAAGAAAGCTTTTAGTTAAGAAAAAAAGGGAAGATCTTTATAGGAGATGTTGAAGATCTTTCACCATGATTAGAATATTACGTTCCGAGTTTCCAAAGACACTAAACTATTACGGTCCTTGTGTGTGTGTTTTTGTTATGTAATAAGTATTCCGCAAAAGTAATGTAATGTCCTTGTAAGTTAAGCTTCGGGTCTCTACAGCCATGACCACCACCTCGTCTTGAACGTCCTAATGTGTTCCAATTCCCTGACTGATAAGAAGCTGTTGGCCTTACACCCGCACGCGGAGTCTGCACAGAACCCCTATCACTAGTCACTAGTAGAAACGCCCTGCAAAAATGCTAAAGATGACCCATCTTGCTGCAAGATCGGCACTCCACTGAGTCACGTGGACACTGAGGTCACTTGTGCCCCTCTTTACCACACTGGTAGCAAATCACCTGGCCACCTGAAGAATTTTTCTTGATAGTACTGCCACTGTGAGAGAAATCCATCTTCCTCTTCCTCTTTTCGGTAGAAATAGTATCAGAAACTAGTGCCGAACTGCCCTGGCCTACACCACTAGATTCCTATAGGTTACGCTCAGTAATCAGTGTCTAGTTCACAATAGCATGCATTGTAGGAAACCTGAAAACATTCAACAGCGCACAAATGTCATATCAAAGACCATCCTAGAAGATTTTATCCCTCAATATCTCATCACCCACCAGAACAGGTGAAAAATGATGTAGCACGGTGAAGCGGGAAGAATATTCGATCACTGAAATGGCGTCCTGCTACAGATTCATGAACTATCGAGCTCGATCTGCCCTAAGCGTCTCTGGAAAGAAAAAATCATAGAAGACTGCCTGAAAATCTTTCCATGCCATGTCCCGGTGATGCTTGGTCTGGGTGGTAACATCCCACCATATCTTGGAGGAATCACACAACATGTAAGTAGCGAGCTTGAACCTCCTCCCTGGAGGAATCTCAAGATGCTCAAAGATAGTCTACAATGAATCCATCCATGACTCCATAGCCTGTGATCCTCCATCCCATTAAAATGTAGGTGGATGCTGCTGTTGGAATATACTTGTAGCTCTACCATATATGTGGAGGCCAACAGTGCTCCCTAGAAGGTCTGCATGAACCGCATGAAGCGTTCACAGAACTGCGCGTCCGCGCTTGCGTTCGGTATAATGGCTGGCGCCGCATCTGGCACTGCTGGAGGATCCATCGGTAGCCCATGGCCTACCATCTCTAGAGTATAATCGTTGCCTCTCTCTTGGCGAACAAATCATGGTCTTCTCAGCGGCATGACTCTATAAGTTCAAACACACGCCTTAGTGTAATTTACTGTTGAGGTTTCTTTTGTCTGTTTAAAAGTGCCAAAGAAAAGAACCAAAACCACAATAACTGACAAAAAGTGACTACACGACGTGTACAAGGTATGAACGGTGTGTTCCCTTAATCTCTTACATGGGCTTGTTCTGATTCTAGCCTGGGCGTGTCTCAAATCTAGGTACATGATGTGTTACACCCACACATAGCGTGTACACCAGCTCATCTCCCTAGCCACACGACCAAGTCCACATGGTCTATTATCGGTCAATACTACACGGCATGTCCCACAGGTACACTGCGTGTACTAGGCGAGATTCACCAACCCGTTTAGTTCATGACATGGCCAGATACACGGCTCACACTACATGACATGTTCCACACGGAAACGACATGTACAAGAAGAGGTAACACTGACCCTTGTTGTTAGTTACATGGCTGGGTCCCCAGATTAAACTAAACGGCGTGTATAAACTAAGATTCCTCCATCTGTGTTGTTGGTTACACTGCAGACACAAGGTCAAGCCTACACGACATGTATCACCGGTACACGGCATGTTCCCTCCAGAGTTTTTCTATCCCCTATTTCTTCCCACACAACCTATGACACTGTTAGAAACTACATGACATGTATCATGGTACACATCGTGTACTTAAAAATTTTAAATTTCTTCCCGAACAAGAAGAGTACATGGCCTGTAGTCAAAACTACACAATGTGTATTCTGGGTTTTTCCAGATAGTAATCCTTAGAAACTACTCTAGAGTCCAGAAAAACACTGAAACCAACACCTAAGTGCCAAATTCCGATCCTTGAGGGACCATACTCCCCGTGAATCAAATATTGGAATCTTATTAATATTATAAAAAAGTAAACAAATCAATGATTCACAATATTCTGGTCAATGAGGGCCCATACTCCTCAAGAACCAAATTTTTGCATTCATTCTACAAAACCTTACATAACAGTACCCTATCCAATAGCAGGTATTTTATAAAGGCATATATCACAACAACATTCATTTTCAAGCACAACATCTACCACAACAACATGCAATTTCTAATGCACCTACATGGCATGGAAACTATGCATGACATGTGATTCTAACATGTGCCTGAATGATGCATGAGATGGCATACCCTCATCTCATCAGGTTGCAACTAAATAGAACCCAGTATAAAAATATAAACTGCACACCACAAGTGCGTCACCCAACGGTGAAAATCAAATCAATTGTAATGATCATAAATAGAAAATCATAATTTAATTTGAGTAAATCCGGCCTTTACCTATATATGGGGTAGCTACTCCTGGGAACAATTATTAATGAATCCCTTAGAAATCTATCTCTTACCATCATTTCCAAATAATAAAATAACTCAGAGAAAGGAAAATCCTCTGATACCACTTTGTAACATCCCATATCCGGGTTCCACTCAATGGGTGCCCCGAACCCAGTTGGTCACATGACCTCAAGCCCATTTCCCTAAATTCCAGAGGCTTCCGACTAGCAGCAAGGGCTTAGGTCTGATAGTGGGGAAACTATGCCCTCATTTGTCAAAGTTTAGCATAGTGGAAAAATATAAACATACCAAAAACTGAAGCAGTTAATGATGTAAAGCTGAAATGGACAATTGTACTGAAGTAAGAGATAACCAACAATCATAAATATAATGATGCAATATGTCCTATTTCTAAGAAAGAAGTCAAAATAGGATACACTGCAATCAAATACAATACAGTAAAAGTACCAAGTACATCAAACCAAAACAAAACAGAGCAATAGGAACTCAGCAGCATCCCAAGCCTAAGCTCGGTCCCATGCTCTCCTACTCCTATGCAACAATCAAGTACCTGTATAGGGTCCCTTTCCCTTATCAACACCTGTAGAAATATAATCATTTTGGGCCCACGACATGACCCAAAGAGGGTGTGAGAAATAAATCCCAGTAGGCAACCACTAAAGGCTCGTGCCGAACTGTCAGTGAAAATGTTCAACAACAATGTGCAACAATAAATGAAGTAAACTAGGAAGTACTAAAAAGTAAAATCTCTACCAGTTAAATTTCCATTTTAATAATTATTTATCATTTACATTATTGTGCTTTATCTTGGCAGGTATAACAGAAGAAATCACCACAGTGAATATTCAAAGTAAACCGTGTCCTCAAACATGAAAAAACTTACCCTCAGGTAATCAGAATCAAAACCCATAGGTGAATGCCCACAAGCATAAAAAATATTGCCCTCAGGCATATGATATTATGCCCTCAGGCACGGAAGCTATTTCCCACAGGCATAAGAAAAGTTTCCCTCAGGCTAAATGAAACACTGCCCTCAGGGTAAGAAAAATACTACCCTCGGGCCAAGAAAGTAACCGAGCCGAGCCCAACACATAATAAAACAATTATATATATCTTCTCTCAAGATACTCAAGCATGCTACAATCACGACATACCTATGGGTATCCTGGCCAATCAGTGAAACAAGGGAAACACACACATGGGGTGGCCCTGGATCAAGGCAGGGATCTCGAACAACAGTTTATACATATTCATTAAATTACCTATGTAATTATAGGTATTTTATCAGTCAAGGCCTTATCCATATGAAACCCCAAACATGGGAGTGTAGAAAAATGGTACACAAAAACAACTTGACAGTTGAAAATAAACACCAGACCACCTACCTCGATCTCCTACGATCGATATACATGAATGAAGCCTCCCGAATCAACCAAGAACGACATAGATCTGGGATAAACGTTCACCCATTCAAACGTAAATAACTTCCCCTTAGGAAATAATTGGAAGGAAACACTCAAGTAGAGAGAATAAATCACCTGTGCAGTTCAAATGAGATCGTCAGCGAAGGAATCAGAGTCTCAGTGTTCGGCTGGGAGCTCTTCAATGATTCGGCCTTGTCTCCCGCAGTGCTCAGGTGTTCTAAGCTACCTCTATCAAAATAAGAGGATACTGACTTTTTAAGTGAAAAAACATAACTACACAGCGTGTAATCTAAAGTAAACAGAGTTTACTTTCCATTTTTTAACTATTCCCCTGGCGGCTACTTTTCACCGACACATCGTTCATCTGTCGACTTGAATACACGACATGTATTTCTGAGTACATCGCGTGTACTACAGTTCCACTGGAGGCTACTCCCACTGCCTTACTGTTCACCTGCCGACTGATTACACGACATGAATATATGAAGTACACAGCATGTAGTCAGTTTTTTACACCCTCCATCGCCGACAGGCCTACACACCATGTATACTCATCCCGTATGGCCAAAGTACACGACATGTGGAAAATTACACGGCGTGTACACACAAATTTTGTGATTTTCCCCATTTTTTATTTTCTCAAAAACACTTAAGGAAAAAGGAAAAGAATAAACTCGTAACTCAAGAATAAGAACCGGGTTCTTACAGTTCAACAAAGTTCATTCCGGGTTCTCCAACCATCATCGATCGATCACCGTTCTTTATTAGAGGGTGATGTTGTTGGCATTTCGTTAGAGGTTTCTGTCATGGGTTCCCAATTCCCTTTCCAAATCTTTGATTAAATAAAAGAAATAACACCATGTTGCATTCATTAATATGGTTTATTAATGAACCCCAATTAATGAAATTTTAACACGAAGAATGTTGGGGTTATACACCCCAAGGGTCGTGCCATTAAAGGTCTCTTATTTAATGTCTGTCATTACACTGTGGTCCCACCAACTGCTGCTCAACAGTTGGAGAAAGAATACAATAACACATTTATTTATTTTATTATTTTTCTGTAAATTCCAAACATTAACTTTTTTGTCTGACCCTTGCCGATCAAAGTTAATCTTTGCCTAAATGAATCTCGGTGCTATGAATTCAACAGTGTCCTCGAATTTTCAATCCGAGCACTGGTTCAAAAGATAGATATTCACACCCGCACGTTTACTAAACGTACCTTAAAAAAAGTATAAAAATTATTAACATTCATCCTTGACCCGCGCCAGTCGAGGTTAGGGTCTGCCAAAGGGAAAAAAACCCCACGAACTCAATAGTACTCTCAGATTTTCAAGTTGAGTTTCCATTTAGATGTTATACTAATTTAACAATAAAATAATTGTTACTTAATTTTTTTATTTATAGTAAAAAACTAACTTCCACTATTGGACCGTGCCAACCAATGTTAGTATCTTCTTAAGGAAAGAATACCCTCATGAACTCAACGATGGTCTCAGATTTTTAATCCAAGTCACCATTCACGTGTTATAATCATTTGGAAAATAATATAATATAATATAATTATTTTATTTATAGTTATGCCGTTTCTGGGTTTTCTCACTAGAGGTCTGAGCTGACCAAAATTAATTCGCGCCTAGGGTATACACACTATTATGAACGCAATGGTTCCATTGGATTTCTAATATGGTCACCCATTTAAGAGTTATTCCACTTTTTCAATAAAACTGCTTAGACATGCTATTTAAAGCTTAAATTTTTTTGACGTATCATTCTGGGCACTCCAGGCCTCAGCATCACGTGCCACCAATTTTCAAAGTCTCATAATAATTATATATAATTAAAAAAATTATACATAATTTCTAGGTCCATACACTTTACCAATCCAAACCCATTGTCTTACACTAAATAATCAAACCAAACACATAATTCATTCATCAAAAATATTTCAAACACTAAAACCCTATAATTAATCTTTCACTATCTAAGTATTCCAAATAAAATAAGAACATACCTTTGATTTGGAGGTCCAGTGATATTAGTGGAGGCTGCAAAGGGTTTCATAGCAGAGGTGGGGTTTGTGCTGGAGGTGGGTTCACGGCAGAGGAGGGTTGCACTGTGGAGGGGGTGTTCTATGTGCGATAGAGGTGGGGTTCGCGACAGGGGTGGGGTTCACACTGGAGGAGGGATTCACGGTGGTGGAGGAGGGATTCAAAGTGGTAGAGGAGGGGTCACAACAGAGGTGGGGTCGAAAGCAGAGGAGGGGTCGACGATAGTAGAGGAGGGGTTAGTAGTGGTAGAGGTTGGCTTCTACGAGAGTTTTAGATGTGAGAGAGAAGAAGCCAACTGTTATAGTACATTTATAAAATCAGGTAAAGATTTTATCAGTACTAGTTAAAAAGTGCTGATAAAGGTATGTTTTATCAGCATTAAAATAGAATGCATGGATAAAACATGCCTTTATCAGTGCTTTTTTAGCACTGATAAAGCTATAATATTAATAATTTATTTAAATTATTATTATATATATATATATATATATAAAATAAATATAGATATATTTATTTACAATTATAAATACAAATAAATATTTATTTATAATTATAAATATAAATAAATATTTATTTATAATTATAAATATAAATAAATATTTATTTATAATTATAAATATAAATAAATATTTATTTATAATTATAAAATTATAATAAATATATTTATTATATTTATAATTGTATATAATAAATATATTTATTAAATATAATTGTAAATATATATTTATTTATATTTATAACTATAAATGTATATACATTCATTTACGTAATTATAAAATTATAATAACTGTATTTCTTATAGTTATAATTTTATAAATATATATAATTAATATATTAATCATATATATTTATAATATTATAAATATAATAAATATATATTTATATAAATATATAATTTAAAAACCTCTAATAAATATATATTTATTTATATTTATAATTATAAATATATATTTATTTATTTAAATAATTATAAAATTATAAGAACTGTATTTATAATACTTATAATTTTTTAAATATATATAATTAATATATTTATTATAATTTTATAATTATTATATATATCTATATTTATTTTGATTTATAATTATAAATATTTGTATTCATTTATAAATATTTTTATATATTTATAAATATATTTATTTAAATATATATATTTTTAACATTATAAATATAATAAATATATTTATCATAATTTTATAATTATTTAATTATATCGAAAAGGATGGGGGAAATACCCTTTATTAAAATGAGAAAAAGAAAAAACGAACCCCTTTTGAACTGGGATAAGGGAAAACCCATTATAGGCCCATAGACTTAGAGGCACATATGCCTTAAAATTCAGTGACCCAAAAGCCTAGTGAGACAAAACTCATTGAAAATATTTATTTATAATTATAACTATAAATAAATATATATTTATTTTTAGTTAAAAATTATAATAAATATATCTTTATTTATAGTTATAATTATATATATATATATATATATATTAAAATAATTATTAAATAATAACAAATATATTTATTATATTTATAATTTTATAAATATATATGATAAATATATTTATTATAATTTTACATAGAATTATAATTATATATATTTTTAATTATTTATAAATATTGGTATATATTTGTAAATATATATTTTTAATTATATATATTTATAACTGCATACGTATAAGAAATATATTTATTATAATTTTATAATTATATATATATATTTATAATTATAACTATAAGTTAATATATTTATAAATATGTGTATATAATTAAATATATATATATATATATATATATATATATAATTATAATAGATGTGTCTACTGTAATTTTATAATTATTTAAATATATATAGTTACAATTATAATTATAAATAAATATAATTAAAAAGTATTTATATAATTAAAATTTTATAATTATAAATATAAGAAATATATTTATTATTTAAATATATTTATTATAAATTTATAAGTATTTAGGAGAATAGATTCATGGGTATAACATGAATGAATCATATATATAATGAAGTAATTAGATAATAAAAAATGAGTCATCACATATGGACAACATGAATAATAATAATAAGGATGTAAGGTATAAATGAACATTACTTCATGATGAATACATAACATATGCACATCAAGTATACTCACACATCAATATATTTATTGACCAAATTCATTAGAAACATATATATATATATAACTACAATTATAATTATAATTATATATATTTAAAAAGTATTTATAAATAATTATAAATATATAATTATAAATATAATGAATATATTTTTTATTTAATAAAATTTATTACAATCATATAATTATTTAAATATAAATTTATAATCTTATAAATAATTTTTAAAAAACATTATAAATATATTTGAATTATAAAAAAATATATATTATTTATAAACATGCATTTTTTATTTAATGTGTATAAATAAACATTAATTTTTAATATAAATATAAAAATTATATATAAATTAATAATATTTTTTATTATAAACTTTTATCAATGCTAATAATGACTCTGCTAAATATACAATTTATCAGCACTAAAAAAGAGTTGATAAAGGGTACACCTTTATCAGTGCTTTTTAGCACCAATAAATGGTTGATTTATCAGCACTTTTAGCTAACACTGATAAATGACCCCTTTTATAAGCATGTTTTTCTTAGTGCTGGTAAAGGACGATGCTGGCCTTGTACTAATCTGTGGTAGTGAAGAAATAATTTAAAAAGAACCCAAAATCACCCCATAGTGAATATATAAATAAATTTGATACTGATAAAAGTCTCCAAATGAAAATACCCAAAAGAAAACCAAAGCAGCGAAGAAACAACTATCCAGAGGCCCGAGCTTGTAATGTACAATAAGGTCCACAAAGTCCTCATGGAAACCTAAAAATCCGTTTATATACATAGGGTTAACATACAAGTATACCCAATAATAAAAACCAAAGTCTCTCATGAACATGTGAAATGAGCATACTATGCACCCGTGAGAAAACAATAGAACCAACAAAACCAAAACATGTAAACTATCCAACACAACCTCACAAAGGTACACTCAGCAAATAACGCAAGAAAAGAATAATAAAATAGTATAATGTGTATTGATGAAAGGAATCCCTCACAATATTCCCAATGATTAGACACTCTCACCCCAATGACAAACGTCTTGGCAGTCCCACCTCTTTTGATTGACATCATAATACATCACATCCCGCCCAAAAACACTTGGGCCATCATATCACTTTATATATCACCCGGAGACACATGATCCATCACATGACATCACATCACATAAGCAATGTACCAGGGTTTCAAGAACATGAAAGAAATCAACCTCGTTCTCCTCAGTTCAACTTTGTGATGAGCTCATATGAGCTTCCTTGGACCTATAGCGGTTGAGTGTGGTCTCTTGGTTCATTCTTATGAGAGTTCGGTGCAACATCCCATTATCATCATAGAGGGTTAACTCTCTGTATCTTCATGATGATCAGTGTAGTGTGGGTGAGATCCCTTATTCTAGAGAGAGTTGTCTCAATTTGCTTCGATAGGCACCTCAGTGGATTGGAACCGAGAGGCCCAAATTGATCCTCATTTCCTTAATGTTTCCTTAGATAGGGTTTATTGGGATTTCCATGACCAATACTTACATAAGTGTCGATCTAGTATATAGAAGGATGTTTCTAGTAGGGTCTCGTTTCCCCTCCATTAAGTCTTTGGTGTTAACCCCCTGTCTGTGTATCGAGATCTGATCTTTCTGATGTGGTGTGGAATGATTAAGTGTGTTTCTTGGATGAAGCCTCTCAGTATCCATCATGTTTCTTCTTAGCTAAAAATGATGAGCATGAAATATATGATAAGTGACAACAGTGGCGGTATAGTTCATGGAGTGTGTTCTCCTGAACGAGTGTTGTATGGAACATTCAAGTAGGAATCCTAAATTGGCTTTATGATTGTGACCTTACTTTGAGACTATGTGTCTACTATGAGTATATCTAGATTTTTTATTTTATGTATCACATTATGATTGAAATTTCCTGTAATGAGATGACTTCTCTTGATACTTTATGTTAGTAATTTTTTGGTGTCCTATTGGGTATTTGTTTACTCACTCATGCATGGGATCTTCCCGCACATGTCGTATTTTATGAAAATGACATACCTTCTTGTGGAGTCCTTGGTGGACTAGGATTAGATGGATCTTAGTTGATCTAGACAGACTTAGGTGTATACTGATGTTTCATTTGACAATAGTTTTATCCTTCTAAGCAGGTTGGACTTTATTTCCAATTTTGGGTAGGCTTGTATTTTCCCCTTTTTATGCTTTCTAGTACTTTACATAGTACTCAGATTGTGGGATTATAGATGTATGCATGCATTATTATCAGTTTTGTTTTTATATTTCATCATCTTATGACTTTGGATATGTATCCACCCTAAAAAAAATCTAATACAAATATATAAAAGTAATCCAAAACCATCCCGCATGCATGTTTAAAAAAACTAATACAATAAAAAGAAAATATCCAAAGTAAATACCCAAAAGTACAGCTAAGTCACGACACAAAAACTGCCCCAAATATTGAGAGAGTAACACCCATCACAGTCCCCATAGTCCTCCCAAAAACATAAAAGTAGTTTTATAATGTAAGGTGAGAATAAAAGTATACTCAGTAGGGAAAAACCAAAGTCTCTCATGCACAAGTGGGAGAATCATACTAATGCTCCTGTAAGAAAATAGAAGAACCAACATCACCTAACAAGGTATCTTATCCATACCCACCTCACTAAGGAACGCTCACCAAGTAACACCAGTCAAGTACAATATTGTAGTAGTCACATCGATAGTAGTGTACCCTACAACACTTTACCATTAATTATCCACTCTCACACCCTAACAACAAACATCCTGGCACTCCCACCTTTTCTGAAATAACTACGTCACAAACCAACCGCACACATATGGGACTCACAACCAAATATCACCTACATAATCCTAGGCCACATACCACATCACATCCCTACCACACACACCTTGGACTCAAAACTATATCTCACCTGCAGACACCTGGGCCACATACCACATCACATCCTGTAGAAACTTGGGAACACAACACATCTCATCCCAAAGACACATGGGAAAAAAATTCTCATGCACACACCTAGGCCTCCTGAATCACAACCTATCTGAAGAATCTTAGTCTATCACAACCTGGAAAAGGGATTAGGGAAGAGTGGGTGGCCATCCATCCATCCCCCCACCAGCATGTTTGGGAAAGACACCCTCCCCCCATGATAATGGGGGTGTTCGGAACAAGGTTCTCAACTATGGTGGGGTGCATATAAAAAACACAAAATAAGTACATGTATATATATATATATATATATATATATATAAAATACCAAACACTCAATCCCATCATATGGGTTTTCATCCAAAAACCAACTCACAACACCACCTTTGATGATACCTCTAAATTCACAACCACACAATGAGTCACAACTCAAAACATACCCCCAACCAATTAATTTAACCAATTCACATTATTTATTAAAAAATATAGTTATTCATTACATCACAATTTCAGAAACTACCAAGAACATCACATAACATGACACATAACAAAATTCACATAGAGGAATAATAACCATAGTAAAATCAACCCACTTTATATTTCTGCTCTGTTTAACACTCATTCATGCCATAACAAAACTGATACTGAGATACATGGTGAAGCTTTGGACATGATACTCATTGCGAAACATCATGTGAACTACCCAAACCAACCACTACCATCATCATTCTTCAAAGTAATCCTGCACAAAATATCATCTCCAACACAACAAACCCCCAACTCGCAACCTCACCCTAAAACACATCTCATCACAACCATCCCAGCGGCCCCACTACATAACAAAACCACACCCATATTATCATATCCACATAACCAACCCCCTGTACAAATCCAAGAAACCCACACATAGCACACAACCATTCTTACAACAGCAGCACCACACAAACCACACAGAGCATAAACATATTCAAATTTAACAGGTCATTTGTTCTTTAATTCCAATTTTTAATTCGGGGGTTATCATAGAAACTCAGTTATATTGGGGTATCCTTTTATTAGTCATGTATATGTGGTTAACAATTTTCATGTTCAAACATTTCTCCAAGAACAGAAATCATTCATTTCATAGATCATCCCATGAAAAAACAATAATGCCCCAAAGGCCATGATTTTCAATGGATGATTAGTGCATACAAAACACAATATCAATAAAAATAATAAAACCGAAGAATGAGTAAATTTATCCCATACTTTCATGTTGATCTTAAACCAATTAAATTATCTTAATTTATTTTTTATCCTACTATCTTCAAAAGGGATACATTCATACACCCACCCTACATGATACACAAATAAATGTGAGATGAAGGAAATATCTAACTCAAAGAACAGATGATCAACAATTCCTTATTGTGCCAAAATAAGGGGTGTGTAGGAAATAGGAGGAACCTCTAGGGAAAACATGTTCCAAAGCCTATAACACAACACACGACTCCTTGGGAAATAAGGGTTTAAGGCACACTAAGAGAAAACATGAGTGTACATGGAATATATGATCTCATCTTTAGAAATGCCATATCCAAAATCAACAGAAGGAATGGGTTTTGAAGGCATTAAAGGATGATCTTGACCAATACCATGAGGTTTGCAAGGTCAAAGGAAGCTTCAAGTTTTTAGAATCTAGATGCGATTTGAAATGACTCTAAAAATAATTCAATATTTTATTTAACTCATTTAGCATCAAAGGGGAGAAACCAGAAAAAACTAGAGGAAAACATGAATTTTGACAAACTGATGGAAAAGTGTCACCTGTGCGAGATACCGGTGACGAACTAATAGTGGGATGAGTCACCATTGGGTGACTCACTATTGGAGGAGCTACTAGTGGATGAGTTTCTATTGGGGACATGCTATTGGGTGAGTCACTATTGGATGAGTCACTGTCAAAGGACTCACTGTTGGGTGAGTTACCATCGGACGACTCACCCCTAGCGACCAACCATCACAACCTACCATCAGCGACTCACCATTGTGAGTCACCAGTGTGAGTCACCATTCTGACTTACCAGTCTTAACTCACTAGAGGATGATTCACCATCTTGAGTCACCGTTGTGACTCACTGTCATGATCTACTTGTGGATGACTCACCGTCAGATGCGCTACCATTATAAAAAAGGATTTTTTACAAACTCTTCAAATGAGTCATTGTGACCTCATATAACACTTCCAAACACTATATTTTCACAAAGTAATGGACAAGATAGGTTCAGGACATTACATAAGAAACCTCTCAAACTATTCTCACCCTCTATAATTCAAAACCAAACTCAAAATGAAAAGAGGGCTCCAAACAACCACCCTATGAGATAACTCTCAAGGATCTTGCTACACTTAAAACACCGCTACCGACATCAAAGTTCAATGATAAACCTCCCTATGTTTTTTGAAAGATGGAGTGAAACCTCAACATCCCAAAACACCTCCTCCAATGTCTACTAACCGAAAAAACCTCAAGGCACACAACACAAGAACAACAACCACACTATTTGAACACGTGAATCAGGGAATTCCATCACCCATGTCAAGATACTATCCTCTCTGGGCGACACTAACTCACCCACATAGGTTTAATCCCATCCCAATTAAAGCATCTCAATAAGGAATTAGGTCCTCCCCTTTTCACATGTTAGGACTTTATCACACATCAAAGAACATGGAAACAACTCATCTCATAATAAACAAGGTTAAAACATCACATTATAATGTAAACCAGAACAAGGAAAAACTCAAAACAACTCTGGGTATTGGGAACATATTTGTACTTCTTGCTCCCAAGTACTCTCCTCTAGGACACCATGCCTCCACAACACAGGACCAAGAGGAATGGTCCACCCACGCAACACCTTCTCCTGATGATCCTAGATCTCTATTGGTCACTCCACAAATGTCACCTCATATTCAATATACAACTCTCTCCAGTCAATGACATGGAAGTTATCGTGAATATACCAACAAAGTTGAGAGATGTGAAAGAAATTGTGGATCCTCTCCAACTGTGGTGGCATTGCTAACTGGTTTTCCACCTTGCCAACTCTCCCAAACACCTCAAAGGGTCCGAAAAACCAGGGAGAATGATTTCTCCCTCATTAAATCTTCGATTGCCCACATCAAGGAGAAACATTCAATAACACATTTTCCCCAACCTAGAACTCCATGGGCCTCCTCCTATGATCGATATACAGCTTCTGCTGGTCTTGCGCTACCTTCATCCTCTCATGAACGAGCTGAACCTTATATTTCATGCTCTGCACTACCTCTAGGCTAAGAATAGCTATCTCCCCAACCTATATCCATTACAAAGGTGAATGACATGGTCTTTCATACAAAGCTTCAAATGGAGCCATTACAATGGAATAATGATAGATATTGTTGTAATAAAATTATAACAAGGGAAAGTGTCATACCCAAGATACTCCAAGGTCTAAGACACAAGCTCACAACATATCCCCAATAATCTAGACAGTCCGTTATTTCTTCCCATATGTCTGAGGGTGGAAAGCAGTGTTGAGGAAAAACTGAGTGCCAAAATCATGCTTCAATCCCCTATAAACTTGTGATGTATAGCGTGTATCCTGATTCGAGACAATGGATCTCAGAACTCCATGCACCCACACCACCTTGTCCACATACCTTTTTTCAAAGGCATCCACTATGCCCAACTTCTTAATCGTTAATAAGTGAGACAATTTCGTTAGCTGATCCACTACTACCCAGAAAAAATCATAGCCTCCCTGATCCCTGGGTATCCTTGTAATGAAATTCATTAAGATTTCATCCCACTTTCACTCAGGAACATTCAAGGGTTGCAACAAACCACCGAGAATGCGGTTCTTGTCTTTCACCAACTAGAAAACTAGGCACTTTTACACAAACTCCTCAACTACCAATTTCATCTCGGGCCACAAAAAATGATCTCCCAATCCACATTACATATTGGAAACTCTTTTTTTGTACCCCTATGGGTGATATGTGAAACTCATTAAGGAATCCATGTGCATCACCACTAGAACACAAAATCTTCCATAGAACAACATCTGATTCTGACTACCCTCTGACCATCCCTCTGAAGCATCACCATGGAAAAAATGATCATGAAACACCTATTCCTTTGATTATCCCCACTGAGACTCATCCACCTACTGAATCAGAGAAGACTACATCATCATATGAATAAGAAAACTCATACCGTTGTCCACCCTTTCATCCATGTATAAGTTTTCCAACTCCTACATCACCTTCCAAGTGTCTGTACATTCCCAAACTAACTCCTTCTAAGACTTCCTACTCAAAGAATCATCCACAATATTACCCTTTCCTAAAGTGTATAAGATCTTGAAATCATAGTCTTGAAGAAACTCCATCCAACTCTATTGTCAAAAGTTCAAATCGTATTGGGAAAAGATATACCTCAAATTCTTGTGATTTGTGAAGACCACAAAGTGCTCACTAATGATTTAATGTCGCCAAAAATTCAACACGAATATGACCATTAATAACTCCAGATCATGGGTGGAATATTTAATTTTATGGGGTTGTAACTGTCTAGAGCCGTAAGAGATAACTCCCCGCTACTGTATCAACATGCATCCCAAGCCCAGATGGGAAGCATCACAAAACACCTTGAACATCACCCCTTTCTCTAGAAATTGGAACACTGGGGAACTAACCAACTTCCCCTTCAGATAGTCAAACACTATCTAGCACTACTCACTCCACATGAAAGTGTGGTCCTTTCTGGTCAGATATGTTAACAAAGCTGCAACTCAAGAGAAATCAGGTACAAATGTCCAGAAATATCCTACCAGACCGAGAAAACTACGAACCTCTACAACATTCTTGGGTATTTCACAAGAAAAACTACCTCAACCTTCTACGAGTACACTGCTAAACCATGATATAACACCAAATGTCTAATAAAATGAACCTATCGTGTCCAGAACATGCACTTGGACAACTTTTTGTAGAGCTGGTGGCGTCGAAGGACCTATAGGATAGTATTGAGATGCTCAGTATGCTCCTCCTCTTACTTCAAGTAGATAATGATGTCAATGATGAATATGATGATGAATCAGTCGTAGAACTCATAGAATATAGATTTCATAATCCCAATGAACATGAATGGTGAATTTTTAACACCGAACAACATGATTATGAACTCAAAATTCCCATACCTACATCTGAAATAAGTCTTTGGGATATCGACCTTTTTCACCCTCAACTGGTGATATATAGATCATATATCTATCTTAGAAAATAAAATTTCTCCTCTCAAATGGTCAAGAAGATAATATATCTTCGGTGTAGGGTAATGGTTCTTGACCATTACATGATTCAACCTATGACAGTTTATTCACAACCTCAGACCACCATCTTCCTTCATTATAAAAAATACTGGAGCACCTCACAACGACACACAGGGCTTGGTAAAACCCTTCCACATTAGATTTTATATCTAGATTCTCAAATATCATAAATCATAGGGTGCCACCCGAAAAGGATCCATAAAAATCATAGAATCAGGGAGCTACAAGTATATCTAGAAGTCAACATCATGTCGAGGGGTGGAGTCACAACCTCCTCAGGAAAAAAATCCAAGAACTCCCCAACCACCCTAGGGACTTTAGTGTCCACTACTTCCACTGAAATCTCAGCCAACAAGGAAATAAGAGGCTCCACACACCGACTGTCCATCCAATAGCTCTGCTCATCGACAAAAGCCACACACTGACCATCTATGTCTGAAAACAAGACTCTTTTATAGAACCAGTCAATAATGGCATGCACAGAATACAACCAGTTGATGCTTAGAATGAAATGATATGATTTCATATGTAACAAGAATGGATCCCCACATGACTTATGTGGTCCCATTATCAGTCTACATCCCCAACACACATAAAACAAGCTGTTCTGACCTCTAACTAGCATACTCAACACCAGGGGTATGAGAATCCTCTCTTAGTATTTTCCTAGAGTGTGGTCGAGACTATGTGCAATAAAGAGTGTGAATCTTCTGAATCAAACAAAGCACAATCAAGGGTACTAAACAAGATCATCATACCTTGAATGATTTATGGACCTAGTTGAACTACTACCTCTGTTGTATGTAACTGACCACACCTAGCTCTTTTTTCCCTCTGCTGATGACCACCTCCAAAACCACACCCAGGTCGAGGTCCCTAAGGAATGCCCTAAAGTTGGCCCCTACCTGCTTTGTCATCCCTTAGTGGAGTATTATCCTACTGTATCTACTTCTAAAATGGCCCAGCCAACAAATAATATTGAGGCTGGTGAAGAACCTGTCCACCCCCTCCATACTGAGCTCAAACGCCCACTGGAAACTGGTTCTGAAGATTCCCACAGAATCCAAATATGAAACACATTGGCCCCAAGGCCACAAGAAAGGCATGAGGACTAAAAGGTTGAAACAGAAACTGCTAACGTCGACTCCCCATCAGTTGAAACCTCAAAGGCCCTAGCACCTGAGACCTGCTGATTAGTCACTGAAAGTGGCTAATATTCATTGTTAAGATCTTAATATTAATGTGTTTAAAAGTTCATAAACATCAATTTTAGTCCAATTCAGAAATTGAACTTCATTTCCCATCATTGTGCAATTCATGCTTAAAATGACAATTTGGGCCCACTCAATAATTTGCTTGTGTAAATTACAATATTCATCATTTTAATTTGAAATTTTGGGATATGATTGATCACCTTTTTTGGAACATTTTATCTTTTAGGTCCGATGGATGAATCTCAAAGGAAGATGGAGAATTTTGCGCCTGAAGGCAGAAACTTGTTAGAAAAAGCATAATGGGCCTAAGGCCCATCAAACAAATGTGGGGCCCAGAAACCAAGCCCAATGAAGCTCAAATTTATACAGTAGAAAGATAAAAATATGAGGATCATTTTATTCAACTGTGGCCGGAGCTAATTCTGATGTTTTAATGATGATAAAGGGATATGAAGTTAAGATTTAAATGGTGGGCTCGTCATTAATGCACAGAAATCCGTCCCACCATTTTGACCATAACTTCCAAACGGATGAGCCAAATTTCCTGGGATTTTGACAGCTTCTATAAGACACAAGGACGAAGATATTTTATATTTATGACACCTTCGGATTCGGCCATATGAAGTGTCAACCTCACACGTCAAAATGGAGGACGAATCTGGACAGTTTTCCGGGTCAACTTCGAAACGTCAATTTCCTTTTGATTCTTCACCCTCCTTTTGACTCTCTTAATTGTTGGGGGGTGAATTTAATGTTGGGGGTGGACCTAAGGCTCCTAATATGCCTATATAAGGAGATTGTGGTGAATGAAATTATCATCTAACCTTTTTCCTTGAATCTAACATTTTTCTTTGAATCCATATTTTCCTTTCAATTGTAATTTTCTGCTTTCATTTTGTAATCGTATCGTCAATTTTTCCCATGTAAGTTTTTCTTTCACGTTGAGTATCTTAATAAAATTTGTTCTTCTTCTTTATTTTTTTCTTTTTATTTTATTCACACGTTGATACCGTTGAATCTAGGTGTGAATTTATTCACACCCGCACTTGTGAATTCATCACACAACGGTGGAGTGTTCGTTCTTTTAATAATTTTCTTCTTCTTCAATTTCGCCCCCATAAGTCTACATCCCGCTTCCATTGTTAGAATATCATAAATGGAGGGCTAACCTCTTAAGGGTTGATCCAAGGGAGTAGCAAGGTCATGGATTGAATGTCATTTCATGTACTTAATATTTAAATCTATTCATTATTTTAGGATTTCCATTTGATGAGTTACATTTTTTCTCATCTTTTCCAACTTTAACGATGACACATTTTGAGTGCTAGTACGATCTATTTCCTTTGAGTGATCATTAAAGTGATCCTCAAAGTGAATTAGTGATTGGCCTTGAAATTGTGTAGGGATTAAATTGGTGAATGATTTGGAAGAATTATCTCATTGTTTGGATATGTCTTGAATTAATGACATGAAATTTTCTAAGAAAAGAAATTCATCCAATTCACCCCAAGCAAAACCCTAATATCAACCCACCATCAATAATTGTTTAGTTCACATAATTTTTTATTATATCTTATTTAAATTATATCTTTAGTTCTCCAATTAAAATCTACCTCAAAGTTGGCCACTTCATAGCCAATCCATCAATAAATCATAGTGTCTCAAGGTTACTTCTTCGGTCCCTGTGGATTCGATCCCTACTTGTACTTCAACGACCGCTTTTACCAGTAGGGTAAATTTGGGCGCAACCAAATTTTGGCGCCGTTGCCGGGGACCCTAGTAAGTTTTCTTAGACACCCACCTTCTATTCTCACCTAACTTCTCTTTTCTCACCTTTATTTCTCTTTTCTTTTCCCCTTTCTGTTTTTCCAAAAAAAAACAAATCCAAATCCAAATTTCATTATACTCCAATGGAGTATCATCAACAATTTCATTTCATAAAATCAGGCAGGAATCGAATAGAAAATCAACATTGGGAATCCCCTCACATAGAAAATTACTTTGATCAACCTTTAAATGAATACCCCACACCCGATAACATGAACGATCAATGGGATGCTGATTTTTTGAAGGATAAATTTCCATACCTCTCAAGGATGATTAAAGAGATCAAACTTAATGATGATGATGATGTACAAACAACAATCAATCCTAATTATGAAAAAATTCTTGAACATTTATGTGAAAAAATGGTTAAAATGAATTCAGAAGTTTCATCACTGAGATTAGAACTACAAAGCATTGAGACTTATGAAGAACTCATTCCCACTCAGGATGTCCTTTCCACTTCACTTATAGAAGAATCTTGTTTCCCACATAACTCATGTGAATTTAGTAAACAACCCACTTTAAAATCTTGGAATACAGAGTTGGATAATGAAGAAATTTGGTCAGGTAATGTTGAAATTCAAGATAAAGAACATGAAGGAATTGTTAATGAGTATTTAAATCAGGATGAAATTGATTTCATGAATTCACAAGAGGGAAATTATTCTTTAAGGATTGAATGTACAGAATATTACACCAAAAATGATTTTTTAGAATCACCAATCACTGAAAAATTGGGAGAAATACCAAACATTGAGCCCATACACACTCATGAAATTCAAATTGAAAAGTTTGGGGATGAATCATCTTTTCAAAAGGAACCAATTCTTTCAAATTTTTTTAAAGAAGACACCATTTTTTATTCAAATTATCATTCTTCTTTAGGAAAATTCAATGAAACTGAACTCAACATTATAATCCTTCCTTCTCCACTCAAGAATCCCTCTATTTATGAAAACCTATACCATTCAATTATCATCCATTTTCATCAAGAATATCCCAAAGTAGGAATGAACCTTGAAATCTTAGGAAATACTCAAAATGAAACTCAATCAACCATTACTGAAATTCCTTGGACTTTCACACTCATTGTTAAGCATGGGATTTCACATGAAAAAAATTCTAAAAAAAGTCCTAATCTGAATCTTGTTGAGTTGGATAAAAATGGGGTCCTAAAAATGTTGAAAGTTGGAATTGGATAAGTTGGGGGGTTTCAGTCGAGCTAACGACGTTAAACAAAAGCGCTGCATGGGAGGCAACCCATGGTTTTCATGTTTTCTAATCATTTTGAATCATTTTCTTTTTCATATAATAAATTATCATAGACTGTTGACCTGTTCTTCTTTTATGAGTAAGGATGGGTATGAAAAGGGAGCACCGTATTCATCCGTGTCACGCGATGTGATCCCTGAGTAATACCTTACCCAGAAATTTAAAGAAGACAATGTATCATCAGTTTATTTTATTTATGTTTTTTTAGGTTAAAAAAAATTAGACTCTTGACCTGTTCTTCTTTTATGAGTATGGATGGGTATGAAAAGGGAGCACCGTATTCATCCGTGTCACGCGGTGTGATCCCTGAGTAATACCTTACCCAGAAATTTAAAGAAGACAATGTATCATCAGTTTATTTTATTTATGTTTTTGTAGGTTAAAAAAAATTAGACTCTTGACCTGTTCTTCTTTTATGAGTATGGATGGGTATGAAAGGGGAGCACTATATTCATCCGTGTCACGCGGTGTGATCCCTGAGTAATACCTTACCCAGAAATTTAAAGAAGACAATGTATCATTAGTTTGATTTAAAAAAAACATGAAAATGATGGTACTTGGAATTAAATAAATCATTGTGTTTTTTGTTTTGTCTTCTTTGTCCTTCTTTTTATGGTTCAGGAACTATTTTGGGTGATACATGTTCAATCAAGGAGGTGCCTACATCCCCAAAGAGATCAAAGGAGTAATTTGGAGCATCATGAACCTCAACTTTAAAAACCAGGTGAATTTGTCCCATGTTTATCATTCTAAATTTCTTCTTTGAACTCCTCTCATACCCCCTTCTATCTTTTCTTTTCTTTAAACACTGGGGACAGTGTTATTCTAAGTTGGGGGGGATAAAAAATGATTTTTTGAATAAAAACATGCATGAAAAGAAAAATTCCATTAACCATAAACATGATAACACACATTGCAAACTCAAAAATTGGATATCAAATAAATTTTGCATGCCATGATTCTGATTTTAATGCAAGTTTAAGTTCATGAGCATAGTTTTTGGAAAGTGCGGTTGTCCGATGTGATTTTTCAAAGTTTACATTTTCATCCTCTTAATAAAAATGCCAAAATACACGTCTACTGGATCGTGGGTGTAAATTTGAGTTCTTGGGTCCCTTTCATTATAGCATAGGGTTCTGGGGTCACTTTTAGTTTAATTTGAGTATCCAAAAAAAAACAAAAAAAAAACAAAACAAAAAAAACAAGAAAAAAATTGAAAAAAATAATAATGACCACATAGAGCAATGTTTTGTCCAAATGCGTGGCGTCCGGCACTTGGGGATCGTGACTCCATAGTTGTCTTGCCCAGAGTTAGGCTTTATATCTCTATTGTAGAGCATGAAATTGACAAAATGCGTGGCGTCCGGCACTTGGGGATCGTGACTCCATAGTTGTCTTGCACAGAGTTAGTCTTTTCATATCTATTGTGGTTAAAAAAAAATCAAAAAAAATGGATACTCATATTAAGGTTTAATGTGATTCCCACCTAGCGCTTCCATTTTTTTCCCCTTGAACAATAAAATGGGCCCCATATCTTTTAAGATGCACAACACTTTATCATGCTTAATTGGAATTGGATGAAATGTGGCAATGAATTTGAACAAAGGAATGGGCTTGGGCTTGGGATATGCTTATGGACCTAGCTTGTTTTAAATGATTTTGATGGGTTCCATAATTTTTTTTTGGTATTATGTCTTTTGGGTGAGCAATGTGTATTAAAATGTTTTTGGAAAAGGGGATTTCAATTTCATATTTGTAATTTATTTTGCTCGGGACTAGCAAAACTCAAGTTGGGGGGTGTGATTAGTCACTGAAAGTGGATAATATTCATTGTTAAGATCTTAATATTAATGTGTTTAAAAGTTCATAAACATCAATTTTAGTCCAATTCAGAAATTGAACTTCATTTCCCATCATTGTGCAATTCATGCTTAAAATGACAATTTGGGCCCACTCAATAATTTGCTTGTGGAAATTACAATATTCATCATTTTAATTTGAAATTTTGGGATATGATTGATAACCTTTTTTGGAACATTTTATCTTTTAGGTCCGATGGATGAATCTCAAAGGAAGATGGAGAATTTTGCGCCTGAAGGCAGAAACTTGTTAGAAAAAGCATAATGGGCCTAAGGCCCATCAAACAAATGTGGGGCCCAGAAACCAAGCCCAATGAAGCTCAAATTTATACAGTAGAAAGATAAAAATATGAGGATCATTTTATTCAACTGTGGCCGGAGCTAATTCTGATGTTTTAATGATGATAAAGGGATATCAAGTTAAGATTTAAATGGTGGGCTCGTCATTAATGCACAGAAATCCGTCCCACCATTTGAATCATAACTTCCAAACGGCTGAGCCAAATTTCCTGAGATTTTGAGAGCTTCTAGAAGACACATGGACGAAGATATTTTATATTTATGACACCTTCGGATTCAGCCATATGAAGTGTCAACCTCACACGTAAAAATGGAGGACGAATCTGGACAGTTTTCCGGGTCAACTTCGAAACGTCAATTTCCTTTTGATTCTTCACCCTCCTTTTGACTCTCTTAATTGTTGGGGGGTGAATTTAATGTTGGGGGTGAACCTAAGGCTCCTAATATGCCTATATAAGGAGATTGTGGTGAATGAAATTATCATCTAACCTTTTTCCTTGAATCTAACATTTTTCTTTGAATCCATATTTTCCTTTCAATTGTAATTTTCTGCTTTCATTTTGTAATCGTATCGTCAATTTTTCCCATGTAAGTTTTTCTTTCACGTTGAGTATCTTAATAAAATTTGTTCTTCTTCTTTATTTTTTTCTTTTTATTTTATTCACACGTTGATACCGTTGAATCTAGGTGTGAATTTATTCACACCCGCACTTGTGAATTCATCACACAACGGTGGAGTGTTCGTTCTTTTAATAATTTTCTTCTTCTTCAATTTCGCCCCCATAAGTCTACATCCCGCTTCCATTGTTAGAATATCATCAATGGAGGGCTAACCTCTTAAGGGTTGATCCAAGGGAGTAGCAAGGTCATGGATTTAATGTCATTTCATGTACTTAATATTTAAATCTATTCATTATTTTAGGATTTCCATTTGATGAGTTACATTTTTTCTCATCTTTTACAACTTTAACGATGACACATTTTGAGTGCTAGTACGATCTATTTCCTTTGAGTGATCATTAAAGTGATCCTCAAAGTGAATTAGTGATTGGCCTTGGAATTGTGTAGGGATTAAATTGGTGAATGATTTGGAAGAATTATCTCATTGTTTGGATATGTCTTGAATTAATGACATGAAATTTTCTAAGAAAAGAAATTCATCCAATCCACCCCAAGCAAAACCCTAATATCAACCCACCATCAATAATTGTTTAGTTCACATAATTTTTTATTATATCTTATTTAAATTATATCTTTAGTTCTCCAATTAAAATCTACCTCAAAGTTGGCCACTTCATAGCCAATCCATCAATAAATCATAGTGTCTCAAGGTTACTTCTTCGGTCCCTGTGGATTCGATCCCTACTTGTAATTCAACGACCGCTTTTACCAGTAGGGTAAATTTGGGCGCAACCACCTGCTGCTAGTAACCCTACCTCACGAAGAACCCTACTGGATTCCCTCTCATAGCAGACCTCCTCATAAGTGCATCTGTTCAATCACTACTTCCTTCTTCTAAAGCTCCAAGTACATCAACAACATAAAGGGGATAACTGTGTACATGATAGAAGGGAGAAGTGCCTTCTCTAGGCATCTCGCATGAGACTCCTCATTCGGAAAGAGATTAGAGGTAAAATGAAGGAGATCCTTGAACTTAATCCCCAAATATTGTATCAATATACTTACCTACTGGAGGGATAGTAACTCCAACATCTTCCCATACTTCATGGTCGATGAAATGAATTATACTCGGAAATCCTTATCAAAATCAACCCACAGAACGTCAGCCTTATTCCAATCCCCTAGGTACTACATCCACTACTCATGCAGAACTCCCTGCATCTAACTCACTGCCAAAGTTACCCAACACTTTGTCAGATCCCAAATCAAACTAAAGGTGATATCAAGATCCTTGAGCCATCTATCCATCTCAATGTAAGAAACAATGCCATCATGCTTTACCAAGACCTACCGCTGGAAAGCGCAAAACGTTCTCTACCACTATTCATCCTCCTCTATTGGATCAACCCTTCACTGATCAACCAGATCGGTCTACTGAGCCTCAACTGCCTGAGCTATATATGGGCATTGACTGAGATCCATAACTAAAAAAGTAAATAAGGAATATCTAAGCCTGAGTAGTATAGAATTTTATTTAAGATTTATTTTAACTCATTTTATTGTCCATTTCAGATTCCCCAAAACATCCCAATTCAGACAAGAACAGAAGTAATTATGATTCATGTACCTTTCCTAGGGTCTCTATCTTGTAAACAGTGTAGCCTCACTTGGTCATTTTGTAGTCTCAGATGCTTTACATCAGATCTTGGGGGTCCCTAAAATCTTATGTCCTAACCGGTCTTCCCTAGCATATGTCACACACCGAGGTCACTTGAAACCATTTACCTACCGACCCATGTAATACTCACTATTCATAACTCCAAACCTCATATTATCTCTCAACCATCAGCTATGATACCATTCTGTCACTACCCCTCCATCCAAAGATACCCCTCCTGGGCTGGCAATGAAGAAAGGGAGATAATGACCTTGAGTCCCGCCACCGGTAGGCCCTGAGGTGGTGACCATCACCAAGGGTATACAAATCTCATAAAATGGAAGGTATTAACCTTTTATAGTAACCAAGATAGGTATGTAACATACCAAGGTTTTATAAATAAATTTAATATTGAATGCATGAAACAGTAGGTCTCTAAAAAAACCACTTCAATATAACCTATCCAGTAAACATAATTTTTCAACCTCCGTGATTTGAATTTTGAAAAACTAACATGCACATTTATATTCAGTATGATATTTAGATTTTTATATGATCAACATATATTTTTAATGAATAGTAATGTACCCTTATGAATAGTAATGTATCCTTATGAATAGTAATGTACCCTTATGAATAGTAATATGATCCTTACACTGCTGGAATTTGAGGTATTTGTGATGGTCTATTTGCGATGGGATCCTGTCATAAATGAGCTCTTGTGACAGGGTCCCGTCGCATATAGCCCGTTGGAGAAAACGACGTCGCAAATAGCTCTCCAATTATATAAATTATATATATAAAAATGTGTTGCGATGGGCCCGTCACAAAAATTATCTGTGATGGTCACGTTTTCTTGTCTCAAATAGTTCTCTGTTTATATATGTTATATATATCAAAACCCTTTGTGATGGGCCCCTTTCCCCATCAAAAATAATTATTTAAAAAATATATATCAACTATTTGTGACGGGGTCCTGTCGCAAAAGGTCCCGTCGCAAATACTGAATAAAATAAAAAATATATATATTTAATAAAATTTTGATAAATTAATGAGAAAATAATATTAATATTATTAATATAATAAAAAATAAAAAATATTTAAATTCTCAATATTGGAAAAAAAAAATAAAAATCATAAAATATTATTATTATTATTAGTAAAATAAAAAAGCATTAAAAAATAAAATACTAATAATAAATAATATTAAAAATAATTAAAAAAATAAATTATGCAATATTCACACCAATATAAAAGGCAGGAACTATAAATAGTTTATATTACAACAAATCGTGAATTCAAATGTTTTTAACATAACAAAAAAATCACTGGTGGAGATAGTTTTTTGGAGGAGGTGGAGGAGGTAGAGGAGATGGTGGAGGAAACTCCATCCCTAAACTATGAGTTAGATGAAACATGTACTCAATATTCTCATGCTATTGCTGCTACCATCGATGCATCTCCTCCTCGTGCTGCTACAACAGCTGCTGCCATCAACACATATCCTCCTCGTAATGCTGCTTCTGCTGATGTATCTCTTCCTGCAGCTTCTGCAAACTCTCTATAAGATCACTCTGAGATTTCAGATTCTCCTGATACTGTGATCCAGAAGATTATACCTCTCCATGAGCTTGTCTCGATCTAGATGCCAACATTGCAGCAGTACCATAATAAGTCCTAGGATTCAAATGAGAGCTAATACAAACTACTTGGCCCTTCTTGAAGGCATATTCGGTCGCCTAAATCTATGCCTCCTCATCGAAATGGTAGGCCCTAGTATGATCAACCATCTTAGCCTGACTTTCAGCATGCGTTTGAGAGGTCACAGCCTCATATGACTCATTCAATTCCAATTTGAAATTAAAATAGTGAAAATATTATATGAAGTTAATTTTCAAACTGGAAAATAAATAATACTGACCACAATACGATGTTAGAGATCACCTCTAATATCTCCAGTGGCAGGATCACTATACATCCTTCAATAAACGTTGTACTCCATAATATCGGGCTTCTTGACTTCCTATACTAATATAAAATAAACTATTTATATTTAAAGTTATATAAAATATTTAAAAATGATACTTACCAGATGCTCTCTATGTGTAATGAATGTATGACTACCAGCTCGATGCATCACCTCATATCTCCCCTCGTTCTATCGGCCTAATGAAGATCTCCTCTGAAATCCATCACCCAACCAATGTGAACATAATCCATCCCAAATGTGAGATGAAATGTATCTGGTTGGTGGGCTCTACACGATTCACCAAATACTGTCACTCCTGCTTTCTTTATGGTCGTCCTTCTTAAATTGTGAAAAAACTAATGGAAACGGTCATGCATAGACACCTCCCATGCCGCATAGATAGTGTCACACATTCTATCATTGATTGGATACCATAAACCCTACAAATAATTTATAATATCAAATTATTAATGAAATTAATTTCAAAATAAATATTATTTATTTACGTAGAAGCCAATGATTGAACATGTCGAGCTACACATCAACGGGAATCTGTTCTGATGTGATCCATGGCTGAGAAAAATAATTGCACAAGATAGGGATCCACTTTCCAATAGCTACATACAAAAAATTGTGAAAAAGAATAAATAATCAAACAATTAGTATATAAATAAATTAATGAAAGCTAACTAAAATACACAGGTTACCATACCTCCACTTGCATGGATCAAATCCAATACATGGATGTTGCTCGAGGATAGGTTCAATAATTATCTGTCGTGTAAGACCGCGCCCCCTCCGCATACCCCCTGAACAACCAGTTAGCTAAGGGTCAGATCATCCCAAATCCTCCTCATCCAAAGGTAGCTCAGCCTCCATCAACTCACAAAATAGATCATCATTCATCTGAAACACAAAATGATTGTTGTTAGAAAAATGTTGAAAATAACTATTATATATTGATATATATTATTTATAATTATAACCAGAATTTTACTTTATCAATGTTCATATTCGTCATCATCATCATATCTGGCGATTTGAATGTCTTCATATTCCTCCTCGACATCATCAGTATCTATATGAGTTTCAGTTTCATCATCTATTGTCATTTAGAATTCATTTGTAACATCATTAACATCATCATCACCATCAACCCTTAATTTTGTGGTGTCATCATCGATATTCATGTCTCATTGTGAAAAAGATGGATTTTGAGTAGTCTCATGAAAAATTTTAATTTCTTTCACTTCAGAGAAACCAAATTCACTTTGAGTAAACTGATTTTCATGAGATTTCATTTTTATTATGGTCCACCAATCACTCAGGTCTCTTGAAGTAGCACAATAATTTGCGTAATAAATTAGATGTGTCTATGGAGATAGTAAAAATGGTTCATTTACTGCAAGAAGATTTTTATATTTAATATCGATGATTACATGAGTCGGACGAACATGCTAGCCTCTCTCAGTATCCAACAACCAACATTTAAACATCATTATGTAATTTTTTCGTAGATAACACAGTTCAATAATTTCATCCAACATGCCATAAAAGTCAACTTCAGTTTCTCTATGATGAGATCCTTTCAAACAAACTACACTATTCGTTGTTTTTTTATTCCCCATATGAACATTTATAAAATCAAAAACCATTCACCACATATAAATTATAATATTTAACCATTTTGGATGGTGGTTTACTCAATATACACAGTCGCTTATCAATTTTATCAACATGTTGAGACACCTGAATTTTTTAAAAACAATAACAATAAAATAAATAATAAACTGAATTGGTTTGTTAAACCATCAATAATTTATGTTACTATTTTTTGAAACCATTGAGTATTTTTTTTGCCGGCGTTCTTCAAGAGGAGCTACAATAATTTATGGAAGCTGTTTTTTGATATGATTATCATGTTACCTACAAATAAAATAAGTTTAGTTAATATAACATAAATTATAAAATAAGTGATAGAAGCCCTCATTTTACAAATGATGAAATTTCTTCGTAGTTGAGTAGAACATATTTATGAGCTCTGTGATGTTCATCATCTGAAATCCATCGTTCATGAACTCCACCGAAGCCAAGCTCTTGCTGATTAAAAACTAGTAATTGATTGTCCATTTCATCATCAAAATTCCCCTCATTCTGCCCCATGCAGTTTTGTTTTTATTGATATTTAGATTCAAAATAATGAGAGTAGAAAAATGTATTTCCTCTTATAAATAAGCTTCAACAATTGAGCCTTCAAATGATGCTTTGTTACATATTTTTTTTTCAATTTCTGCATGTATCTCTCGAATGGGTACGTCCGTAGAAATTGTACTGGACCTCCACATTTTGCTTCATGTGGAAAATGTAATATCAGATTTTCTATTGAGTCAAATAAATCTGACGGGAATATTTTTTCCAGTTTACATATAATTACAACATCTTCTTCCATTTTTCATGGTGCATTGTAGTTTTTTATTGCTGCACAAATGTCTCAAAAAAATATGAAGTGTATGTTATCGAATTCCAAATCATAGAATTCAATAAACCTTTTAATCCAATCGGCATAAGTTTTTCTGTTATAACAAGAAAATCATGTCTTTTTAATCCGGTAATATAACAATTCTTAACACATATACCCAAATTGGATGCAAAACCATATAGAGGTCTCAAATCTATAATCCACTGAAAAAAAAATAAGCGAATCTCTTTTGATAGTGTATAAGCTTCTTTTGGCTTCATTATCCTCTAAGATCTGACATTTTCAAACAGTTCAAGTTCTGGTCGCCTACAAATTTGGGAAATATATAATCATGCCTTTACATTATCTTTGGTCTTACCTAGTGTATCCAAAACTATATTCAATATATTATAAAAACAATTTTTTTCAATATGCATGAAATCCTACATGTGGTGGACCAACAAATCAGACCAATATGACAGATCCCAAAAAATGCTCCATTTTATCCAATTGTCTTCTTTCCCAAAGCCATGAATTTTCTATTGGTTTATTGTTAGTCCAAATGTTATGGGAGGTAATAAAAATACAAATTATTTTAACAATGTACCTAAGATAATTTTTGGAGGTTCATCCCTTTCAATTGTTTATTTTCTGAAATGAGATTTTTTCTACAAGAAGGATGATCAGTTGGAAGAAATCTGTGATGATAGTCAAAATAGAAAGGTTTTTTTTTCATTGATGAGCATAAATGATATTTTGTCTCGAATACAGTAAGTAAATGATTTGGGACCATGTGTACTCCATCCATATAACATGGAATATGCTGGGAAGTCACTAATTTTCAGCATTAATGTAGTTTTTAGTAGGAAATTTTGTTTTGCAGTAACATCATATGTACTCAAACCATTACTCCACAATGAATTTAACTCATTAGGAAATGGTTTCAAATAACCATAAATATTATTTTTTGGATGTCCTTGGATTAATAAGGTCAAAAAGATATTAGGCTCCTTTATCAACATCCATGGAGGTAAATTTTACAGAGTTATATAGACATGCCAACATGAATACTGACTACCATAAGAACCAAAAAGATAGAAACCTACAGTAGATGGACCTAATCAATTTTTCTGATCTTCTAATGTAAAATATGGATGCACTCAGTCAAAATGTTTCCATGAATCACTATCATATATAAGATTCAATATTTTACCAGTTGAAATCTTGGTTTTTTACCACGACATCATTGTCACTATGTTCTGAGACATAAATAAATGATACAACCTTGGTGTAAGTGGGAAATATCTCAACTGATTTACAAGAATCAATCAAGACTTCCCAAGTTGAGATTCTTTATACCTCAATTGTCCACATGTGGGAAAACTATTTAAGGACTCATTTTCACCAGAATATAAGATGCAATCATTTTCACATGCATGAATCTTCTGATAACTAAGGTCTAGATTACAAACCAACTTCTTTCTCTCATAGTAATTTTAAGGAAACACATTTCCTTCAGTTAATAGTGTTTCAACCAAAGAAAATATCTGATAAAAACAGTTGTTTGACATTCCATTATCTGATTTAATAGCCATAAATGTTTCAACCTCTTCTAATTTTCTTATCTTGTAACCAGGATATAATGCATCCTTAGAAGACCTCAACAACTCATAAAATTCTGATGGTGACAACTCAGGATTTAAATCAATATCATCCTAAGTTTTAGTTTATTGAAAATATGGACCTACAACATCATGTACTAAATTTTGAAACCATGATGGATCTAGAATCAAATTATTAGTATATTCTCTGAAACTGTGTTCACCGTGTTGATACCAAAAAAAATAGTCTGGTTGAAAACGAAAACATAAGAGATGTCCCCCAACATTGTCAAATGTGTCAAACATTCTCATAACACATTTTTTACAAAGAAAATTAATTATTCCTTCTGAAAAAATTCTGGTTTTAATGATACAAATGATAAGAATGCTTCAACATCCTCAAAATGTATAGGATTTAAACCAAACCGTTTGGATTTCTGTGCTGATTTATCTATGCGTGATCATTTAATAATGACTATTGTTGACTTCCTTGTTCCATATTATTCTAAAAAATATAAAATGATTACTATTTTTGAATAATTTGAAACAAGAAAAACACTATCCAAAAAAGTAAAGATAAATAATTACATCTACTTCATACTAATTACCACTAATTATGTGCAACACAATTTCTAATAGATTGACGGCTGCTCTTTTGTCTGATGAATCATTTACTTGCAACTTTATCACACTAAAATCGCAATGAAGAATCTTCTTAGAGGGACGCATATCCATTACCGTGCACATGAGAATGCATAAGCGTACCTCTAACCAGATTCTTCATTGTGATTTTAGTGTGATAAAAAATCAAAGTAAATGTGCCATCAGACAAAAGAGCCCCATTTTCATCGATGAATCAAATTCTTCGACCTGTCACCACCTAAAAACATTAGAAAAAATATAGTCTTACAAATGCATGTCCAATATCATGTATATGAGATTGGATATGTATATATAGAAGCACATTTTTCATAATGTTTTGAGTCAGTGAGAGTTGAAAGGAGAAGAGTCATAGAGCAAAAAGAGTTCCACCAATCTAATGGAAATTGTGCCAAGTTCTTACAATTTATTACAATTTATTATAATTTATTCCTAATTATTTCTAATTTTTCCTAATTACTGCTAATTTTTCCTAATTATTAATATTTTTTCCTAATTATTACTTATTATTCCTAATTATTCATAATTATTTCCAATTATTCTTAAGTATTCCTAATTTTTCAAAATGTTTCCTAAATATTGCTAATATTTTTTTATTGATCTTTTTTCCTAATTATTTATAATTTTTCCTAATTATTACAAATTATTCCTAATTTTTTTTAATTACTACTAATTATTTCTAATTATTCATAATTATTATTAATTATTCATAATTATTCCTAATAATTCGTAATAATTCCTAATTATTCTTAATTTTCTGTAATTATTTCTAATTTTCCTTAATTTTTCCTAATTATCCCTAATTATACCTAATTATCTCTATTTATACCTAATTAACCCTAATTATGCCTATTATTATTCCTAATTATTCCTGATAAACCCTAATTATCCCTAATTATCCCTAATTATGTCTAATTATCACTAATTATGACTAATTATCCCTAATTATAACTAATTATCCCTATTTATTACTAATTATCCCTAATTGTTAGTATTTATCCCTAATTATTAGTATTTATCCCTAATTTTTAGTATTTATCCCTAATTATTAATATTTATCCCTAATTATTAATATTTATCCCAAAATATTAGTATTTAAGAAAAATTATTAGTATTTATTACTAATTATTAATAATTATTACTAATTATTACTAATTATTACTAATTATTTCTAATTATTAGTAATTATTAGTAATTATTACTAATTATTACTAATTATTACTAATTATTACTAATTATTACTAATTATTCTTATTTATTACTAATTATTAGTAATTATTAGTAATAATTAGTAATTATTACTATTTATTATTATTTATTACTAATTATTACTAATTATTACTATTTATTAGTAATTATTACTAATTATTACTATTTATTACTATTTGTTACTATTTATTACTATTTATAACTATTTATTACTATTCATTACTATTTATTACTAACTATTTCTAATTATTAAAATTTATTTCTATTTATTAATAATTATTACTAATTATTACTAATTTTTACTAATTTTTACTAATTTTTACTAATTATTACAGATTATTATTAATTATTAATAATTATTACTAGCTATTACTAATTATTACTAATTATTAATAATTATTGCTAATTATTGGTAATTATTACTATTTATTACTATTTATTACTATTTACTACTATTTACTACTATTTATTAATATTTATTACTATTTATTACTATTTAGTACTAATTATTAATATTTATTACTATTTATCACTAATTATTACTAATTATTACTATTTATTAATATTTATTACAATTTATTAATATTTATTACTAATTATTACCAATTATTACTAATTATTAGTATTTATTACTATTTATTTCTAATTATTACTAATTATTACAAATTATTACTAATTATTACTAATTGTTACTAATTATTACTAGTTATTACAATTTATTACTATTTATTACTATTTATTACTATTTATTACCAATTATTACTATTTTATTACTATTTTATTACTATTAATTACCATTTTATTACTATTTATTAATATTTATTACTATTTATTACTAATTATTACTATTTATTAGTATTTATTACTAATTATTATTATTTATTAATAATTATTAATAATAATTAGTATTTATTAGTAATTCTTACTAATTCTTACTAATTGTTAATAATTGTTACTAATTTTAACTAAGTATTATTATTTTTTACTATTTATTACTATTTATTACTATTTATTACTAATTATTACAATTTATTAGTAGTTATTACTAATTGTTACTAATTAGTAATATTTGATACTAATTATAAGTATTTATTAGTATTAATTACTATTTATTAGTATTTTTTACCTTTTTTACTAATTATTTCTATTTATTGCAAATTATTACTAATTACCTCTAATTATTACTAATTAGCATTAATTATTATTAATTACTGCAAATTTCCACTACTAATTACTAATTACCGCTAATTATTTATATTCGTTACTAATTATCTTTAATAATTCCTAATTACCACTGATTAATAATAATTAGTAGTAATAATTTAAATTTATTATTACAAATAAATACTAATGACAAAACAATCTAAATCTAATTTAATTACAACTAATTAACAATAATTAAAATTATTATAAAAAATAAATAAATATTAAATAAAATAAAACATAAATACCTTTAAACTTAATCTTTAATAGGTGGAGATGACTTCAAAAACTTCACCGTAAAAAAAATTTACTCAGAGAAATTTTCACTCTAAAATTAGTGTTTAGAGAGAGAGAGAGAAAGTAGGAATTGAGAGGAAGAATGTAACAAACAGATGGTGGTATATATAGGTTATATTACTTCCGACGATACTATTTACGACGGGACTCCCGTTGCAAATGCTACTATTTGCGACGGGACCTGTCGCAAATACCTTCGACCGCATTAATTACTGTCGGTGGCTAAAAGAGTATTTGTGATGGGACCCATCGAAAATAGTGGCATGCCGACACACTATTTGTGATGGGGCAACATCCTATCAGAAATAGTATTTACCGCCACCGAGTATTTGCGACGGGTCCCGTCACAAATACAGACCCGCAGATGAACTATTTACGATGGGGAAAGTCCCCATCGAAATCATATTTACCGCCTCCGGGTATTTGCAACGGGGGGTGGCTCCCCCTCGCAAATACCCTTCCTACGGTTTGGCGCGTAAACCATGCCATACCGTGCCTAACTTTTTGCGACAGGACCCCAAGTCCTGTCACAAATAACTAATTATTTGTGACGGTTCGATGCCCATGTTACAAATAACCCCTTCGACTGACTATTTGCGACGAGATTTATTCCCGTTGCAAATAACCCGTCGCAAAAAGACCATTTTTCCTTTAGTGTTAGGAATAACAACCTCGCCAAAGAAAGTATAAATAAAATTTAGACACCTTATAAATGATATACTGTATTTTAGAAATTAATAATTAAGTGTTGAGTAATAAATATTTAATTACAATTTTAAATTAATAAATTACTTAAAATTAAATACATTTTCATAAAATATATTATTCAATTAATATTTTGTTATCCTATGATTTTAGAATAATTTAATGAGGCCTCACTTAATTTTTGAAAGTATTATAAAATCAATTTTAAATTCAAAATATGTATTTTTCAAGTAAATAATAATTTTATTTAAAAATTATATTTATCTTATTTAGAAAATTATTTTGATAAAATGGAGTTCATTTTTTAATTCTACATGTTGAAAAATGGTTAGGGTGAATTTTTGGGATTTTTTCTGAAAACATAAATTTTTGGTGAATAGTAAAATACAGTAATTTACAGTATAAATACATTATAAGATAAATAGAACATTCCTTGCATCATGGCTAATGTAAGCACACTTGGTTCAAAATCACGTGCATTTATTACTTTTTTGGTCAGAAGAATCAACGCTATTGGTTGTCTTAGGGAAAATAATAAAATAATGATTAAAATAATGGGGAAAGCCTCCTCTCCTCCAATATGAAAACCACCCCTCACTCCCTCTTCTCTTCACTCCTCTCAAGCCTTATACCTTATCTAAATTCTGGAAAAATATTCTCCTAAGTTCCTCCCCATTTGTATCAGCCTTTGGTCTCTTGAAAAGACCAAATCCCAAACCCTAAAGAGGCTCTCAAGGAAGATAAATTCAAGAGGTAAATTCCTCTTTTCATTTCTTTTATTTTCTTTCAAATTCCTTTCTTTTGTTTATTTACTCACCTCATTTCCTAAAAATGTTATGATAACTCCAGTACCTTAAATGTACTAGAATATTGTTATGATAAAGGAATAATTCATCATCATCTCTCCTTTCCCCTCCTTTCATACTAGAAATGAAAACATCATCCCAGATGTGTTAATTTATCACATTCAAGGACGACAGGTTTTGAACTTCTATTACCATCTTCAATTCTGGTCCTGAAACCATTTTTATGGTTGAATGAGATCATAATATATGTAATATATCCTATGGGATGTTCGGGAATCATTTTGTACAAATGGTATTAATTTATAAAATAAAATGAGTTCATAGTGATCGAAAAACCACCAAATTAATCCAAGCATTTATCATTAGAATTTTATCTAATGATTCATCCTCCCCCAAAGTTACCAAATGACTTATATGATAATTTAACCTTCTGAATGAGCATTAATAACATATAAAATCAATTCTAGAATTCAATTCTCATTTTACAATAATTTCCATACAAGGGAACAAATCATGAAAACTAATGAAATGAGCACTCACAAAAGATGATATTGAATTTCTTAAACCATAAAAAGTCCATAAATAAACTTGATAAAATTATAATAATTCAAATACATGTCTAGTAGTTTCTGAATTAAGTTATTAATAAGTTTAATTTCATATTCAAGGAACTTAAGTTCAAGAGCGGAACATATTCATACATAAGGTAAGAGTTTTCAACCCGAACCTCCATTTTCTTTTGGGTTACTATTTGTCTATCATAATCACAATTAAATTATTATTAATTCTTATGTACTCATCATAAATCTTGTGTCTATGTTCTATATATGTGTACTAACCAGAATCATTCCTTCTTTTATGGAGAGATACATGTTTTTAAAGGATCTTTCAAAAATTATTTCCAAAATACAAGCCCGATTCAAAAGAATTTCTCGAATTATTACCTATTTTCAAGGAAACTCTATAATCTGTTTTTAGAAAACATTATTTCTATAAAATCAATAATTTTATTATGAAAAACTACCTTAATTTAATTATGGTTTTATACAAAGATCTTTCCAAAAGAACTATTCTTTTCAAATTAAAAGAGTATTTATCTCAAAAATTACTCGATGATTTTATATGAGTATTTTCATCTATTTCAATACTCTTGTTGATTATTATGTTCTATTGGGATTAATATTTTACAATATAATATAACATATTTTATTGAATGGTTTGTGATTAGTTTGACTTTGGATGTGCTATCTTGATACCATTCACCATATTACTTCGAGTGGTTAGTGTTTATGTATAATGAGTGGGAGAAGCTATTTACATTTCATATGCTAGTTTCAATATGATTTCATATGTTATTTATGTTTATCCCTATTCATATGAGGAATGCATTGGACTTATTACCTGATGTGTGGGGCCCTCTATATCCCCTCGATTAATTAGTAGGTCTATGAGACAAACTACAGTCTTGGCACAATGCCTTGATAGTATGGTTATTTATGGTCTTGGCACGAGGCCGTGACGGTATGGTTATGATATCTGGAATTATGAATTCCATCATTATAAATATATTGATTGATAGTACATACAATTATTGAACTATTTTAATATCCATGTTTATGTTTTATGACATTATTTAGTCAATTTTTATTCCCACCATATTATGCTCAAGTATATTTGTAAGGAATGAATTTTTAGTTATTCATAATTCCTAGTGTTTATGTTTATAATTTCTTCGGTTGTGTTATTTACACCACGTATTGTAGCCCTTTGTCTCTTCAAAAAACCAAATCATCTTCCATAAATAAGCTCTCAAGGAAGATAAATTCAAGAGGTAGATTTATTTTTTCATTTATTTTATTTTCTTTCAAGTTCTTTTCCTTCTTTTTATTTCCCGACCTCCTTTACTCTAAATGTTATGATAAATCTAGTACATTACATGTAATATAATTTATTTATGATAATTTAATAATTCATCATTATCTCTCCTTTCCCCTCCTCTTATACTAGAAATAAAAACACCATCCGAGATGTGTTGATTTATCACATTCAAGGATGACATGTTTTAAGCTTCTATTACCATCTTCAATTCTAGTCATGAAACCATTTTTATGGTTTAACAAGATCATAATATATGTAATATATCCTAATTAATGTTCCAAAATCATTTTATACACATGATATTAATTTATAAAATAAAATGAGTTTGTGGTGATCGAAAAATTACCAAATTAATCTAAGTGTTTATCACTAGAATTTTATCTAATGATTCATCCTCACCCAAAGTAACAAAATGAAATATATGATCATTTAAACGTCTTAATGAACATTACTAACATATAAAATCAATTCTAAAATTCAATTCTAATTTTACATTAACTTCCATACAAGAGAACTGATCATGAAAACTAATGAAATGAGCACTCACAAAATATGAATTTGAATTTCTTAAACCATAAAAATGACCATAAATGAACTTAATAAATTTATAATAAATCCGATAAATGTATAATAGGTTCTAAATTAAGTTATTAAAAAGTGTAATTTCATATTCCATGACCTTATGTTCATGAGAGGAACATATTCATACATAAGGTAAGGGTTTTCTACCCGAACCTCCATTTTTTCAGGTTACTATTTGTCTCTCTTAATCCAAATTAAATTATTATTTATTATTATGTACCAACCATAAATTCTTTTTGAATATTATATATATGTTTACCAACCAGAATCCTTATTTATTTTATAGGGGGATACATATTTTAAAAGGATATTCCAAAAATTCTTCCCCAAATACAACTCCGACTCAAGGGAATTTCTTGAATTATTACCTATTTTCAAGGGCACTCTATAATCTATTTTTAGAAACCATTATTTCTTTAAAATAATTCATTTTATTTTGAAAAACTAAATTAATTAAATTCTGGTTTTATACAAGTATTTTTCCAAAATAAATCATCTTTTCAAAGTAAAAGAGTATTTATCTCAAGAATTACACAGTGATTTTATACGAGTATTTTTATCTATTTCATCATTATTATTGATTATTATGTTCAATTGGGATTAATATTTTATGATATCATATACCATATTTTATTGAATGGTTTATGATTATTTTTACTATGGATGTTCTATCTTGATAACATTCACCGCATTACTTCAAATGGTTAGTGCATATGTTTAATGAGTGGGGAAAGCTATTTACATTTCATATGTTAGTTAGAGTATGAATGTATATGATATTTATGTTTATCCCCATTCATATGAGGAATGAATTGGAATTATTATGTGATGGGTGGGGCCCGTTATAGCCCTCGATGCATCGGTAGATCTCATGAGAGAAACTAGAGTCTTGGCACAAGGACTTGAGAGTATGGTTATTTATGGTCTTGGCATGAGGACTTGACGATATGGTTATATTATCTGACATTATGAATTACCTCATTATTAGGCTAGTGATTGATAGTCCATGTGATTATTAGACCAGTAAAATATACATGGTTATGTTTTATGGAATTATTTAATTAGTTTTTATTCCTTCCATGTTATACTCAATTATATTTTTAAAGGCTTGCATTTTTAGTTATTCATCAAGCCTAGGGTTTATGTTTATAATTTCTTCTGCTGTATTATTTACCCTAACTGAGTGTCTGAGCTCACCCCTTTCACATGTTTTATTTTCCCGAGGTTGTGAATATTTATTTTATGAATGACTTGTAAGGATAATATAGGAGATTATATGTAATTAAAAAGAAGTTGAAATGTTGTTTTTCTTTTCAAGTTGTAATGTTGAACTTATATATGAATCTGGTTTTTCAGAACTACAAAACTATTTATTCCTTTGGGATAAAAATTTCTTATAATCACGTCAATGTAATAAAATAAGGCACCAGCTCCTGAAAACTAGGGTCAGGTACTTACAGTTGGTATTAGAGAAGGTTTAGTAGAAAACATGGAAACTAGATTTAGAAAATTCATATTATTGAACAAAACCCTAAGATAGTCTTTGAGGATAGACATACAAGAACATCCTAGAATTTTGGTAAGGAATAGATTATGTGGATATTTTTAGAAAATACATCCCTATATGGATACTACAAGTGGATGTGGTTCGGGAACAAATTTACTTAGGAGTAACACCACCAATAAGGAGTTTAAAGATTGACCTGGGGTATCCTGGTATATGACAATGGTCCTTACTGTACAACTAGCTTGACACTCCTCGGGGATATTCTTAGGATAATTCACATTTTATTTACAAACCATTATGAAGGAATTAAATGTAAATTTTTCCTCAAAAAACCATGATTATGATTATAAGATTAGATATGGATAGGATTTAAATTTATGATAAGTATTTTTCTAAGTTGAGATTATACATTCTGATTCATAACCTAATCTAGTGTATGCCATTATCTAAATATGGAACCTATTGGAAGGAATGGAAACATGATGAATGCATGTATCCCATGTTGGGATTTCCCCCGATGTAAGATAATGATGCTAGTTCTGGTGTTGTGACTGGTGCTAAGAAACTTATAACTATACTTGTACAATTGAATTAGGTTATAAACAATAACCTTACCTATATGAAGAATTTAGACCCGCAATGTGGAGGATCTATGCTAGACCGATTTATGCAACAACATCCTCCATCATTCAACAGGACTACAAACCCATTCATAGCAGAACATTGGATAATTTATTTAGAGAATATATTTCTCACTTTGGGATGTAATAAAAGAGAGAAGGTTGTCACGAAAATTTGTCATCTATTGGTAGATGCAGATCAGTGGTGGTGTTTAATTCAAAACACAAAGGAGGAGGAAGAAATATAAGAAATGTAATGTAGGTGTTTTAATAAAATCTTATTAGAAAAATACTTCCCTCATGAACATCGAGCAGATATGGAAAGGAAATTTCTGAATCTGAGGAAAAAAAGTGGATGAGAATGTTTCAAATTATGAAGCTAACTTCACAATGTTAGAAAGAAATTCCTTAGACAACATATGTAATCCAAGGAGAAAAATTGATTTATTATTTAATGGTTTAAAACCATTCCCCCAAAGGGCACTAGTCTCCCAAAGTTTATCATCATATGAAGATATATTCTCATGTTCTATCAAGATGGAAAAGTAATTCTCTAAGTCTTATGACTTTAAAAGAATGTAAGAGAATAAGAGGGATTCTGAAAACTCTAGAAAAGGAAATAAGAAAATGGGGAATACGGGAAGAGTTGACGTTCCACCCTATGATAATTGTGGGAAGAAACACCGTGGTACTTTCTTGAAGGATATGGGTGTTTGTTAAATGTGTGGAGAAAAAGGTCACCACTCCCGTGAGTGTAAGGTGAAGAAATAAGCTACCAATGTTCAATGATACAATTACAAGGAGATGGGAAATTATGCAAATTATTATACTAAGTGTCAAGGAAATATTCCCAAAATAAGTCCAAGGGATAAAGGCCACGCTTATATTGTCACAAATATTGTGGTTGAAGTTCCTAATGATGTGGTCAAAGGTACTTTAATCATTTACTAAAACATAGCCAATGCTTTATTTGATTATGGATCATCTCATTCTTTTATATCTTCCCAGTTTTCCAAGAAAATTATATATTTATAATTTTATTTAATAAAGGAGTTGTGAGTCAAAACACCCAAGGGAAGTATCATTGCAATAAAGATGTGTCATGAAGTATACATTATGGAATATTAATGTGCTTTATCTACCAATTTTATCATCATAACCATAATTAACTTTAATATAATCCTCAGTATGGATTGGAGTTCAAATTATGATGAAAAAATATATTGCAAGAACAAGGAAGTTACAATTTTTGAGAATGATGTAGAATCCATTATTTTTACGGAATAAACATCACCATCTTATTCTCATTTAGATCCACCCTTAGTATCTCTATTAAATTCAATTATTGGGGAGGAAGAGAAAGAAGTACCCATGGGTGAGGAAATAAATATTCAAATTGAAGATGTACCTATTGTGAAAGAATACATTGATGTATTTCCAAAAGATTTAATTGGAAAACCACTGGAGCAGGAAATTTAGTTTTCAATTGATTTAATTCCTTTTGCAAGGACTTATCAAAGAATCCTTATAGAATGGCCCCAATGGAATTAGTGGAACTGAACAAACAACTAGAGGAGTTGAGTAATAAGGGGTTTATTCACCCTAGTGTTTCTCCTATTTTTTTCATTAAGAAAAAATATGGATATATGAGGTTGAGCATTGACTACAGGGAGATCAATGTTATTATAATAAATAACAAGTATCATCTTCCTCGCATTGATAATTTATTTGATCAACATTACGGAGCCCAATATTTTTCGAAGATTGACCTTCAATCTGGATATCATCCGTTGTGTGTAAGGAAGGAAGATATTCCAAAGACATCATTTCGAACCAGATATAGGCATTATGAGTTTATATTAATGCCTTTTGGACTGACTAATGCACCCTTTGTTTTCATGGATCTAATTAAAAGGGGTTTTTAAGGAATATATTGATGACTTTGTTGGGGTATTTATTGATCAAATCTTGGTATACACCAAAAGCTACAAAGATCATGAAAATAACTTGTGCTTTATCCTGAATACTCTTGGAAGAAATGAATTATATGGAAAGTTTAGCAAGTGTAAATTTTGGCATCAATCAGTTTCTTTTATTGGCCATATTATTTATAAGGACGAAATATCTGTTGATCCTAAGAAGAAAAAGGCTATTTAAGAATGGCCTACACCAATGAACATAACTGAGGTATGTAGTTTTATAGGCTTAACAGGTTATTATCGATGTTTTTTTTTCAGAACTTCACTCAATTATCCCACCCGTTATCCTTGATTAGTCATAAAGGGGTTAAGTTTATATGTAAAAATAGAATGCGACAAATGTTTTAAAGAATTAAAGAGGATATTAGTGAATGCTCCGATCCTAACTCTACTATCATGGATTGATAGGTTTATGATCTATAGGGATGCATGAAAGAAAGGACTTTGCTATGTCCTTATGAATAATTATAGAGTTATTACATATGCATCAAAAAAGTTAAAAATTCATGAAAAAAACTATCCTACTCATGATATTGGGTTAGCAGTTGTAATATTTACATTGAAGATATGGAGACATTATCTCTATGGAGAAAGATGTGAGATATATATACAGATCATAATATCTTGAAATATATCTTCTCATAGAAATAACTCAATATGAGGAAAATGGGATGGCTCAAACTACTAAAAGATTATGATTGTTTCATACACTACCACCTTGGAAAGGAAAATAAAGTAGCTAATGAATTGAGTAGGAAGGATCGTGGATTTTTAAACAAAATAAGGAATGAAAGGGATCTGGTATTCATAGATCTAGTATAGATATACATGGGAATTATCAAAGAAGTTGGAAAATCATTACTTTTTCAATTGGTTTCATAACTGTCTTTATTAGAAATAATTAAAAGTTATTATCCTGGCGATGAGAATCTTCAAAAGAAAATTAATGCTTTGAATGATGGAATGTTTCAAGACTTCCTATATGAAGACGGAATTCTGATGTTCGGGAAGAGGATTTGTGTTCGAAATATACCCAAGTTAAAAAGGATGTTATTGGATGATGCCCATAGTTTGAATTTCTCTATACATCCTTGTAGAACTAATATGTATAGAGATTCGAAGGAACATTTATAGTGGGATAACATGAAGAGGGAAATTACAGATTATGTATCAAGATGTTTAGTCTTTCAACAGGTGAAGGCCGAACGACAACATCCTAGATGATTCATGAAACTCCTACCTATTCCTACATAGAAATGGGATGACATCACCATGGATTTTTTCACTGGATTACCCTAAACTCCAAGAAATAATGATACAATATGGGTAATTGTGGATTTACTTCCAAAATCAGCACATTTCCTCACTGTAAGAGAGGATTTTCCATTAGTGTGCCTTGCACGACTCTATATCAATAAAGTTGCGAGTCTTCATAGAGCACCCATTTTAATAGTGTCTAATCATGATCATCGATTTACATTGAAATTATGGAAACGTATTCCAAAATATTTGGATGTTGAGCTTCGTTTGAGTACTACTTATCACCCACCAACTAATGGGAAATCCGAAAGGATGATCCAAACTTTAGAAAACATGTTGAGATAATGCTCATTTTCAAGGTATGTTGTATCATTATTTACCTTTGGTGGAGTTTAACTACAATAATAGTTTCCATTCTAGCATTCAAATGTCAACATATAAAGAATTTTATGAAAAGATATGTCGTACACCAACGTGTTAGGATGAAGTTAGTGAAAGGAAGCTTATGGGCCTAGAACTTGTGGAGGAAACAACAATGAAGGTAAAGATAATTAAAACCCATATCAAATAAACTCAGAACATGCAAATGGGGTATTCTGATAATCAAAAGAAGGATTTGGAATTTAAAGTGGGAGATAATGTTTTCTTAAAAGTATCTCTATAGAAGGGTATTATAAGATTTGGGAATAAAGGGAAACATAACCACAAATATATTGTCCCTTTTGAAATTATAGAGAGAATTGGGGTTTTGGATTATCATTTAGAAATTCCACCTAGCCTGTCTAAAGTACACAATGTGTTCCATGACTCTTTATTGAGAAAGAACATGCTAGACCTAACAGATTTCCTCACTTATGAAGGTTTAGAATTGGAACCTGACTTACATTATGGTTAAGAGCCTATCCGGATTCTCGACACTAATGAACAAGTGTTGATACTTCAGACTACTCAGATGGTAAAGGTATATTGGAAAAATCATTAAATTGAAAAGGCAACGTGGAAGCCTAAGGAAATTATGATGAAGAACTACCCAAATCTTTTTGTGAGGTACCATTTTGGAATTTCGAGTATGAAATTTTTTTAGGGGGGATATAACACCCTATGATTTTATAAATAAATTTAATATTAAATGCATGTAACACTGAGTCTATACAAAATGCCACTTTTTTCTAACCTAGTCAGAAAACATAATAATTCCACCTATGTGATTTTAATTTTGAAAAAATTATATACACGATTGTGTTCACTATGATATTTAGAGTCTGATAGGATCAACTTACATTTTTGGTGAATAGTAATGCACCCTTTTGAATAGTAATTTATGCTTTATGAAGATTAATGTGATCCTTATGAATAGTAACATCACCCATTAAGGTATAAATAAAATTTAGACACCTAATAAATGAAATAGAGTATTTGAGAAATTAATAATTAAGTATTGAGTAATAAATATTTAATTACTATTCAAAATTAATAAATTTAAATAAAAAAAATAAATTTTCATAAAATGTATTCTTTAATAAATATTTTGTTGTCCTATGATTTTATGATAATTTTATGAGACCTCAGTTAATTTTTGAAAGTATTATAAAATCAGTTTTAAATTTAATATATGTATTTCTCAAGTAAATAACGGTTTTATTTAAAAACTAAATTTCTCTTACACAATTTTTTTTTGATAAAATGGAGTCTATTCTTGAATTATAAAAATCAAAAAAAATTTAGGGTGAATTTTTGGGATTTTTCTGAAAAACTTGAATTTTTGCTGAATAGTAAAATACGATAATTTACAGTATAAATATATTATAAGATAAATACCTCATTCCTTGCATTATGGATGGTGTAAGCACACTTTTTTAGAACTCAAATTAAATTATTACTGTTTTTGGTCATAATAATCAACACAAATGGTTATCTTTGTAAAAATAATAAAATAATGATTAAAATAATGGTAAAACCCTCCTCTCCTCCACTATAAAAACTACCCCTCACCCCCTCTTCTATTCACTTCTCTCAAGCCTTTTTACTTTTATAAATTCTACTAAGATCTCCTCCAAAGTTCCTTCCCACTTCCAATAGAACTTGGTCTCTCCAAAAAACCAAATCCTCTCCTCTAAAGAGGCTCTCAAGGAAGTTAAATTCAAGGGATAGATTTCTCTTTTCATTTATTTTATTTTCCTTCAAATTCCTTTCTTTATTTTTATTTCCCCACCCCCTTTACTCTAAATGTTATGATAAATATTGTACCTTACATTTAATAAAATTTTGTTATGATAATTCAATAATTCATCATCATCTCTCCTTTCCCCTCCTCTTTTACATGAAATAAAAACACCATCCAAGACGTGTTAATTTATCACATTCAAGGACGAAAGGTTTTAAAATTCTATTAAAATCTTTAATTATGGTCATGAAACAATTTTTATAGTTTAACCAGATCATAATATATGTAATATATCCTAATTAATGTTCTGGAATCATTTTTACACATGATATTTATTTATAAAACAAAATGAATTTGTGGTGATTGAAAAACTACCAAATTAATCCATGTGTTTATCATTAGAATTTTATCTAATGATTCATCCTAACCCAAAGTAACCAAATTAAATATATGATATTTTTAACTTATTAATGAAAATTAATAACATATAACATCAATTCTGTAATTCAATTCTCATTTTACATTAACTTCCATACAAGAGAACTGATCCTGAAAACTAATGAAATGAGCACTCACAAAAGATGGTATTGAATTTCTAAACCCATAAAAACGACCATAAATTAACTTAATAAATTTATAATAAATAATATACATGTATAATAGGTTTTTAATTAAGTTATTAATAAGTGTAATTTCATATTCTAGGACCTTAAGTTCATGAGAGGAACATATTCATACATAAGGTAAGGGTTTTCTACCCGAACATCCATTTTTTTAGGTTACTATTTATATCTCTTAATCCCAGTTAAATTATTATTTATTATTATGTACCCATCATAAATTCTGTGTGAATATTATATATTTGTGCACCAACCAGAATCCTTCTTTATTTTATAAAGAGATACATTTTTTAAAAGGATCTTCCAAAAATTCTTCCCGAAATACAAGCCCGATTCAAGGGAATTTATCAAATTATTACCTATTTTAAATGGAAATCTATAATATATTTTTATCAACCATTATTTATCTAAAATTACTCATTTTATTTTAAAAAACTAACTTATTTTACTTCTGGTTTTATAAAAGTATTTTTTCAAAAGAACTCATCTTTTCAAAGTAAAAGAGTATTTATCTCAAGAATTACACGATGATTTTATATGAGTATTTTATCTATTTCAACACTCTTATTGATTATTATGTTCAATTGGGATTAGTATTTTATGATATCATCTACCATATTTTATTGAATGGTTTATGATTATTTTTACTATGGATGTTCTATCTTGATACCATTCACCATATTACATCAAATGGTTTGTGTATATGTTTAATGAGTGGGGAAAGCTATTTACATTTCATATGTTAGTTTGAATATGAACGTATATGATGTTTATATCTATCCCTATTAATATGAGGAATGAATTGTACTTATTATGTTAATAGTGGGGCCTACTATAGCCCCTATATTCATCAGTAGGTCTCATGATAGAAACTAGAGTCCTGGCACAAGGCCTTGATAGTATGGTTATTTATGGTCTTAGCATGAGGCCTTGAGGATATGGTTATATTGTTCGACATTATGAATTCTCTCATTATAAAGCTATTGATTGATAGTCCATGTGATTATTTTACTAGTAAAATATCCTTGGTTATGTTTTATGTAATTATGTAATTAGTTTTTATTCTTTCTATATTATACTCAAGTATATTTTTAAAGGCTTTCATTTTTAGTTATTCATCAAGCCTAGTGTTTATGTTTATAATTTCATCCGTTGTATTATTTACCCTAAATGAGCATCTAAGCTCAACCCTTTCACATGTTTTATTTTCCTCAGGTTGTAAAGATTTATATTATGAATGACTTGCAAGGATAATATATGAGATTATATGAAATTCAAAAGAAGTTGACATGTTGTTTTTTTCTTTCAAGTTTTAATGTTGAACTTATATATGTATCCAATTTTTCAAAACTACTAAACTATTAATTCCTTTAGGATATGAATTTTTTGTAATCATGACAATGTAATCAAATAAGGCACTAGGTTTTGGAAACTAAGGTCAGGTCCTTACATGGGAGATATGATGTATCAACCCCAAAAAACTCCAAGACACATATATAAAAGAAATCCAAAACCATCCCACATGCATGTTTAAAAAAACTACTACAATACAAAGAAAAGATAAAAAGTAAATAACCAAAATTAAAGCTAAATAGAGACACAAAAATTGCCCCAAATTTTTAGCTAGTAACACCCAGCACGATCCTCATAGTCCTCCTAGAAACTTGAATGACGTTTTATAATGTAGGGTGAGAATACATGTATACTCAGTAGGAAAAAAAATTCTCTCGTTCACAAGTTGGGAAAGAATACTAACGCTCCTGTGGGAAAAAAAATGAACCAAAAACACATAATAAGGTATCCTATCTATCCCAACCCCACCAAGGAACTATCACCAAGGAATTAAAGTTAAGTAAAGTAATGTAGTAGGCACATCGATAATAGGGTACCACACACCACTTTACCACTGATTAGCCACTCTCACACCCCAACGAAAAACATCTTGGCACTCCCACCTTTTCTAAAATAAAAGCATCACAACCTACCCACGCGCACCAGGACCTCCCAACCGCATCTCGCCTGCAAACACCTGGTCTACTTACCACAACACATCCTGCTCGCAAACACCTAGGCATTACAACTATGTCCCTCCCGTAGACACTTGGGTCATATACCACATCACATCCAGAAGACACCTTGGAACACAACACCTCTCATCCTGAAGACACTTGGGAAACACAAGTCACCTGCACACACCTGGACCTCATGAATCAATACATGCCCGAAGAATCATAGTCTATCACTGCCTCGAAGTGGGAGAATGGAAGAGAAGGTGGTCAGCCATCCATCCTCCCACCGAGGGAAATACAACATTCCCCATGAAAATGGGGGTGTTCGTCACATGGTTCTCAACTAGGGTGGGGGTGTGTATAGAAATAAAAAATGAAGTGCATGTATATATATATAATACCAAACACTAAATCCCAACCTATGGTTTTCAACCAACAACCAACTCACAACACCACCATTTCTACTATGTCTAATTGCACAACCATTCAATGAGTCACAACACAAAACATACCCCCATCCAATTTATTTAACCAATTCTCATTATATATTAAAAAATTAAGTTTTTCATTCCATCACTATCCAAGAAACTACCAAGCACAAAAAATAACAATCCACACAACAAAAGTCACACAGAGGATGAAGAACCATGGTAAAATCAACCCACTTAATATTTTTGTTCTATTTAACATCCATTCATGTCACAACCAAACCAATTCCGAGATACAGAGTGAATATTTGGGCATGATACTCATGGAGAAACTCTCCAAGAGCTACCCATACTAAAATTTTCCATCATCATTCATCAAATCCATTCCACCCAAACTATCACCTAAACCACAACAAACCCCTAACTCACAACCATACCCAACAACACATATCATCACAACCATCTCGACTACCCCGCTGGATAACAACACCACACCCAGATTACTATATCCACATAACCAACCCCCTATGTATAGACCAAAAACCTACACACGGCACATAACCATGCTTATAATAGCATCACCACACAAACCACACAGAACACAAACATATTTAGATTTAAAAGTTTATCCGTTATTTAATTCCACTTGTTATTTCAGGGGTTATCAAAAAAATTGGGTTATCCTAGGGCATCCATTTATTATCCATGTATACAGGGTTAATAGTTTTCATGTTGAAACATTCATCCAAGAACAAACCTCCCTCATTACATATATCATCATGTGTGAAAATAATAGACCCAAAACAACCATGATTTTTAGTGGGTGATTATCCTTTACAAAATAAAAAATCAACAAAAACATAACACATAAGCATGCATCACTTTTTTCCATCCCGAAATGTTGATCTTAATCTGATTCAATCATCTTTATTTATTTGGTATTCTTCTATCATCACAAGGGAGAAATTCCTACACCCACCCCACATGATACAAAAATAAAAGAGAGATGAAGGAAATCCCATCCTCGGAGAACATATGATCAACACTTCCTTATTATGCCAAAATAGTAGGTGTGTAAATAGCAAGAAGGACCTCCAGGGAAAATGTGATCCAACATTTACAGTACAACACATGACTACTCAAGGAAGAAGGGTTCAAGGTGCACCAAGAGAAAACAGGAGCACACAAGGAATAGAGGATCTCATCTTTAGAAAGTCCAGATCCTAAATCAAAGAAAGGAACAATTTTTTATGGAATTAAGTATGAACTTGACCAATAACACGTGGTTTGGAAGGTCAAAGTACAATTCAACTTTTTAAATGATAGATACAATTTGAAATAGTTCCAAAAACCACTAAATATTGTATTTAACTCATTTAGTGTCAAATAAAATTTCAAAGTTGTAAAACTGAAAAATACTAAATGAAAAATGGAATTTTGAAAAATTGTTGGAAAAGAGTCACCGATGTGAGCTACCGATGACAAGTTACGGGTGGGATGAGTCACTGTTGGGTGACTCTCCATTGGATGAGCTACCTGTGGATGAGTCACCATTGGGTGACTCAGCATTTGGTGATTCACCTTTGGATGAGTTTCCATCATACGAGTCACCGTTAGACAAATCACTGTTGGAAAAGTTACCATCAAACGACTCACCACTGGCGACCTACCGTCATGACCTACCATCGTGACCTACAATCAGCGACTCACCATTGCGATTGTGAGTCACTATGGTGAATCACCATTACTGAATCACCGGTGGATGAATCACCATCGCGAGTCACCATTGTGATGCACAGTTGCGAGCTATCAGTGGACGACTCACCGTCAGACAAGCTACCTTTGTAAAACTGGTTTTTTTTAAGACTCTTGAAATGAGTCACCGTGACCTCCCAAAACACTTCCAAACACTGGATTTTCAAAAAGTAATGGACCTAAGATGTCTGAGCCATTACAAGTATATAAATATAAATATAAATGTGTGTGAATATATATATATACAGAAATGTGTGTGTACTATATATATATATGATATGTGTATGTGTTTATATATATTTATAGATATAATTATAATTATATATCTATGTTATAAAATATATAAATATTTAGTATATATAAATAAGGATATAAATATATTATATATATATATAATTATGCTTTATATTTAAATAAAGATATAAAAAATTAGATAGTGAAAACATAGCATGTGTGTGTGTGTTTATATAGTTTATAAATATAAATATAAATGTCTGTGGTGTATATATATAAATATAAACATGTGTTTGTGTGCGGAATATAAATATGCGTGCGTTCGTGCATGTGTGTGTGTGTCAATATAAATATGTGTGTGTGTGCCAATATTGTGTAAATAAATTATATAAATGTATTTATATAAATATATAATTAAATACACAATATAAATTTATATAAACATACATAGGATAAAGGTATTTTTGGAAATGTATTATATAAATGTATTTACAATAAATATGCATTTTTTAAATACATTATAAAATATTTATTTGTAAATATGCAATAATATTTTAATATATAAACATATTTTATAAATATATTTAAAAATAATTATATAAATATATATGATTATGTGGATAGATATATAAATAAAAAATGTATGTGAATATATATAAATAAATAATTATATAGTAAAATTTTGAAGAAAACAAGATGGAACATTGGTAAGGGTATTTGTTTTGTACAAGGAGTTTAGTGGTTTGATTCGTTACATACATGTGTGGTTGAAGAGGGTGGTGAGGGCATTGTTATGTGAAATTATAAAGGCTCAGAATTTGCACTGATAAATGGGACACAATGGGTTGAGGGAGTGATTAGTGATGATAATAAATGTGTTGATTCTAGCCACATAATAATTTAAAAATATTTTTCGAGTTTTATCACCATTGGGGGTAAAAAAACCAGTGATAAATAAATCATTTATTAAAAACGCCACAAATGAGAGAAAAACACAATTACTAGGGTAATTTTTTATAATGGGGTTTTAATTTTTTTGATAAAGGGGATAAGGTTTCTTGTATTTTTAAAAAAGGTTCTCGAGATGCATGAACTAAGTTCACACATTTTTCTTCAGTAGGATGTGTGAATGGGGTTCACACATCCTGTGTGAATTGTATGAAGGAAGCATGGACCCCATTCATTATTCCTTCATAATTTTTAATTAAAAAAATCATCAATAATTATATATACTAATTAAATATAATTAAATATTAATTAAAAAATCAGAAACATGTGTATAATATCGATAAATATAAATACATATTAATTAAAAAAATTATCCATATGTATAAGATATCAATAAATATAAATAAATAAATGAATAATACATATTAATTAAATAATAAAAAATATTAATAACAGTTTTCATGTCCATTTTGATCAATTGGTCTAATTCTTGGTGCACTGATCGATCACAAGTAGTGTTTTTTATTTGTCACAGCAGAGCCATACATCCAAATTTATCTCCAAATAAATATGTTAATATATCGATTTTACGTTACTAAACATTCAATCCACTTCCTCTTCCATATATTAACAGGAAGTAAAAAGTTCAATGGAAAAGGGTATCAGTTCATAGTTAAGAAATGTTTCATCCATTATTTCACTCTAAATCTATGTGAGTCATACTCAGTCTAGAAAAAAAATAGGATTGGATTTGGGAAACAATGTTCTCCTCCACCAACTGATCATGATACCAGCTAAAATGAGAATTCATGTACTTATCATCAAGGGTAATCCAATTTTATTTCAGGATGAAGATATTAAATGATATATGAATCTTTTATTAGAATAATAAACCTACAACTCATGCACTCACTTTAACAAATAGATCAAAACATTCAATTGAAATAAGAAGGATAAGAGGCATTTGAGCGCATCCATACTTCAAGTTTTCTTATGTCATTTATTAATTCAATTACAACACATTTCTATTGAGTTTATTTTTTTTGAACAAAGTAAGAGAGATTTAGAAAAATATACCTCTTTCAATAACATGATATTCTTGAACATTCTACAGTAATTAGATTTGATTCTAATTGACATACTAATTCTGGAAGTAATTTCATATTTCTTCACTTACCTCCGTCTCAAGGGAAACACTCATAAACATATTTATAATGGCGGATCTCTTCAATAATGGATTTCAAGATGTTCTGATATATATAATAAACTAGAATTAATCTTTAACTAATAATTTTCTAGATTTGAAAACATATATAACTTCACCAAGAATGGTCTTATTTTCAATACTTATTCTTTAAAAAACCAAAAATATGATCAAACAATGATGATATCTTTTTTATACTTATTTTTCATGGATATTCGAACACATTTCTAAAATTCATTAATGATGACCCTATTTTGTTATTTGTATTTGAAATCCAATTAAGGAATCATTCAATGATTATAACTTATATATATTTGTGATCAAGAATTAATAACACTCATTGATTCTCATGTTCTTCCCCTAATAACACGGTTCACCATAAATTACCTATATCATAAGAAAAGATAAAATAAATAATGATTAAGGAAATATGGTGGATCTTCCTTACTTTTTAATGTGAATAGTAAGGTTGAGTTTTTTCTCAATGAATTTGGTCCAATTCCTCTAGTATTCATGATCACATATATGAACATTTGTTCTCATTTATATTGGTGTAGAAGGGATCTCTTCACATTAAAGTTTGATTTTTGTGGAGATTTTGTTTCCCTATTAACCTTCATGGATGATACAATCTTAACACTCTTATGTATCATTTCTTATTTTGGAAGAATATCAATTTAATCTTTATCATAATTTCCATAATTTGATCACCCGATGAAGGAATTTTAACCTTAAAATCATCCACTGAAGATTGTGAATTAGTGTAAACTATTTTCTTTTATAAAGTGTGAATATGTATCTTCTCAAAATTGGACAAATGAATTTCTAATTTCATACATCTCATATTATGGGTTTTCCGATCCTCAATCATAATCATGCACTCTTCAGAAATATCCATTATTCATTCATTTTCTTCTTTATGAAACATTTTTTTAACAAAGATTCACGTTCCATGATCTTCTAGTATTTTACATCCAATTTCAAATCATTGATATAAATAATATTTTTTAAGATTTCTTCCAGTTCACAGATATTTTCATCCAATGTTTTTTTGAATTAAAAGTAATTAATATTATTAATATTTATTAACAAATTTAAGAATATTATTTATTATACATATATAGATAATAATACTGAGTATTATTATCAATATCAAAATCCTAATTATTGATTTTGGTAGTTAATATTCTTATAGTAAGGAACATATTAAAAAAATAATAGAACTATATAAACCAGAACAGTAAGTCACGTATCATAAATCTAATATCAACTTAATCTACCCCTCTAGCGTGGATGCTCCTCTATCCCACAACTAGGCGTATACTGGATGTGTCTATGAAATGTCTATCTATGTCACCGCTCTGACATATGTTGGTCCTGTATATCATCATCGATAGCCACCTCCACATCCTCTTATGTGATAGGTAGTGGATGTATAGACTTCACGCCTGACCCCTATCTTGCCTCTAAGGATAGTGGATACTGGATGGAACTATTTCCAATATGCGAAGAAGATGGTTGTTGTGATGCAGATGTATGTATAAAAAGGATTATTAATGCATCCAACTCAGTCCCGTCAACATCTATATCTGCATCTGGCTAAGAATGAGTAGCTGGAGGAGCATCCGACTGATCATGATGAACACCCTCTTACTGTAGAACAACAACATCTGGCTGATCATAATGAATTCCATCCTGTTGTGGAACAACAATATTGTAAAGACCCAAAAACCCCATATAATTTTTTAAAAAATTATTTGGGGTTATTACGAGTCTGTAAAAATTGATGGCACATGTTTCTGAGGCCCAAAGAGCCCAAAACGAAATATCGAACTTTTTTAAGGTACATTCATCAAACATTCGAGCGATGATTTCTATCTTTTGAACCAGTGCTTGGATTAAACATTATAGGGAACCGTTGAATCTGCAACACTGGGATTCACTTAAGGGAAGATTAGCTTTGATAGTCAAGGGTCAGACAAAAAAGTTAATTTCTTGAAATTTACAAAAAAATAATAAAATAATTGAATATTATTTTATTTTTCTTTTTTTGAAACCATTTAAAAAACGATGGTGGGACCATGCTATAAAGTCAATCCATTTAATGGAATTAATCTTATTTTGTGTAACCGCACTATTGGGGGAAATTAAAATAATGTGTAACCGCACCGTTGAGAGAATTAAAGAGGTTCATTAATTATACTCAGTAATGAACCTCATTAATTATGCAGTGCGTTGATCCTCTCCTCGCCTCTATTTAATCTGAGCTCGGGCTTGGGTTTTTGGAGAGCTACGAGAGGAAGCTCTGATGAAGCGCCGACGAATTTCTGCTCCGATGAAGAACGTGATCGAGCAATGGACATTAGGGGAATCGACGGGCGATGACAAGCACCGACAAACACCTTCAGACATGTACACTCCCTCCTCTTATGCAGCACCTTCCAACGAATTCAATGTAGGGGGTTTTATGATTGATTTCTACCCTTTACCCTATTCTTGATTATTATGAAGAACACATATCAACCATCCGACGGGTTGATCCATGTATCATTATTAAAATTAGGGAGGATATTTTGGGGGTTTTTAAGGGGGTTATTACATTTAAGTAATCCCCCATGTTATAATGCTAATGTGGAGGGAGCAGGCCAAATGAACAAGGCTCGAACCCTCCACCATTTTTAGTTTTGGTTGCATATTTCATGGATGCCCAGAATCTATGGAGGCACGCGGTGGTACCGGTCGCATGCAAAATAGAGAAGAGGTGGTCCGCAGGCCTAGTCGGCAGCTACATGAGAAGGTGGTCCCTAGCGGCGTGCCTGGGGGGTGGAAGCTGCGGCCACGACGGGTCACGGTGCTGGAGGAGGCGCGCCTGGGCGATGGAATTTGTAGCCACGATGGGTCACGACGCATGAGAAGGTGCACCCCGGCGGCGCGCCTGGGTGGCAAAGAATCCGCGACCGCGACGAGCCACACCACACTGGAGTTTCGTGGTTCCTGGGTGGTTCCATGTGGTGGAGTCAACCAGCTGATTGGGTTGACGAAGAACGCACAGCCGGGTCCACCAGCCTTGTGAGAAGGTGCTGGACGCAGCTATGCCGCGTTCGAGGAGAATGGAGCCCGCCTGCAACCGCAGACTTGGGTTATCCTGGTGGGCCAGAATGAATAGGTTGGCCCAGCATGCTGGACCAAGGCTGGGCTAGGACCAGCGGGCCAGTTCAACCTTGTAGGGTCAGACCTGGGTTGGGTCGACCCAAACTAGGTCGGTTTGGGTCGGTCCGCCCGAGTCGGTCTGGACTCGAAACCCTTTTGGCCCAGTTACATTTAATTGGGGTTAATTCCTTAACCGGAAATCATTTTTACGAACCATCAGTGGCGCCATAACCCTTAGGATGAGGCAGTCCTTTTGAGATACTTCATGGTATTTTTGGAGAAAGTTGGATTTTGGCTGGGTTGGATCATACTCGAATCCAGCTGGGCCCTCGGCACTAAAATGCCTATAACTTACAGACCGAGCGTTTGATTGATGCACCGTCTGTTGCGTTGGAACTCTTATGATAAGACGGATCATCAGGTTACTTATTTTTGAGACTTTGTTCTAGTTGAGATATGACCGATGGCATGAGAAGTGGTTCTCCCAAGTGCGCTACGTACGGAACTCTGCGACTGGCTGAGACCTAAAGATTGTTGATTTTCAACTCTATGACTCGACGACCCAGTGGGAAGCACCTATGTTTTACTTGGTAGGCCCATGATGGGGAGCACATTTGTGTGACTTGTTTGACCCAAGGTACTCGACAGGAGGAGTACCTCAGCAGGCCATGGTGGGGAGCGACTCTGTATGACCCGTCAGACCCACGATACGCAATGGGGAGGAGTACCTAAGAAGTTTAAGGTTAGTGGTAAATGGATTTGTGTGACCCAGAAATCCCACTATACTTGATAAAGGAGGAGTTATCTAGTAGTTGTTGTGTTCGACAATGTGACTGGTGATGCAACTACTACTACCCTAGAATATACCTGGTGTGAGATATCTTTGCTTTGTGTTTGTGATTGAAATTATGCTATATGGTTTTTCCTTTGTGGAATCCTATGAGACCTTTAGGGGTGTTTGGGTCCCTATTGGGTATTGTTATACTCACCCCTGCATGGGGTTTGACCGCACCTTATTGTGTCTTGTGCATATGATGGGCAGCTTTGACTGAGACTCGGGGAGCTTGAACTTGACGGTGGATAGTGGTGACTATTAACGTAGAGATCCATAGTGACGAGCTATACCTACCCTTCAGGTAGGATCCTTAGCAGACGGCCTAAATATTTTTTCCCCTTTTCTCTGTTTTTCCATTTCAGTTGGGATTTTATTTTGGCCTCTTTAATTTTAAGTGTACTTGTACTCAGTTTTTAGTGGTATGCTATTTCCCTTTTGTGAGTTGGGACATGGTTGGGCATGTATGTGTGTAAACGTATCCAAGAAAATGCCTCCCAATTGTAGGTTGACACCTTCGACTCTAGTTGCCAGCCCCTAGCCTTCAAGAAGTGGGTGTGGGGTAGTCACGACACGAGCCCCGAGGACGGTTCATGACAAACATCCAAAACATGGTCGTCACCCCTTGATACATATATATCAGGCTCAACAGGCTCAGTATCCTCATCAGAATTTGGCGGATCAAAGAAAATTCCATGATAAATATCATTCATCAAATGAAGTAACTCTAATAAAGTGTTCTGAAAATATGTCTCCTCAAATGCACCTATATCTACTGGATTAAGCATGTGAAGTTGATGACTGATACAAATATCCTGCAAAAAAATTTTTTGCTGTTAAGTAATGTTAATAAATAATTTTTTGAATAGTGTAAGGAAGAATATATACCAACTCAAGAAAGCCACATCCATGTCATGTCAGAAATCTGACTGGGGACCTATAGTACCTGGACACATAATCTAGATGATCTGAAAAATTAAAAAGTATTGTCCTCACCCCTCATAATAGGGAATCCTATTGTCTATCCCATAGATCAATATATGTGGGATGGTATCTTTGCCAATCAAAGTGACTCTTCCATAACATCTTTTTGGAATTAAAGGAAGCTAACTGCATGGGCGGGTCAGGAAGAAGCTGAAAGAATCAGAACCATCTCAAAACTCTATCAGTCTGATGCCACTCAACTATTTGAAAATGAATCAGTGGAACTATACAAGAGCTGGTAGATAACATCGTCGTACAATACCGTGGAAGCCTCTGGATGATATCATCTTTATATGTCATCCATGTAATCTAAAAGAAAAAATTAATAATTAATTAATAAATTAAGTGATGTACAGTAAACTATAAATATTAAATGATATAATTAATAATCACTTACATCATCTGGTTGGAGGATGTCCAGCATAAGTTTATAGTCATGGATGTCATGTATAGCGGTATCTGAATGCTGATGTGCCTAAATCTACCTGTAGATAACATTATTATAGTTACATTTTATAATATAAGGATATAAAATTATGTTAGGCATTATAAGTAATGACATACCATCATCCACACAGATCCTCTGCTACAATCTATGCAGGTAATGGTGCACGAGCATGTTGAGATAAATGAGGGATGTGCTTCTATACCCACATCTGTAGAAGAACAACACATCCTATGATCTTCATCTTATCGATGTGATATGTGTTGCATAACACCCTATATGTATATGATAGACAAGAAGACCCCCAACTATACCATTCTGCAAGGTCCAAATCCTCTAAAAGAGGTAAATACATCAAATGTAAAAAAAGTAGTGGAGTGATAAACAAAAAGGGTGACACCAATTAGCCTCAAAATATATGCACTTGAGAACCACAACACGACAATCTTATCAGCATTGTCTTCTAGATGTACAAAGTGATAGTCTAACCTGGGAATGTGTAATCTACCACCAACGACAGACCTTCCATCATTGTGAACCACTATGCCCAGTAATATATGAACAATCTCGAACTAATATTCTCCAACTCGAACTTTCAGAGTCGCACTGTCTATGGGGAGACCCAACATAATGGACACATCCAGCAGGGTAATAGTAATCTCCCCTCTCTAAAATGGAATGTATGTTACTCTAGCCCCTATCTCACTACAAGAATAATAATGAGTTGATGATCGAAAAAGGTGAAGTCGCACATCGCTATGCCATAGAATCCAGCATGACGAAGATGGGGCATGATAACGAGAGGTGGTGTGGCATGATGAAAATGATGAGAGCTATATACACTCAAAGGAGGCACATGAAGTTCCTCTAAAACTAGTTATTCTACATGTGTAGCCTAGGATGTGTGAAATGAAAAACCTTCCATTTGAAAAAATGATATCATTAATACTTTTTTTATAGTGAATTCAATAAAAATGTTAAACATTTATTAAAAAAACTACAACATGAAAAATAAGGTAGAAAATATATGTGGGTGGGGTTTTTGGTTTAGGATATGAATTTCTAGTTTTATTGATCTACAGTTAAGTAAAATTTATTCTAATTATTTTATATAACACAACAATGATGAAAAACCCATATTGAACATGTGGAAGCATGATATATTCATTTTCATTGTATGTTTATTTTTTTAATAGTTATAGTATTAGAAAACTATTTATGATAAAATCCAAAAATGAGACAAAACAAAATTGAAACATGTCTGAAATGAAGAAATTAAGAAATAAAAGGATTCATTACTAAAATATCCACATACAAAACAAAATATACACATTCATGATAAAATACAGACTCAATCATGGATGATGATATGTGGAGATCTGTCCTACCACTTGGGGACATCTCTTATGAGTATGTCCTTCTTCATGACAAATACTACATTGTAGACCCCTCCTCATTACTGAGGGAAATCCATCTCATTTCAGATTTGAGTTGACTTTGGTCTTCCTCAGGGTTGTAACCTGGAAGTATGAAGTCAATAATTTAAAAAATTATAGAAATTAAAAATACATAAATGAAAAAAAAACTTACTAAACCTTGAAATATCAGGGATGATGGTTGACTGATCAGTAGGCAATGGGATTGAATGAAATTCACCAACAGGCATCCAAGTTTCACTATAACAGTTAACCAAAGTGATCATGTGATAAATCAGGTTAACATAGTACTCCCATGATATATTTACTGAAGCACAATATGTAATAACATATTTACTTGGATATTTCAATGCCTAAAAGTTTCCACAATCATAGTACCTCCTATCCAAAATCACCACAACCACTCAACCACTGGCACATATATCCTTGTCATAGCACTCTCTAATATGAAATCTCCTCTTTTCTCTATCAAAGGATACAACAATCCATCTAGAAACCTCATTCTGTATCTAATCAACATCAGTTTGAAAATGATGAGTAAAACGCTTACCATTTTCAATCCACTAATTGGCCTTTTGGGACCGGTCAAAAATGTAGTGAACACATCTATAAAATGTCTCTTTCACTAACCCTATGATTGGGAGTTTTCACACACCCTTGAGGACCCCATTTATGCATTCCACTATATTATTGGTCATATGACCATATCTCCTGCCACCATAAAATTTTAATTAGCATTTTTCCTTTGAAATATGTATCATATATTCATACACATATTCATTATCACTTTAAATCTATTCAAGAATTTGACCAATTTTTTTGTTGGGGATCATATCCTGAAACCATAAGACAATAATGTATTAAAATGGATATTAAATTTTCATTAGAAAAAAAAAGTTTAGAATAACATACTCGACTTGAGGATCGCCTTCTTTATTGCCTCATCTCTAAAATTCTTATACACATTACTTGAAACATGTCTAATTAAATATCGATGATAAGAATTCGGATTAGTCCATGAAATTTCATTAATATTTATGGCCTCTATAATCACTCGATGGTGATCATATATCAGACACATGCCCTGGTTTTGTGTGAGATGAATGCGTACACATGCCAAAAACCAGCTCCAACTTTCAAAATTATCCTTTTTAACATTAGTGAATGAAAGTGGTAAAGGAGCATGATTACCATATTGTGAGGTATAAATGAGTATAACACATGTATAATTTCCATAAATGAATGTTACATCGACCTAAATTAATTGATTACAATAGGGGAATGCAACGATGCATGGCCTGAATGACCAAAAACTCATATTTAAATTCACCTCTGATTGATCAACTCGATGATTGGAGGACACATACTCAACATTGTCCAACTAATAAACAATATGATTGTTGAGAGATAAAAATTACATAAGTTGTGGAAACATTACAAAAGATTCATCCCAATCAACTTACACTTTTACAATTGATTTCTATTTTTCATTCCAAGATTTTTTGTAGGATATTTTATAGTTATAAACCTATTGAATTATTTCCTGAAAAAGGGAAATGGGAACATCCCAACATTTTCATATCATCTCAATGATAACAGTTGATACAAACATGGCATCAAGTGAAGAGTGATCCTATGAAAAGCTTGGATTCACATAAGTGTATGGGACTTCCAATTTGGTAATCTTAAAACATGAAACAAATTTATCATATACTTCTCTTAATCTAAATTTACATTCCTCCCTATATTTTTTCACAACAAATTAGATACTTTTTATTCTTTGACTCATCAACCACAAATGTAAAATATCACTTTATGTGGTATTGATTTATCTCATTTTTCATGTCATGTTTACTTTTAAACTCCAACTTGATATAGATGACATTATCATTTGATGCAGATCTATTATATATAATTCCATGGAATTCAGAAGCTAGTGTAATGGAGTCCCAATAAAAATGTTATTCACACAACATTACTTCAACTAAAGAACTCAATATTGAAGGATGATTACCACTAACTGTTTGATGTCGTGGATGACTATCTCCCATAGGAACATCAGAAGATTTATTCCCCACATCACCATACCGTGGAACCCTGTCTCTCAATGGAACCTCAATAGGTTCATTCCCTACATCACCCCCACCCACATCATCTCCTGATGCCTCAAAAGATTATTCTTCCACAGATAAACATTCATTCACTATATCAGCAGTACACAAAGGGATGTCATCTACATTTATTTCCAAATTCTGATCACCTTCTTCATAATTTGGTTCTATCATAGGATTCATACTAGAAGGAGGAAATGAATAAGACTATTTTAAAGGACTGTCTTCTATAGAGTTCACAAAACACGGTTATGTAATAATCAGTTTCACCACATCAATATCATAAACAACCACATAAAAATCCATTAGACCATTATCACACAGTTTCATGAATAACATAGATACATTCATCCAATCCTCATCATCGACCAGAGGGTACTCAGTGTGCCATAAACTTTCAGGATGTTAAAGATGTCAGTATGTTATTGAAGCAATGGATTGATCAACACTCAATTTTAACTGACTATGAATCTTATTACAAACTTCATCCAATGTCAGACAACCATGATGTTTTGAGACTCTTTTAGGTGGAAAACTATAGCTAAAACCCTAATAGGTATATATTACCTCATCATTTAAATATATTTGAACATATATGATTACCTAGAAAATAATAATTAATAAGATATTATATACTAAATAAAAATTTTAAATTATTTAAATTGATTATTATTATATAATTGACTTCATTTTGAGACTTTTTCAATGTATTGGTTTATCGTTATTGAGGTATAGTGATGTTGATATTATTACCAAAGAAAATTTAATATAACATTATATATATATTTTATACTACTTATAAAATGTTTCATAAATTTTAATTACTTATGAATAAATAACCAGGACATGATCTTGAGATTTAATATAGATTATTTTATCATTATCAGATAAACTAACCAAAACCTAGGGGGTGGAATTCTAGTGTCTCTATTATCAAATATTTTAACAACCTCTAATATCCTTTCAAACAACAACGCCTCTTGTAGAATGCTTGTTCTTGAATGCCTCTTTGGGGACTCCTCTTCAGGGATTACTCTTTGGGGATGCCTATTTTGGGATGCCTCTTCGGGGATGCCTCTTTGGGGATGCCTCTATTCTATCGCCTTTTAATTAAAAATTTACTCACATGCATGTGAGGGGGTCTAGGGTTATGAAATACATAACTTTTTTTAAGCAGACACGTAGGTACTTACAAACACACTGAAAGATGACTCATAGGTCATCAATACGGAAGCAAAAATGAAATTATTACAAATTATATAACCATATACAAAAAAGAAAACATGCAATTTCCATTATCCATTGGTCGGTCATCTCCAGATCAGTAATCACACAATACTCTTAACATATTTTTTTGATATACTTGTTATGTTCTACATATTATTAGATGAAATATATATTAAATATCTACACTTGTTTTCCAAAAAATTAGCTTCTAAATTGGTATATATATATATAATAAGATTAAATAAATTTAATTAAAACTAATATAATTTAAACTTACATAACAACCATTACAATACTGAACACTAATGTTATTTTCAATTTTATGAAATTACAGATATATATATATATATATATATATATATATATATATTGTTTTTTTCATTTTACTACTTTCCAAAATATAAGGAAATATATTTTATACTTCATTTCTTAAAAGAATAATTATTCCTACTGAATACAATCAAAATTTATTGATTAAAATTATTATTAGTCATAAATAAAATTAATATAATTCACAATTACATAAAAACCATTAAAATAATATAAACTTATGATATTCTCAATTTAATAAAATTAGAAATATATAAATTTTTTATAATTTTTCAACTTTAAAATATTTAATTAATTATATTTCATACTTTATTACTTCAAATAATAATTATTTTCACTTAATATAATTAAAAATTATTATTTATAGAAAAATATTTTTATACCATTAACAAAAACAATTTTCTATATATTTTTCAATAAACTTAAATATGATACTTAATATAAATAATAAATTTTTAATATATTATATTTCTAATGTATAAAATATTATAATTTAAATTAATATTACCTTAAAAATAACATATTTTATATACATAAAAATATGTTAAACATGGATTTTAAATTAAAAATAAATACAATTAAAAAAAATTATTTCCCAAAATATAAATTAGATTTTAGAAATATCATATTTAAATTTCCTAAATATTCAATATAAATTCGTACAAAAAACAATAATTCATTCAAAAATTAAATCATACAAAAGAATGTAATTTACACATTCATATATGCATAAATAAATATTAAATAAATAATTCATACACATAAACACTAATTTATACACATCACAAATTAATGAAATAAACCATAAAAATAAAATAAATAAACACAATTAAACAATTGAAATTTTAAATAAAAATTTTACCTTCTTAAAAGCAGTAGATATTTCTTAAGAATGAAATTATGTAGGGGTTTGCAACAAATTATAGAGGAGAAGAAGAGGATTTGAAGGGGGCACCCTTTTATTAAATTTTACGGGAAGATGCGTGAACCCCATTCACACATCCTTTAGTCAGTTCATGAAGGATGCATGAACAATTTTCACATATCATGGGTCCCCTTTTTAAAAAATTGGGGTCCCTATACCTTTTTAAAAAAAAATAAAAAACCCATTAAAACCCCATTTATTATCACAAAATCAACTGCCAAGATCGAGAAACATTTGTGCCATCGGATGGTTACCTTAGGAGAGTTTTCCTGGTTCTAGGGTTTCAATTATATCCCCATTGATGAGGAGGAATCACACATCTATAATCCTATAGATTTTCTTTACACTGTGAGACACTATCAGTGTACTCATCCCTTTCCTCTCCTTTAGCTTCACTTTCACATCCTCCACCTTATGCATCAATATCATATCCAACACACTCAATGGGGGGGGGGGGGGGCTCACTTCAGGTTCATTCATGCAGGTTAGAGCAAGTTCCAATCTCTAATCCTATCCCACAAACAAATCATGACTACTTCTGCCAGAGAGGGAGGGATCCCGGTCCGCCTGCCAGAGCAGCTTATGTACCTCCCCATTGCTCAGCCTCCTCCCACAGAACCGCGACCTGTATCCATTGTTATCATCCACCATAATTTCCCTCACCATTCCACCTATGACATCAATAAATGATCCAATGATAGAGATTTATGATGTATGGGAGCACATACCTTGGAAGAGTTCCAGGAGATGGAAGAGAATAATAAAATGGCAGTGGAGGGCGATGACGACGATGCACTGGATGTCTTCACCATCCAGGAACATTGTTCCCGCTGGCGGCTCCCATAGGTAGTTGAGGGACCTCAGAAGAGAGTTCTATTCATCGTTGTCGATGGTAAGAAGGTGCTCCTGAATCTTGTCTGGGGACTCTCATCCACACCCAAATCCATTTTTACATCACACCCAAAGGAATTTTACAACACACCCAAATGATTTGTCTCTCTTAACACACAAGCACCCATGAATATAACATTTTTTTGTATCAATGATCATCAAAATCAGGATACACCACATGATCTCTGCAACCAAGGGGACATTAGATACATAGAACCATCATGAATCCCTTTTCATGCCTTCATCGACAATTGTCTCTCCCTCATCACACGTTATCACCTTCATCATCTCTTCACATGAGTTATCACAAACACAAAAAACCCCTTCACAATTCTCTCTTGGCGGATACATATTTTCCAGCCACATTCTAAAACATGCTACCACATCCTCTTAGATAGACATCATGTGCATATATCCATTAATGTGGTCAACATTCATTATTCCATCAATTAATTTTGAGAATAACTCTCCATTAATGTTGAGAGAAAATCTTCCATTAATTTTGAGATAAATCCCTCCATTAATAATTTTCTCTCTCTATAATATTCTAATTTTAAATCAAAAAACCTAACACCTTAGAGGTGTAGATTATAAGAGTGTGTAAATTTTTTAGTACGAATGGTACGAGTCTTCCCCATGAAGGTAGGTGATGGTGATGAGCACTCATCGAGTGAGCCTTCCCCTGATTCAAGCTGTCTCGATACATGAACTCTCACAACCATCCAAACATCAATTATAGTTATCAGGAAAACTGACCTCAATTCGATTCTGTATAGAAAAAAATCACAGAATTATTTATTTATAAATTATCATTAGTTTTTAACCTTTATTTGGGAACACGTGGTTTGTGTTGTGGGTGTTAACCCCATCGACCATCCAGTTGGGGAAGGTAGCATGGGGGTGAGTATTCCCCTACTCTTTCATCACCTCATTAGCATAGAATCATCACCTAGTTCCATATATATTAATTTGTGATGTGTGTTCCCCATACATTGAATATAGATAATTATGAAGTATATTTTCTTTTAAATCTATGAGGGATTGTGTATCTACTTTTAACCATAGAAAAATAATTCTATTTTCTAGTGATTATTTATCTCTTTTATTTTGAATGTTATTGAACACAAGACCATCCTGAGGGAGAACCTAGTGATTCATCAGGATTGGGTAACAAACAATAAGGGGGCAACACCCCTCCCCCTCCCCTCCCTACCTCATCCTACTAATCCTCCTCTTGGCTCAGTAAAGTCTTCATCTCCTTCGTCTCACTCCGCCTCCACCATTTCCCTTTCCCATACCAGATTTGAATGCATGAACTTCAATCGAATATGTGCATTTATGAATCTGTAATCAATGCTCACTATTGATATGAGTACCAACACAAACTACCCAAGATCACCAGATCTGGACTGCCACGGTCCACTATAGAAGAACCTCAAGATCACTAGATTTGTTGAAGCTTAATTGCACCTCGTGAATGACTAGAAGGCCGAGCACTTCCATTAAACAAATATTTCCATAGGTAAACTTCCCTGAATGGTGATGTAGATCCGTCCACCCTACTCCTCAGTTGAAGTAGAATCCAGAAACTTCCTATTGTCCGAAGAAATAAATTTTGGAGAAAATTTTCTTTTTGGTTTTGAAACCAATTGATTTTGGTCTCTGTAAAAGTATATAATACTACTAGTGTTTGAATATATTATGCCATCTCTACCAAAGTCTCTTTTTCTTCATTATCAAGTCAGCCATTCTCTATTCATCTCCCACAAACCTGTCAGACCCAGTAAACTAAACTCAATCCCAACCTCATCCTTGGGAAATTTTATTCTACAAATTTATAATGATTATCATTATTATTTGTGAAATTAGATGTTTGAAGATATTGTTTTTGATTCACTAAATTTATTATTTTTATTCATTATTTTTTATTCACTGTATTCCTAGTTTTTTAGTAAAATAAAGGCCAACATTTGGAACATTGGGGTGGGAAATTGTTATTCTCGGGCCAGCCCTATTTCCATTTAACATCTAATTTCATTTATTTTATCATTTTTTACACTTTATTTTATCTCATAATTATCACCACATGAGTGGAACAATCATTTTTGGTCCCAAAAAATGGTATTTGATCATGGTTTTGGTCCGGTGTTGTTCACTTTTGGTGGGTATTAATAATTGTCATAAATTTGAGTATGTTATGTGATTGCAATCATGGTTGATATTTCACATTACAAAAAAATTATTGAGATTATTAAGTATAGCATTGTAAAAAATAGGAGGTTCTAGATAGGTGGAATGTCCAAATGGAGGTGGAATTCAAAATCAATAATTCAATGAGAATAATTTTCTATTGTGGAAAATGAAGGTGCAGATAGTGCTGCAAGAGGATAATTTCCCACACAAAATTGATGAATGTCCACTAGATATGATGATGGAGCACCATGTCACAATATCCTCCCTTCAAAGATTTTGAAAATGAGGGGAGAGATATAATTAACCTTGATTACCACCCTAGTTGTCCTGGGGTTAACGACTAGCACTGAGGGTATAAAAATATTATGAAATGGTAGACAATACCCTCTATAATAATGTAGAATCAAAAGATAGGATGAATCATCCACAAACAACTCCAATACATATTATGAAAAGAATCCAAAATCTTCCCACAATGCATATATAAATAAACCTAATACTAATAAAAATTCTCTAAATGTAAATACTCAAAAGAAAACTAAATCAGCGACGTAGTAAATTTCTAGATGTCTAAGATTTTAATGTCCAACATGGGCCAAAAATTCCTCCTAAAAACCTACAAAATTAGTTTATATACATAGGGTTATCATACGAGTATATTCAGTTGGAAAAACCAAAGTCTCCCATGCACATGTGAAAGAATCAAACTAATGAAACCCTGAGAAAACTGTAGAATCAACATTACCTAAACAGGTGAACTTTTCAACCGAATCTCACCAAGAAGCACTCACCAAATAATGTAACCCAAGAAAAATAATATACTATGAGGTATATAAATGAAAGGTAATCTGCACCACTTTCCCACTTATTTGACACTCTCACCCCAACAACAAACATCCTGACGCCCCCACCTCTTCCAAATAACATCACAACACGTCACACCCCGCACACAGACACCTGGGTGATCAAATCACATCATATCTCACCCAAATAGACCTGATTCATCACATAATATCACATATCATAACCAGTGTAGTAGGGTATTGTGAACATGAAGGACATCAACTTTGTACCCTCCTCCTACCATACACGACTCCCACCATAAGACATCTTACCACATCCCACCTGAATACAACTATGCCATCACATCACATCTTGATACCAAAACTTTTGAATTCTGGTCATCAAAACCTAGGCATGTATTTATTATCATCTAAAAGAGGGAGCATGTCACAAACTAGTCCAGATACCTTGTGATCGCATCAGGATTGGCTGCCTTATTTCACCCTTACATCACAATTTTAAAATTGTTTTTCATTTAAAATTACAAATATTATCTCAAATTGCACATCAAATTTAATTAATTTACTAAATTTTTATCAATGTTAAAAAAGGAAATTATTCTTATATTGGTGATTTTGTTGTAGGAGGAGGTGATTTGGGGGGTGGAGATAATCCAAAAGGAAAATCGGCCAAACTGCATGGAATCTCAGGGACATTTGTCCACTATTTTGCACATTTTTCCAAATCAGTGCCTCCAAATGGGATAAAATATTTTTTACCACACCATAATTTCATTGGATAAAAATAATATAAAGAAAGAGAAGCCCAATTCATCCATTAAGGGATCCATAAGAACCAATCTGTCTAGGGGACAGAATCTACATGAATTCAATGATTTGGTTCTGTATTTCAGCCATATCCCATGCTTTAATCTTTCATTGAATCCAAATATGACATATATATAGTAAAGATAAATACCTACAACTTTACCATTTTTTACAAGTCTAGATAATACCATTTACCATTCCAAAACCTAGACACAATTGGTATCTCAAAATCTAGGTTCCCAAAACTACTTCCCAATTTGGCTATAAATTGACACCTTGGGCACTTTATTTGCAAGTTCGACCAAGGAGTGATTTTATGACAATTTCGAGTTCCAAAGGAGTCCTCTCATCACCTTGGAGGTTTTATAACTCTCTATACTCATAGGAATATCTCTTAAAGCAATGGTCCCTATATCAAAGCCATCCTATCTTTCTAATGTTGTAATGTTTGTGATATCATAATAAAATTATTTGTTACTCTTTTATGTATTCTATTTTATTATATTTTGTTCCATTATATTCATCTTTATTCATCATATTTGTTCAAGAATAAAGAGTAGAAACAAGATTCGGTTATACCCTTTCTAAACCTTTGCACATGAAAAATGTTTCTATGATGACTACACCACCCATGGAAGAGTAGTTGTTTTTAGTAATCTATCTAACTCTTACCTTATTCATTCATTTATTTTTAATCAATAAGATACTGTAACTCAATTAATAATATATATTAATTGAGTTTTTAATTTAATTTAATCTAATCTAGAAATTGAACAATAAACACAAAAAACACACGAGGTCAAGAATTATGTGAATTGTGAGAGCGGGATCTTAATCGGTAATAAAAACCCACACAGGATCAATGGGTAGAGTTAAAATATAATTCCTAAACTCAATTAGTCCTCATTTATAAAATTTATATGTCCCTTAATTTACCACTAATTGTAATCCATCCTTAGAGCATCAATCAAAGCAGGGTGCTGTGATTGCATGTTCCGAAGCTAGTCTAGGGTTTTATTCATATCATATTTGTGGTAATGTTAATTCTTGTAGGGTTTAGGGGTTACATATTTAGTGGATCATAATTAAGTAGATTTTAATTTAAATGAAAATGATAAATAATTTATTTAATAGGTATAGTTATATCGATTAAACCTTCTAAAAATATTTTCTAAAAACACATCTTCTCATTGTTTTTTATTAAACAAATTTCATTTAAAAAGCATAAACAAAAAATACTATATTCTTCCATCATGCTTATTCTTATTATTTTATAAACCTTGAAACCCCCCATCCTTCTATGTTATTTATTTTATTTTCAAAATTCCTTTAATATGTTGTTTTAAATTACTTCATTCATTGAAAGGCGACCTTGGTTAGCCACTCTGCTGCACCTAAGTACCCAAAAATCACACTTAATTTGAGAGCTTCCATGACAACGCCTTTCAAATTATCATCTTTTCCAGTGAGGCAAGTATTTTATTCATCTAATTAGAGGTATTTGTTTACTTTGATTTTTTCCTTTTTATTTCTCTTCTTTTTTTGTTCTTCTATCCTGTTTATCTCATTTTTTGTTTGTTTTGTTTTTCTTCTTTCTTATCTCTTTTACACTATTTTAGACCATCAATTATAACATATTCTCAGGATATTATTGTATAATTTTCCCTTTTTTTATGATTTATTACATGTTCTCAACTCCGGAGAAGCCCCATTAAAGAACCACGGATGAGAAGCCCAAGGAGAAAGACAAAGGCAAGAAAAATATTGATGATGTTCCTCTTAAACCCCTTCTATTTCCAAACAGATTTGTAAAAACCAATAAGATGGTTGAAGAGATGATGCAAAAATAATTTTTTGATACATTCAAGCGTGTTGAGATTAACATACCCCATCTTGAAGAAATAATGTAAATCCCAAGGTATGGAAAATTTTTAAATGAACTTTTTACCGATTGAAGAGGGATAAAGGGAAATTAGAGGATAAATCTTGGAAGGAATGTGTTATCACTCAGTACACCAACTCTAGTATCTCCAAAAAAGTGAAAGGATCCCAGGACATTCACCATACCATGAACCACAGAGGATTTACACTTTTTTTAGGGTTTATGTGATTTAAGAGCATCCATAAATGTTATGCCTCACAATATTTTCACTTTTTTACAGGTTGGTGAGTTGAAGCCGAAAAGAGTAGTGGTGCAGTTGGCGAATAGAGAAAAAACATATCCAGTGGGAGTCCTTGAGGATTTACTTGTTCAGGTAAGAGACATGATCCTTCATAAATATTTCTATGTTCTTAACATGGAGGATGATTAGGTAAGTTCTCATGCCCCCATTATCTTTGGTAGGCCCTTCCTAAAAATTGAAAAAACGATTTTAAATGTCCGTGAGGGTACACTTTCGATGGAATTTGGGGATGAAGTTGTGATATTTAAGGTTATAGACTCCACGAATTACCCCTCAGAAGACTATTATGCTTTTTTTATCTCCCATTTGAACAACCAAATAAAAACCCCATGGAATTTTATTATCCTATGATTAGGGAGATTATGAGTATTGGTTCTAGTTTGATGTCTAAGAGTACCTTCAAACCTATTTATAATGCACAAAACACTCTTATATTTGATTTTGACATGGATTCATATTCTGATTTTGATAATAATCACTCTGATAAGGACATGGTGATTGAGTATACTGATGGATTTGATGCTTTATTCTATGATTTTGATGATGTATATTTTGATACCGTTGTTAATTGTGCACATATTTCAGTTCCTTAAATTTATACATCCATACATCACCCCCTAAACTAGAACTCAAGACATTTCCACCAAATCTAAAATACTCATATATTTTAAGTGTTCAGAAATTACCTATTATCATTGCTAACAAACTCCCTTTCTAACATGAAGAAAACCATTTGAATCTTTTGAGGGATAACATTAGAGAAATTGGGCGGACCTTGGATGACATATCAGGTATTAGCCCTTATATTTTCATGTATAGGATTATTTTAGAGTATGGGGATAAACCACTAAGGTAGCCATAAATGAGATTGAATCTAACTCTTCTAGATGTTGTCAAAAAAGAAGTTGAAAAATTACCTGAGGAATGAATAATTTATCCCATTTTAGATTCCTGGTGGGTAATTCCAATTCTATTTGTGCCTAAGAAAAGTGGTGTTACTGTTGTTGAAAATGATAAAGAGGAGTTAGTTCCAATGAGGGTGAAAAACAGTTGGCGTGTGTGTATTGATTATAGGAAACTAAATCAGTCCACTCACAAGGACCATTTCCCCCTCCCATTTATTGATCAAATGCTTGAGATACTTACTGGGAAGACACATTATTGTTTCTTGGATGGATTTTATCGATATTGTCAGGTTCCTATAGCCATATAGGATCAAGAGAAAACAAAATTCACTTTTACATTTGGCACATTTACCTACTGGAGGATGCCATTTGGACTTTGTAATTCCCGAGGTACCTTCCAGAGATGCATGGTGAGTATTTTTTTTGATTTTATTGAGACTTAAATGGAGGTATTTATGGATGATTTTACAGTGTATGGGTCTTCATTTTATGATTGTATCTCTAGTTTGGTAAAGGTTTTAAATCATTGTATTGATAAAAATATACTCTTGAACTTTGAAAAGTGTCATTTCATGGTAGATAATGAGATTGTATTAGGTAATATAGTGTCAAAACATGGGATAGAGGTTGATAAATATATGGTAGATATTATTTCATCCTTAACTTATCCTTCATTTGAAAGCGATGTTAGATATTTTCAAGGGAATACAGGGTTTCATCAATGCTTCCTCAAAGATTGTAGTAAGATTACTCTTCCTAGGTCATGATTACTTCAAAAGGATTTTGATTTTGTGATTGATGATTCTTGCAGGACTTACATTGATGAGATAAAGAAGTTTCTAACCAATCCATTGATCATACATCCCCCATGGTGGGAGCTTCCATTTAAGCTTATGTGTGATGCCTCCAACTTCACAGTTGGAGTTGTCTTATCTCAGATGGTGGAGGGACATTCACATGTGATTGCCCATGCATCGATGACACTGGATTCAGACCAATCAAACTATACTACCATGGAAAATTATTTTCTTTCCATAATATTTTCTTTAGATAATTATTTTTTATATTTATTAGGCTCTAAATTAGTTGTTCTTTCTAACCATGAAACTCTGAGGTACCTATTGAAAAAGACAGATGCAAAGCCCTGGATTATCCGATGGATGCTCTTTATTTTGGAATTTGATATTGAGATAAAGTAAAAGAATGGGTCAGAAAATCTAGTGGTGGACCCCATGAGTAGGCTTACTCACACACCATAGGATGACACCTTGGACCAGGTACCAATTCAGGACACTTTTCCCGATGAGAATCCTTATACCATCTCAGGTACACATCCTTGGTATGAATATTTAGTTAACTACCTTGTTTCTTCTAAAATAACTACAAATTTAAAGAAACATTAAGTCCAAAAAATAAAAGAGTGAGTCTCGATTTTATGTGTGGGATGATCCCTACCTATGGCACATGTATAGTGACTATGTTTTTAAGAGGTGTTTTCCTGATCACAAGTTTGATTCTGTTTTAATTTTTTCTATACACTTGCTTGTGGTGGACACTTTGGACCCCAATGTATAGATATGAAAGCCTTAGACTCTGTATTATATTGTCCTAGTTTATTCCACGATGCTCATGTTTTTTGTAAGTCTTTCTCATGTTTCCAACTCACTAGAAACATTTCTAGGAGACACAAGATGCCCAAACAACCCATATTATTCTATGAGATTTTTGATGTTTGGGGAATTGATTTTATGGGTCCTTTTACTAGTTCATTTTGTTTTTTTATATTTTGGTTGATATTGATTATGTGAGTAAATGGGTGGAGACCAAAGCCACTAGGATAGATGATTCTTATGATGTAGTAGACCTTTTCATGACACAAATTTTTTGTAGGTTTGGAGTACCAAAGGCCATCATCAGTGACCAAGGGACACACTTTTGTGATCAAAATTTTGCTTCCCTCCTTCAAAAGTATGGGGTTACAGAAAAAACATCAACACGACACCACCCCAAAATAAATGGATAGGCTAATGTTTCAAATCGTGAGTTGAAACAAATTTTGAAGAAAACCGTGCAACCAAATAGGAAGGATTGAAACAAGCGATTGGATGATGCATTATGCTATTATAGGAAAGAATACAAGACACCCATTGGTATGTCCCCATTTCAAATTGTTTTTGGAAAATCATGTCATATCCCATTGGAAGTCGAGCATCAAGCATATTGGGCAATAAAGAAATGCAACATGGATTTTCCCCAACATGGAATCCAAAGGAAGCTACAAATTCAAGAACTTGAGGAGATTCTATTGTCATCATATGAGAACTCAATACTCTACAAGGAATGATCAAAAGAATCTAATGATAAAATGATCCAGCAAAGGGAGTTTCATGTTTGAGAGAAAGTCCTTCTCTATAGTTCACGACTAAAGCTAATTCATAGTAAGTTGCGTTCCAGATGGTTAGGTACCTATATTGTATCTAATTGTTTTCCTTATGGTTCAGTGGATATCACAAAATAGGACACTAGAAGAAGCTTTACAGTCAATGGAAAACATTTGAAGAAATATATTTAGGGAATTTCTACTTATGCAGTGAATTTCATCACATTACATTATCCCATCAACACTTAAGAATATCAGGATGTTCCTAATGCTTTCAATTTTATAATATTTTTCCTATTTAAAACTCCATATTTTATGATCACATATCATCTCATGGGTTCACATTTAGGACAATGCAATATTTTAAGTACGGGGGAGGGAACCTTTTTGTTTTGTAATTTTAATTGTTTTTCAATTCTTCAAAAAAAGTGTGTTTTTTAATTTTTTGCATGTTTCTACAACTTTTGAGCTGAAATGATTCTCATCACCATTTTTAAATCCATATAAATAGGTGAAAAAATTTATCCCATGAAACTAAGCTTAAATTAATGTTGAAAATGAGTTTGTTTCAAGTTCAAATCATTAGGAATTTCATGAAGAGTACTGTAAATTTTGAATCCCATGCCACATCTCATTGTCTTTATATTTGAATCACTTTCCTGTGAGGCTATAGAACCATTCTTTCCATATTGTTTATATTTACCTCACTTCTTGAGAGAACCAAACCATGCTTGATATTTCTAGAAGTTGATTTATTCCTTTCAAAACTTGAGGGTTTGAAGTACATGTGTTTTAAATTATTGAGGCATTTATTTGGTATTAAAGGACCAATTTCATCAGAATCCATTTTATTATGGCCTACCTTGAACATTTAATCCTTGTATCCCTTAGAATCCATGAACAACATATTAGGTTGGCCACATTACAATCCAATTTTCCCCATCCAACCAGATATTGAAGTGAAATTGCATGATCTAGTTGAACTTTAGTGTGGGGGAAGGTATCTTGTATTTTACTACCTCATTTGGTGATAATTTGGGAAGAAAAAGATATGTGTTTGCTAAAAAAAAATCATTCTGTAGAAAGCTATCCCTTTTTGAAGCTTTCCTGATAAAAGAAGTTGTGCCTTTATGGAGCTTCCAATAAAGAAAGAAATTTGTGCCTATCGGGTTGTTTCACGAAAAACAATGTTTGAGAATATTAACATCGCTTTTTCTGAAATGATCAATGATGTAAAATTTCCATGAGTTTTCATGACAGTGGAGTTGAATTGGTACTAAGGGGATTGATGAGAAGACAATATTTAAATGAAAATTAGGATAATGAAATTTTTCTTCAATAAGATCCAAGAAATCCTTATTATACCTTAGATTTTTTAGTTCAAAATCCTACCAACTGAAATCCACAAAACAAGCCTAAAAAGTCCTCATGGTAAATATATGTCATTGACTCACATTAGCTGGCGATGTAGGAATTTATCAAGCCTATGGCAGCCCGCGTATGAGTTTGGATGATAAAGAAATTGCAGAAAAATTGAAATTTTTGTGATAAGAGAAGATGAAAGTGATGTAAGTGTTTTGTGTTCATGGGAGGATAAATTAATTGGAAATATATTGAATGATATTAATTAAGAACATAAAATAATGGGTTTTTGAGGAGGCAAGATATATTTTGTTTCTTGTTGTAAAATTTTTTGATCTCAAGGATATTTATTTTAATTTTTTTATTTGATATTGATTTTTAATTTTAATAATTTTTTGAATATAAGATAAGAGGTTTTTCCTAGGGGTTCAAAAAGGTCAGTGTGGGGGTGTGATCGCATCACGGTTCATTTATTTATTTCACCCTTACATCACATTTTTAAACAAGTTTTTCATTTAAAATTAAAAATATTATCTCAAATTTCACATGCCATTTGATTAAATTATTAAATGTTTATCAATCTTAAAAAGTTCAATTATTCTTGTTTTGGTGATTTTATTGTAGGAGGAGGTGGTTTGGAGGGCCAAAGATAATCTAGATGGAAAATGGTCCAAACTACATGGAAGCTCAAGGACATCTATCCACTGTTTTTCACATTTAGCACAATCCATGACCATAAATGGGATGTAATGTTTTGGACCCTTTCATAAATTCATTGGATACGAATCATCTCAAGAAAACAAATCCCAATTCATCCATTAAAGGGAACATATGATCCAATCTATCCAGGGGACATAATCTACACAAAGTCAAAGATTTGGTTCTATATTTCGGCCATATCTCATGTTTTATTCCTCCATTGGCCACAAAATTTGACATGGATATAGTAAATATCTTGTACTACAACCTTATTCTTTTTTCAAATTCTATATAATATTATTTACCAATCCAAAACCAATAAAAAATTGGTATCTCTAAATCTGGGTTCCCAAAACCACTTCCAATTTTTGCTATAAATTGACACCTTGGGCACCTCATATTCAAGATCAACCTAGGAGTGAAGTGCTGAAAATTTGAAGTTCCATAGGATTCCTATCATCACCATGGAGGCTTTATAACTCTCCATACTCACAGGGAGAGCTCTTGAAGTAACCATCCCTTCATCGAATCCTTCCTCCCTTTCTAATGTTGTAATGTTTGTGTTTTCATAATAAACTTATTTTTTACTATTTTATTTCTTCTCTTTTCTTATATTTTGTTCCATTTTATTCTTATTTACTCATCCTATTTGGGTTATAATCAAGATTAGAAATGATATTGGTTTATACCCTTTCTAAACCTTTTCACTTGAAAAACGTTTCTCCGATGACTACACCACCCATGGAAGAGTAGTTATTTTTAGTAATTGGTCTACCTCTAACCATCTTAATTCATTTATTTTGAATCAATGAGATACTATAATTCACTTAATATGATATATTAATTTAGTTTTTAATTTAATTGATACTAATAAAGCAATTAAATAATAAACACAAATAACATGAGTTTAAGAATTGTGTGAATTGTGAGAGCGTGATCTTTATCAGTAATACAAAACCACACAAGATAAATTTTTAGAGTTAAAATATAATACCTAAACTCAATTAGTAATAATTTAAAGGATGGATATGTGCCTTAATTTACCACTGACCATAAGATATCCCTAGAACATCAATCAAATCAAGGTGCTACGATTTCATGTTCCAAAGCTACCCTAGAATTTAATTCACTTCATATTTGTGGTAAAGTTAATTTTTGTTGGGTTTGGGGGTTAACAAGTTAAAGGGTCATAATTAAGTGGATGTTAATTTAAATTATAGTGATAAATAATTGATTTAAGAGGTAGAGTTATATCAATTATTCCTTTTAAAATTATTTTCTAAAAAAACCTATTCTCGTTGTGTTTTATTAATCAAATTTCATTTCAAAAACAAAAACAAAAAAATAAAATCTTCTTCTAGCATGCTTGTTATTCTTATTTTATAATAATTTAACAAAACCTCCTTCATTTTAACTTATTTTATTTTATTTTCAAAATAACTTTAATATTTTGTTTTAAATTACTTCATCCTTTGATAGATGACCTTGGTCAGCCACTCTACTACACCAAAGTACCCAAAAATCACACTTAATTTGAGATCACCCATGACAACTCACTTCACCTTGGTACTATGATACCTGATCTAACACTAACATTACCCTGAGGGTATTCCAGATCCCCATGGGTTGGGTAATAGCACCTAACATCATATAAGATAAAGGTAGGAATGGTTTTTCCTCCCAAATAGTGGAAGAAATAAGTACAAGTTAGTATGCACAATTGAAAAATCCACATGGAGAATAGAACCAGAAGTAAAATAGGATTTAAACCCAAAGTACAAAAAAAAGTACTAGAAAAAAATAGATAACAACCCAAACCCCAACATACACAACACTAAAATCCCAAAGGTCAACAAGAACCACCTCCAATAGGTTCTTTTACCTTTCTCGAACATGGTAGAATAAAATCTATAAACACCTGAAGGCACAGGTAGGGTATGGGTAAAGCCCCAATAAGGCTTAAAAAAAAGATTCCATAATAATATTCCACATTAATTAACCACAAATTCTTTCAATTTTAAATAAAACAAGCATGGAAATACAATAGAATATTTAAAACAAATCATGATTTGCATTTCAATTAATGGAAATATTTCCAAAAATTAATTAATTTTTTTTATATAAAATAGTTTATATAAATTCACAAGGAATATATAAACTTTTTTTATAAATAATGACATATATCAAAATCATCATGAATGAGAAACATGGTCATATGCTAAGAGGTAAGATAGTTCCCATTTATGGGATCCTCACACACTCAAATAGGTGATCATGAAAATATGTGTACACACATCTCTTAGACACTGGTCAAAGAGGACTCATCACCATCCAATCGGGGATGTGATCTGTTTCACTATGTTTTGATAGAGTTTTGTCCCAAATAACTCACAAACTACTGAGGATTTCATGTGCTCAAACAACATTCAATAATTGTAAATTTATCTCAAAACTTTTCAAAATACAATTAATCCATTTCCCATTTCAATATGAAAGTTTCCTTTTTAAAAATTGAAATGAGTTTTTAATCAACTCATGCCTTTTCTAGGATAAAAACAACAATGTTTCTTATTAAAACAATTCAATCCAACTTTCTCAAATACAAATTTGAAATCAATTTCAAAATTTAATTCCACAATTTAATTTCACAATTTCCATCAAATTCTACAATCACACTCCAATTCATTGGAATTGGGGGTTTCTCCCAAGTATTTGGACAAAGAAAATTCAAATCCCAATTCTATGAGAATTGGGATGTTAATAATCCAATTGAATGAAATTTAATTTAAATCAAGTAGTTTAGGGTTAAATCAATTGGCATGAGACAACCTATCGAAATGAAGAGATCACGCCTCACAATGCCCAAAATAGGAAACTCCAATGAATAATGCCATCAATGGAGATTCAAGAATCAAACCTAGATTCAATATATAAAACAAGGGAGATTAGATCCTCCAAAAAACATAGAGATCTATCAAACCCTAAGAGGATATAGAAAGAAAACAGGGAAGAAGGAATGGGGATTTTTTTTACTAGGAGACGATCAAATGAAGATTGTATAGCTTCTACCCTCATTAGAGACAGGTAGGAGAATCCAAAATTTGTTCTTAGGATCTCCAATTTCTTAATAAGGAATCTAAACCTGAGTTAGGGTGTTTTTTTTAAAAAAATTATGATATATTTTAATCATGCATGCACAGTTAACTAGGAAATGCCAGATAGATTGTCAAATCATGCACCCTAACTGTGCGCCACTACTATGGGATTTCAAGGTTCCTATTTAGTGGAAAAAATATTTGAAAAACTATGATCCAACCATGAAAACCCCCACTATCTAGGTTTTCACAGTTTTCACTAGGAGAGCAAACAATTTTGGAAAATCGTTCCCCATCCGTGCACAACCCAAGAGACTTACTAAATTTCACCTAAAAATTCATAAATGAGACCCAACAAAAGCATGATCAAAAGAGGGGTTGAGGAGTACCTAAAAATAGTAAGAAGACGTTATAATCTCCCCACCATTGAAAATTTATATCACCAAAAATATTTTTAAGAATCTTCCATGTCAAACATATTTTGCCACTACTATCTTATCAGTGCCTCTATCTCCCATGTCTGATGAGTATTAGAACCTTTCTATTATAGAACTCGAACCAAAGGTATCTTCCTCCCATGAATTACCTTGGTTTCAGAATCAACTATCCTGAATGGATGCTCAGTTATGGATAAATCAGGCTTGACATAAAAATCACTCCATCTCAGAACATGAGATGGAATAGAAATATACTTTCTCATCTAAGATACATAGAACACATTATGTATCAATGTCAGTTATGGCGGAATTTCTAAATGATATGACAATTTCCTCACCATCTCAACAACCTCAAAAGGTTCCATAAAATGAGGAGAAAGTTTACCTTGCCTCTCAAGTTGTTGATGACCTAAACATGGTGAAACTTTCAAGAACACCTGGTTACCAACTGAGAATTAGAAAGGAATGTGATGATGATCAAAATAAGAATTATACCAGCTCTGTGCTATGAACATTCTCTAACAAATCAATTGAATATTTGATGTCATCTCTTGAACCAAGATCAGTCCAAAAAAGGAACTTTCACTAATCACCGACCAACACAACATAGATTTACAAGCCTGAACATACAAGGCCTCAAAAAGAGCCATCCTGATCATGAATTGGTAGTTATTTTTGTAATAAAAATCAACCATCCACAAGTGATCATCCCAAGCCCCAAAAAAATCAAGGATGCATTCACAAAGCATATCCTAAAGAATTTGTATAACTATTTCTATCCGGAAATCCTACTGTGGATGGTATATGGTACTCAAAAAGAGCTGAGAACCTGGTTCCTTCTAAAGGAATCTCTAAAAGTGAGAATTAAAATGAGGATCCCTATAAGAGACTATAACATATGGAACTCTATGAAAATAAACAATCTTTTTCAAAGAGAGATTTCTCATCTCCTCAACGTTGGTTGTATCATGAATGGGTATATGGTGAGCTGATTTGGGTAGCCTACTGATCACAACTCATATCTCATTCTTATTTTTCTAGGTAAACAAAAACCCCACCATAATTTCTATAGAGATATCAACCCAATTCCAAGTTGGCACTAGAAGTGTCTGAAGAAAACTTTAAGGTCTTTGGATCTTGACCTTGACCTGTTGGAATGTATAACAATAAGAGACAAAACAAGATATACCCCATCTCATACAAGGACACCAGAATCATCACCGCATTTCATAGAACATATTTTTGGTTTCCAGGTGCACTTCCTATTGGGAATTATGGAAATCCCCTATAACATATTTTCTCACATGAAAAGGTATAACGTACCGGTTCTGGAAGCATAGAACACCCTCCATGGAGAACAACCACTCAAACATAATATCCCCACCATAAATAGAGTCTCTAATGATGAAAAAACCATCAAAAATATTCTTTTTCATGAAGAATAATCTTTATAAGAGTGACAATCAACTGAAAACTGTCCAAAACAACCTCATCCCCTGATTCTCAGAATCCTATGTTCAATAGTGCAAAAAGAGCAATTATGTTCCACTCTTCCAATGATTCTTTCAGGGTTTGGGTCAAAAGTTCCTACTTAAAGTATCTTTACTGAAATTCCATTTCCCAAGGGTATAGAAAATGTAAAATTAAAAAGACTGCAGGCACTCCACTAAATCTATCTTGAAAAGATTTAAATCTTTTTTAGAGAAGAAATAAATCAAGCTCTTATGGTTGGATACATTGTAAAAATTTCTCAAAAAATGTAATGCCGCCAACTCTTAAGTGCATGCATCATAACTACGAGTTCAAGTTCATGGTTCAGATAGTTATTTTCATGTGGATTAAGCTTCTAAGAGCCATAAGAAATGACATGATCACCCTACCTAAGAATATAGCCCAATCCCAAACCCAATTATTCACAAAAGACCACATAGCCTTGCCCGACCTCTAGAAGAGTCAACACTAGTGTAGTTGTAAAAATATGTTTTATCTCAATAAAATAAATCTCACATTTCTCATCCCAAGAAAATTTTACTCCCTTCCATGTTATAGAAATCATCGAAGAAGCCTACTTTGATAAATCCTTTACAAACCGGTGATAATATCCAGCTAAACCCAAGGAGCTTCAAATATCCAAAAACATTCACAATTGATCCCATTTCATAACAGCTTCAGCATTTTCAAAATCAATGGAAATAACATGTTATGACAACAGATGTCCTATGAACTTCACTTCACAAATCTAGAAATTGCATTTCGATTGAATGGATTAAATTTGGCGATTTCTCAACAATTCAAGAACTTCTCTCAGATCCTGCACATGACCCTCCCTGGACTTAGAGTAAAAAAGGATTTCATCCATAAATACCACCAAAAAAGTATCAATATTATCATGGATGATTCTATTTATCATGTCATAAAAAATACTGTAGGAGCATTGGTTAGACCAAATGGAATGAAAAGTTACTCATAATGGTCATAACTACTCTAAAAGGAGGTTTTATGAATTTCATATTCTTTTAGTCTCAGTCGATGATAACCTGATCAAAGATCAATCTTCAAAAACCATTTCACCCCTTTTAATAGGTCAAAAAGTTCATCAATTTGTGGTGAAAGATACTTGTTCTTTACTTCAACTCGACTGAGTTTTTAGTAATCAACACAAAGGAAACTTGACCCATATACATTCTTAGAAAATAGAACCAACATTGCCCAAGGTGACACAGTCAGGTATATGAAGCCTTTATCTAAAATATCAACCAACTAAGTTTTCAAATATTTCATTTCATCTACTTCCATGAGGTAAGAAGGAATAGATACCAACTGAGTCCTAGGTACTAAATTAGTAGAAAAATATAACTCCCTTACCAGTGGAAAAATAGAGAAGTCGGAAAGAAAAACATTGGGAAACTCGATGAAAACTGGTGGGAGATCATCTCTCATGGATTATCATTCTAGATCAAAAGATAACATAGATATCAGTTTCCTCAACTCAGGATAATAAGGTGAAAGTATACTTGACCTTGGGTCCCATTGTCCTTTGAAGATATGACACACCTCATCAGGTGTAGTAAAGGAGGCCCGCTAAAGAAAGAAATAAAATTAGGATTTATTATCAATGAGCCAATCCATCCTGAATATGATGTCCAATGGTTTCATGTCAAGAATTGGAAAATCCCAAGAAAGATCAATCTCTGATAAATAGAACACACATACGGGACAAGGAAGACCACACTCCCTCTTTGTTCTGAGGTGTGTATTAATAGCCTTCATGTAAGATAAAATCTCCATATGAAATTTAGAAGACTCACAATACAGGTAGAAATTAATGAATCAGATGCACTAATATCAAATAAAGTAGTCACTAATGATGAAGAAACAATGATGGTTCTTATCACATTCATTGGACCCAAATCTACATCCTCAGGAGACTCTTCCACTGTGTGAAAAAGTTTAATTTCAGATTCCTATAGCTAAAACCCATTAGTCTTTGAAACATATGATTGTACCGTGGTACATTTTGGCATAGATGATCTCATGCCACTACAGGGAGAATAATAGACATGAAAAAACTTCTTCAAGTGACCCAATCATCCACAAGAACCACATACCATGGGTGCCTCAGTGCAAACCCGTTTTATGTGCCATAGACTTTCCACACTAGTAACAAATCAAAGGTCCTCTGGAAGTCACTTCAGGAGGTATAGAAGAACCCTATTTTTGAGAGCCCCCATAAAAATAATCATGCTTCATATTTCCTTTTAAGGAACTCATAAAACTTTCATTGGGAGAAAAAGGAATTCCCGTCAACCTCAACTTTCCATCCAGGTCCATATCAACCATCCGTGCTCTATCCATTACACCAACATAAGAAGGGAGATTCCAAAAGAAAACCTAGGAACAAATATCATATCTAAGTACCATATAAAACCGTCAAGTATTCATCTTCTCATTTGATACTGTCTCAAGTTTGAACTATACAAGCTCAACAAAGCGATTTTCATATTCTGTCATAGTCCTGTCAGCCTTATAGATTTTGAAAACCTCTATTTAATTGGATAAAACAATCAAATCTGTATAGAACTAGTTAGTGAAAATGGTTTTAATGATTTTTCACACTAATCCCTCATTCTTCTTTTCTATCACCATTGTGTCCCACCATCTCCTTTTGGGTCCCTATATCTTGAAGGTAGTACATTTTATTTTGATTTTATCTGGTATTTCTAAGAACTCAAATAAAATCTCAATTCCCCTCAACCAATCCTCAGCCTATTGAAGATCGTTTGAGCCTTGGAATGCTGGAGGATTCAGGCCAAGGAACTCCTGAGCATAAATTTTGAATTTATCCCTTTGATGTTCCATAATGGAAGCATGAAAGGGAATGGGTTCGAGTGCCTGTCCTAGATCTTGGATAGAACACACAATTACTTCAACCATATTCTGGTCCTCATGGGGATTTTATCACTGTGGTTCATCTGCTGCATCCTCATATATTTGATTCATACACACTCTTGAAGGAATGATGCTTCAAAACGTTAATAAAAAACATTGAAGATGTCAGAACAATTACATAGAACCACAATCAAACAATATAAATAGGGAAAATTAATCCCAATAGGTTGATAAACAAGATTTGGATTTCAACTACCCAAATCAACAGCTAGAAAAAAACTAGAACTAATCCTCAAGGTACCTTTCCCAAATGTCCCATGGTGACTTAAATCTTATCATGGTGAGATCTGGATAGGAACTCACTCATAACTACCTCCTAAGTCCCAAAAATATTACACAACTACATACTTACATCAAGGAAAGATGTTTAACCTGCACCTTTGCTACCATTTTTTCACAAAACAGCCTGAATACCCTAGTACTCTGATACCCGTGATGACACTGACATGTCCCTAAGGGAGTTCTCATTTCCCATGGGTTGGAGAATAGCACTTAACATCATAAAAGATAATGGCGGGAATGGTTTTTCCACACAAAAGTGGAAGATAAAGATTCAAGTTAGTATTCTCAAAAGAAAGCTCTATAGGGAAAATAGTACTAGAATCCAAATAGGTATATAAAAACAAAGTACAACTAAAAAGTACTAGTAATAGAAAGATAACAACCCAGGGCCCAATGAACACAAATATCCAATCCTACAGATCAGAAACCACCACCTCCAAGAGGTGTTTTTTTCTTGTTCAATTCTAGTATAATGAAATCTACAAAAACTCTAAGGCACATGTAGGGTGTGGGATAAAAACCCAGTAGGGTCTCACTAAGGATTCCATAAAAATATACCACATCAATTAACTAAATAACGCTTTCAATTTTAAATAAAATAGGAATGAAAATAAAAAATAATATTTAAAACAATTGATGAATCACATTTCATTTAAATGATATATTTCAAAAAATGACTTAATAAACATTTTATATAAAACAGTATATATAAATTCACAAGGAATAGGTAAAAAAGTTTACGAACAATGACATATATCAAAATAATCACAGAAGAGAAAAATGGTCATATTCCAAGAGGAACGATAATTCTAGGTTATGGGATCCTCACACACTCTAATAGGTGATCATAGTAACATGTGTACACAAGTCCCTCAGACAAAGGTCAAAGATGACTCATCACCATCCCATCGAGGATGTGACTTGCTGCACTATGTTTTGTTAGAGTTGTAAAGTATCGATAGAGTGTTGTCCCAAATAACTCATAAACTACCCATAATTTCATGTGCTCAAACAAAAATCAATAATGAAAAATTTATCTAAAAACTGTTCAAAATACAATTAACCCATTTCCCATTTCAATATGTCAATTTAAATTTAAAAACCGAAACAATTTTTTATTCAATTCATGCCATTTCCAGGATAAAACCAACCAAGGTTATTATCCAAAAAATTTAATCCAACATTCTAAAATAAAAATTTGAAATAAATTGCACAATTTAATTCAAAATTTCATTTCATGATTTCTAAAAAATTCAATAATCACACCCCAATTCATTGGAATTGGGGGTTTCCCGCTAAATTTCTTGCCAAAGTAAATTCAAATCCCAATTTGATACGAATAATGTTTTTCATAATCCAATTAGAATAAATTTAATTTATATAAATCAATTTAGGGTTAAATCAATTGGCCAATATTAAATAGAACCACATATTGAAGCAAATAGATCATGCCTCATAATGCCCACAACGGGAAAATCCAATGAAAAATGCCAGCAACAGAGATTCGAGAATAAAACCTAGATTCAAGATCTAAAAAAATTTATATTAGATTCTCCAACAAAAAGGAGATCTATAAAACCCTAAGAAGGAGAGAGTATGGGAACATGGGAGAAGGAACATAGAAATAAATCTTACCGATAAAGGCTTGAATAATGATCACCTACATTTGATCCACTTTAGAGAGGATTTGGAGGATCCAAAATTTGATTTTGGGTTCTCAAAATTCCAAGGAAATCACCCAACCCTGAGTTAGGGTTGAGTGGGGGTCTAAATGGGGGTTTGGAAAATTTTTTATGAATTTTTATAATAATTAAATATCACGTCCATGGTTACCTTGGCAGGGCCGCATGGTTTGTCAAACCATGAACCCTAAACATGTACCCCTACTATGGAGTCTCATGATTTATCCTTGGTGGGAGAATGGTCAAAAAACATTGCACCAATTTTGAATACCCCCACTATTAGGGTTTGCACAGTTTTCACTAGTAGGGAACATGGTTTGGGAATACTGTGTGTCAATCGTGCACAGCTCGAGAACCTTCCAAAATTTTCAAAATTTTACCCAAAGAAACCCTAAACAAGACCCACAATAGTATGATCATAAGAGGGTTGAGGTTTACCTAAAAATAGTAATAGGATGTTATAGATCAGGGAGAAGTTCGTGGTCAGTCATCCGTCCTCCCATCGGGATGTTTGAGCAAGAACCATTTTCTAACCCTGTCCCACTAAAAAATAATTGTCACTTCTACGAGAGAGGGAGGGATCCAAGTCCACCTACTAGAGTATATTCTACACATCCTCCTCCCCCGGAGTTTCATCCCATATCAGATGTTATCTAACACCCTACATGTACTGAACATGGTGCTGAGGCCATCGATCCATCATCCAATGAAAATGATTTATGAATAATCAGAGTCAAGGAGAACATAATTTTAAAGAGGTCCAGGAGGTGGATGAGAATCCCAACATAGTAATGGAGGGAACTGAAATCCATGCACCAGATTTCTTCACTGTCCAGGAACACCGTACCCACCGGTGGATCACATAGGTGGTTTAGGGGCACCAGAAGTGTTGACTTTCAATCGCCTCTAGGACCGATGATACCCAAAATCGTTCCCTTACCAATGTCCTAGCTGAAACCCCTTGGATGGGTGCCCTAGTTTCGGACACCTTCATCATGTTTCATTAGGAGGACATGTCTGAATGGGATTTTGTACAAAAACAATCACATAGGTATTTATTTATAAATTATGAACAGTTTTTTAAAGACAATGGATATATTTTATAGGCATGGTTGGCTGGGTGGTGGGTGACCAACACTAAAATAGATATACCATTTGACATTGAGCAAAAAGGATTTTAACAATACTAAAATGTGCTATTATGGTCATCACTCTTAAAGGGGGATACCCATTAATAGTCTTAAAAAACACTGCTAATGGTGGGACATTATCAGTGCTAGTTTAACATTGATAATGTGACCTATTTATCAACACTAGTTTTAGCTCTTATAAAGGCCCCAACTACTATAGTGTACTATTTATATAACACCACACTACAACAACCTGTAACCTATGCACAAAATATATAATTGAAATGAAATAAATTTTACATCACAAATACAAAAAAACACTTCTATATATATTTCAAAAAACATTGTATAATTACATTTACAATTATCATCTAAATAAATTTAAAAACATTAATGTTTCATTTAATTTAGAACCCATGATCCCCTCTCAAAAAATTCCACCCATGGTATCAGTTTCTGAACAAATCACCTCAAACCAAGAAAATGAATCCATCTAATAGGAAAACAAATCATATGTTAGTAATATTATATTGAAATAAATTAAAAATTAATATGAAAGAATGCATTAATGTAATTTCAACATTAAATAAAAAGAAACTTGGAGTTTTACCGGTCACACCGTGCATTGTAATATGGTGTGGTTGATTCCAACATGTTACAAATGAGTTATGGATGATTTTCATAAAGTATCAAAACAATAAGAAATTTTTTCTCAATTTTGATTATGTCAATTGTTATTTTTAAATAAATTAATGTCAATTTTAAAAAAAGTCTTGCTTGGAGTTACACCGGTCACACTGTGCATGGGATTGAGGTGTGGATAACTTCTAAATGTCACAAATTACTTATGGACAGTTTTCCTAAAGTTTCAAAAAAATCTGAATGTGTTTTCTTGGTTTTCAGTATGTCACTTGTGTTTTCACTAAAATGTAATTTCAAAATAAAAACATTCACTTTGATTCATATAGGTAAAATCATGTGTTGGTTTTATGCGATACTACTTTCTACATGTCACAAATGACTTATGAATCGCTGTCCTAAATTATGAATATATTCAGAGCACATTTTCTTAATTTTCAATGAGTGACACATGTTTTGAACTAAAATGTCAAATTTAAACCGATAACGAACACTTTGAGTCATACTAGTAACACCATGTGTCAGATTGAGGTTTGGGTGATTTCTATACATCAAAAATGACTAATGGATCATTTTATTAAAGTATCAAAATAATCTGAATGCGTTTTATCAATTTTCAGTATGTTACTTGTTATTTTTTCTAAAATCAATTTAAATTTAAAATAGAAAGATACACTTGGAATCATATCAATCACAATTTTCACTAAATTGAGGTGCAGTTTATTCCTACACATCAGAAATGAATTGTAATTTTTTTTATAAAGTATCAAAATAATACTAACGTGCTTGATTAGTTTTCAGTATGCCATTTGTTCTTTATCCTAAAATTAATGTCAATTTTAAATAAAAAGACACACCTAGAGTCATACAGGTCACACCATTCTTTAGATTTAAGTGTGTTTGACTCCCACACATCAGAAATGACTTGTGGATCATTTCACCAAAGTATCAAAAGAATCCAAATAATTTTTCTCATTTTTTAGTTTGTAATTTGTTTTTTACTAAAATTAATGTAAATTTTAAATAAAAAGACACACATAGAGTCATACTAGACACACCATGCATCTAATTGAGGTTCAGATGATTCTTACATGTCAAAAATTACTTATGGATCATTTTCCTAAAGTATCAAAATAATCCAAATGTGTTTTCTTGGTTTTCACTTTGTCACTTGTTCTTTTTAATAAAATTAATGTCAATTTTAAATAAAAAGACACACTTTGAGTTAAAATGGTCACACCATGTTTTAGATTGAGGTGATGTTAATTCCGACACATGAGAAATTAATTATGAATATTTTTCCTAAATTAAAAAAACAATCCAAATTCATTTTCTCTCTTTTCAGTATGTCATGTATTCTTTTTACTATAATTAATGACAAATTTAAATAAATAGACACACTTGTAATTATATCAGTCACAGAATAAATCAGATTGAGGTGAGGATGATTCTTACATTACAAAAATAGCTTATAGATTGTTTCCCTAAAGTATCAAAACAATATGAATGCATTTTCATGGTTTTTATTATTGAACTTGTGTTTTTTAATAAAATGTTATTTGAATTTGGGCGAAACTTTTTGAATTAAAATGTCAATATTAAACTCATAATGAACAATTTGAGTCATACTGGGAACATCATGTGCTGGATTGAGGTGAGGATGATTACTACATGTGAAAAATTACTTATGGATCATTTTCATTAGGTATAAAAATAATATGAATGTGTTTTCTTAGTTTTGAGTATGTCAGTTGTCTTTTTTACTAAAATTAATATCAATTGTAAATAAATATACACACTTAGAGTCATACTAGTCACACCATGAATTAGAGTGAGGTGTGAATAATTTACACACATTCCAAATTACTTTTGGATCATTTTAATAAGTTATCAAAATAACATGAATTCATTTTTTCAGACTTGAGTATGTCACTTATCTTTTTTACTAATATTTTATTTTAAATTGGAAACACGCACTTTGAGTCATACCAGTCACATCATGTGTCAGTTTGATATGAGACTAATTCCTACACATCAAAAATGAATTATGAATCATTTTCCCAAATTATCAAGACAATCTATTTTTGTTTTCTTAGTTTTTAGTGAGTATCACTTTAAAAAAAAATCAATTTTAAACTGATAATAGGAATATTTAGTCATATCAATAACATTGTTAAGATGATTGAGGTGTTGCTGATTCCAACAAATAAAAAATAAAATATTTATAATTTTCCTAAATTATCAAAGCAATATGAATGTTTTTTATTGGTTTTGAGTATGTCAGTTTTCTTGTTTACTAAAATTAATGTCACTTTTAAATAAAAAGAAAAACATGAAGTTATAATGGTCACACCGAATATTGGATTAAGGTGAAGTTAATTACTAAATGTCACAAATGACTTATGGATAATTTTACTAATGTATCAAAACAATATGGACGAGTTTTATTGGTTTTCAGTACATTGCTTGTATTTTTTTATTGAAATGTCATTTTAAACTATAAACACACACTTTGAGTCATATCATCCACATTGTGTATCAGTTTAATATGAGACTAATTCCTACGAATCAAAAATAACTTATAAATCATCTTACTAAATTATCAAGATAATCTGAGTACATTTTCCCTATTTTCAGTGAGTGACACTTTTTGAACCAAAATGTCAATTTTAAACTGATGACTGACACTTTGAGTCATATTGGGAATATTGTGTATCATATTAAGGTGAATGTGATTAATAAACATAAAAAATGAACTATAGATTATTGTATTAAATTATCAAAATAATAAGAATGTGTTTTATCAGTTTTGAGTATGTGAGTTGTCTTTTTTACTAAAATTAACATCAATTTTAAATAAAAAGATTCATGTGGTGTTATAATGGTCACACTATGCATCAGATTGAGGTGTGAATAATTTTTACACATCCTAAATGACTTATATAGTGTTTTCCTAAATTATAAAAACAATCCAAATGCGTTTTTTCTGTTTTGAGTATGTCAGTTGTCCTTTTTACTAAAATTTATATCTATTTTAAATAAAATGATGCACCTGGAGTCATATCAGTCACAGTGTGTATTGTACTAAGGTTCCTCTAATTCCTACACATCCCAAATGTATTATGTATTTCTCTATTCAATTATTAAAATTATCACCTTCATTTGTATGAAAAAATTTCCATAAAGCCTAATTACTACTTTGGTCACCCTATTGCTTCAACCAAGTCTTATGAAACTTTCAAGGTATTTATGTAAGACCTAGAATAGAGGAATTGAAGGAGGATCAATTGAAGTAAGTCCTTTTAGTGTTTTAAGTCCATAAAATTTGTGTGCCTAAAGCACCCAACCTACCTAAATCAGAAACACTTGTGCACCACCTATTCCACTCAGAGGAACTTAAATTCCCCACTTCTGGGAATACATGTGAATACTTCTGAAGGATTGAGTCAAGTATTTCCTAATTATTAACATCTAGCTTATTCATCGCTTAAGTGAAAATTATTTTTCCCAATCCTACTTTCCCCCCATACTTGCATTCCAGATACTTACTTGGGCACCCTTCTTTGATTCACTTACTCCCTTCAGTCTACAAGACATCAAGCCATCTTCAAAGCCCTTCATGGTAAGGATTATTCATAATTGGATCCCTTTTTTGAAAGGGATTATATTGAAAATTCCACCAAAACATCCCGAATTATCAAACCTTTGGGAAAGGCACATCAGCGTGTCTCCTATTTGGGTTTGTATATCCGTATTAATAGGTTTACCTTATTTTATCCCAATGGGGTTAGTATTAATGGAGTGTATGTGGGTTTATATATCTGAATTCAAGTGGAACTTTATCCTAGGAATAGTGTTGGTAAGTTCTTAGTTTGGAGGATTAGTGTTTAGGTTCTGACCTCCCCTCCTCATCTCTAAAACCCGGAACCTCAGGTCTCTGGTAGGGAAGGTATGGTTCACACCTACTTTTTATTTTGAACAAAGGAGAAGTCTCCCTCTCCTACCAGGACCAATTTTAGGGTAGCCATCCTGGTGTAAGTCCCTATCCTTTCAAGTAAGAGGTTACAGTCTTGCTCCTCTTTACTTCCTTCACCTTCACTCCTTCCTTACATTGGACCCTTGTCCAACGTAAAGAGAATAGAGGGAAGACTCGTCGCCTCGCCCTTTTCTCCAGTCGCCTCACCCTCAACCACCATCACCACCGTATGCGCATCCTCTTCCATCAGCTAAGGAGGAAATGTGTGTGTAAATTTGTTGAATCTTTCACATCCTCTTATTTCTCACATCGAGAATGACTTGCATTGTCTTAGATATTCGTGATGATTACAACATTTTCACAAACACCCATGGTGAATGGAATACGAGAACTCTGATTCCCACCACAATTGGGATACATAGGAAGCCTTCTTTGGGCCCGAGATAATTGGATATCCTCCTCAGAAATCCAACCCTAATTTCGTTAACATGGGAATCCTTCTTAGGATTAAGCACCAAATTAATCCCCCAAATCACCAAGGAATCCTCTTCAGGAAGTAAGCCCAAACTCATTTCTCTAAAAGGACTACACTCTCCTATAAGACTCATGGAACTACATGGGCTTTGGTTCCCATCCAAATGGGATACATAGGAAGCATCATTGAGGTTCAAACTAAACACTTCAAATAAACCCTATTCTTCTTAATTAATATTCCCAAAAGGGTCTAATATCACTTGGAAACACATATTCTATCCAGGTTCCTTGGGCTGATTAGGTATAAGTCCCACATAAAACCATAACTAAGAACCTTTCTCTTAGAATTCCTTAACACATGAAATTAAACTATACAGTTAGGTCCTTATCACATGAACTTAAAAGGTATGATGTTTCACATTAATTGGAACCAAACTACGAGGGTTCTTATTCCTTTCACAAGGACACGTAGGTATCCCATTTTATGGGTACAATACCAATATCAAAGAAATTCTTCATCTCCCTGGATAACAATAAATTCCAGAGTGCCCCACTGAGTGGCTTAAAAATCAGTATCATCATAACAATGATTAAAAGAATCTCTAAATATTATATAAGATATTTATATTTATGGATAACCTCAAATACATATGGATGTCTCCATTAATGAAGAACCTAAAATACATTCAGATGATTATAAATTTCACACATACTAATTATTGATTTAAAATTCCATGGGAAACCTATGTTATACTTGGTGAATAAATAAGGATTTAGGAAAATATCTTAAATATATAAAGAGAAACCCAGAGTACACAATAATTACCCTAGAAATGGAGTGATGAGTTTAACCTCCCATCCTCTCAACTTAACCAGAACACACATTCCATGGAACTACAAAACAGTTACCATTCGTCCATTTTCTTCCTTTGTCTAACTGCCAAAACTATATATTGAGTTGATGTTCTTTGCCAAGAACCATTACTCTAAAATTTTGGTTTTCAATAATGAGAATTCTTTTTTGGAAAAGAACATAAACTCAATATGAATTGTTTGAAGCTTGACAAATAAGAGCACCAGAAAGTAGGGTAATATTGGCAGAATGGAACATGTTGTCTCTTTTATGGCTTGTTCTATATAGTTGAAAGAAAAATATGACTTTCAAATATATCTTTGTAAAAAACTAAATAAGTATTAGATAAAAATGATATAGAAAACAACTTAAAAATTACAGATAAAATGATGAAAAAATTAATAAAAAAATTAGTATTAATTCACATTTTCATGATGGTTGTATGAATTCTTGAACCATTTCATTATTGTCATTATCTGAGTTTTATCCTCAAAGTACAATATATGATGAGCATGAGTAGTTTCAAATAAAAAACCCCAAATAAACAATGGAATCAACTTGTACAATAAAAAATTATTATGTGAGTAATACTAAAAATAAATAAATTAAACATTAATATGAAACAATCCATTACTTTTATAGAAGTCACATCTTCATGATATTTGTGTACATTCTTCCATAATGTATATTGTCAATTTGTTTCTATGTAAATATATATCTTCTTATAAATATGAGTATTTTATGAAGTCATAGTATTACTCGAAAAATATCAATACAAAAAGGATTAATAAATATTTTAAATTAAATAATAATTATCTTCGAAAATACCACTTTGATGATGCTAGTTTGTTGAGGGAATATGATCTCTCATATATTAACAAACATAATAACAACAATATTTTCTATTTTCTTGTTTTGGATAGTGTAGAAAAATTGATAAAAACAAGTCATTTGTTTTGATATGTGTTTGGATTGTGAACTCTTGTTATATATACCCTAATACTTGTCTAGTTGTAGAACTTTTTTGAATTCTAATACACATGGGCTGTCCTTATGGAATGATTTTTAAGATATTTAAACACAACCCTATCATAATAGAATTATCATTAAAACATAATATAAAATAGATAACTTGATGTTTATTTATAAAACATTGGATGCAGTGTATTAAAAATTTACAAATGTTATCATGTGTGGTTGGTTTATTGGGTATCCATACTGTGAATCCAGGAAATAATTATTTAGAGTATCCAAATTGAAAACAATGAGCATACAATGTTTCTTAAAAACAAAAAAAAGGAATAAGTTATGAAAGAAATAAAAATATATTTGATATGATTAAATTATATATTTTTACCACATCATCATTAGTATTAAGAATAGTCGGTCATCTGCAAGTTTTATTTCAAAAAAATTGGTCAAGTATGCCACTATTTCATTCATTTTTTTTGAATATATTGTTGTTTGTTCAGTAGAAGTGATGTGAGGACTAATGAGTCCAAATTTATTTTCAAGTGGAAATACATTAAATTGGTATTGATATATACACCTACAAAAATATGAAATGTATTTAGTCATAATTAACATAATATACCAGCTTTTGGAAAAACGTTATGAAAACATACCTCTTGTATACATTTACAACTGATCCTCCTAACCGTTCATCATTGATGATTTCATTTTCATTCTCAAAAGCAATGTAGTCTGTAACTTCCTCTCTATATATTTTTTATCCAAAATAAAATACATGACTACAACCATTTTTTAACTTTGTATCTGCATTAACCTTAAATGTTAGTAAATGAGGATATTGAATGGGTGGAGAAAAGGTTCTTTCGGAAGATCTTTTTGATCAGTTGGTTGGTACTTTAGATGGTTTTCAGACAACCTTTTTTTTCATCCATTCCCTTTTTCCATCTATAATGAAATTCCACATTTTAGACCTTTTTTCATTTCTTGTTAAAGGTTTAACCAGAAAATTAATTTGGAAATGAATAACTCCTTATCGACATGTGTCTTTACAAGATCTAAAGTCCATGCGATGAATGTTACAAAAACTTTCTTGACTATATGAATATATTCATCATCATGTGGAATAGGTATCTTGGCACTCGACTCTTGATCTAAGATAATTTTCACTCTCACATGACCTATTGGTAGTGGTATGTTGTGTAGACTTTCTACTTAGATATTGAACACCATAACTCGTGCCACAAGGCGATGGGTGGGTGCTAATAAATATAAATCACAATTATTTTCACCATATATAATATTAGTATAGAAAGATATTAGTGTCTGTTTGATTCAAATTTCACAGAAAAAATTATTAAAATATTGACTACCTCAACAAAGACAACTCTTAGAGGGGAATTGATTTCCTAAAATAAGGTGGGGGTGGGGGTGGGGGGATATTCAAACAATGGTTGTTCTTGAGATGTTTCTTTTTATTTTCTCCCCCCATAACAGTTTCTAGAAGCTCAGTTTTACATTTAAATTTTTCTTTTAGGGAATCTAATATTGTTTTCATCTCTTCCATTTCTTTATCATTATCCTCATATTGTTTTTTTCTCAAAATATGTTTGGGGTGTCACCCTAAAACCTGCACCTCTGACGTGACCCATACTGTTCGGGTTTCTTCATGGCTATTGATAGTAGGTGTTCATCCGGTATAGGTTTTGATGATTCCTTTGACTATGTTGGATAAAAAAATAAAGGAGATCATAGTTATGTAATGGTGATTTAATGAAAATTAATTTTTTTATTATTTCACACTTACAAATGTTTCCCATAATTTTTATGTGTTTTCATCTATTAGTATGAAATATTTAGTTACATTTGCCTTCTTCTATAGCACATGACATGGGATGGAGGATCATTTGGATTTAGATTCATCAATCTATATATAAAAAGTGGAACATAATTATGCAGTTGTTTATTGTCACATAAAATCATAATGGTAGATTTAAAATACGTACCAATTTTTTCCAAGTGAAGTGTACCCTATACTTACTTTATGGTAGGGGTATGTTGGTTTTATTGTCTGTTTCTTATTTTCATCACTTAGTTTTTATTTGATAAATAAAAAAAATTCAATCAAAGTGATGCATACACATATTGTCAAAAAAATGTATTACTAGCCATAATGTACCTAAAAAGACATCTCCATAGGATGTCCCACAAATGCATCTCATGCTCCATGGATTATCAGGTGTGCATACAGAAGTGGTGGGTGCAGTTTTATTTTCCCATCACCATCTTTAAGACAAAATCTCGTTAGAAATTTGTGAAGGCCTTTACGAATCCTTCAATAAAGAATTAATACATGCTTCTTAAGGGATTCATCTAGTATAAATGAACTCTATAAGGGATAATAAAGAGTCAATCAATTTTTAATTATTTTATTTTTTAGGAAAATAAATAAATTTTATCATAATGTTATCATAATATCTTCCCGCATCAGTGTCTTAATCATGGGAACAATATGGTGCCACAAATCTACATCAATCAGTTTTTGTTGTCGAGTGATGAGCCCTATGTACCTACTGAACATGGCCTTGTTGCGGTTTTCATTTTTCCCTCACATATTCTAATTTTATGCCTTTTCTTTTCACCTTAATGATTTTTTTAACACCATAAATCTATGTTCCTCCTATTTTTTCTGCATCATTAGTCCTTCCTCACCTACCATTTCCATAAATTTAACATCATCAATATGTTGTTCCTATGGATTGGTAGTATTGTCTTGTGAAAAATTCCATTGTACCTCTACATTGGGAGTAATAGTAGGTTGAGAAACCTGTTATTTCTTGGGATTGGGAGCATTGTAATGTGTAGAAGGTCATTGTTCCTATGCACTGGGAGCAGTAGCAGGTTGATAGACCTATTGTTCCTTAGTATTGAGAGAACAAAAACTTACATAAGTCATTATCTGAATAATTAGTTTAACATTTAATTTATACTACATAATTACTATAGTGAACAGATAATAACATGAGGTAACACAATGTATATTATAAAAAATATAACCTGATTATTGAAATCTCTTTTTTTAAAAGGTTTAAGGGATTTGACCCCTCTATTGAGTATCCAAATCCCATCATTGTGGTTTCCTCTAAAATAAAACCCCCTTCTATATTTAGACCACTGTGAAATGATTGTGACGCCCCAATGAAATGATAATCCTCATTTGAATTTTCTTCCAACCCTTCAGGGGTTTGGGTCGATAATAGAAAAATTGAACACTTTCAGTTTATGGGATATAGAATATAAAAAACTTGTAATTCCGGTGATTCTATTATAAATGGTTTTTATTTATACCCTTCCTTACTGAAATCCACTTTCATAAATCCCAATGCATCTATTTTTACAACACTCTTATTTTCAACCCACTTTCATTGAAAAATAAAAACATGGAATGTTGTATAATCCGACTCTCATATTTGTTTGATGATGCCAAAGTATAAAATATTTTGATAAATTGGATTTCAGTCCTTAGTACTAGAAACATGCATTGCTTCAGCCACAAGTGTAACTCCACTATTTTTCATGGTATTTCTTTCATCATTTTTATTTTTATAAAATGTATAACCATTAATTACATAACCATTATAAGATAATACATACACACTTGGTCCTATTGCAAGGAATCAAAGTAATTCTAAAATTGTTTCCATATTTCCATCTAAATATTTAAAAATATTCTCTCGAAACCATCCTATATGATGTTGATTATGTGTATTTGATATTCATATTTCATACCTTGATTGATTCAAATGCCTAAAAATTTCTTTATGGGTTTTAACATATGGGGAAACCACCAAACTATTATAAAAAATATAATGGTGGGAATACTCCTAAAATATAATTTTGATTGTGAAAATATGTCTTCCAAAAATTCCTTCACCCATAGTCCACCCATCAGGATGATATTTTGGTAGACCAATGATTTCTTCACCGAATAGGTATTTGGTATAGAATCCAACTATTTCCTCAATAAGACATCTCTACACAATAAAACCCTTCAGACGACTTTGATTTTTGAAATACTCTTTCAGAATCTTAATATACCATTCAATGGGGTACGTCCATATATAATGTATAGGACCACATAGTCAAATCTCTCTCATCAAGTGAATTATCATATCACAGAATGCTAATGGGAAGAACATTTCCAATTCACATAATATGATGGAAATTTCTTTTTCCATAGTCAGTAATTTCACCAAATCTATAAAGTTTCCATATATATCTTTGAAAAAGAAATAGAGCTTGGTTAATTTTTGATGAACATTATTTGGCAAAATGAAATGAAAAGATATAAGAATTAGATATTGTATCAAAACATGACAGTCATGTGATTTCAAACCCTTCAACTTTAAATCAGTCATTGACATAGTATTCTTGATATTCCATGAATAAACATCTGAAAACTTTATGTCATTCAAGAAGCTTCAAAACTGATATCTCTCCTTCTTGGAAGGTGTGTAAGTGGTTGGATGATGAAAAGTTTGTTTTTCACCCTCCACAAGTTCCAAATCTTCCCGTATTCACATTTCAACCACGTCCAACATATCTTTAATTCCAACCTCTGCTTTTCTAGGTAAATTTAGTAACATTTCAATTACACTATCACATTTTTTTTTCAAAATTCATAACATCAAGAGAATTTATGACGTACAAAAAATTTGAGTACGGGAATTAAAAAAACTGATCTCTTTTTTCCCAAAAAATATCATAAAGTTTTTTAATAAATATTTACCAAAAGCAGTGTCTATATATTTTACTTTCTCCATTAGTTGATCAACTGTTAGTGAAGATGGTGTTGTATGTTATTCTAAAACTTCATCAAATGATGTCTTCCTAGATCATTACTTATTTCATTGGTGTAGAAATATGCGACATCCTAGAAACACAGTCTTTAATGAATTTTTCAACCTAATTAACTGTGTACCTTGTTTGAAAATGGGACACCCTTGTTTTCCTTTAATTCTATATCCTGAAAAATTTCAATTAATAGGAATTCATTTATCATATCATACAAAATATATCTCAACATGAAATCTTCATTTTTGTAAGAATCATAAAGTATAACACTTGAATCCCCCAATAATTTCAAATATTCAATCAATGGATCAAAATAAACATCAGTATCATTACCCAGTTATTTGGTCCTGATATAAGAATAGATAACATGATGTATTTTTGTTTTATGAATAACCATGATGGAAATTTATAATTTACCAATATAACGAACCATGTAATATGAGTGCTGATTTGAAAACCAAAAGGATTCACTCTATCTATAGATAACAGAAGATGAAGGTTTCTCAGCTCATTTCCAAATTCATGATACTCATGATCAATTCTCTTCCACTATAGAGAGTATTCCAGGTGATGAAGTTTCCCATTCTATTTCCTGTATCTGCATGCCATGTCATTTGAATTTCATTCTCATGACTTCTATACAAACTCCTAAACCTTTAAAGGATTATAAAGTACCATAAAATTTTTATAGAACTCAATTCATCTTTTTTGTATTAAGAAGACACACACTTTGGGAATTCTTTAAGTGATTTTTGGTCCTTGTGAAATAATATACAATCATTTTGGTAGGCATGTATTCTTTTAGAGATGATACCCATCAAACGTAGAATTTTTTTAGTGTCATATGTTTGGATAGGGCGATTATTATCTTATGGGATAATATAATTCAAGAGAGAAATTAGTTTAGTAAAGATAGAATGACTCCATCTATTACCTGCTTTTAAATTATATGGCTTCAATATAGCTAACAATGCTGTATATTTAATGAAACCAACATAGAGTGGCGTCGTTGAAAAACTATTTAAATTGTCAAAAAAATTTGGACAATCACGAAGTTCATCTTCAAATATCATTGTAATTTACTCAATATAATCTTCATCATCATTCACATATTTAATCACATCCTCAATATGGTCTTCATCATTGTACACGCTTGTAATCATATCAGATGATCCATAAAATGTAGTGTTATCGTAGTCACTATCTACATTCATTTTTTCCCTATGTCTATTACAACAATTATAACTTCGATTGATTCCATGACAGATCAAGTGTTCTTACAAATCCTCTATATCAATTAGTCTTGTATAAAAAGACATAAACATGGAAAAATCATTTGAGAAGTGTCATATTCATAATATTTTTTAAACTTGATAAACCCTTTCACCCCATCTTTATGCTCTTTTGTCATACCATTGGCACCAATCCATTCTTTATTAATATCCATCATATTTGATTTGGTAATATTAATATTTAACAAAATAAATACACAAAATATGTTCAATTAAAGATGTATCTCATGAATTTTTTGAAAGATAATGAAAATATTGAAAAATAGTTTATATTCCCACATTATCAAACACAAAAAACTTATTGAACAAAATTTAGAAATACAACTATTGAATGTAATAATGGGAAAAAATAAATGTTATATTATTTTAAAACCATTTTCATAATAGAAAATATGACTATTGAATATAATAATGGTTTCACAAATAAAAAAATTATTAAATTTTAAAAAAACAATCCGTACCTTTGAGAAAATCTGGGTTGTTATATGAGACCCAAGGGATTTAATACAATGATATGAGTACATGTTTTTTTAAAATGGAAAAAGTGACAAGATTTAAAATGTTGTTTTTCAACTAGAATTTTTAATTTTGATAATTTGTTTTGAAGTGGAATTTTAAATGGATATAAATACTTCTTTAACTCTTTAAGGAAGTTATATTTGAATTTGATGGTTTTGATTGAATATAGGGAAATATTTTATTTTTTGAAATTTTGGGATATAAACTGATAATTTCAAATGGGTGTACTTTACTAAAAATCATAGGAAAGATAGTTTTTATGAAAAACCTTAGGATACAATGGTATTTTTAAAAAAGCCCTTGGATTTAAGAGCCCCACTTCTGAACCATCTCATATCATCACCCTTTGGGTGAGGAGTACCCCACCCCAGAACCATCTCAATATGCCATTTTCTTATCACCTAGAGGAAAAAATACCCCACTCTAGAACCATTCTCAAATTCTCATGGTAGATTTGTTTCCAATCCAAAATTTATAAAAAATAATATGAAAAGTAAGCACAAGATTATTTGAGATCCCAATCATATTTCAAAATTAAATATAACGAAGTTATAAATAGGTCATAATTCCAACCTAGCTTAAAATATAAATATTCGATTCAAGAGGATGAAAATTTCCCAATAAAATTTTAATATCCATATTCAATAGGGTTTAACACATTTCCAACCCATTTAACCACATGTTCTCATCTTAGAGATTTTCATAGGGCATCTATTTTTGGATTACTTGGTAATAGATTAACTTATATCACCCTTCAGGTTACCTCCTATAATTCCATTCTACATAGTCCAAGGAATGCCTTTATTAGTGTCTAATAGTCTAATATTTACTTTTATTAATGGACTCATCATTACCAAAATAAAAAAATATCTACTTGAAACTAGTATATATACTATTTATTTAATGTTTAGGTCTATCACACATTATGTAGACATGAACACACATCATACGCACATTGAAAGAGAGTATACTTAAAGGATAACTAAGGGACCACCTACTTTATGCATGTTGGGTGATTCTAATGGAATATCACTGGTTGATTTGGTCACACATGACCGAATTCAAGAAAAATAGAGAAAACCATCAAAATAGGTACAAATGGGTTTAATTTTCATAAATCTAAAAAAATGAGAGAACCCATGGAATAGATGCTCAAGGAATGCTAGCCATATCCATGGTTTCTACCTACAATACATGACATGAAGATCTATCATTTTTTTATGAATATCTCAATTGGAGATGAAAATAGGAATGAGAGAAAAATTTAAGACATGATAACTATACTCTGGAGAAAAATGGCCTTAAACCTCTTTATATTTCTTGTAAACATTTTATACATATTTTAGAAAATCAAAACCAAACTTGTCACACTAAACTCTCATAACATATTGGGACTCTTATGGATATGAACCTTTATATATTGGATCCTTATATATGGACATTGGCTACACCACTCCATAATCATCATCTAGAATCAAAAGATAAATGATGAATTCTCTACTCATGGTAATTCCAACATTTAATTGAAAAAATGTTTTCACACAACAGGACATTATAAAAATTATAACATTCAGACCACATATGTATTATATTTTTTTTCATATGCAAGGTCTTTGACTAATCCAAATTCCATAAAACTACTAAAACTAAAAAATATGACCAAATTCACACCAAAACATTTCCAAGAACTTTTCACCACATACACACATTTTATAAACACAGCAACAACTGAAAAATTGTAGTAAAGCCTCAAAACTGATCCACTCCTGAGAATCAATTCCTAGCCTACAATGGCACCTCTAACACCTTGATCAAGTCCCAATACACACAAATAATCAATGATCCAACCATAACCTTTTCAAATAATCCAAAACCAAAAAGTATAGGAATACAAAAATTCATGAATCTACAAAATGGAGAAGCAATAATCTCATACCTTAAAGAAGAAATGATTCATTGATGAAGAGTAGTGTAGGTTCGATTGGAAGCGATGATGGAATGGAGCTACAACAATGGAAAAGGGGAGTGGTGACCACAAGCAGCGAAGGCGAGTGGCGAAGGGGAAGGCAAGTGGTGAGGGTGAAGGTGAAAGCGAAGGTCAGTGTCAGCAGCTGCACTGCGATTTCGTGAAAGCTTGAAGACGTGAGGAAGATGGCAATCTGTTAGGTTTTTTTTATAAGAATACCTAAATTTTTTACCAGATCTTTCAAGAAAAAACTCTTAAGGAGTATCTTTACTAGTGCTAATATAGAAAGTGCTAATAAAACATGTCTTTATCAATGCTATAATTTTAGCTTTGATAAAGAATAGTATTATCAGTTCTTTTTTAGCACTCATAAGAGATATATTTATCAGCGCTAAAAAAAGCACGGAAAAAGATATAATGTTAATTATTTATTTCAATTATTATATAAATTTATAAAATTATATATATAATAAATAAATAAATAAAAATATATTTATTTATTTATAATCATAACTATAAATAAATATTCATTTATTTATAATTATATATACCATAAAAATATTTATATATATTTGTATATATTTATATAATTATATATAATTACAAAATTTTAAATATAATAAATATATTTATTATAATTTTATATTATAAATAATTATTTATTTATTTGTTGTTATATGTATAAATAAATAAATAAATATTTATACATATAACTATAAATAAATAAATAAATATTTACAAATATAAAATTATAATAAAAATATTTATTATATTTAAAAATTTATAATTATATATAATAAATATATTTATTATAAATTTATAATTATTTAAATATATATATATTTATTTATAATTATAATTATAAATATTTCTATATATTTATAAAAATATTTATATAATTAAATATATTTATAAAATTATAAATGTAATAAATATATTTATTATAATTTTATAATTTTTTAAATATATATATAATTATAATTATAAATAAGTATATTTTTAAATATTTTTATATAATTATAAATATATTTATATCTATATATTTATTAATATATAAATATACATATTTATAAAATATAATAAATAAATATAATTTAATTTTATAATTATTGAAATATATTTAAATTTTTTTAGTATATAAATATATATTTATAAACTAATAATAAATGTATTTGTTTTAAATTTATAATTTTTTAAATATATTTGTAAATATAAATATATATATTATTTTATAATTATAATTATAAATAAATATATTTAAAAAGTATTTATATATAATTAAAAATTTATAATTAATAACATAATAAATGTATTTATTATTTAAATATATTTATTTTAATTTTAAAAGTATTTATGGTAACATTATAAGCTAGTGGGGATAACATGAATTAATCAAACCTAATAAGGTATAAATTATAAAAAATGAGTCCTCACATATATAAGGAAAGCATGATTAATAAGGGTGTTGATGTATAATTGAACACTCATGAGTCAGGAATATATAACATATGCATGTGTCATCATGATATTGATAATTTTAACATTTGGAACATAGTAACCCACAATCATGTCTACAGATAAACATTTGATCATATAATGTCGATTATACATACTCATGCATCAATGTATAAACATAAATAACAATAATCTTGTCCACGAATATCATCATTATCTCTTGATATATATATATATATATATATATATATATTTATTTATTGACCAAATTCATTGGATACATATATTTATTTATATAATCATAATTATAAAAAATATATTTAAAAAGTATTTATATATAATTATAATTATATAATTATAAATATAATAAATATATCTATTATTATTTTTAAAATATAATAATTTGATAATTATTTAAATATATATATATATATATTAATAATCTTCTCAATACTTTTTTTAAAACATTATATATATATATATATTTGAATTATTAAAATATATATATTAATTATAAACATGTATTTTTAACTAATGTATAAAAATAAAAATTATTTTTGAATATAGATATAATTATTTTATATATATTAATAATATTTTAATTAAAAATATTTATCAGTTATAAGAATAACACCGATAAATATATCCTTCTATCAGTGCTAAAAAAAGTGTTCATAAAGAGTACACCTTTATCAGTGCTTTTTTAGCGCTGATAAAAGTTACCTTTATCAACACTCTTAGCTAGCACTTATAAAGGTGTGGATTTTATCAGCACCTTCTACTTTGTGCTGATAAAAGCTGGCACATCCTCTGCTCATTTCTATGGTAGTGCAACACCACCAACCATCCATTGGATGAATACATTAAGTGGGTGAGGATTTTCTATAAATGGATATGTATTCCTTGTTTTTTCCTCAGCTCCTCATCATCAACTTATCACCCGGTTCCTTGTGTTGTAATTTGTGTGGCAGATTCCCAACATATTCAAGAAAGATAATTATGAATGATATTATCATTGTAATTATAAGGGAGTATATATCCATTTTACCCATAAGGAGATCATCTTATTTGCTCATGATTTTTACCCCTTTCATTTTGAGGGTTTTTTCACATTACATATGATGTCATTTATTTTCATATTTTTTCACTTTGTTTTATCTGGTAATTATCACCACACCATTAGGTAAATCATTTTCAGTCTCAACAACTATTATCAGAGTAAGGTTCTTACCCAGTGTTGTTCACTCTTTTTTGGTTATTAATAATTTTCGTAAATTTGAATATTCCTTGTGATTGATACCATAGTTGATATTTCACATCATAAAAAATTTATTTAGATTATTAAATACACTATTTTAAAATATAGGAGGTTCTAGATGGGAGGAATTTCTAGATGACGGTGAAATTCGAAATCAAAAAATTCAACAGGAATAATTTTTTCTTGTGGAAATGATAATGCATGAAGTGATACAAGAGAACAATTTCTAACAGATTAATGATTAAAGACCAACATATGTGATGATGGAGAATGGTTCTATTGGGAACCAAAATCATGACATGAATAGAGACATACTAGTCAGTTAAGCAACAATGACTGATGTAGGTAGACATCATCTCAATGATGTGTGGATAATTGACTCGGCAGTAACATGACACAAGACGTCTTAATGATAATGTTTTTATTAGTATGAAACTATCCCAAAAGGACTTGTGTACATTGGGAACGATCACACCTTGAAGACCAATAAAGTTGGTACCATCAAACTAAATATTCATGATGGTATTATTCAAACCATCTAAGGAGTATGTCACATGAAGGGCCCGAAGAAGGGCATATTGTCTTTGGGACAATTTGATGACATCAGATGCAAGTCTCACACCAAGAATTGATGGATGTTAACAATAAAGGGAGATCTTGTGGTTACTAATGTGGATAATATCTTAAAAAACTTTTACACACTTATGGGTGAAATGTATAAGGAGACAAAAATAGTTTTCACATCAACTACCTCAATGGAAGCATTGACAATTTTTTGGCATCAGAAGATTGAACATATGTACGATTGAGGACTGAAAATTATTGATGATAAAAAGTTTATATATGGACTTACAAATGTATCCTTACCATTTTAAGATCATTGTGTTTGAGAAAGTGATATAGGTTAAAGATCAGGATGTTAATATGGTGAAAGAAAGATATATTAGAGTTCATCCATCCTGACATTTGACAAGCACTGGGTTATATGTTTGGGAGGTTCAAAGTACCATGTATCCTTCATTGATGATCATTAAAGGTGATGTTGGGTGTACCCAATTATGATGAAGACAAATGTTTTTGAAGTCGTCAAAAAATTCAATGTGTGAAAGGAGCGTTAATATAGAAAAAAGATCAAATGTTTGAGGACTGAAAATGTTGTAGAATATAAAAGAGAGGATTTTTATAATTTTTTAATGGGAAGGAATCAATAGATAGTTATTGGTGGTGTCTTATCCTTATAAAAATGGATTGGTAGAGAAGGTGAATAGAACACTATTGTATAGGAAAAGGGTGATGTTTAAGAATGCCTAAATTTTGAAACATTTTTGGAAGCAGTGAATACCACATGTTATGTGATCAAATGATCTCCTTCCATGGTGATTGATCTGAAGACACTGATAGAGATGTGGACTAGTAAACCAAAAAACTATTCCAATTTACATACTTTTTTAATTCCTATATATTCATTTCTTAACTTCGAAGAAAGATCATAGTTGGATTCAAGATCAAAGAAATGTACCTTCTAGGGATACACTGATAGTGGAAGGGGTATTGTTTGTGGGACCCCACTATCCAAAAACTTATCATCATAAGAGATGTCATTTTTGTAGAATACAAGGTGAAAATGAAAATTTATAGAGACATGGAGAAATTGAATACAAAAACTATAATATTTGGGGTGGAGGAAAAGTTCATGGAATAACCAGTTTCCCCTGAGGCATTACCAGAGTACGATGATGAAATACCAGTTGAGTATGGAACACAATGGTAAAATCAAAAGAAAACATCACCATTATAGCACTCATAATTTTTAACTAAGATAAATATTGTGTAATGCTTACTGACAGAGGGTAGAGATCCATATTCTTTTGTAGAGGCATCACATACTCCATATGCATCCTTATCGATAACAGTGATATAGGAGGAACTTGAGAACCTACAGAAGAACTAGACTTGGGATCTTGTTTCATTACTTCATAGAAGTAAGGATATAAAAAATGCACCTTTAAGATCATGTGGAATGTAAATGACCAGATGGAAAGATATCATGAAAGAATGGTGGTCAAAGGATATAACCAGAAAAAAGGTACTGATTTCAATGAAATTTTCTCTCATGTTTTTAGACCGACGACTATTCAGATAGTTCTGTAAATGTGTGCTATATAGAGTTTTCATCTAGAGAAAATACATGTGAAGATTTATTTTCTCCATGGTGATCTTGATAAATAAATCTATATTATCAAATTATAAGGTTTTGTAGAAGAAGGTAAAGAGAGCTTGGTTTTTAGGTTGAACAAATTTCTTTACAATCTCAAGCAAGCACTGAGGCATCGATACAAGATATTTGATACCTATATCACGATCTGTGGATACAAAAATATTCATTCATATCCTTATGCATATTTTAAGGGTTCATATGGTAATTATTTCATCATTCTTCTATTTTATGTGGATGACATGTTGATTGTAGGCCCCAACAATGACCAGATCTTAGAGATGAAGGCATATCTGGCTAGGGAGTTTGATGTAGACTTGAAACTAGAAAAATAGATTCTTAGGATTTAGATTTAATAATCTAGAAATAATGGAAAAAAATTTATATCATATAATAATTACTTGGGGAAAGTATTAAAACACTTCAACATGTAAGACTATAATCTAATCTCTACCCTCATCCTATTAATTTAATGGTATCCTCTATGATGAGTCCTAGTGGTGAAGTAGAGAGGATGGAGAAATCTTGAGTACTGTATTCATTAATAGTGGGTATTTTGATATTCACTATGGTTTGAACTATATGATACATTACATATGAAATGGGAGCGGTTAGTTAGTATGTGGTGAATCCAGGATGGGAGCATAGGAGCACAATGAATATGATTCTGAGATAAATCAAGGATACCTCAGATGTTTCATTATATTATGGAGGATCATATTTCAATATCAGAGGATATGTTGATTTCAGATTCTTAGGTGATTATGAATGGAGTAAATCCACTACTTGTTATGTGTTTACTCTTACAGGAGGATTTCTGAGTTGGATTTCAAAGTTACAATTATTTATAAATTTATCCATGTTAGAGGCAGAGTACATGGTTTCTACATAGACTTGAAAAGATGTAATTTAGATGATAAGGTTATTAGAGGATCTAGAGAATATAAAGGTGAAGATTCTATTTTTTTTAGATACTCATGGTTCCTTTCAAATTCTAAGGAATCCATATTTGCATTCCAAGATGAATCTTATTAGGGTAAAATATGACTTTGTATGAGATATGGTTGAGGAAGGAAGTGTGTATATGAATAAAATTCATACTAAAGAAAATCTAATAGATTTACATATGAAGGCAGTTGGTTCTGATAAGTTTAGATGGTGTAGATCCTCAAACAGACTTATAGTGACATGGGTAACATGGTTTGGAGTATGGAAAGGATGTGTGGATAGGTGTTCGTAGTTTTTTTAAAGATGAAACCACACCTTCATTTTTCATTGGATACAATCATGGTTGGTGATGTAGTGGGTGGAAAACTCCACCAACCATCCAGTGGAGGAAGGCAGTTGGGGGGTGAGGCATGCCTATAAAATCCAGTGGCTTCTCCTAGCATTTTCACCAGCTCCCCAGCATTCACTCAGCAGCTAGTTCCTTGGGTGGTATTTTATGATGTGGATTCCCCCATATAAAAGAGAGATAATTCTTAAGGATATTCTCATTTTAATTATGGGGGAGTGTGTATCCACTATTACCCATAATTATATCCTTTTATTTTCATGTGGGTTTTTACCACTTTCATTTTGGGATTTTTTCATGTTACATTTGCTATAATTTATTTCTCCATTTTTGAAATTTATTTTATCTCATAATTACTGTCACACCAGTGGGCCATTTATTTTCATTACCAAGATAAATAAATGCTCACAATATTTCTTAATAAATTACTAATTATAAATAATGATGAGCCAACCCAACATGACTAGCAGAACCACGAAACTGAATTTTATCAGCACTAAAAAGGCCTTTATCAACGCTAATAAAGTAATGTTAATCGAGCCCCTATTAGAGGGGGGGGGGGGATTCAAATTTATCAGTTCTAAAAAATCACTAATAAAGGGGGTCCTTTATCAGCGTTATTCGAAGCGCGGATAAAGTCCCCATTTATCTTCACTAATTGATGTGCTGATAAAGGATTCCCTATCTGGGCGTGTTGTTTAAATAACAGTACACCCAGAAACCTGAAAAAAATAAACAGTAGACCAATATAACCAAGCCAACAAAAATAACCTTCACAAACTATAAAAACCTGTTCAAAAATAACCACTCATAGTATATACAAAAGAACTACATACACAATGAAAATGATGAAAAAACAAGCAGCGCACACAAAAGTTTGGCAAAAAATTCTATACATATTTAATTGAGATCATGAATAAAAAAATATTCACTCATGGAATATACAAAAAAAACACTTCTATATACATTTTGAATAATGTTTTATAAAATTACATTTACAAATATCCAACAAACTGTTAAAAACATTATTTTTTTTCTCTTTTGACGTATGTGGTCCCCTCTAAAAAGTGGCCTATGATGTTAGTAGTAGCCGAAAAAATCATCCCAACTAAAGAAAAAGGTTCCTCCAATATATCAAAATGAATATTGTGTTTTTAATACAATAAATAAATAAATTAAACATTAATATGAACAATACATTAAAAAATGTTAATTTTTAATAAAAATGACACATTTAGAGTTATACTGGTCACATTGTGCACCGTATTGACGTGGGGTTGATTTCTAAAAATCCAAAATGACTGATGGATCATTTTCCTAAAGTATCAAAACAATCATAATGCATTTCCTTGATTTTCAGTGTATCGTTTTTTTACTAAATTGTCATTTCAAACCGAAAATATGAAATTTGAGTCATACCAGTAGCATCGTGCATTAGTTTGATGTGAGACTGCTTCATACACATCATAAAGGCATTACAAACTACTATCCTAAATTTGGAAGACAATCAGTGTGTGTCTGATTGGTTTTTGGTGGGTGACATGTTTTGAGTTAAAATGTCAATTTTAAACTGATAGCATAAACTTTTAGTCATACCAGTCATACCATTCGTCGGATTGAGGTGAAGTTGATTACTACATGTCACAACTGACTCATGGATCATTTTACGAAAATATAAAAACAATCCAAATGTGTTTTCTCAGTTTTATATATGTCAGTTGTGTTTTTGACTTGAATTAATGTAAATTTTAAATAACAAGACACATTTGAGGTCATACCGGTGCTACCATGCATCGGATTGAGGTGAGGTTTATTCCTACATGCCAAAAATGACAGATATATCCTTTTCTTAAAGTATCAAAATAATCAGAATGCATTTAATTGGTTTTTAGTACGTCAGTTGTGTTGTTTTACAAAAATGTCATTTCAAACCGAAAACATGCAATTTGAGTCATATCAGTCACATAGTGCATCAGTTTGATGTGGGAATTCTTGATACATATCAAAAAGGACTTATGAATCGCTATCCTTAATTTGGAAGACAATTAGAGTTTATTTACTTTGTTTTCAGTGAGTGATATGTTTTCAACTGAAATGTTAATTTTAAACACAAAACAGACACTTTTAGTCATATTGATCACACGGTGCATCAGATTGAGTTGGGGTTGATTCCTACATGTCACAATTGACTCATTGATTTTTTTTAAAAAGTATCAAAATAATACGAATGTGTTTCCTCAGTTTTCATTATGTAAGTTGTGTTTTTTACTTGAAATAATGTCAATTTTAAATAAAAAGACACATTTGGAGTCATACTAGTGACAAAATGCATCATATTGATGTGTGGTTGATTCTTACATGTCACAAATTAATGACATATCCTCTTACTAAAGTATCAAAATTATCAGAATTCATTTTCTTCGTTTTCAGTATGTTAGTTGTGTTTTTTTACTAAAATGTCATTTCAAATTGAAAACATGCAATTTTAGTCATACCTGTCACATCATGCATCATTTTGACATAATAATAATTGATAAACATCAAAAATGAAATAAAAATCACTTTCATAAATTTGGAAGACAATCGAAGCACGTTTTCTTTTTTTAGTGAGTGATTCGTTTTGAACTAAAATGTAAATTTTAAATTCACAACGGACAATTTTAGTCATTATAATCCCAAGGTGCATCAGATTGAGGTGGGGTTGATTCCTTCATGTCACAAATAACTCATGGATCACTTTCCTAAAGTATTAAAACAATCCCAATGCATTTTCTCAGTTTTTAGTATGTTAGTTGTGTTTTTTTACTTGATTTAATGACAGTTTTAAATAAAAAGACACATTTGGAGTTATACCAGCCACACCACACATCATATTGAGATGAAATTGATTCATAAATGTCAAAAATGATATATATATTGTTGTCCTAAAGTATCAAAACAATTGGAATGCATTTCCTTAGTTTTCAGTATGTCAGTTGTGTTTTTTTACTAAAATGCCATTTCAAACTGGAAACATGCAATTTGAGTCATACCAGTTGAATTATGCATCGGTTTGATGTGAGACTACTTCATAAATGTCACAAATGAATTACGAATTACTGTCCTTAATTTAGAATACAATGGGAGTGTGTTTTATTTGTTCTCAGTTAGTGACATGTTTTGAACTAAAATGTTAATTTTTAACTGGTAGTGGATACATTAAGTCATACTGATCACACTATTTGTCATATTATGGTGGGGTTGATTCCTACATTTCACAATTGACTCATGTATAATTTTCCTAATATATCGAAACAATACAATTGAATTTTCTTGGATTTCAGTATGTCAGTTGGGTTTTTTCACATGAATTAATGTCAATCTTAAATAACAAGACACATTTGGAGTCATACCGGTGACATCATGCACCGGATTGAGGTGTGGTTGATTCCTACACATAAAAAATGACTTATATATCATTTTACTAAATTATAAAAAAAATTAGAATGAATTTCTTTAGTTATCAGTATGCCGATTGTTTTTTTACTTGAATTAATATCAATTTTAAATAAAGACACATTTGGAGTCATAATGATGACATTGTGCATCAGATTGAGATATGGTTGATTCCTACATGTCACAAATGACTCCTAGATCATTGTCCTAATATATCAGAACAAATTTTATGTACATTTGTCTGCCTGAAAATCAAGGCACCATTGCCTCTGAAACCTAAAGAAGAGATCTGACCCGCTCAATATGCTCAATCTACCTAGTTTATAAGGATTATGGAAAAACCTTTAATCCATGTATGGTTGACACAAAATAACATCCTCCTTCTACAGAATGTATTTAGTCGGCCCAGTGAAGAACCAACTATCATATATTCAGGACCACTGAATGAATATATGATAGTTGGTTCTTCACTGGGTCGACCAAAGAGGGGAACTACCAATGTTGTAGATTAAATCAATGTTTTTTTATAGAAAAATGCTTCTCATTGTTGAAAACGAGAAGAGTGGAGTAAGATCCTATGCTCGTTATGTCTCAAGATGTCACAAAAAACTCAAAAAATGGAGAAAACCCTTCTGGATACCCGTTATCTTTTGTGTTCTATCAATAACACACATACCCTGTTAATGAGGACCACCAATTTATTTTAAAAAACCAATCAACATGAAATTCATTTAGTGCGCAAACAAGGACCACCAATGGACATGATTCTCAATGAGGTGTTTAGCCCATGGAAATCATAGCATTACCATCAAACAAGGAGAAAGATAATGCATACAATATTATTAAAGTCGAAATTATTTGAGAAGTTTATCATTCTAATTATATATTTGTACATTCTTCCATAAGATATGCTGCCCATTATTTTCTATGCATATCTATATTGTCTTGTGAATATGACTTTTTTTGGCATTAATGGTAGTATAGAAAAACTATAAATAAGGAAATGATTAATAATTATTTTAAATGAAATAGAAATTATCTTCGAAAATACCTCTTATGGGATATGAGTTTTTTCAAGGAATATGTTCTCTTTCATAAATTTACAAACATAATAACCGTAGTATTTATCGTTTGTTTATTTCGGGAATTGCCGAAATATTGAGAAAAATAAGTTAGTATTGTATATGTATTTGGATTGTGAAATCTTATTATATATACCCTAAACTTATCGAGTCTTAGTTCTTGTCAGTTTTCTTTTACATTTCCCCTGGCCTCATTCCATGATGTAGATGATATTCACGCACCTTACTATCATAATAGAATCCTCATTAAAAGATAATATAAATTATGTAACTTTATGTTTAATTCTAAAATGTTGGATGTAGTGTATTAAAAATTGACAAATTCCATCATTTGTGGTCATTTTGTTGGATATCCATGTATTGAATCCAGAAAATAAATCTCTAGAGTATCCAAATTGACCACAATGAGCATCCAATGCTCCCGGAGAACACAAAAAAGAATAAGTAATGAAATAAATTAAAATATATTTGATATAACTAAATTGTAGAGTTTTACCTCTGAAACGTTGGTATTAATAAGAGTTTATCTTCTAGAATTTTTATGTTAAACGATTTGAGAAGTCCTGCCACAATTTCACCATGTTTCTTGGAAGTTATATATTCTTATTATGTAGAGGTGACGTGTGGCATAACGAGTCCAAATTTTTGTTCATGGGTAAATCCCTTCAATTTTTCTCATATATATGCCTGAAAAAATATGAAATGTATTTAGTCATAATTATCACCTTATATCATCTTTTGGAAAATAAAATCATGAAAACATACCTCATGAAAACATTTACAACTGAGACACCTAACCAATCATAGTAAAGGATTTCAGTTGCAAGCTCAACACCAATGATGTATGGATCTGTGATTACCACTATCTTTCAACTTCATATCCACATGAACCTTCGATGATAATAAATGTGGATATAGAATGGGGGGGGGGTAAAAGTTCTTTGGGTAGATCATTTTGATCAGTTGGTTGATCCTTGAGATGGTTTTGAACCGGTCTTTTGTAAAGACGGGTAAAATTCAAGGAATTTTTTTTCTTAATTTTCTTGAGAATTTTACAAGAACGAAGTTTCTGACGACACCTGATTCCGAGGCCCGGAGTGCCTGGAATCTTTTTCCGAAGTTTAGCTCGGGTACGTTCAGTGAACGAACGAGCGGGTTTTTCTAACTTTTGAACTGGTGCTTGGAATCGAATTCTAAGGGCACCGATAGAATCGCAGCGCCGGTATTTTCTTATAAACACCTTTTTCGAAGTTGCGTTTGCTCGGGTGTGGTTTTTAAATTTTTTTTTCGGGTTACGTAAATGAATAAAAGAAAATGGTGTGACCAATTTATTTTATTTTAAGTCGCTTAACCTATGTTAAGTGGATGATGTGGGACCCACAATATCCTACCCACTTGGTAGGATATTTGTGGGGTGGGTCCCACACGAGCCCCACCGTTTCTTTTCTTCTTAAGTAACGCACTTGCACCCCCCTTTTTTAATAAAGTCAACTCTTGCGTTTAATCTGGATATTAAACGTCTCATTAATTGGGCGGTTTTAAACTCCTCAATTAATTGATCATTTCTTTCCTTTTTTAATTTCAAAGAGTTGGTTTGAGTGTTAATAAAATTATACAACACTTATTTTATTTGGGTGGGAACTTGTTGCGTGGAGAGGATTTGGAGAAAATCCTTCTTCTTCGATGAAGAACGCGAAGAACACGAAGAATGCACCGATCTCTGATGAAGAACTCCAAATCCTCAGAGATCGACTAAGTGATGTCATGTACCATGACACCAATGACGCTTCTTCCACGATGCTTCTTCCGTGACGTTCCTTCTCCGCGACGCGACGATCCCCCTTCCGCGACGCCTTCTTCCACGACGTGCTATTCCGAAACGAAACCTCGCTCAATGAATTCGACGAGGTAGGGGTTTTGATTCAATTAAATATTTGTGATTTATACCCTCATCATATGTTTAAAATTTTTCAGAAGCCTTTTTAAACCGCTAACAAGGTGGGTTCGGACCAACGAACAAGTCCGAACCCACCGTCTCTTCGTTCTTGGTGTGCGGATCGGTGGGCGACGATGAAGCAGGCCACACGGGAGTTGTGAGGTCTTCGTAGTGAAGAACAGGTCCCAGGTGGGCCGTTGGTGAAGACGACAGGCAAATCCAACCACCGTAGCCTGTCCGGTGGTCTGCGGAATGTTCCGCCGGCACCGACCGGGCCCCTGGGACGAAAAAGCCAAAAACTCTCAGACCGGGCGTCCGATTGATGCGCCGTCTGTGACGTTGAGTTCCTATTGATAATATGGAACTTTTGGATACATCAAATAAGAACTATGTGTCAGTTGATGTATCAGCCCCTTGACTTGTGGACCGGACCCTCCTGAACGAGCTTGCTGTGTGCGGGGACCCTAGAGCTGGCTGCGACTGCGACGATGATGACGACTGAGCAGAAATACTCCGTGGATTCAATGGCGACGACTACAACACTCAGAGATCCTACGTGGATCAGTGCTATTGATCCTGTGTGGGTCAGATCTTGTGTGGGTCAGCGCTCAGCGGTCCTGTGTGGGCCAGCGCCTACAGATCCTATGTGGGTCCGATCCTGTGTGGTTCATTGCGGGGGTTAGTTACCTATCGATCCTTTTTGGGTCATTGAGGGGGTTAGTTACCTATCGATCCTTTGTGGGTCATTGCGGGGGTTAGTTACGTATCGATTCTATGTGGGTCAGATCCTTTGTGGGTCATTGCGGGGGTTAGAACCTATCGATCCATTGTGGTTCTGACGGCTTAGATGAATCAGTGGCTACATCTGATTATCTCTATTGACATACGAAGAAGTATACCTAGGTGATCTGAATCTTATTTTGCTTTCCTATGTGGAATGTGTTGTGCTATCCTATTTGGATTACATTTTGCTTTCCTGTGTGGACTAGGTTTTGATATCCTATGTCGACTAGGTTGTTCTTAGGCTCGAATGTTAGAGCCGAACGAGAATTGGTGACTTAGTTATATGTATGGGCATATACCTATGTAGTGTCGCATGTTACTTCGTGATTGTATCTTTACTTTGTGGATTATCCATTGTGGATTGTGGGAGGCCTTCGGGGGTCTCGGGGTCCATACTGAGTAGCTTATACTCACCCATGATTGGGCTATGCCCGCACTACGTTGTGTTGGTTGCAGACGACGGACATCGTTGATCGTGGGTTGAGGCTTGCAGAGCAGGATGGTACCTGGAGGTAGACCACTGGGCGGGACGTACTCGGAGCGGACGGCTGGACCCGAGGAGCTGTGGAGGCTATCTGTACCCACCCTTCAGGTGGGACTTCCAGTGGACGGCTCGAGGCTGCAGCTTTACTTTTTTGTTGTTGTTTTCCCTTTTTCAGTTGTACTTTACTTTCAGTTTGGGTTTGTATTCTGGACCACTTACTTTTCAACACTTATTGTTGTACCCAGTTTTTACTTAGTTTTTACTTCTGCTTGATTGCTCTGTGGTGTTTGTTTACTTTAAAAAGGCAACGCCTTCCCTTTTTACCGGGAATTACGCCTTTGTGCTAGTTGCCAGCCCCTGGCCTATGTAAGGTGGGCTTGGGGTAGTCACGACACGAGCCCCGAGGACGAGTCATGACAAATTAGTATCAGAGGATTTCGGTTCTACCGCAGAACTCATGACTCTGATCTTTTTCTATGAGAAGCAATAGTGCTAAGAGTATTGAGTGTGGTTATCAGTCCAGGGAGTCCAGTGTTGGTGCGGAGACTGACGTATCCGTACACCAGGACCCTGACTTCTGATTTCCGACTTAATGCATGGAAATATTGATTGCATGTGTGGTTCAAGTTTTATTTGTGATTACTTTGTTTCAACTCACCCGGTATACTATTTCACCATGGCGCAAATGTTTCTTTTTAGGATGGCCCCACGACGGTAGCTAGCTAGGATTCCGAGCGTTGTACATGATGACTGCCCACCGAGCGACGAGGCCTCGGTATAAGGCCCTTTGACAGCAGAGGCACCGGAGGTACCTCTACCCGCCGAGCCACCGATGCTTCCAGCCCCAACCACTGACGATGCACGTCTCCTTAGTGCACTGCACGAGTTCCAGCTTCAGTGACCGCCTAGGTTCCGCGGGGAGACGGACCCTTAGGCAGCCGAGGATTGGCTGGAGGCAGTTGTATGAGTTTTCAGGTTAGTGAGGACACTGGTAGACCTCATGGTGATCCTCGCAGCGAGCCTCCTGCACGCGGCATCAGGCAGATGGTGGAGCTTGATGCTCCAGGTGTACGACGAGGCATCTCTCCTCTGGAAGAACTTTGAGATCCTCTTCTGCTCGGATTTCATCCCAACCACGCTCCATGCAGTGTGCATCCAGGAGCTTCTACATCTGCGGCTGGGAAGCTTGACGGTCGCCCAGTACTCGGCGAGATTTACCGATCTGTCGCGCTATTCGACGGACATGGTACGGGACCCATTCTTCCATTGGTCGCTTCCTGTGCGCAGATTGGAGGACTTCCTCCCTGAAGCACCCAATAGTTGCCCGCATTTGTGTCGAAATTGAACTTTCGAAGCCTCCTCCAGAAATGGTTTGGATTGTGATAGAGGAAGAATACAGGTATGCGCAATGCATTGTTTATGAATCTTGGACGAAGTTTTGTTCCTCCTGCTGTAGGCAAGGACACAGCTTGGGCGTTTGCCGCAAAAGGGCTCAGGGTGTGTTGGCAGAACCTCCTATGGTGCCGGAAGGATCTCCTACTGTGGATGTGGCTGAGGAGCTTTCTGCTCCTGTGTCTGGTCTGGCAGGGACCGCAACGAGAGGTGGGTAAGTGTCTATTGCTGCGGTTCTCCCTCATCCCAACACGGAAAAGGCGCCCAATGGATCCCATGATCCTATGGGCGATGTGGCAACCAGTTATGTGTCTCCTCGAGCGGAGGAATCTCCAGGCTTGGATTTGGAGTTGGGATCTTCTTTAGATGCAGTGAAGGAAACAGTCCCTAAAAACCCAGAGTCACGGGTTTCAGAAGTTTTTGATCGTCTGAGAAAAGATTTGGGCATTGGCTCCTTGTCAAGTGGATCGGGGGCGCCCGTGCAGGGGTCTGAGGTTGGGTTTCGGGAGCAGGGTCTTCAACCGGCTGGGACCTCAGTAAGGCAGTCGGAACCCTCTGGAATGACAACTGCAGATGCTCCCTGTTTGGAAGTTTCTCATAGAGCTGGCGATCAGTCTAACAGTGTAGATACAGTGAAGATCGGTGGAAGGGATAGTCTTCCATTCAACCCGTTGACAATGCTGGAAGGTGAAGAGAACCATGCTGTAGCGGGAGGGAATGTTGAAGAGTCTGATTCAGGAAAGATCAGTTATGCAGAGGCACTGCGTGCTGGAAGTGGTTCAGGCGAAAGAGGTAAAACTCTGAGGATTGGTAGAGAGGGAGAGTTATTTGATGGCAAGGAACATGAGCAGGACAGAGGGGGTGATATTCCGATTCATTCCAGCCCAAGGAGGGAGGTTCCAGCTATTAAGCTGGGTAATCGCTTTGAAGGGCTGGTGACTGAAGATCCGGTTCAGGACTTAGATGCAGTCCAGACTGAGGAGCAGGGGGTGTCCAGTGATGAGTCTGTTGAGTTCTCCATAGGTGATACTGCTGATGATCTTCATGACAGAGAGCCTCCCAGCCCAAGGAGGAGAAAAAGCTTGAAAGGGAAAGGGAGAAAGGACTATTCTTTCTTACCTCTCCCAATGGAGACAAGGTCCGCCAAAAAGTCGAAGGACAAGATGATTGCAGGTGTCTCCAAAAACTCTGGTGGCCATGCTGAGGCCGCGGATCATGCAGTCCTTAAGCTGCGGGTGTCAGATGAGGTTCATGAGCATCCTTTCGAGATGCTTTTACATTCGGATGAAGAGATGGTGGAAAGTTTTTTGATGATTAATGCCTCGGATGAAGAAGCTAACAAGATGATGGGTAGACCTCTTAAAGTAGCATTCACTGATGATCAGAGTGCATGGATTGACAAGCAGGACCTAATACTGATAAGGGGATTCAATTAAGGTAAGATAAATCAAGAGGAATACATGCAAGCTTGGGACAAGATGGCGACCTGCTTTGAAGATTTATTAGAGGGTGTTCCAGACACACGGGTATCCTCTATCTCTTGGAAACTGCTTAGGGATAATGCGTATAGCAGACTTAAATTTCCTTTCAATGATTCTGAAATATTTCTTGATGCTTGAACTGGATGGTTTCTCACTTTTACCTTAAAAGTGTTTTTTAAATAAAAAAGTAATTTTGGCCTACATCAGCAGCGAGACCTACCGTAGGGCGGCACGTAGCAGATTCTTCTGCAGCAGGCAGTCGACGGATGAGTCATGGGTCCAGGAAGACCAGACCCTCAGGCAGACGACCTCAGGACACTGGATCAGTGGTGCTTGGCACACATCGCAGAGCCAGTCTTTCGAGAGGTAGATAGTGCTACGCATGCGGTGGGCAGGGCCACATGGCTCGTGACTGCCCAACCCGCCGCACTGATGAGAAACAGACGGTTGAGGGGCAACCAAGGTAGAGGCATAGGGTCGACCGTGGTGGTCCTCCAGGAGCAAGCGGACGAGGCAGAGGAGCGGGCCAAGTGACAGGTGGTGGGCGATGCTTTGAGGCTCTACCACCACCACCACCAGGAGGCCCAGCCCGACCACAGGGAGTTGGCGGGCAGAGACAGGCACAACTCCAGGAAGTAGAGGCCTATGACCACGGCGCACGAGAGATGATTCAAGGTATTATCTGTGTCTATTCCACCCTTTCTATAGTTCTTATCGACACAGGAGAGAGTCATTCTTTCATAGCTGCTGCCCCTGTTCGGAGCTCAGAGATTCCGATAGAGCCGTTGGCTCGATCCTTACGGTTAGAGACTCCTACGGGAGCAGACTCGAAGATTACGCACTGGTGCCGATAGTGTGTGCTTACTCTAGGAGGCGAGAGCTTCGGCTGGGATCTTCTTGTAGCGGCGTCGAGGCCTTACGACGTCATCTTGGGCATGGATTGGTTATCCACAGTCCATTCTCAGATTAACTGTATTAGGCACAAGGTGCGATGTGTACGCACCAACGGAAGCAGGATCACCTTCACCAGAGAGAAGGGAGCCTTTGCCGCACAGGATGGACTCACGTAGAGGAGAGGAAATCCCATCACTCATCAGTTGGCTAGCCTCATCCTAGGATCAGTTGACGTGCGGAGTCCTGGTTTTCCTGCAGTGGTGGATCAGTATGCGGACGTTTTCCCCGATGATGTCCCAGGGCTACCTCCTCGCAGAGAGGTAGACTTTTATATTGAACTGTACCCCGGGACAGCCCTGATATCCACCCCAGCATATTGGATGGCACCCGCCGCACTTCGAGAACTACGTGTACAGTTGGAGGACTTGCAGGGCATGGGATTCATCCGACCCAGTGTTTCACCATGGACTTCCCCGATATTGTTCGCCAAGAAGGTGGACAGAAGCTTGCGACATTGTGTCGAGTATCATCGCCTGAACCAGGTGATCGTGAGGAACAAGTAATCTCTACCGAGGATTGATGACCTGTTATATCATCTCAAAGGATCACGGTGGTTCTTGAAGATAGACCTTAGTTCAGGCTATCATCAGCTTAGAGTTCAAGACGAGGACGTGCAGAAGATGACCTTAAGATGTCGGTATGACCATTATGAGTTCTTGGTTATGCCATTCGGCGTAACCAATGCTCCAGCAGTGTTTATGGGCCCCATGAATAGGATATTTCAGCCATACCTCGATCGATTTGTCGTGGTCTTCATCGATGGAATTTTGATATACTCGACGACTGAGAAGGAGCATGCCTACCACTTGCGGGTTGTACTGGACAAACTCTGAGAGTATCAGATTTATGGTAATCTCTCGAAGTGTTAGTTCTGGATACACGAGGTCCACTTCTTGGGACACGTCATCTCTGAGGCGGGAGTTACGGTGGATCCTACGAAGATCGAGGCAATTCTTGCTTGGGAGCCACCCAGGAGCGTGATGGAGGTGCGGAGTTTCTTGGGACTAGATGGATACTACCGAAGATTTGTTCCAGACTTCTCCAGAGTTTCGGAACCACTCTTATATTTGGCGAAGAAGGGGAAACCCTTTGTGTGGTCAGACAGATGTCATCAGAGCTTCCAGAAGCTGAGACAGAGATTGACCAGTGCGCCTATTTTGAGGCTACCGGAGGAGGGAGTTGGGAATGTAGTTTACTGCAATGCATCAGGGACCAGACTCAGATGTGTCCTGATGCAGGTGTGGGACGTGATCACCTATGGATCACATCAGTTGAGGCAGCATGAGCAGAACTTCCTACCCATGACCTGGAGTTAGCAGTAGTGGTATTTGCTCGGAAGATGTGGCGACACTATCTTATGGGCGAGCACTTTACAGTCTATTCTGACCATCAGATTCTCAGGTACATCTTCTCGCAGAATGAGCTGAACCTGAGACAGTGACGATGGCTCGAGTTCCTCAAGGACTATGACTTTGAGATAGTCTATACTTTTAGAAAGGGGAACTTAGTAGTCGATGCTCTCAGTAGGAGGACGGGCATTCAACTACTTGGGGAGGCGACAGAGCAGCTAGCCGCTTTGCAGATATCCTTCATGGATTGAGATAGAGAAACCTTCCTTCAGTCACTCACAGTTACTTATCCACTGATACAGCGGGTCAGAGAGGCATAGTGTGGGGACACCGACTGTGAGATGCGGCGTGCACAGATATCCTCAAGACAGGAACCTGATGGTTTCTCCTTAGGAGGAGAGCACGACGTCCTTTTTAGAGGACATACCTTGGTACTAATTTCTTTACGAGAGGAGGTGCTGAGAGATTTTCACACTTCCCCTTTGGAGGTACATCCTGGAGTGGCAAAGATGTACCATGATCTCAGGCAACAGCACTGGTGGCCGGGCATGAAGAAGGTTGTATCATAGTTTGTTTCTCGATGCCTCACCTGCCAGCAGGTGAAGGCAGAGCACCAGGTACCAGCAGGCTTGGTACAACCCTTAGAGGTCCCGGAGTGGAATTGGGACGGGATATCTATGGACTTCGTGACTGGACTTCCACACACTTCCAGAGGTCACGACCCCATTTGGGTGATTGTCGATTGACTCACCAAGTCGGCTCACTTCTTACCCATCAGAGAGCAGGGCTCAGTAGAGAGCTTGGGATGCCTCTACGTTCATGAGATTTTATGGATTCACGATGTTCCATCATCTATCATCTCCGATCAAGATGCTCGCTTTACTTCCCGGCTTTGGAAGGGGTTTCAGGAGGCGTTTGGGACGCAACTACGTTTGAGCACCGCCTTTCACCCTCAGACAGATGGTCAGACGGAGAGGACCATTCAGACTCTCGAGGACATGCTCCATGCATGTGTCCTCGACTTTGGTCACATCTAGGAGGACCACCTAACCTTGGTGGAGTTCGCGTACAACAATAGCTACCACTCCACCATCAGGATGGTACAATACGAGGCGTTGTACGACCGACCTTGCAGATCACCACTGTGCTAGATAGACCCTGTGGAGTCAGCACTTGTGGGACCAGAGATAGTCCAAGCCACGATAGAGAAGGTCCAGGTCATCCAGGAGCGGATGAGGACAGCTCAGAGCCAACATAAGTCTTATGCTGACAGGAGGCGGAGGCCACTAGAGTTCGAGGATGGGGACCACGTCTTCTTGCGGGTCTCACCTCGACGTGGATTACATATATTTGGACGAGGTGGCAAGTTGTCTCCACGCTTCATCGGACCATTCCAGGTCCTTAGCAGGATTGGAAAGGTGGCTTTTCACCTGGCTCTACCACCTCAGTTGAACCGGGTGCACGACGTCTTCCACGTATCTCAGCTCAGGAGATACGTGCATGACCCGACGCATATCATTGACCATAGGAAGCTGGACATTGATGATGGGGAGACGTTTTTGGAAGTCCCGGTGGAGATCGAGGATAAATAGGAGTGGGTCCTACGTGGATGGTCAATTCCTCTAGTGCGCATCAGATGGCAGAAAGTGAACCTCCTGGAGAGCACCTGGGAGCGAGAGGCTCAGATGCGTGCTCAGTACCCACTTTTGTTTCCCTAGTTTTGATGTATGTTTATGGGGACGTAAAGCCTTGATGTGGGAGTGATGTAAAGACCTGTAAAATTCAAGGAAATTTTTTTCTTAATTTTCTTGGGAATTTTACAAGAACACAGTTTCTGACGGCACCTGATTTCAAGGCCCGGTGTGCCTGGAATATTTTTCCGAAGTTTAGCTCAGGTATGTTCAGTGAACGAACGGGCGGGTTTTTCTAACTTTTGAACCGGTTCTCAGAATCGAATTCTGAGGGCACCGATGGAATCACAGCACCGATATTTTCTTAGAAACACCTTTTCCAGAGTTGCGTTTGCTCGGGTGTGGTTTTTAATTTTTTTTTTCGGGTTAGGTAAATGAATAAAATAAAATGGTGCGACCAATTTAATTTATTTTAAGTCGCTTAACCTATGTTAAGTGGATGATGTGGGACCCATAATATCCTACCCACTTGGTAGGATATTTGTGAGGTGGGTCCCACACGAACCCCACCGTTTCTTTTCTTCTTAAGTAATGCACCCGCACCCCCCCTTTTTAATGAAGTCAACTCTTGAATTTAATCTGGATATTAAACTTCTCATTAATTGGGCGGCTTTAAACTCCTAAATTAATTAATCATTTCTTTATATTTTGAATTTCAAAGAGTTGGTTTGAGTGTTAATAAAATAAGACAACACTTATTTTATTTGGGTGGGAACTTGTTGCGTGGAGATGATTTGTAGAAAAGCCTTCTTCTTCGACGAAGAACGTGAAGAACGCGAAGAACGCAGCGATCTCCAATGAAGAATGCCAAATACTCGGAGATTGAATACACGACGCTGTGTACCGTGATGCCAACAATGGTTCTTCCGCGACGCTTCTTCTGTGACATTCCTTCTCCGCGACGCGACGACCCCCCTTCCGCGACGACTTCTTCCGCGACGTGCTTTTCCGCGACGAACCCTCGCTCAACGAATTCGATGAGGTAAGGGTTTTGATTCAATTAAATCTTTGTGATTTATACCCTCGACATATGTTTAAAATTTGTCAGAAGCCTTTTCAAACCACTAACGCGGTGGGTGCGGACGAACGAACAAGTTCGAACCCACCGTCTCTTCGTTCTTGGTGTGTGGATCGGCGAGCGATGATGAAGCAGGCCACACGGGTGTTTTGAGGTATTCACAGTGAAGAACTGGTCCAGGGTGGGACATTGGCGAAGACGGCAGGCAAATCCGACCACCGGAGCCCATCTGGTGGTCTGCGGAATGTTCCGCCGGTGCGCCTTGCAGGCACGGCGGCCGGTACCGGCCGGCCGCCGCGAGGCAGCGGCACCCGGCGCACCGCCGGGAAGGGCCGCCATGGCTGAAGGTGCGGTGGCAGGTCGTTGGTCTTGCGACCATGCGGGTCCGAGGGTGGCGGGACGCGGCGCTCGGCCGCGTCCGTTGACAAGGAGTGGCCCCCCATGGGGCCGCGATTACGTGCTGGCGGGGGGCAGCGTGCCACCCCACACCGCTCGGCCGAAACGGCCGAGCCGCCAGACCGGACCGCCAGGCCGGGCCACGCCAGCCGGGCCGGGCTGCGCCCAAGCGGGCCGGACCCAGACCCGGGTCCGGTCAACCAGGTTCGGGCCAACCCAGGGGGTCTCGGGCCGGGTCGGTCCGGGCCCGAAACCCCCACTTCCGGACCTCTCACGGTCTTTTGCCCATAACTTGGGATGTGGACCTCCGATCGACGCACCGTCAGCGTCAATGTGATCCTTGGATTGAGATGGTCGTTTCAATATATTATACTCAAGGTTTCAGAGTACTTTTGATTCGTTCGAGTTGGTTCGTACACCAAACCAACCGGGCCCTCGGAGCGGAAACGCTTATAACTTGAGCTCCGGATGTCCAATTGACGTGCCGTCGACTTTGTTGGATTCCTCTTAGTGAGACGGACCTTTTGGATTACTCCGCTCGAGGTTTGGACGTAGTTGGTGTATGGTAGGGTTGGTTTTGACTTAAAAACCAACCGGGCCCCTAGGACGAAAAAGCCAATAACTCTCAGACCGGGCGTCCGATTGACGCGCCATCTGTGACGTTGAGTTCCTGTTGACGATACTGAACTTTTGGATACATCAACTCCGGAATAAGTGTCAGTTGATGTATCAGCCCCTCAGCTCGTGGAGCGGGCCCTCCTGAATGAGCTTGCTGTGTGCAGGGACCCTAGAGCTGGCTGCAACTGCGACGACGATGACGACTGTGCAGAAATCCTCCGTGGATTCGACGGTGATGAATACATCACTTAGCGATCCTACGTGGATTGGTGCTACCGATCCTGTGTGGGTCAGATCCTGTGTGGGACAGCGCTCAGCAGTCCTGTGTGGGCCAGCGCCTACAGATCATGTGTTGGTCCGATCCTGTGTTGGTCATTGCGGGGGTTAGTTACCTATCGATCCTTTGTGGGTCATTGCGGGGGTTAATTACCTATCGATCCTGTGTGGGTCAGATCCTTTGTGGGTCATTGAGGGGGTTAGTACCTATCGATCCATTGTGGGTCTGACGGCTTAGACGAATCAGTGGCTACATCTGATTATCTATATCATCATACAAAGAAGTATACCTATGTGAGCTGAATCTTGTTTTGCTTTCCTATGTGGATTGTGTTGTGCTATCCTATGTGGATTACATTTTTCTTTCCTATGTGGACTGGGTTGTGATATCTTGTGTGGACTGGGTTGTTCATGGGCTCGGATGTTGTAGCCGAACGAGAATTGGTGACTTCGGTATATGTATGGGCATATACCTAAGTAGTGTCGGGTGTTACTTCATGATTGTATCTTTCCTTTGTGGATTATCCTTTGTGGATTCTGGGAGGCCTTCAGGGGTCTCAGGGTCCCTGCTGAGTATCTTATACTCACCCATTCATGGGCTATTCCCGCACTACGTTGTGTTGGTTACAGACAACGGACAACGCTGATCGTGGGTTGAGGCTTGCAGAGCAAGACGGTACCTGGAGGTAGACCATTGGGCGGGACGTACTCGGAGCGGACGGCTGGACCCGAGGAGATGTGGAGGATATCTGTACCCACCCTTCAGGTGGGACTTCCAGTGGACAGCTCGAGGCTGCGGCTTTACTTTTAAGTTGTTGTTTTCCCTTTTTCAGTTGTACTTTACTTTCAGTTTGGGTTTATATTCTGGCCCACTTACTTTTCCGCACTTACTGTTGTACCCAGTTTTTACTTAGTGTTTACTTCTTCTTTCTTGCTCTATGGTGTTTGTTTACTTTGCATAGGCAATGCCTTCCCTTTTTACTAGTAATTACGCCTTGGTGCTAGTCGCCAGCCCCTGGCCTATGGAAGACGGGCTTGGGGTAGTCACAACACGAGCCCCGAGGATGGGTCGTGACAAATTGGTATCAGAGGAGTTCAGTTCTACCACAGAACTCAGGACTCTGATCTTTTTCCATGTGAAGCAATAGTGTTAAGAGTATTGAGTGTGGTTATCAGTCCAGGGAGTCTAGTGTTGGTGCGGCGGCTGACGTATCCGTACACCAGGACCCAGACTTTTTGTTTCCGACTTAATTCACAGAAACATTGATTGCATGTGTGATTCAAGTTTTCTTTGTGATTACTTTGTGTCATCTCACTAGGTATACTGTTTGACCGTGGCACACCTGTTTCTTTTCAGGATGGCCCCACGATGGCAGCCAGCTAGGGTTCCGAGCATTGTATGTGACGACAGCCCACCGAGCAACGAGGCCTCGATATAGGGCCCTTTGACAGCAGAGGCACCGGCGGTACCTCTACCCGCTGAGCCACCGATTCTTCCAGCCCCAGCCGCTGACGATGCACGTCGCCTTAGTGCATTACATGAGTTCCAACGTCAGCGAACGCCCAGGTTCCGCGGGGAGATGGACCCTCAGGCAACCGAGGATTGGCTGGAGGTAGTTGTACAAGTTTTCAGGTTAGGGAGGACACCAGCAGACCTCATGGTGATCCTCGCAGCGAGCCTCCTGCACGTGGCAGCAGGCAGATGGTGGAGCTTGATACTCCAGGTGCACGACGAGGCATCTCTCCTCTGGACGGACTTTGAGAGCCTCTTCTAGTCGGAGTTCGTCCCAGCCACCCTCCATGCGGTGCGCATCCAGAAGCTTCTACAGCTGCGGCAGGGCATCTTGACGGTCATCCAGTACTCGACGAGATTTACCGATCTCTCGCGCTATTCGACGGACATGGTACGGGACCCATTCTTCTGGGCCCGGACCTTTGAGCAGGGATTGAGGCATGAGATCAGGGCATCACTGATCTCCCTCAGCATTCCGACACAGGAATGAGTACTAGAGCGGGCCCTTCTCATCAAGAGCTTCCTTGCTGAGCCTACATCAGCAGCGAGACCTACCGCAGGGCGGCACGTAGCAGAGTCTTCTGCAGCAGGCAGTCGACGGATGACTCATGGGTCTAGGCAGACCATACCCTCAGGCAGACGACCTCAGGACCCTGGCTCGGTGGTGCGGGGCACACAGTGCGGAGCCAGTCTTTCGAGAGGAAGACAGTGCTACATATGCAGCGGGCAGGGCCACATGGCTCGTGACTGCCCGACCCGCCGTACCAAGGAGTAGCAGATGGTTGAGGGGCCACCCAAGTAGAGGCAGAGGGTCGACCGTGGCGGTCCACCGGGAGTAGGAGGATGAGGTAGAGGAACTGGACGAGTGGAAGGTAGTGGGCGATGCTTTGAGGCTCTACCACCACCACTATCAGGAGGCCCACCCCGACCACAGGGAGCTGGCGGGAAGAGACAGGCACAGCTCTAGGCAGCGGAGGCCTACGACCACGGCGCACTAGAGATGATTCGAGGTACTATCTGTGTCTATTCCACCCTTGCTGCAGTTCTTATAGACATAGGAGTGAGTCATTCTTTCATAGATGCTGCCCTTGTTCGGAGCTCGAAGATTCCGACCGAGCTGTTGGCTCGATCCTTACGGCAAGAGACTCTTACGGGAGCAGACTCGATGATTACACACTGGTGTCGGCAGTGTGAGCTTACTCTAGTATGCGAGAGCTTCAGCTGGGATCTTCTTGTAGTGGCATCGAGGCCTTACGATGTCATCTTGGGCATGGATTGGTTATCCACAGTCCATGCTCAGATTGACTATTTTAGGCGCAAGGTGCGATGTGTACGCACCGACGGGAGCAGGTTCACATTCACCGGTGAGAAGGGATCCTTTGCAGCACAGGATGGACTCACGCAAAGGAGAGGAAATCCCATCACTCATCAGTTGGCTAGCCTCATCCTAGGAGCAGTTGACGTGTGGAGTCCTGGTTTTCCTGCAGTGGTGGATCAGTATGCAGACGTTTTCCCCGATGACGTCCCAGTGCTACCTCCTCGTAGATAGGTAGACTTTTATATTTACCTATACCTCGGGATATCCCCGATATCCACCCCAGCATATCGGACGTCACCCGCCGATCTTCGAGAGCTACGGGTATAGTTGGAGGACTTGCAGGGCAAGTGATTCATCCGACCCAGTGTTTCACCCTGGGCTTCCCCGATATTGTTCGCCAAGAAGGCGGACGAGAGCTTGCAACTTTGTGTCGACTATCGTCTCCTGAACCAGGTGACAGTGAGGAACAAGTACCCGCTACCGAGGATTGATGACCTCTTCGATCAGCTCAAGGGAGCACGGTGGTTCTCGAAGATAGACCTTAGATCAGGCTATCATCAACTCAAAGTTCGAGATGAGGACGTACAGAAGATGACCTTCAAATATCGGTATGGTCACTATGAGTTCTTGGTTATGCCATTCGGTGTAACCAATGCTCCAGTAGTGTTCATGGGCCTCATGAAAAAGATCTTTTAGCCATACCTCGATCGATTTGTCATGGTCTTCATCGATGACATTTTGATATACTCGACGACTGAGGAGGAGCACGCCTACCACTAGCGGGTTGTACTGGACACACTCTGAGAGCACCAGCTTTATGGTAAACTCTTGAAGTGTCAGTTTTGGATACGCGAGGTCCACTTATTGGGACACGTCATCTCTGAGGTGGAAGTTGTGGTGGATCCTGTGAAGATTGAGGCAGTGCTAGCTTGGGAGCCACCCAGGAGCATGACGGAGGTGCGGAGTTTCTTGGGACTAGATGGATACTACTAGCGATTTGTGCCAGACTTCTCCAGAGTTGCGACACCAATCTCAGCTTTGAAAAAGAAGGGGAAACACTTTGTGTGTTTAGACAGATGTCAGCAGAGCTTCCAGGATTTGATACCGAGATTGACCAGCGCGCCTATCTTGAGGCTACCACAGGAGGGAGTTGGGTACGTAGTTTACTGCGATGCATCAGGGACCGGACTCGGATGTGTCCTAATGCAGGAGTGGGCCGTGATCGCCTATGGATCATGTCAGTTGAGGCATCATGAGAATAAATACGCTACCCATGACCTATAGTTAGCAGCAGTGGTCTGTTCTCTGAAGATGTGGCGACACTATCTAATGGGCGAGCGTTTTATAGTCTATTCTGACCATCAGAGTCTCAGGTAAATCTTCTCGCAGAAGGACCTGAACCTGAGACAACGACGATGGTTCAAGTTCCTCTAGGACCATGACTTTGAGATAGTCTATACTCCTGGAAAGGGGAACGTAGTAGCCAATGCTCTCAGCAGGAGGACGGGCATTCAACTACTTGGGGAGGCGACAGAGCAGCTATCCGCTTTGCAGATATCCTTAGTGGATAGAGATGGATCATCCTTCCTTCAGTCAGTCACAGTCATTCCTCCACTTCTGCAGCGGGTCAGAGAGGCACAGTGTGGGGACGCCGACTGTGAGACGCGGCATGCGCAGATATCCTCAGGACATGCACCTGATGGTTTCTCTTTAGGAGGAGAGCACGATGTCCTTTTCAGAGGACATACCTTGGTACCAGTTGCTTTACGAGAGAAGTTTCTGAGAGAGTTTCACACTTCCCATTTGGAGGTACATCCTGGGGTGGAAAAGATGTACCAGGATCTCAGGCGACAGCACTGGTGGTCGGGAATGAAGAAGGTTGTAGTAGAGTTCGTTTCTCGATGCATCACTTGCCAGCAGGTGAAGGCAGAGTACCATGTACCAGTAGGGTTGGTACAACCCTTAGAGGTCCCAGAGTGGAAGTGGGATGGGATATCTATGGACTTCGTGACTGGACTTCCACGCACTTCTAGAGGTCACGACTCCATTTGGGTGATTGTCGACCGACTCACCAAGTCAGCTCACTTCTTACCCATCAGAGAGCAGGGCTCAATAGAGAGCTTGGGGCACCTCTATGTTCAGGAGATTGTACGGCTTCACAGTGTGCCATCATCTATCATCTCTGATCGAGATGCTTTCTTTACTTACTAGCTTTGGAAGGGGTTGCAGGAGGCGTTTGGGATGCAGCTATGTCTGAGCACCGCCTTTCACCCTTAGAAAGATGGTCAGATGGAGAGGACCATTCAGAATCTCGAGGAAATTCCCTGTGCATGTGTCCTCGACTTTGGTCGCAGCTGGGAGGACCACCTACCCTTGGTGGAGTTCGTGTACAACAACAGCTACCACTCCACCATCGGGATGACACCATACGAGGCATTGTATGACCGACCTTGCAGATCACCGCTGTGCTGGATAGACCCTGGGGAGTCAGCACATGTGGGACCAGAGATGGTCTAGGCCACGACAGAGAAGGTCCAGGTCATCCAGGAGCATATGAGGACAACTCAGAGCCGACAGAAGTCTTATGCTGATAGGAGGCGGAGGCCACTAGATTTCGAGGATGGCGACCACGTCTTCTTACGGGTCTCACCTCGACGTGGATTACGATGATTTGGAAGAGGCAGAAAGTTGTCTCCACGCTTCATCGGTCCATTCCAGGTCCTCAACAGGATTGGAAAGGTGGCTTATCGCCTGAATCTACCACCTCAGTTTCATCGGGTGCACAACGTCTTCCATGTATCTCAGCTGAGGAGATACGTGCACGACCCGTCGCATATCATTGACCATGGGGAGCTGGACGTTGATGATGGGGCAACGTTTGCGGAAGTCTCGGTGGAGATCGATGATCGACAGGAGCGAGTCCTACATGGATGGTCGATTCCTCTAGTGCGCATCATATGGAAACACGGGAACCTCCAGGAGAGCACTTGGGAGCAGGAGGCTCAGATGCATGCTCAGTACCCACTTTTGTTTCCCTAGTTTTGATGTATCTTTATGGGGATGAAAATCCCTGAGGTGGGAGTGATGTAAAGACCTGTAAAATTCAAGGAAATTTTTTTCTTAATTTTCTTGGGAATTTTACAAGAACACAGTTTCTGACGGCACCTAATTCTGAGGCCTGGTGTGCCCGGAATCTTTTTCTAAAATTTAGCTCGGGTACATTTTAGTGAACGAACGAGCGGGTTTTTCTAACTTTTTAACCGATGCTCGGAATCAAATTCCGAGGGCACCGATGGAATCGCAGCTCCGATATTTTCTTAGAAACACCTTTTTCGGAGTTAGGTTTTCTCGGGTGTGGTTTTTAATTTTTTTTTTCAGGTTAGGCAAATGAATGAAATAAAATGGTGCAACCAATTTATTTTATTTTAAGTCGCTTAACCTATGTTAAGTGGATGACGTGGGACCCACAATATCCTACCCACTTGGTATGATATTTGTGTGGTGGGTCCCACACGAGCCCCACCATTTCTTTTCTTCTTAAGTAACGCACCCACACCCCCTTTTTTAAGGAAGTCAACTCTTGCATTTAATCTGGATATTAAACCTCTCATTAATTGGGCGGTTTTAAACTCCTCAATTAATTGATCGTTTCTTTCCTTTTTTTTAATTTCGAAGAGTTGGTTTGAGTGTTAATAAAATAAGACAACACTTATTTTATTTGGGTGGGAACTTGTTGCATGGAGAGGATTTGGTGAAAAGCCTTCTTCTTCGACGAAGAACGCGAAGAATGTGAAGAACGCACCGATCTACGACGAAGAACGCCAAATCCTCAGAGATCGACTATGCGATGCCCTGTACCGCGACACCAACGATGCTTCTTCCGCGACGCTTCTTCCATGACGTTCCTTCTTCGTGACGTGACGATCCCCCTTCCGCGACGCCTTCTTCCGCGACGTGATTTTCCACGACGAACCGTCGCTCAACGAATTCGATGAGGTAGGGGTTTTGATTCAATTAAATCTTTGTGATTTATACCCTCGGAATTTGTTTAAAATTTTCCGGAAGCCTTTTTAAACCGCTAACGCGATGGGTGCGGACCAACGAACAAGTCCGAACCCACCGTCTCTTCGTTCTTGGTGTGCGGATCGGCAGACGACGATGAAGTAGGCCGCATGGGTGTTGTGAGTTCTTCGCCGTAAAGAACCGGTCCTGGGTGGGCCATTGGCAAAGACGACAGACAAATCTGACCACCGGAGCCCGTCCGGTGGTCCACGGAACGTTCCGCCGGCGCGTCGCCGGGAAGGGCTGCCGCAGCTAAAGCCGTGATGGCAGGTCGCTGGTCCCGCGACCGCGCGGGTTTGAGGGAGGTGGGATGCGGCTCTCGGCTGCATCTGTTGACAAAGAGTGGTTCCCCATGGGGTCGCGGTTACGTGCTGGCGGGGGGCAGCGTACCACCCCGCACCGCTCAGCCGAAACGGCCGAGCCGCCCGACCGGACCACCGAGCCGATCCGCGCCCAAGCGGGCCGGACCCGGACCCGGGTCGGGTCGACCCGGTTCGGGCCAACCCAGGGGGTCTCGGGTCGGGACGGTTCGGGCTCGAAACCCCCACTTCCGGACCTCTCACGGTCTTTTCCCATAACTTGGGATGCGGACCTCCGATCGATGCACCGTCAGCGGAAATACGATCCTTGGATCGAGACGGTCTTTTCGATATATTATACTCAAGGTTTAGGAGTACTTGGGGTTCAGCTGGGTTGGTTCGTACACCAAACCAACTGGGCCCTCGGAGCGGAAACACTTATAACTTGAGCTCCAGACATCCGATTGACGTGTCGTTGACTTTGTTGGATTTCTCTTAGTTATACGGACCTTTTGGCTTAGTCTGCTCAATGTTTGGACGTCGTTAGAGTACGGTCAGGTTGGTTTTGACTTAAAAACCAACCAGGCCCTTGGGACGAAAAAGCCAAAAACTCTCAGACCAGGCGTCCGATTGACGCACCATCTTTGACGTTGAGTTCCTATTGACGATATGGAACTTTTGGATACATCAAATCAGGGCTATGTGTCAGTTGATGTATCAGCCCCTCGTCTCGTGGAGCGGACCCTCCTGAGCCTAGAGCTGGCTGTGACTGCGACGACGATGACGACTGTGCAGAAATCCTCCGTGGATTCGACGGTGATGACTAGAACACTCAGCGATCCTACGTGGATCAGTGCTACCGATCTTGTGTGGGTTAGATCCTGTGTGGGTCAGCGGTCAGCGGTCCTGTGTGGGCCAGCGCCTACAGATCCTCTGTGGGTTTGATCATGTGTGGGTCATTGCGGGGGTTAGTTACCTATCGATCCTTTGTGGGTCATTGTGGGTGTTAGTTACCTATCGATTCTGTGTGGGTCAGATCCTTTGTGGGTCATTGCGGGGGTTAGTACCTATCGATCCTTTGTGGGTCTGACGACTTAGATGAATCAGTGGCTACATCTGATTATCTCTATCGTCATACGAAAAGTATACCTATGTGAGCTGAATCTTGTTTTGCTTTCTTTTGTGGATTGTGTTGTGATATCCTGTGTGGATTACGTTTTTCATTCCTGTGTGGACTGGGTTGTGATATTCTGTGTGGACTGGGTTGTTCTTGGGCTCAGATGTTGGAGTCGAACGAGAATTGGTGACTTAGGTATATGAATGGGCATATACCTAAGTAGTGTCAGGTCTTACTTCGTGATTGTATCTTTCCTTTGTGGATTATCTTTTGTGGATTCTGGGAGGCCTTCGGGGGTCTCGGGGTCCCTACTAAGTAGCTTATACTCACCCCTGCACAGGCTATGCCCGCACTACGTTGTGTTGGTTGCAGACGACGGACAGCGCTGATCGTGGGTTGAGGCTTGCAGATCAGGATGGTACCTGGAGGTAGAGCACTGGGCGGGACATACTCGGAGCGGACGACTGGACCCGAGGAGCTGTGGAGGCTATCTATACCCACCCTTCAGGTGGGACTTCCAGTGGATAGCTCAAGGCTGCGACTTTACTTTTCAGTTGTTGTTTTCCCTTTTTCAGTGGTACTTTACTTTCAGTTTGGGTTTGTATTCTGGTCCACTTACTTTTCCTCACTTACTGTTGTACCCAGTTTTTACTTAGTATTTACTTCTGCTTACTTGCTCTGTGGTGTTTTTTTACTTTACAAGGTAGCGCCTTCCCTTTTTATTGGGAATTACGCCTTGGTGCTAGTCGCCAGCCCCTGCCTATGGAAGGCTGGCTTGGGGTAGTCACGGCTCGAGCCCTGAGGACGGGTCATGACATCTTTCCTTTCACCCCTTCCCTTTTTCCATCTGTAATAACATGCATTAATTCATAAATTTTTTCACTAATTTTTAAGTTTTAGCTTTAAAATTCAATTGGAAATTAATACCTCATTGTCAACATGTTTTTTTACAAAATGTGATGGACATGTGATGAATGTTCCTAGAGCTTGTTCAATCGTATAAATATTTTCATCATCAATTGGAACAGGTAGCACACACTCATCTCTAGGGATACAGTAATTGAAACTCTAACTTGATCTGTCGGAAGTGGCCTTTTGTGGAGCATGTCATTATGGATATTGAACATTTTAGCCCTCACTATAAGGTGATGGATGGGTATTGATAGATATAAATCATAGTAATTTTCACCCTATAGAATATCAATATAGAAAATATATCAGTGTCTAGTGTCTATGTGATTCACATTTCACAGAAACAATTATTAGAAAATTGACTAACTCATTTAAGAAATTTTTATGAGGGGAATGACTCACCTCAAAATTGGTGGGGGGTGGGGCGGGATCTTCACGAACGGGTTGTTCTTGAGTTGATTCTTCTCTTTACCTCCCCCCATCAAACTTGTTATCAGCTCTCTCTAGTATTTTAATTATTCTTGAAACATAGTTAATGTTTCTATAATCTTTTTCATTTCCTCAGTTTGATCCTCCTCTTCTTTTTTCTCAAAATATATTTGGGGTGTCACCCCAAAACCCACACCTCTAACGTAGCCATACTTTTCTGGCCGCTTCAAGGACACTAAAATTGTATGCATCTAGTTTTATTGTTATTGATTATTTTGACTATGTCAGATAGAAAATATAGGATAATAATCAATCATTGTTATGTAATAGAGATTTAAATAATTTTTTTTATTATGTCTTACATAAGTTTCCCACATTTTTTATGTGTTTTCATCTATGAGCTTTCCATATTTAGTTACACACACCTCTTTCCATAGCACATGGCGTGGAATGGAAGTGGTTGTCAGTTTGAACTATTCAAAATTCATATAAACAAAAGAACATAGTTATTGTCTTGTTTTATGTCATATAAAGATATTATGGAAGATTTAAAATACCTACCAATTTTTTTTCAATTGATGCGTACCCCATCCTTTCTTTATAGTAGAGGGTATGATGGTTTTGATGCCCATTGTTTATTTTCATCACTTAGTTGTTGTTTCATAAATAAGAAACTATGAATCAAATTGATTAATACACGTACCTTTAAAAAATTTATTACCAAAACCAATGTATATAAAAATATTGCTTCACATGATGGACAATAAATTCATCCCATGATGCTTGGATTATCAGGTGTGCATAAATAAGAGGTGGGTGAACTTTTGTTTTCCCTTCAGCATATTTATAATGATATTTCATTAAAATTCTAAAACCCCTGTTAATCCTTCCAAAAAACCTTTATACATAGTCTTTGTGTGAGTTATCTACTATAAATGCACTCTGTAAGAGATGATGAAGTGTAAGTCAATGTTTCAATATTTAATTTTTAGTAAATTAAAAAAATGATTTCATAATGTTACCGTAATATCTCCACACATCAGTGTATTAATATTAGCCACAACTTGGTTCCATGAAGTTACATCAATCACCATGAATTGATAAGTGATTATTCCAATGTAACTACTAAACATGTCCTTATTGGGGTTAAAATGTTCTCCCCACTTATTCCATCCAATCTCGTATTTGATGCCTTTCTCTTTAGACTTAAGTATTTTTTCTAATACCATCAAACTACGACGCTCTTATTTTTTCTGCGTCATCGGTGCTTCATCACCCTTCATTTTTCGGGATCCACCATCATCAATATGTTCCTCCAGATTTTGAGGCCTAGCATCTTCATGTGAACTTGGTGGGTATACCTCTACACTAGGAGAAGTAATAGGTTGAGAAACCTATTGTTCTTCTACACTACAAGTAGCAGCAGGTTGAGAAACCTATTGTGCTTGGGGATTGGGAGAATCATAACGTGTAGAATTCATAATCTACAAATTTTTTTTACCATTTAATTCAGATAACATAAAACCAGCAATGAATAGATATTAACATAAGGCAAAAGTTTGAGAAACTTGTTGTTTGTCTGCACTGAAAGAAGTTTCATGTTAAAAAACCTGTTGTTCCTAGAGATTGTGAGCATCATCACATAAAAAAGTCATTACATGAGAAATTGGATTAACATTTAATTTATATAACATAAAAACAGTAGTGAACATATATTAATATAAAGTAACATGATGTATATTAGAAAAAAATATAACCTGATTATTAAACTCTCTTTTTTAAAGGTTGAAGGGATTTTACCCCTCTATCGACTATCCAAATCCCTTAATTTTGTCTCTTATGAAATACAAAACACCATCTACACTGGGGACGCTGTGAAATGACTGTGATTTACTAATGAAATGGTCACCCTCCATTGAATTTTCATCTGACTCTTCAGTGTTTTTTCTCGATAATAGAACAATTTGACCAGTTTTGGTTTGGGGGATTTGGAAATAAAATACTTTTACAACCTGTGATGCCATTATAAAAGGTTCTCCTTTGTACCCTTCCACACTAAAATAAACTTTCACAAATCCAAACTCAACTATTTTAACATAACTTCTATTATCAACCCACTTTCATTGAGATATCGGTACTCAGAATGTCATATAAGTCAACTCCCATATTTTTTTGATGATGCAAAAATATGAAATATTCACATAAATTGGATTTCGGTCATTAGCACCGAAAACATGAATAACTTCATCCACAAGTGTAACTCCAATATTCTGTCTGGTACTATCTTCATCATGTTCATTAGTGTAGAATTTACAATAGTTAATTACATAAGAATTGTAAGATAATACATACACACTTGGTCCTCTGTCTTTTCCATCAAATTTGTTCAGAAATTGAGTCTCGATTTTCATTTGACTCCTTAAAAATATAGTCCTGAAACCATCCTATAAACTATTGATTATGTTTATTTAATATCCATTTTTTATCCCTTGATGGATTTGAATACCTAAGAATTTATTTTTGGGTTTCAACCAAGGGGTCAATGTCCAAACTGCTATGAAAAACATAAAGGTGGGCCTGCTCCCAATCTGTAATATTGATTGTGACAACCTCCTTTCCAAAAATTCCTTTAACCAAAAGTCTCACAGTGTGACGAGATTTCATTAGACTGATTATTTTCACACTGAATTGGTATTCGGTACAAAATTCAACAGCTTCCTTAATAATATATCACTCTGTAATAAAAACCTCTATCCGACTTTGATTTTTGACAAACCCTTTAAAAATCATCATATACTGTTCAATGGATGTACATCCATCTATAGTGAATAAGACCACATATCCAAATCTCTCTCACTAAGTGAACCATCAAATGAACCGTCATATCAAATAATTTAGGTAGGAAAAACATTTCAAATTTACATAATATGATGACCATTTCTCTTTCTGTAGTCAGTAATTTCTATGGGTCTATAACTTTTCTACATATATCTTGGAAGAAGAAACAGATATTCATTAATGTATGATGGGAATTATTGAAAAAAATGCATTGTGAAGCTATAGGAATTAGATCTTTCATAAAAAAATAACAGTCATGTGATTTTAGAACTTTTAACTTTAAATCATGCATTGAAACGATGTTCTTGATATTCTATGAATACCCCTCTAGAACCTTTACATCATTCAAGAAGTTTTAAAACTGATACCTCTCCTACCTGGAAAGAGTGTAAGTAGAAGGAGGAGGATATGTTTGTTTTTCACCCTTCACTGGTGCCAAATATTCTCGTATTCCCATGTAAACCGTGTCCAACCTAGCCTTAATTTTGTACTTTTTTTGGGTGCATTTAGAAACATGTCAATGACACTATCAAATACATTTTTTTTCAACATAAATAACATCAAGAAAATGTCTGACATACAAACAACTCCAGTATGCTAATTAAAGAAAAACATATTTCTTTTTCCAACCAGTTTTCATAAGGTTTTCCGAAAAGGGTTTACCAAAAGTAGTGTCCACATATTTAACTTTTAAAAAGAGTTGAACAGCTATTAGTGGAGATAGTTTTGTACATTCTTCTGAACATCCATCAAATGATGTCATCCAAGTTCGGTACTTATGTTGTTGAAGTAGAAATCTGTGATGTCCTAGAAACATAGTTTTCAATGATTGTTTCAACATAATTTATTGTATACCTTATTCTCATATGGTACACCTAAGAGTTCATTTAATGCTATATCCTGAAAAATTTCCATAAGTAGAAAAGTCATTTATCATCTCGTACAACATGGATCTCAACATGAACTCTTCATTTCTGTAATCATCATACATCGTAACACCTGAACCCACAATAATTTCAAATCCTCAATAAATGGATCCAAATAAGAATCAATATCATTACCTGGTTGTTTTGGTCCTAATATAAGTATAGATAACTTGATTTTTTTTCGTTTCATGCATAGCCACGTTGAAAATTTATAATTTACTAACATAACCAGCCATGTACTATGAGTGCTACATTGAAAACCAAAAGGATTCACTCCATCTGTAGATAATGAAAGATGAATATTTTTCAACTCATTTAAAAATACAGTATACTCATGATCAATTATCTTCTACTGAGGAGAGTCTATAAGATGCCATAGTTTTCCATCTTTATTTCTTATGTATGTGTGCCACGTCAATTTACCTTCAGTATCCTCACTTTTATATAGGTTCCTAAACATTGGAATGATTGTAAAGTACCATGCAACTTTCATAGGATAGGATTTATCTTTCTTGTATCGAGAAGTTCCACATTTTAGGCACTCTCTAAGTGATTTTTGGTCCTTGAGAAACAATATACAGTCATTCAGGAAGGCATGTATTCTTTCAGAGATCATACTCATCAAACGTAGCATTCCTTTTGCATCATATGTTTGGTTAGAGAGCTCATTATCTTTTGGGATAATGTCATTGAAGAGAAAACGTAATTTTGTATAACTGGCGCTACTCCATCCGTTTCCTGATTTCAAATTATACAGCTTCAGTATGGCTGACAATGTTGTATATTTAGTGCAACCATCATATAATGACGTCTTGGAAAAACTCTTTAACTGCTCAAATTTTTTTGGCCAATCATGAAGTTCATTTTCAACTATCCTTTTCATTTCCTTATTACAATCTTCATCATCATGCACATTTTTAATCGTGCCCTTGATAAGGTCTTCTTCATTGTTCATGCCTTTAATCATTCAAATGATCTACAAAACGCAATGTAATCCCAGTCACTAGATGCATTCTATTTTTTCCCATGTTTATTCCAACATTTATAATTTCAATCTATTCTGTGACAGATTAAGTGTTCTTCCAACTCCTATAGTCTAACTTTTCTTGAATAACAATAGCGTAAACATAGAAAAAGGATTATATAAGGATTATATGCATGATCTTTTTCAAACTTGATGAAATATTTCACTCAATATTCATAATAATTTGTCAGATGATACACATCCATCCATTCTTTATTCATATCCATCCTATTTGATTTAGTGATATTAATATTTAACAAAAAAAATATACAAAACGTTGATATAAAAATTAACCAATGGTAAAAAAGTTATAGACATTAAATCTCCTTTGAAAACTATTTATTAAATCACAGTTGAAATCCCATTAAAGAACTAACCATTTACAAAAATTCATCTTTAAATTAACAAACCCTTTTTAAAATAAACTAATTACTTCCAAACATCCTTTCTCAAAACCCCAATTTTTTAAAACATTTAAAATAAATTTAAAACCTAAAAAGGGTATGTTGAACATATAATTTTTTGCGAGACATCTCAAAAAAATTGAATCATTTTAAAAGTGAACCCCTAACAAAATCACTAAATGTCACTGTCACTTACCTCTATTTAGCCAATGCACATCATTTTTGGCTGAATGCCTTATATGTCTCATGACACCCCCTATCTAGCTCTAAAGTGAAAATAGAAACCTTTTACCAACAATGTTTTGAAACATTGAAGTGAAAATTATATTTATATTTTTTTTGAATGGAAATAGATTACTATTGAAAAAATTATTATAAATAGTTACTAATAAAAATTTATTAAATAGACACAAAGTTTTTAAAAATGAGAAGTAAAAATACTTTAAAAATGTTTACTTTTAATAGAATCCTTAATAATTCATAATTGAAAAATACATAATGTATTCATGGGTTGAATTATGTGACAGATCATAATGAAGTTTTATTTATACATCTACACTTGGGAATGTAAGAAAACTTGGAATTATTTATACATAATTTGAGAAACATATACTATGAATTATTTATTGGATTGAAAAGGTATTGAGAAGGAATATGGTCCCTACCCTTTGAGTTTTTTGAATTGTGGGCATATTCAAGAATAATATTTGAATCAGAAGTTTGATGCGTAGGATTATTGGCCCAAGATGGTTGAGAAAGACCTCTAGAGACACTTCTCCAGGATAATAAGTCCTTCTAGGGGGATATTGTAATGGACTCAGACTTTCTAGGTTTGTTATTATTTATTTTAAACCTATCATTTAAGTTATTTTAGTTATTATATTTTAGGGTGAAATCATTCCCATACTTATGTATGTTGATACCCATTTGGTTATCGCCAACCCATAGTGATCTGGAATGGGCTTCAGGCCTTGTACCAAGCTATCTTAGGTGACATGTCATGTAAACCCATTTTAGGTTGTTACATATATTCACTTGAATGCTTCTGGGAATGAACATTTTCATAACCATCTGAATCTCCTTCTCTTCTAAAACCAAAGGCTCAAACTTAATATACTACATGGTGTGATACTCTTTATTATAGATTGTAATTGTTAACATCAAAATTTCTTAGCTCTCACAAAAAAATTTATGTAGAATATATCATAATTATCCTTTTATTAGAACATGAAAACACAACTTTCTCCATCATAGTGTGTTCACATGGACTCCAAGCATACTTAATCATTCATTCTAAGATGTCTTATATGGAATGGAAATCCAAAAGTTGATAGAACCACCAAGGTCTTCCTAAGACACTTCATGAAATATATAAACTCCCCATGACATGAATAACTCTTACACATTCCCCTCATTGTGTGGCCATTATTACCTTTACAAGAAAAACTCTTATATATAAATGAAATTATCTATATTCCAATTAAAAAGTTCACAAATATTGATATTCCATCTCCCATAGTGTGATAAACTTGTCACCATCAAAATATCTTGGATCTTAATTCTCATTGCTTCCTAAAACCATCCAAAACTATATCTTCCTTCTCTATGATATCATATTCTCTTTTGGAAGTACCTTACACATTGGTACATATGACATTCTTGTATCACTATAAGGTTTTCCATACTTTAAAATTTCATTTAAAATGTGGCCTGCATAATTTTATATATACAGGGATTATTATGAATTTTTCATTTTTCTAGTAACTCTACTCATGGTGTAACAATTACACTCATTACATGGTATTTTCTGCAACTTCTGAAATTTATCAAATGAACTCCATCCAACTCAACTGCATTATCAAAATTCCAGAATTATTATTTTGAACATCTTCATCTCCTCTTATACAATAAAATCCAAAAAATATCAAATACTTATTTTATAATAAATTTCAGAACATCCATATATCATTCTAGACATATACTTCCAAAACAATATATAATAACCAATCATGTATTGATAATAAATCCAACACCAATAATCAACATACGTTGAATACAAATTTATCACTATCCATGATTATAAAACATAGTTTTATTACATTTTTACAATAAATCCATCACCAACATGTTACCAATAATCCCAATATTAACATATATCCAATAAATCCAATATTAACACATTTCCAATAAATTAAATACCAACACCAATTCTCAATTAAATCCAGAAAATCACCCCTATTAATTATTTGGCACCAATATCATGAATTCAAAACATTATCACATCATGTTTCCTACTCCAAATTTATTGGACCAATAGATTCATGGATTCCTCATGACTCCTACTACCCATTTCACAAAAAATCAAAATAAAACACTCATCATCAAGGAAAAATATAGATTCTTTGATAAATCCTATTCCTTATGAAATAAGGGTGTCACTTTCTAGTACATTATCACTCTCCCAAAATTGTATTTATGTAAAAAAAATATAAACTTAACTTGATTTGATACCTCATGTAATAGTATTTGGTGAAATGATGGAACTTATTGTATTAATATATCCTATAAATTATTCCCAGAGTGGCCAAAAAGGTTTAGTACTATTTTTTTCATTGAAATATTCTCTACTAACTTCTATAAGAATTGGGAATCATCAATAAATATTCTCTTACATTATTGGAATATTAATTTCATCACATTTATAGTGGATATGATCCCCCTTTTACAATAAATTTCACGAATATTGTAACAACCGGGTTATTCTCCACTTATTTAAAAAAATTATAAATTTGAGTTTCAAGCATATAAAAATTATTCAAATATTAATGAATCCTAAAATATTTTTATGAAATAATCTTACCACATAGATTTAAACCATCAAAAAGTATATTCAACTGTGTCATAATTTGATATAGGAAAAAAATATTAGTCTAATAACACCACTAAAACACATTTCACCCACTTAAATTCCTAAGTTTTAAGAAATAAAAATATTTATATTCTAGCATGATGAAAACCCGCATTGCATTGAATATTTTTAAATTAAACAATTAAATTGGTATAAGAAAATTAAATTCTACCAAATATAACTAGTGCACAAAAAAGGACCACTAACAACCACAATTTTCTTCTGGGAGTTTAGCCTGTACAATTCAAAATATCACCATCAAGATCAAACTGTAATAAGAAAACACAATGAGAAAGAGGGAAGAACTAACCATGGAGGTGCGGTTCAACACACAATGGAGGTGCATTCGTGGTGTAGGAGAGTTGTGATGGAGGATACACACGACAAAGAAGAGGTAATGATAGAGGAGAGCCATGGTGAAGGAGAGGCGTGACATAGGAGATCCACTAGTGGAGGAGAGGTGTGACAACGGAGTCGGTGACCGAGGAGGAGGAGGAGGAAAGAGTGGTAAAACAAACCTACTCTTTATTAAAAAATTAATCTTTATTTATTATATAAAATATTCACTTGATAAAATATAGAAGATCAAGATATATAGTGTCTTTGGGGCTTAGTAACATTACATAATTCCTTAAAACATGAAACACAAAATCTTTATTGAAAAATTTCTTTACATGACCACTATATTCCCTCATACTTAGAATTGCATGGTATAACCTGAGGACATGCATAAGAAAAGGGTGAGCTATAAAGACTAGTAAGGGAGTAAACAAGGAATAACATGAATAATACAATACATGATAGGAAATAGGTATATCAATGGAGCATAAAAGAAACCTGAACATAAAGGCATGATATAGCATGATTAGCGTAATAAGGAAATGTAGCGACAACACTTGACAAGGTATTAGAATGAGCCAAGGATCATTACACATGTATCATGGGTATACATTTATTCCACTTGAATTAGAATCAGTAAACCCTCATTGCACTTAGAGTATCATGATACTAACCTTTACCTAATTCATTGGAGAATTATCAGGGCACACCCTTCATAATCATTTCATTTCAAGCATAAGTGTGCCACATGGATCATATAAAATTGATTTATTAAACATCATCATTTATAAATAGGCATGGTATTCACTACATAATGACTTTGGCTTGGAAAATCGCAGTGTAATTTCGGCAGCATAACGGTGTGACATAAGAATTCATAAAAATGGTCAATGAGAGATAAAGTGGTGTATTATCATATGTACATGAAATGGAAAGTATGTTTATCATATTGATACACGTCCCAACATTTTTAATGGAATTTAGAATCATAATACAAAATAATTTCTTAAATGTAAATGAGGAGAGAGAAATTTCTTACGGAATTTCGGCATGGTAACAGGTATACATGGGAGGAATTAATGAGAGATAAAGGGGGTCTCTCATTATTAAAAAATAAATAGGGAAGTCCAGGGGATGTGTGAAATCATACCCCAATAGTTTTAATTGAAAATAAAAGGGCATAACAATGTAATGAAATTTGGAAAAAAATTAGAAAGGAAGAAATCCCTTACTTGGAAGTGTGATCGCAAAAGATTGGGAGGGGATTGAGAGAGTATTTTTGAGATATTGGGGTGGATTTGGAGGATTCTAGAGATATTAGGAAATTTTTTTGACTAAATAAACAGTCTTTTAATGAAGAGGAAGTGGGATCTTGGGTGGGTGTATATAGGAAAATAGAGGGAATTCTTTATTATTTAGGTTTGGGACACCACACATTAAAATAATCAAAACCACAGACCAATCCATGGTTTTTCCCATGGTTTTTTACAAAGAGGAGTTGAAAAAATTATTTTATAAGGCCAATGGACTAACTTCTTTAAAATAATAGGGTTTCTTATATGGAGGTGAGTCACATTCTCAAGGAAATCAATTTAAAAAGTTAAAATGTTTTATATGTCTTGGAGGGTCCACTAAGGATTTTTTTTAAAATCAAACAAACCCAAAATCACATTATTTTAATGGTAAAACATATATTATCCGAAAATAATTTTTATAGCATTTTATTACATCACTATTGGGTCATTATGATGTCATAAAAAACATTATATATTTAATGGATATTTAATTTTTACCCAAAAATTCAACTTTCTCAGAAAATTATGAAAGATTCACCATTGGATAATTTAGATGTCGTAATTACAAAAATAATATTCATTGTATCTAAATTATTTTTCTAAATATGTGAAATTTTAATGTTAAAATAAAAATTGACATTTATAAAAAATTCATGGGTTTTGACAAAAATAGCTTTCAAACCTTAATAAAAATCCCATTTGTATTCATAATAATTATAAGGTCATTTATATTATATAAAAAGTAATTTAGTTATAATATTTAATTAAAATATTATTTAATTAAAAAATACATTAATTCATCAAAATAGATTTCTTAATTAACTAAAAATTCTTTTTTTCTTTAAAAACTATTTACAAAGTAACAATAATAAAATGAATGTATATTCTCTATAAAAAATAATGTACATAATCATAGTACTAGGGTCTTGTTACATAACCTCTTATAATACCCAAATAAGATAGAAGGGTAAGGTGTGCGATACAGAAAGTCTCTTGGGGTGGCTCATATAACATCACTCTAGTGGTAATCCTTATGAACGTCCACTTCTCCCATAGGCAGTTTCATTTGAGCTTAACATGTTGAAGATCAAACTGGGCTTGGTCAAGATCGAAGCCCAATGATGCCACCTCCTTTCCGAGCTCCAACAAATGGGCTTCATATGGAAGATTATACAGGATGTGGTCATCGCTTCCTTTTTCTAAGTAAATTGGATTTGATAAATCTCTATATTTATACTAATCATGGGATCACTGTTTAGCTTATATATTAGAAACGATCACAATTTATAACGGTATTTTAAAATCCAAAAACATAAAGCCAAAGAAGTGCATATATTAAATAACCATTTCACATAATAATACATTTAATTAGATCAAGAGTAATTTTTATTAATAAAATTTTGGGTCATTACAATCTTCCCCCTTAAGAAATTTCTCCCTCTAAATTTCCTTTTCCCACACTGAAACAGACGCGGGTAACTCTGATTCATCACTTCATCCAATTCCCATGTCAGTTCTTCAAACTTGTGGTTTCGCAACACCACCTTGTTGAGGGGAATTATCTTATTTCGTAGAACTTTTTCTCTATCATATAAGATATTCACTAGATTCTTTTCATAGGAAAGGTCATTCTCCAAAGGTACCACCTCTGGATTAAGTATATGCGATAGTTCAGGTATGTACTTCCTCAAGTGTGATACATGGAATACATCTTGTACTTGAGATAGGTTCAGTGGGAGTGCTAGTAGATAGTCCACTGCTCGAATGTGATCAATGATATCAAAAGAGACAATGTACCTTGGAATAAGCTTTCCATTATTCTAAAATCTCATAACTCTCTTCCATGGTGATATGCTAAGGAATAACATGTCTCTGACATAAAAATCTAGGTCTCGTCGATTATTATCAGCATAGATCTTTTGTCGACTCTGAGAATATTTAATGTGTTATTGGATGGTCTTAATCTTCTCCACCATTTGGTCAACCATTTTTGGACCGATGAGTTTTCTCTCCCCTACTTCATCCCAACATGTTGGTGTTCTACACCTCTTCCCATACATGGCCTTATAAGGAGACATTTTGAATCTTGAGTGGAAACTATTATTGTAATAGAACTCAAATGGAAGAATATGTTGATTCCATCCTCCTTTAAATTCCATTGAGAACGCTCTAAACATTTCCTCAAGTATTTGGATAGTCTTCTCAGATTGGCCATCAGTTTGAGGATGATAATCTGTACTGACGTTCATCTCAGTATCCAGAGCATGTTGAAGACTCTTCCAAAACATAGAGGTGAATCATGGATCTCGATCAGATATAGTAGATAATGGTACTCCATAGAGCCTTACCATGTCTTTGATGTATATCTATTCTAGTTGATCTAGTGAGAAATCCTCCTGAATAATAATGAAGTGTGCAGTCATTGTAAGATGATCCATAACAACCCAAATATCATTGTTTTCTTTGGATGTCTTCAGAAGTCCGGTGACAAAGTACATGGTGATGTTCTCCCATTTCCATGTTGGTATGGATAATGGTTACATCATCCCCTTAGACTTATACCTCTCAACCTTCAGTTGATAACACACCAGGCACTTTGATACATACTCAACAATCTCCTTCCTCATGTTATCCCACCAATAATGCTCTTGAAGATCTTTATACATCTTTGTGTTTCCTGGGTGAATGGAGAAATTCAAACTATGTGCATCATCCAAAATTTAATTATTCAATTCCATAATTTGTGGAACACATAGTCTTTTCACAAATCTCACAATTCCTTCTTCATTGACATTGAAATATTAGGTTTTCTTTTTCTAATAGATTTCACCTTATTCTGAATTCCCACGTCAGCAGTTTGAGCATCCATTAACCTTTCCAAAAGACACAATTTAACAATAGTTTCTGAAAGGATTGATGATATTCCTATCTTTATGATTCCCATGTCCATCTTCATCAAATATAAGAATATTAGATACTTTTCAATTCTCATTAATGATAGAATTGTCAGGTCCTTTCCACTTAGAGCATCTACCACCTTGTTCTCTTTCCTAGGGTGGTAATGGATTGAGTAGTCATAGTATTTGATTAGATCTAACCATCTTTGTTAGTTCATATTCAAATATTTCTATGTGAGTATATAATTGAGGATTTTGTGATCCATGTATATTTCACACTTCTCCCCAACAAGATAATGCAGCCAAATTGTCAATGCGAAGATCACTACAGCTAACTCCAGGTCATGTGTTGGATATTTTTCTCATGAAATTTCAATTTCCTTGAATCATAGGAAACTAATTTGTCATTTTACATCAACACATATCCCAATACCTTCTTTAAAACATACCTAAATACCACAAAAATTTCTCCAATTGTGGGTAGTGTGAGTACGGGTGTAGTGATAAATCACCTTTACAACTACTTGAAGCTCTCTTCGCATATATCACTCTAAGAAAATATTACTCCCTTCTGAGTTAGCTTGGTAAGAGGGTTTGAAAATCGTGAGAAATTTCTCAAAAATCAGCAATAATATCCAGCTAACCCTAGGAAGCTATGAATATTCATTACTGATGTTGGCCTCAACCATCCCTTAATTGCAGCTGTCTTAGAGGGATCCACAGATATCCCATTACTTGTGATGATATGACCCAAGAATGGGAATTACTTCAATGAGAACTCATAGTTGTTGTAATTTTCATAGAGCTTAGCCTTTCGCAAGGTCTCTAGTATAGTTCTTATATACTCCTCATGCTCCTTGGTTTTTAAGTATATTAGAATATAATCTATAAATACTACCACAAATTTTTCGAGGTAATATCTAAAGACTCTATTCATCAAGTCCATGATTATTGCTGGAGAATTAGTGAGTCCAAAAGGCATTACTATGAATTCATAGTGCCATTATCTTGTACAAAAATCAGTCTTGGGGATATCCTCCTTATTCACCCTTACTTGGTAATATCCCAACCAAAAATCCACCTTGGAGAGGTATTGTTCTCCACACAGCTGTTCAAACAAGTCATCAATTCATAAAAGAGGACACTTGTTCTTTATCATGATTTTTTGAGCTCACGATAATCAATGAAAAGGTGCATTGACCCATCCTTCTTCTTGATGAAGAGGACTCGTGAACCCCATGGTGATGAACTTGGGAATATAAATCCTTTATCAAAATTCTCCTTTAGTTATTTCTTCAGCTTCTCAAACTCCACAATAGCCATTCTATACAGAGTCTTGAATATTGGAAATGCCCCAGGTATAAGTTTAACTGAGAATTCAACATCTTTTATACGAGGAAGACCAGACAATTCCCCGGGAAACACTTCAACAAATTCCCTCACAATAGGCATGTCTTCAAGGATGGTTTCTTCCTTATACTCAATCATCTAAGATAGATATGTGTGATCATAGGGCAGTAATATCCACACTTGAGATGATGGTGGTAAAGAAGATTCATCTTCCTCCTTGAACTTGTATAGAATCAGGGGTCAATTCTCCATATAGAGAGTGATTTCCCTCTCAAGGAAATTTATGTTAGATGTATATAAGTAAAGAAAATCCATGCTGATAATTTCATAAAATTCCACTAGAGGGAGTATGATGAGGTTTTCTAGGAAGTTAAATCCACAAATTATGATGGGGGAGGAGTTATATTCATGAGATGCAATGATTTCCCCATTTTCCGTAATCACCAACATCATTACTTCCATGATTTGGGGTGGTGTTGGGATTGTTCTACTAAACTTTCAGGATATAAAATAATGTGTATAACTAGAATAAAAAAGTTTGTTTTCTATTATTGAATGAATAAATAGCGTACCTATCACCACTTCTTTGTAGGGGTTAACTTTCGCAGTAGGGATGGAAAAATATCACCCTTGCTACCTTGGAGGTTTTTTTTGCCTCCAAAAACCTTGGCTTAGGGCACTGGTTTTCAAGGTGCCCTGGTTCTGTGCAGTTGAAGCAATGAACAATGCATTTAGAGTCAAACGAAGCATTCCTATCCTATGTTGCACCCACAGGTTTTTATTGTTGATAGTTAACGGCTTGGTTCCCTTCTCTTCCACACCTAAATCATTTCCTCATCCCTTTTAGGAAATTTTTGGGGTGCTTCTTTCTGCACCTTTAGAATGTGGGGTGCTAGATTTTCTTAGCACCATTGGATTTATCCATCAGACTGCCAAAATTAAAGTACACCTTATGATTCTTATCCCCATAATACCCTTGGGATTCCCCGATCTGCTTTTCGACTATGATGCCACATCAGACAATTTCCTTATAACTATCAAAGTCACGGATCGCCAGGGCTTTCCGTAGGATAGGTTTCAGCCCACCAAAGAACTGTTCAACCTTTCATTAGGGGGTAATGAAAAATACAAATGCATATCATGAAATCATTGTGACGTTTTCCTCATACTCTTTGACGGATTCATCATATTTTTTCTTGAGGTCAAAGAAGTCCCTTTCTATCTTAAGTTATAGGGTGCACGGAAAATATTTATCGATTTTTTTTTTCTGAAAATACTTCCCCTACAACACCTCGATATCCTCCTCAGGCTTCATATTTTTTATCAATGTACACCATTAATCATATTCACCCTCCATATGATAAGAAACCATAAGAACCTTCTCTTGTTCGGATCATTAAAGGATTGAGAAGATCTTTTCAATGGAGTTGATCCATTGTTCGAAAATTGAGGGATTGGATGATCCATTAAAAGTAGGAGGCCTTTGTCTCATGAAGCTCTCTATTGTGACTTGTTCTTTCTTAGGGGGGGTTGAACGTTACACTTAACCCATGTTTCTATTCAAATCATGAGTTAACTGAGAGAGTATCATGACCAAGTTCATGACTCCTGCTCCCATCGGTTTGGGAATCTCATTATAATAGTCATCACATTGATCATCACATAGGTTGTTCGCCCGAGTTCTCCTATTACCAGACATTGGATGGAATAAAAGTAAAGTTAGGGGTAACACATAAAGGGTAATCCAAGGACAAAAATAGATGACTTATAAACAATTTTTTTCCTTAACTTATGAATATGTATGCTTCAATCTATGTTATCCATGATCTACTTCCCAAAATATATTCTTAGGATATTTTTTTATTACCCTAATAATGGTTCATACTATGCTTGTGAATTTACCAAACCATATCCCCCAAGAGTGTTGTAACCAAGAGTGCAGCAAGGCCCATTGTCGTGTACCAGGATACCCCAAGTCAAGCTCGAAACTCCTTGTCAGAGTTTTCACTCCTAGGTACATCTGTGCCAGAGATACCTCTACCTGCTCGTATCGAGTCAGGGATGTATTTTCTTGATAAAACACTTAATTAATACTCACCAAACCTTAGGTATGTTTTTATTATACTTAGTATTATCCCTAAGGCTTTCACTAGGGTTTTCTAATCCCAATCCCAAAAATAACTAAACCTGTCCTATGATACCAACTATAACAACCCTACTATTTATTAAAAACATAAAAATGGTTTATTACATAAAAAAGTCACTTGATACAACATAAAAGATCGATATTTGTAGTATATTTGGTGCTTAGGAACATTACATAACAGCTTAAAACATGAAACACAACATCTTTATTGAAAACTTCATGTACACGACCACTACATTCCTTCGTACTTAGCATTGCATGGGATAACCTGAGGATATGCATAAGGAAAGGGTGGGAAATAAATCCCATTAAGGGAGTAAGGAAATAATAACATGAATAATACAATACATGTTAGGCAATTGGCATATCAATGGAGTATAAAAGAAACATGAACATAAAGGCATGATATAACATGATTATGATAACATGGAAATGTGGCGACAACACTTAACATTGTATTAGCATGATTCAAGACTCATTACACATAGAGAATGCGTAAACCCTAATTGAATATGAATTAGCATGAGTAAACCCTCATTTCACTTGACTTATCATGATACTAATCATCACCCAATGCATTGGAGCGCTATCTGGGCGCACCCTTCTTAATCATTTCATTTCATGCATAAGTGTGCCACATGGATCATATAACATTGATTCATTAAACATTATAATTTTTTAAAAGATAAAGGAATTTGGAATTAATACATGAAAATTTATAAATAATATGTAAATGTACATAAAGGTTAATACCCTTGATAGAGAAATGGGAATGATATTCACAACATAACGACTTTTGCATGGAAAATCACGGTGCAATTTTGGCAGCATAACAGAATGACATAAGAATTCATAAAAATGGTTGATGAGAGAGAAAGGGGTGTCTAATAATATGTACATGAAATTTATAGTAATTTGATCATATAGATATAGGTCCCAACGTATGTAATGTAATTTAGATACATAACACAAAATAATTGCTTGAATGTAAATGAGGAGAGAGAAATTCCTTACAGAATTTCGGCATGGTAATGGGTGTACATGGGAGGCATTAATGAGAGAGAAAGGGGGTATATAATTATTCAAACATAAATAGGGAAGTATGAGGGAGGTGACAAATCATACCCCAACATTTTTAATTGAAAATAATATGGAATAACAACATAATGAAATTTGGTTAAAAATAAGAAAGGAAGAAATACCTTACTTAGAAGTGTGATCCCAAAGGCTTGGGAGCGGATTGAGATAGGATTAATGGGAGATTAGGGTGACTTGGGATGATTATAGAGAGAGGAGGACATAGTTTTTATGAACTCCAAAGTATTTGAGTGAAGAGGAAGTGGGAGCTTGGGTGTGTTTATATAGGAAAAGAGAGGGAATTCTTTATTATTTGGGTTTGGGACACCACACATTAAATTAATCAAAACCACAAACCTAACCATGGTTTTTGCCCATGGTTTTGTCCAAAGGGGAGTGTAAAACATTATTTTATAAGTACAATGGCCAAAATTCTTAAAATATTAGGGTTTATTATGTGGAGGTGAGTCACACTCTCAAGGAAATCAATTTAAAAAGTTAAAATATTTTATAAGTCTTGGAGGGTCCACTAAGCCTTTGTAAAATAAACCAAACAAACCTAAAATCACATTATTTTAATGGTAAAACATAAATTTGCTGAACATAATGTTTATACTATTTTATTACATATCTATTGGGTCATTATGATGCTATAAAACACATTATATATTTAAACGGTGTTTAATTTTTACCCAAAAATTTGACTGTCTCTGAAAATTATGAAAAATTCACCATTGGATAATTTAGACCTCCTAATTAAAAAAATAATATTCATTTTATCTAAATAATTTTATAATTTTGTGATTTTTTACTTTTAAAATAAAAATCGACATTTATCGAAAATTTATGGGTTTTGACAAAAATCGCTTTCAAACCTTAATAAAAATCACAATCATATTAATAATAATTATACAGTCATTTATATTATATAAAAATTAATTTAGTAAAAATATTTAATTAAAATATTATTTAATTCAAAAATCTATTAATTCAATGAAATAGATTTCTTAATTACCTAAAAATACTATTTTTTCTTTAAAAACAATTTACAAAGTAACAATAATAAAATGAATTTATATTCTCTATAAAAAAATAATTTACAAAATCATAGTACTAGGGTATTGTTACATAAAATATTATAACACATGTATAAGACCGAAGGGTAAGGTGTGCGATGGTGATAGACTCTTGGGGTGGCTCGGATAACATCGCTCGGGTGGAAATCTCTATCAACTTCCACTTCTCCCATAGGCGGTTTTGTTCGAGCTTAATGTGTTGAAGCTCGGCTTGGGCTTGGTCAAGAGTGAAGCCCAATGACGCAACCTCTTTTTTGAGCTCCAAAAAATGGGATTCGTATGGATCAATTCTACTGGATGAGGCCATCCCTTACTTTGTCTGAGTAAATTGGATTTGTTAAAGCCCTATATTTATAATAATCATGTGATCACTCTTAAACGACTATATTAGCAATGATCACAACTATTAATTGTATTTTAAAATAAAAAAACATAAAACCAGATAATTGATATGTTATATAACCATTTCACATAATAATACATTTAATTAGATTAATAGTAATTTTCATTAATAATAGTTTTGGTTGTTACAAGAGGAGGGAGGAGAGGAGGCAACAACAACGACGACGACGATAACAGTGGAGATGGTGGCAGGGATCAGCTTTTGTGAGATCTTAAGGGGTGCGAGTAAGGTGGAGAAAGTTAGGGTTTATTTATAAAACTTGGTGACACTTTTATCAATTCTAGATAAAAAGCACCGATAAAAGTATGTTTTATCAGCGCTACAATTGAAAGCACTGATAAAAAATGCCTTTTATCAAGATTTTTTTAGTGATGATAAATGTATGTTTTACGAGTTCATTTTAATTAGCACTGATAAAACATGCCATTTATTCATAATTATAAAATTATAACTTATATATTTATTACATTTATAATTTTATAAATATATATAATTAATTTACTTATTATTATTTAATAATTTAAATTATAATTCTATATATATATATATGTTTGTGTTTGTGTATAAATTATAATTAAATATATATATATAATTTAATAATATAAATTATAATTTAATATATATAAATATAAATCGATATATTATTTTTATTTTTATTTTTATAAGTATTTAAATAAATATATATATGTCTGTTTCTCTGTGTATATTCATTAAAGACATATATTTATAAATAAATATATTCAAAAGGTATTCATAAATATATATTTATCATTTAAAAATATATTTTTTAATTTTATAATTATTTAAACATATTTATATTTAATTAGTTATATATAATTATAATTATATATAATATATTTAAAAATTATATAATTACATATAATTATATATTTATATTCTTAATTAAAATAAATACATTTATTGTTTATTTAAATATATTTGTTGTGATTTTAAGTATTTATGAGAGGATAAAGCTTTATATATATATATATATAGTAAATGATTGAATTCACCAAGTATATACATTACTATAGTATATATAGCCAACATTAGGGTAAGCAATGAACATATATTCATGAGAATATGAACGTACACATCAATTGACACATTTATTTGGAAACATAAATTTATTTAAATATATATATATATAATAATTATTTGAATATATATATATATTAAAAGGTATTTATATATAATATTATAAACATATGGTATAATATATATATAATAAAGATATAAATAAAACTAATAAACATAATACACATAAATAAAACATAAACATAACAAACATAATAAACATGCATTTTTTATTTAATGTATACAAATACAAATTATTTTTGAATATAATTTTAAAAAATATATAAATTAATAATATTTTCTATGAATTTTTTTTATCTTCCCTAATATTAGTGCTGATAAAGGTAGATTTATTAGTATTTTTTTTCTAGCATTGATAAAAGTCACACTTTTATAAGTTCTTTCTTATTAGCACTGATAAAACCCGAGCGCTTCCCTTGCCACATTTATGGTAGTGTAGGTATTGCATCCTATTTCACAGCTTCAACACACATACTAATTTGTTCAAAGTAGTTAATTATGAGAAACAAAAATTTTAAACGATGTTTTAGTACCCTAATAAAATGACTAAGACATATTTCATTTTATTGAATTGGATACACTATTGTAGACGTGGTCCTGATTGAAGCTAATGGGTTGGTTAGATGATTTTTTCTGTTAACTTATTTGATGAGAAGAAGAAGATGTAGACCCGCCCTGGCTTCACATCATCCCTATAAAATCAATCCAAACCTCATATCTTTAAATTTTTATATAATTTTTTTCCTGTTTCTTATAATTTTTTTCAATCAAAATAATCATGAACTTATTTTATATCATAGGCATTTTTTAAAGGATGATGTGTTTTTTATTCACTATATTTATTATAGATGGTTGCCTAATTATTGGTGAATTTTTTTAACTTGATAAAAGGGAAACATTTTCAATGGCTTTCATGGTAAATCAAATAACCAAGGATGGTACTAATTCAATGTTTCTCCAGAATCATGTTTACCACATGATCTGTGACTCACCTTGAATATCAGGGTTGCCTTAATTATTCTCTCATTCATTCATTTGGATTTTGGATATAAGAGAGTTTGTGAGATGAAAAATCTTGATAATTTATCCACTAAAGGTTATATGTTTGGTTCTTCATGAAGGATATATCTAGAGTTATAATTGTTCTCTAGTGAAGATCACCCGAATCACATCTTGTGAATTATATTCAAATGACACTCAACTATGAATCTTAGTACATTTGATGTTTTAAGTCTTTTATATTATTCTTCTAGGGTTTAACCGAGTCTTGGTAATATGATTCATTTCCATAAGCATCTTTCTCATTTATTTTATTACAATATTTTATTTTACTTATATAATGATGAATAAATCTATGATTGTTTTCTTGAATATTTTAATAGGAATTATGTGTTGATGCCTTGATCTATAGGTGACAAATGCTTCCAAGTTATCCAGTAAATTCTACTCAGATAGGTTTTTTAATTAACTACTTTTGTAATGTCTATGACCCGAATACCCATAAAACACCTAGAACACATGGGTTACTACCCCATAAGATCTCCCCAATCATTATCTCCTAGAGACTAGCATCACATGTCTCTATGTAAAGTTATAGGATCAATTTACCTACTTATTTATGATCAGAAGTCATAAATAGGTTCTCCCAAAATTCTGACATGACTTGTATGTAGGTTAGGATATTCAAAATAAACTCCAAATCCAAATGGTTAAAACATTACTCAATATGAATGGTAACCAAACAATAATCCACTATAAGTATACAAAAAATCCAAATAAAATGTAGTCTATCTCATACAGACTAGACCACAATAATGGTTAAATCCAAATGTGGCACAAGTTAGGCGAAATCAATGGAAAACTAGGAGATGAGATGATCAAGACCTCTAGAAACCTCTAAATTCTCCAACTCTGATGTGGGAACTGATTCCACACCCTTGTAAAATTTGAGAATCTATCCAAGAAAATATAAATGCTACTAGTGTACCTATAAGTACCTGAAAAATAGTAAAAGAGAGGTTGAATGTCCACCGAGGTGTCGATATAGTACATGAATGTAAAATCCTCATTAGGAAACCTCCAACGGTGTCTTAATACAATAATAATATATGGCGTATACATGTACGTGTTTACTCAATTACATAACTATATCCAAATAGCTTTGGTTATCATCAAACAAGGCATAACAACAGATCAATGGTTCAAACATTCATATATCAATAACACTTACAATCGATAATTCCCAATATTTGGAGGGTCCATACCTATACTAACTTCTTTGACCTTCATCTAGGAATTTGAAATGACAATCCATGTACATCCCATATGGTAGGAAACTTTATTACTTGTTAATAGCTTATACATGTACCCATATCCACCCACACTTATGATTAGATGTGTATAAAGAAGTCAAGGTCTGAGTGACCAATCCAGAGTATAATAATTAGATCGATCCTATTATAGAAATCTTGAATCTCATCCCAGAGAATAAGGGAACAGGTATAACGAGTCATGGAAATCTTTTAACTCATCCCAAGAAATAGTCAATGTATCTTGATCTCCAGCCATATCTTCAAACATGTTTGTTATATGAAAAATATCTACTCATGACACTAATGAAAAAATATACAATATTCAGACAATAAACATTCTCACTACTATAGAAACTATCTTTCCCCAGATGAATTAGTATAAATGTTCATAGTATCAAAACTAGTTACATCAATAACATGCTTACCTAACAAGGAAATAACATACTTTTTATAATAAAATTATAGGAATTCTCAAGAATAACTATAAATATCATCAATCAAAATGATTTTTACAATATAAACAATAGTCATGCTTAGTTCACCCAATTAAAAATTTAAAAAATCATGGAAGAAACCAACATATATATCCATCATGGAAAGAAATCATGACATTTCATAAATATCAAATAAAACATATGTAATTAAATAATTATAAGGTTATTCCTATAGAACCGTTTGAGTATAACACACTCAACCTCTATGAAATACTATCACGGTATCAATTAAGACAGTAAATATATCATTATATTAATTATTTTTGGTTTAGAATGATGGTGATCAAAACACAATAGGGGGTCAATTGTGTCTTTTTAAAAATATTGAAAAATTTAAACCGTCCTTAAAATGAAAAAATTGTGTCCTTATCTATTAATATTGAGTAAAGAAGACAAAAATACAAAATTAAATAATAGTAAATGATGATTTATATTGGTTCAGGTCACAAAAATACCCTATTCCACTCCAACAATGCACTCTGTGCGAGCATGATGATTTTCACTAAGTAGGTACTTTTATCTTGGTACCTCAACAATTTAGTGCAGACAGATGAAACTTTAAAATAAGTTATGTTTTTTTCTAGGAAACACAACAACCACAACTTAGTATAATAAGATAACACTCAACCATGATTGGGTACAAGTAGCCAACACTTCAGTAGAAAGAGATGAAATGTTGAATTTTGAAACAGCTTCAACACACAAAATCACCGGAAATTGACAAATGTAGATGATATTCAATAAAGAGTAGTAGTAAATAAATTCTTCAATGTCATGTTGATTTATTATTCTTTAAACGAAAATAAAAAAATAATTAGGGTCATGCATTCCTCCATCTTATTTACACCTTCACATATCGATCACCAATATGAAACTTTGAAGAATGTTTTATTTTGTTTAGAGAAAGTGTTTTCATGCACCTCCTTTGAAACTTCTAGAGAAATATTTATATAGAGAAAAAAATATCTAGTAGTTTTAAGGGACCCTCTTCCTTCATAAATTCAAAATAAAACAAGTCAAGATAATTCAAAAATATCTCCAAGAAAATCACACCATCGTTGCATATTTATTTTTGAAAATAATCATAAAAAAACTCATTCAAATAAATTTAAACTCTTCCATTATTCTACCATCTTTGAACAATCCTCCTCCAAAATAGATTTAGATTCTCATTTAGATATTCCTTTAAAATAGCTAAAATAATTCCAAAAATCTTTCAACAATATCCATATGAAATTTTAAATATTCAAATTTAAATAACCTGGAGTCCTTTGATTCATCTGAAAAATGAAGTTTAAATAATCCCATTATTTTTTTCTTTAAATTCTACACCAAAATCATCCTAAAATACTTTGATCGCAATCCTTATATATTTTTTTTGTGAAATTATCCAACTTATAAACCACTAAAAATAATCCATATAAAAATGTCGTAGATAAAAATATCATTAATAGAGTATTGTATTCACTTTTCAAATATCCAAACTATGAAAAATAATAGTCTTCGATTATTACATGATTTTTGATATACAAAAATTCAATTATTCGGAAATTATTGATTGAAATAACACCATAAGTCTATAAATTCTGATATTTATAGAAATATAAAAATATATGATATTCTCAATTTTTTTGATAATCTATAATCCAATAATCTCCTTCATGAGTCACATTGAATGAAATCTCCGGTTACCATTTTTACAAGAAAGGGATATGGATAAATGTATCACACTTCTATTTATCCTTTATATAGAGTTGAAAAGAGACCATGTCTTAATAGGTCATTAAAGTAATTCCTACTCAAGTTCATAAAGCAAAGTGCATGCCTCCATTTTGAGTCCCTACAGTGAATTCATGAGGAATACTAAATAAATATTTATAAGTCTATTTTGATGCAGTGTAGAGGTGTGGATTCATTACTCTACCTGAGTTCTCAATAAAAATGTATATCATCATCTTCTGTAATCATTTCTTCATGATAAAGCTATAGTGTATAGAAGATGATACATTACTGTATGTAGTTGTGAGGCATTCTAGTTTGACATTTTGTTTAAGGAAATCTCCTAAGATCTACATGAATGCTAGTTCAAATGCGAAAACTATTGTTTGAGTTCCACCAGAACAGGGATGATCAAGATTTATAGTTCATGATTGGAGAGGGTTTTCTCAATCTCTGTTCAAGTATCATAGTGACATCAACAGAAATATTGATATCCAAATAGATTATTAACAACGTACATTCATACAAGATTCTATATATCTCTTCACTTCCTTTGTTCATCATGCATTTTGGTGTAGCAAGAATATAAGGAGACCAATGTGAACAGTTCAGGTAATATTCATTGATAGGTTCTTTTCATAGAATTTTGGAGCTCTAGTAAGGTGATATGATTCCAGTTTAGTTCAAGGTATACAAAAATGGTATTTTCCTGTTCAAAACAATTCATCTCATCTTCTTAGTTCATCGATATAGCATGAGGAATATAAAAATAGAATTTTTTAGCAATATACAGTAGGTTGAGCCCCACTTTGGTAAAAACAACATGAGGTTCAAATGCAAAGGAAACATATGGATCCGTATATGAAATGTACAGATCAACATACGAAATGTAGGGATCATTTTTCAAAAACCAGGTTCCTAAACCTTACTTTCAAATGAAATGTAGGGTTCTTTCTGCAAACATTGAAAACTATAAACTAAAGAGTCCTTGAAATATTTCATCAACATTGGTTAATTTCTAAATTACTCTAGATATCATTTCAAAATTAATTATAGATAATTTAATTTAGATAAATCTATTAAAAATACAACATGACAAGTTTCACACAAATACAATCACTGTTTATTGATATATCATCTAAATATAATGTTTTACTTAAAATGAAAAACCGCAATGTCATTGAAAAATTATAATAGTTTTGGAAATTTCTTCTCCCATCGAAACAATTGATTTATAATTTGACATAAAAAAATAAAATGAATTTAAACTTCTTATACTTCCAATGGAATAAATTTCATAAAAATCGAACCATTATAACTTCAAATATAAACTAAAAACCAAGACACGATGAATCTGAAATCAATAAAACAAAATCATTAGTGGAAATACAATGGGTTGGAATAATTATAAAAAACAAGATGAGAATTCAAAGGACAAAGATTCACTAAAAGTTATCCCTTTTTATAATTAAAAAACCCAAACTCTCTCTCTATCTTTTTGTAAGGATACAAATATGAGTTAATGATAAATACATTTAAATGATAATATATTCTCAATACATGCAATAATTTAAACTCCCCCTTAATTCATGCTTCCTTTAAAAAGATAAAATGTTATACTTAAGGAGCCATAAAATCATGTAAAATATTACACAATGAATAAAAAAAATATTTTCAAGGAATTAAAATACGTATCAAATAATGCAATTCATGTTATATAATATTTAAAAACATGATAAAAATTTAAAAAAACTCCCCCTTATTTTGAGTATAAATATTGATGATATTCAAGGAATTTAAATATAAAATATTTTCAAATAATTTTAATATAAATATTTTTGTACATTCCACTTATTTAAATTGAATATATTTAAAAATATTCTTACAAGAAAAATAACTTTTAATAGATTAACACATTCCAATATAAAATTTTAAAGGGAATGCATGATGTTAACAGAATAAATCATGGAATCAATTTATCTCATAAAATAATCTAGTGAAAAAATATTTTATAGTTCATGGTTAATAATAATCAAATGTAGAAGAATAAAATATAAAACTGAAGTTTCAAAGGATAAAATAACAACTGAGTTTGGGGGGGGGGGGGGGTTGAATCAATTAACTTTTTATGAGTTTCAACTTTTAGAAACTTAACTCCTGTAACCTATTAAATACATTACCTTATTATATTTTTGTAAATACTCATGTATGAAATAGTAGGAAAAATCACATAAGATTTATAAGGTTCAGCCTCAGTGTGAGAACCTACACCCTTTCCATAGCCACTCCCATGGATCTATGAAAATTCACTATTATGAAGAGGTGAATAAAAATTGTGTCAACTCCTATTAGAAAACTTCTATCTCCTAATAGTAATTATTATACCGAATCCCATTAGTTTAAAAGGTTTTCTTATAACAACTTGAGAAAAAAATAAAATGAACATCAAAGGTATTTACTCTACAAAATATTTTTCCAGAACCTTAGTCTGATGTCTCTGGATCCATTTGTCTTAGTCCAATAAATTTAGTCTGATAGACTCAGTATGACTCACCTTTACTCAATCTATGCCTAAATAAAATTTATTTTCTATCCAAAACAAAACATGTACCTTATAAACTCTACTCAACTAGTCATAACAATCTTCCTCAGCCCTGTAAATAGAACTTTAAGTTGTTTGATCTTCTGATGAGATCACAAACTAGAAATCCTCTATGACAAAAACTTTACAGAATTTTTCCTTTTCACACATGTGAACAACTAAAAAGTATATATGTATTGTGAATCTATTTATAATAGACCCAAAATTGTTAAAGTTAGAAAACTGAATTTTTTTTCCTCCTCACTAAAATTCCAAAAACTCTGAATTTCACTCACATTTGAACTTAATATTTACCTTCTTCAAAACAACTCATCTCTTATAGTGTCGTCTTGAAACTTCTTGAATTCTCTAAAATATATTCTCGAGTTATCAAAAATAGATCAGAAAATATAGTCTAGAAAACTTAGTCCATTATAACTTCTTAGTCTTATAGAACTTCTGAGTCAATTAGAACTTCTAAGTCTATTAGAATTTTTGAGTCTATTAGAATTTTTAAGTCTATTAAAATTTCTAATACTGTTATATTTTTTGAGTATGTCAGTACATATTTTTCTATTATACATTCACCCTCAATTTCATTCTAATAGAATTTATTACTCAGATTCAGTTTGATCAACTTTCTTATTTGGATTTAGTCTAATTAACTTTCTTACTCAAATTTAGTCTGATTGGATTTCTTTTTTAGATTTAGTCCAATTGACTTTATAACTCAGATTCCACCAGAATTAATTTATTACTTAGATTTAGTCTGATTTGTTTTTTACTTAGATATATTCTGATTTAATTTCTAATAGAAATTGAATTTGATTCCTAGGCGTCAAAATCCTTTACATGTACCTATTTTTTAACTCCTTATAATAACTTGTGCTTGTATAAGTACTTCTTCATGATATTTTAGAGACTTTGAAGAATATAGAAGAATCATCATATTTGTTTTGAAAGGGTATAAAAATCTCCATCAACAAATCTCATAACATCTCAACTCAGAAACATAATAGACTTTCTAAATCCAATTTTCAAAAACTTTGAATTTCGTACAAGAACTCATTTCGTTGAATTAGGACCAATTCATCTCATCTGATCACCAACTTTTCAAAAAAACTTTCTTCATTCTAATTCTCAGTAAATTTTCATAAAACATATTATAAACATTCAACAACACATCATTAACATGATGTAATAAAACATTCTTTTACAAAAATATTAGTTGTCAACAAATAAAAAGCATTATAAAAACAAAATCATCACAAAGTATCTTCAATCTCCACCTTTGGATTTGTTGAAAACTTTTTTTATGAAATTTCTCAACTCACCATTTTTCAAAAACTCAGAGTTTTTCACAACTCATGGTTTTAACTTTTACCAAAACACAACCTTTCTAAAAAAGAGTGTCCTAACACCACAATACTAGATAAAGTAATGTTTTTGAAGGAATTACTTCCCTCAGTGACAAATTTGTTTTGCATCCATGTTAAGATAAACTCCCCCTCACATTTATCCGCCCTCAATTTTATCTTTTCCTCTCACTTTTATTTTTCTCTCCCCCATTTTATGATAACCACGAAATCAGATTCATTTAAAAATAAAGGTTCTATTAATTCCATTGAAGGATAATGTTGTAAATACCCCCTATAAACATGATCCAAATCATGGTGGGGGTTTTACTTATGATTTTTGTGAATACTTTTTTGGTTTATGAACATGAATTTAGAGACTCAATTCCACAAATCTCCATTTTAGAATTTCTTTTGTGGTGATATCATCAATTTGATATTTCATAGAAATGTATTCCAAAAGTACTTTTCCATTAGCAACATTTTATTTTATAATTTGAAACATGATATCAATATGTTTTGATCTTGAGTATTTGATTGCTTTTTTAAAAATATAAATTGCACTCGGATTATCAAAAAGTATATTCAATGGCTTACAAACTTCAACTTTAAAATCTTCCAACTAAAACTTCATCTATAACATTTGAGTATAATTCTTGGTACCTATAATATATTCCAATTATACTATTCTCAATGTTTTAGAGAGCCAGTTCTTTCCATCTAAAACATTGAAATACTTCTTTATATATTTACAGACTTGGGAACTAAGATGGAGTCCGATTCCAAGGCCCAATGTGCCCAGAATTTATTTTATAAAAATATTAAATACATTTTATATTGTGTGAACACAAATTAATAAAGAATATGAGATAATGATTAAACATTTTTTCATATGAGAAATTCAAGACCAATGTTGAGTCTAGAATGTTTTGTTTACCCTAGGTACAACATAAAACGAGTCAACACGAGATGTTCAAACCCCATACTCTTTTTCCATCCATTTAATGAATGAATAAAAAAATTATTTAATAAATTAGTTTATTTATAGAACAATAGATAAATTTATAAAAGCATCACAATGAATAACTTTTATAGGGTCAGCTCATAATTTATGGAATCACCAAGGAGAGCTCCTTCCTCCTTCCTCAAGAAGATTATCCTAGAGGATGACATAACTCTATATCGGATTAGATCAGGATGTAGCTAACATGAAGACTCCATCTAAATCATTAGAGAGAAATTTATTCATCGATGATCAATCTATAATTGAGTTAGGACTCATAAATTCCTGTTGTTTCGTCATTTTGAATAAATAATTGAGTAGGTCCATCCTTTCCCGTGGATCTATGAAAATTGAAAACCTTGCATGTTCCCAAGTATCGAAATATTATTTTTTTCAATTGTTTTCTAATATGAACTACATGTTCTTAATATTTGGTCAAAAATTCTTAGCCAATGATGTTTAATACTTTAGTTTATGATGATTTTATCCATTATTTCTTCACATTATTCACTGTTTTGATCCCCACGGTCTCAGTTCAACAATTGTTGGGTGGTAACGAGTCTAATCGGACCACTAGATTCATAATTTTTTCATGAGAAAAGATTAGTACAATAAACTATTGATAAATATGGAATGATAGAAATGAAAAAATGATCATTTTAATTTTGGATCATTAATCCAAGCTCCTTGAAGGTGAAATAATGTACGGTTCAAATGAAAAAACCCTCGTGAAAAAATGTCATTTTCCGACGAGTGAAAGCCCAAAATAGAATTTTCTGGATAGATCCTTGAGTTTTAAATGATATTGGAACTAGAATTGTAGTGGTAGATCTTGATTTGATATGTGGAGATCATATTTGTAGATTCTGCAAAAATACCAACTACACGACGTGTTCAATAAAGAACACATGGCATGTAGCCCCCCTCAGCGGTGGTTCCATGGTTTCAAGAAAATTTAGGAGTGCATAGAATGTAGTCTCGCTCACATGCCATGTACCCATTCCATGTTGAAAAACCCATGTGACGAGTCACAAAGATGGGAACCCGTGGGGAGGTACATGGGTTCCACTACTACAGATAATGATTTTTTCAGTGCTAGAAAACAATTTTACCATTGCTAGAAAAGTAATTTTAATTTCAGCGAAGATAGGGGGTCCCCCTTAATAGTTCTAAAAAAAGTGATGATAAATGGAGTCCTTTATCAGTGCAAAAAAAGGGCTGATAAAGGGTTTCCTTTATCGGCGCTAAAAAAACGCTAATAAAGGCCCCCATTTATCCTCGCTATTTTAGCACTGATAAAGGATCCCTTTATCTGTGATATGAGTATAAAAATAGTGCTAATAAAGTTCTATATTTCATTGGTGTGCTATTTATATAACAACACACCCACTAGAAGCACCTACACAACACACACACACACCACCTACACAAAACAACACCTGCACAGTGCACACAAGAACAAATCAACACACATAATGGTTTGGAAAATAATGAAATATATATTTGAAAAAGTGTTTTATATTGTTAAATTTAAAATTATCCAACATACATTTAAAAACATTAATGTTTCATCCTTTAATACATGTCATCCCCCTTGAAAAATGTCTGCCCATGGTATTAGTTTCCGAACAAATCTTCTAAACTCAAGCAAAAGGTTCCACCTATATAAGAAAAAAATATTATGTTAGTAATACGATAAAGAAATAAATTAAACATTAACATGAAGGTACACATTAATAAAATTTTATTTTTTAATAAAAATGACACATTTAGAGTTATACAGGTCACACCATGGGTGGTATTGAGGTGGGGTTGATTCCTACATGTAACAAATGAGTTTTGGATTCGTTTTCCTAAAACATCAAAAAAAATTGAATGGGTTTTCTTTGTTTTGAGTATGTCCTTTTTTTTACTAAAATTAATATCAAATTTAAATGAAATACCTGGATTTATACAGGTCAAATAATTCATCTAATTGAGGTGTGATAGATTCCTACACGTCTCAAATGACTCATGTATCGTTGCTCTAGAGTATCAAAAAATTCTGATTGGGTTTTCTCCATTTTCAATATAATAGTTGTATTTTTTTTACTAAAATATCATTTGAAACCAAAAACACCCATTTTGAGTCATACTAGTCTCATAATGCATCGATATGAGGTGATATTGCTTCATACACATAAAAAGGACTTATGAATCGCTCTCCAAAATTATAAATACATTTGGACGTTGTTTTCTTGGTTTTTAGTGATTGAAACAGTTTCAGCTAAAATGTCAATTTTAAACTATTAGCAAACACTTTTAGTCATACTGGTAACACCATCTATCAGATTGAGGTACAATTAATTCCTACACATCAAAAATAACTCATGGATAATTTTGTTAAAGTATCAAAACAATATGAATGTGTTTTCTCCATTTTTAGTATGTCACTTTTTATTTTTTACTTAAATTAATTTCAATTTTAAATAAAAAAAATTTCAATTTATATCGATAAAATAATTAATTGGATTGATGTGTGATTGATTCTTACACATCACATATGACTCATGGATCACTATTCTAAGGTATCAAAAAAAATACAAATGCATTTGCTCAGTTTCCAGTATGTTAGATGTGTTTTTTTACTAAAATATCATTTCAAATAGAAATCATGTTCTTTGAGTCATACTGGTCACATCATGCATCAATTTGATGTGAGACTCCTTCATACACATTATAAAGGATTTAAGAATCCCAATCCTAAATTATGAATACAATCAGAAAGTGTTTTCTTGGTTTTTAGTGAGTGACATGTTTTGAGATAAAATGAAAATTTTAAACTGATAATGGATACTTTTAGTCATACTAATCACATCATGCATCAGATTGAGGTGTGGTTGATTCCTACTTGTCAAAAATGACTCATGTATCATATTAATAAATTTTGAAAACAATATGAATGTGTTTTATTGGTTTTAAATATGAAAATTATTCTTTTTACATGAATTAATGTCAGTTTTAAATAAAAAAGACACATTTAGATTTATAATGGTCACATTGTGTATTTTATTGAGGTAGTGTTGATTCCTACATATCAAAAATGACTCATGGGTCCTTCTCCTAAATTATAAAAACAATAGGAATGCATTTTATCAGTTTTTAGTATGTTAGTTGTGTTTTTTTACTAAAATTAATATCAATTTTAAATAAAAAGTTTCACTTTGAGTCATACCAATCTCACCATGCGTCATATTTAGGTGAAGTTGATTCTTACACATAAAAAATAACTTATAGATCATTTTTATAAAGTATCAAAACAATCCAAATGTGTTTGCTCAGTTTTTAGTATATCAGTTGTGTTTTTTTACTAAAACATCATTTCAAACTGAAAACACGCATTTTGGGTCATACCGGTCACATCGTGCATCGGTTAGACATAAGACTACTTTATACACAACACAAAAAACTTATGAATCGTTTTCCAAAATTATAAAGACAATCGGAGCTAGTTTTCTTAGTTTTCTGTGAGTGACATGTTTTGGGATAATATATCAATTTTAAACTGATAACAGACATTTTTAGTCATATTGATCACATCGTTCGTCAGATTGAGGGTTTTTTGATTCTTACATGTCAAAAATGACTGATGGATCATTTTCTTAAAGAATAAACACAATCGTAACGTGTTTTCTTAGTTTTCAGTATTTCAGTTGTTATTTTTGCTAAATTTATTGTTAATTTATTATAAAAATACACACTTAATGTCATAATGGTCACACCATGTGTTAGATTTAGGTGTGGTTAATTACTACATGTCAGAAATGACTTATGGATTATTTTCCTAATGTATCAAAATAATCCTAATGTGTTTTATCACTTTTCAGTTTGAAAGTTGTCTTTTACTAAAAATACTGATAATTTTAAAAAAAAATAGACACTTCGAGTCATACAGGTCACATTTTTTGTTATTGTTGAGTCAAAAGTCCTCTTTTGACTTCTATATCATGTTTTGGAAATCACAAATGTATTCTATCATATTTTGGAAATTACAATTGTCTTCTATCATTTTTATCGTATCGTACAATGATGATCGTACTGACCATATTGTATCGTACAATAATGATCGAACTGATTGTACTGACCATGTTGATCATACTGATCATGCTGATCGTACTAATCATGCTGATCGTACTGACCATGCTGATTGCACTGGTCATGCTGATCGTACTGACCATATCATATCGTACAATACTGATCGTACTTACCATGCCAATCGTACAATGCTGATCATACTAAATATGTAAATTTTATTGACTCTATTACTCATAACTTTTATTATATGCTTGTTTCAATACTTAGTCAAAAACACTTATTACATTTTAATCGTACCCATGTTTTTCATTCTATATATCTTATGTACTAACAAAAACGATGTCATTGAGTTAGTTACAAACTAATCAAAACGATGTCGTACTTTCTGTTTCAATATGACCGTTGGAGGCAATATGACCGTTGGAACCCGAGGCCTATAAATAGGAGGTCATTTGAAGCTGAGGGTATGAAGAAAGAAAAGAAGAGACTTCGTGAACTACCAAGATTCTAGAGAGAGACACTGTGACTTCTCTCATCTACCTTGTGCGTCTGATCATCGTATCGAGGGCTTTCAAGTGATTGAAAGACAGAGGTGACGATTACCTATAAAATCGAGGGATGCTGGGGATAGGCAGACAGACGTGCCGATCATCGTATCGAGGGATGCTGGGGATAGGCAGACAGACGTGCCGATCATCGTATCGAGGGCTGCCGGGGATAGGCAGACAGACGTGCCGATCATCGTATCGAGGGCTCACCAAGGTGTTGGTGAGACAGACCTTTTATCCTAGGTGAAAGTATAACCCTTCTCTTTGGGTTAAAAGAATTGTAATACTTTTACATTTCCGCTGTTACTTGTATTAGAAAGGAATTTGTATTGTTTCCTTTCTTCTTTACATATTCAATTGTAATTATTTCAATTACAATCATTCTATTACATATTTTATTGATTTATTCTATACGCTTTAAGGTAGAATCATTCATCTTTGTATTACTTTGATCATTGAGTTCATCTTGAATACAATTGTTTTACATTACATTAGTATTAAAATACATCATACCTTTTTATATTCAATACAGTTGTGGGTGTTTGCATTTGTATTAGTTTAAGATCATTTAAACTAATCTCTTAGTTGCTAAAACTCAAAGGTTTTTAAACCTACAATTCACCCCCCTCTTGTATTGTTCCATCTAATAGACATACATATCTATATATTCGATCTAACAATTGGTATCAGAGTAGGTTTTCCACTGATTTGTATTACTAGATTTATTTCTTTCATATTACTATCTTAAATACTTACTACACTAACGTGTGGAGTGGAAAAGTTTTTGTTGTATTAGATGGCAGGAATGAATATTGGGTCAATAGACAATCTGAATCCTTCTTGACCACCAATCTTTGATGGGAATGATTATGAGTACTGAAGAGATCGTATGAAGACTTTCGTTATCAATACTGGTGTAGACAATTTTATTATGATTACTGGAGGATATAAAATTCCTGACAAAGAAGTAAGTACTTTCACCAACCAAGAGAAGCAAGAATATAAACTGAATTACAAGGTACACAATACTTTATTATGCTCTATGACCAGGAATATATACAGTCAGATATCTTCATGTGAAACAGCCAATTGTATTTGGAAGAAATTAGAAGTCACTCGTTTTGGTACATCCAAGGTTATAGAAACAAAGAGAGCAATGCTTCGAGCAGAGTATCATGGGTTTATTTTTCCTTATGGAGAGCCAGTATGTAAAGTGAAACAAAGTTTTATGACAATTGTCAACAGTTTACAATCTATGGGAGAAAAAGGTCTTGATGATGAAGCTCTAGTTGATAAGATTATAGATATAATGCCAAATGAATGGGAGTCAAAAAGGACAGCTATTGATGAAAATAGAAAAGTTTCCCAGATTACTCTTGATGAACTCTTTGGAACTCTTCTGCAGCACGAGACAAGAATGAAGAGAGATGTTGATTTCAACAAGAAGAAGAATGGGAATGGAAGTGTAGCCTTTACATCTAAAGCTAAAATGCCTGAAAGGCTTACGAGGTCTAAATCCAAGAAAGTTTCTATATCTGATTCAAGTGATTGTAATATTTCAGATAATGAGTTAGCCAATCTTGCTCGAAGGATGAACAATATTGTGGGAAAGAAAGACTTCCAATATAGATTCAAAAATAAAGATAGGAAGGAAAGGAAAGATTCAGAGGTAACTTGTTATGAATGTAAGAAATCAGGACATATAAGGCCCGATTGTCCTTTACTAAAAAGGAATGATAGAAAGGAGAAACACTTTGAAAGAAACAAGAAAAGGATTTTTAAGACAAAGATAGTTTTTGAAAGCAAATGATACGTGGAGTGAAAGTGGTAGTGATTCTTCAGATGATTCTTCAGAATATGAGACATCAGGACAAAGGAATATCGGACTCTTATCCAGATTACCAATTGAAGATCATTGTCTCATGGCTAAGGAAAATAAGAAATGTAACAATAAGAACATTTGGTACATGGATAGTGGTTGTTCTCGACACATGAATGGAAACAAAGATCTCTTTGAAAAGGTTATCAAAACAAAATGTGGAAAAGTTACCTTCGGAGATAATGCTCAAGGAAATATTGTTGGTATAGGTAATATTGTTTTTCTTGGAAAAGTTCTTATCTCAAATGTTTTTTTTGTTAAAGGTCTTAGGCACAATCTCATCAGCATAAGTCAATTATGTGATGAAGGTTACCTTGTGAATTTTAGAAATGATAAGTGTCTTGTTCACAATTCCAAGGATGAGTTCATTCTATCTGCCCATAGGCAAGAGAATGTTTACACTATTAACCTAGAAGACCTTAGGAGCCAAAACTTACCCTCTTTAAGTGTAATAGAAGACCAATCATGGCTATGGCATAGGAGACTAGGACACTGTAATCTGAGAAACCTTAGTAAACTCTCAAATAAAAGACTTGTGAAGGGGCTACCGGACCTTAGATATGATTCTTCAAAAGTTTGTGATCCTTGTCAATTTGGCAAGCAACATAAAACTAGCATTAAATCAATTAATGAAGTTTCAACTTCTAATGCATTACAGCTAGTGCATATGGATATTTTCGGTCCTTCACAATCTGGAAGCATTGGAGGCAAATACTATGTATTTCTTTTAGTTGATGACTTTACTAGATTTACATGGGTCTACTTTCTCACAAAGAAATCTGAAGCCTTTTCCTATTTCAAAACTTTTAGAGCCCAAGTTAAAAATGAGAAAAACCTACCATTGATAACTATTCATAGTGATCATGGTGGTGAATTTCAAAATTCAGATTTTGAAACTTTTTGTAGTAAGAAAGGTATTACTCACAATTTCTCAGCTCCAAGAACTCCTCAGCAAAATGGTGTTGTTGAAAGAAGAAATCATATTCTTCAGGAAATGACTTGAACCATGTTGAGTGAATACTCAATTGCTAAGCACTTTTGGGATGAAGCTGTTAATACTGCCTGTTATACTATAAATCATGTTTTAACTAGACCATTTCTTAATAAAACCCCTTATGAGTTATGGACTGGCCGAAAACCTAAAGTTTCATACTTCAAAGTTTTTGGATGCAAAATATTCATTCTGAATACAAAAGATAATATACACAAATTTGCACCAAAATCTGATGAAGGAATCTTTCTAGGCTATTCTACAACCTCTAAGGCTTATAATGTTTTCAATAAAAACACTTTTACTGTTGAGGACTCAGTACATGTAAAATTCGATGAAACTGATCCTTTTGTTTTCAACCAACCCAATCCTACATCCTCGGATGTGTTTTCTAAAAATGTTTATCAACCGTTATTAGAAGATCATTCTGATAAGGAAAATGTTCAAGAAAGTATTCCTGAAACATTTACCACCAAATATTTTCCACCATATGTTGATGAACAGGTTTTACAAAACCCAAATCAATTGTTTCTTAGGAATAATCCCAGTGATAACATCATTGGTGATGTAAATCAACCTGTAAGGACCAGAAATTCCTTAAGAAATGAAATAGAACATCTTTCTTTTCTTTCCCAATCTGAACCTAAAAGTCCAAGTGAGGCCTTAGGTGATGATGATTGGATCAAAGCAATGCAAGATGAACTAAATGAATTTGAAAGGAATCAAGTCTGGACTTTAGTTGATAGACCTAAAGAAACAACTGTAATTGGTGTAAAATGGGTTTTCAGGAACAAATGTGATGAAAATGGAATCATTGTAAGAAATAAAGCAAGACTTCTTGCTAAAGGCTATAATCAAAAAGATGGAATAGACTATGAAGAAACATATGCTCCTGTATCCAGACTTGAATCTATTCGTATTCTATTAGCCTTTTCAGCATATTTCAATTTCAAACTATTTCAAATGGATGTCAAATGTGATTTTCTAAATGGTTTTGTTCAAGAAGAAGTTTTTTTCGAACAACCTCCTGGTTTTCAAGACCCAAAACATCCTGATCATGTTTTCAAACTTACCAAGGATCTATATGGTCCTAAACAAGCCCCTAGAGCATGGTATGATAGACTTATAGGATTTCTCTTACAAAAAAATTATACAAAAGGTACAGAAGATCCAACCCTTTTTATAAAAATGGAAAATAAAAATGTTTTGATTGTTCAAATATATGTTGATGACATCATATTTGGATCAACTCATAAATTCTTAACTGATTCTTTTGCAAATTTAATGAAATCTGAGTTTGAAATGAGTATGATGGGCGAGTTAACATTCTTTTTTAGGTTTTCAAATTTCTCAAAAACCAGAAGGAACATATATATCTCAACATAAGTATTTAAAAGATTTACTCAAAAAGTATGGATATGAAAAAACTAAAAGTATTATCACTCCAATTGGTACCTCAAATACACTTGATCTTGATGAAACTGGGAAACCAGTAGATCAAACAATCTTTAGAGGTATGATAGGAAGTTTGCTATACTTGACGGCTAGTCGACCCGACTTAATGTTTTCTGTATGCTTATGTGCAAGATATCAATCTAATCCAAAAGAGTCTCATTTAAAATCCATAAAGAGAATATTTCGGTATTTAAAAGGCACTATGGATTTAGGTCTTTTTTACTCTTCTGGGAATGATTTTGTTTTAAAAGGTTTTTCAGATGCTGACTTTGGTGGTTGTAGAATGGATAGAAAAAGTACATCTGGAACATTTCATTTCTTAGGAGATTCCTTGGTTTCTTGGTCCTGCAAGAAACAACACTCAGTAGCACTATCCACTACTGAAGCTGAATATGTAGCAGCTGGAAGTTACTGTGCTCAAGTATTGTGGATGCAACACACACTCACTGACTATGGATTGAGTTTTTCCAAAACTCAAATTCTTTGTGATAATACATGTGCCATAGCTCTTAGTAAGAACCCAGCACATCACTCTCGTGAAAAACACATAGATGTTAGACATCAATTTCTTAGAGATCACACACAAAAAGGAGATATTATTTTAAAATTTATCGAAATGCAAGAACAACTTACTGACATTTTTACAAAACCATTACCTTCCGATAGATTTGAGTTTATAAAACAGAAGCTGGGAATGATTACATTAAAATAATAATTCATATCTACTTCATGTTTTACAATTCTTATAACATTAAAAAACTCCCTTTGAAAGGGGGAGCACATTTCTTTCTGTCTTTATGTTTCTTTTTATCTTATGTTCTTTAACTATTTACTCTCTGGATATGTGTATTCATTTTTCTGTTTATCGTATTGACAGTTTTATCGTATCATTCATTTTTTATCGTATTGACAGTTTTATCTTATCATTTACTTTTCTTTTCCATCATATCAACTAATGATGGTAAGGAATTTCTTTTCCATCGTATCGACCTATGATGGTAATGAATTTATTTTCCATCGTATCGACCTATGATGGTAATGAATTTAGTTTCCATCGTATCGACCTATGATGGTAATGGATTTCTTTTCCATCATATCGACCTATGATGGTAATGAATTTCTTTTCCATCGTATCGACCAATGATGGTAATCAATTTCTTTTCCATCGTATCGACCGATGATGGTAATCAATTTCTTTTCCATCGTATCGACCGATGATGGTAATCAATTTCTTTTCCATCGTACTGTCAGTTCATGGTAACAAGATTGTTTTCCATCGGCTTGTCAGTTCATGGTAACAATATTGTTTTCCATCGTACTATCAGTTCATGGTAACAAGTTTGTTTTCCATCGTATTTTCAGTTCATGGTAATGAGATTGTTTTCCTTCGTATTGTCAGTTCATGGTAACGAGATTGTTTTCCATCGTACTGTCAGTTCATGGTAACAAGATTATTTTCCATCGGCTTGTCAGTTCATGGTAACGAGTTTGTTTTCCATCATATTGTCAGTTCATGGTAATGAGATTGTTTTCCATCGACATGTCATTTGATACTTCTATTTTATTTCGAACGTTTGTATTTTATTTTGAAATCTACCAAAACCAACAATTATATTACGTTCTCTGGCAGGTACTTTTCATTTTTTTTTTAAAAAAATTTTCTTTGTTTTAATCCTAACCATTTGATTTGGTTTTCTCTATTCTTGACCGTAGAAGATAAACGGTCACCCCTTTTTTGCCTATAAATAGCCCCCCCTCCCCAAAACCCACATCATTTTTTTTTCAGGATCTACGTCGAAGCTCTGCCTCATTGTTTTAAGACATTGTATGATATTTCATCAGCATCACCTTTATGTCTCAATCCTCTACTAACACTCCCACCGAAATGTCTTCAAAGACTTTTACAGAGAAAGTCTTTAACAGAGAAAGGTTAGTTTCTCGGGACTTTTTTGATTCATATGATTCCACAATCAGAAGAATCATTCTGTTTCAAGGATGAGAACATTTGTGTGTTGAAAGGCCTGTTTCTCAAGATCCGGTTCTCTTCGATGAAGTTTGTCAATTTTATAAAACCGTATCTTTCGACAAAGTCATGACTATCAATTTTGCTGTGTACAATAGAAAGTTGTCTATGTCTGTGAAACAAGCAGTTCATTTTCTAAATGTCTCAACTGAAGGGGATTCTTTCTGTCCATCTCATAAACTACCAGAGGAAGTTGGTACATTTAATAGAGAAAGTTCTGAAAATTCTTTGTTTGTTATTAATGAAGAGAAAAGGAAAGTATCTCATCTTTCTCCAGACAATCGGTTTGTCACTTTATGGATGCAAGGTTTTCTTATTCCAAGGAAAGGGGATAGAGAAACTCTGAAAGTTTCTGATATATTTATCCTTGACTATCTTGTAAATATGAGAAAAGTAAATCTCATGGGGTATGTGTTTGAAACCACAAAGAATGTCAAGACAGGAGGGATTAAGTCCCAAATGATTATGTATCCAGCCATCCTTACGAAGTTCATTCTTGAAAGTATGAAGTTTTGTAACATTCCTTTGAAAGTAAACCCAATATATTTGAAGCCCTCTTGGATTAGAAAAAGTATTGTGAAGAAGTTGAATGTTTGTTTTGATCAAAATTCAAAACTTTTTGTCAGAGATGTAGAAGCTGAATTGGCTCAGAATCAATCGGCACCTATGCCAGCAAAAGACATTCAATCTACTGGTGTTACTCAAAAGTTTGATCCACAAACCAGTTCAAAGACTAAGAAGAAGCCATGGTACAGTAAGGAAGTTGTAGGCAAATGGAGAAAGGATAAGGAACAGAGAAAGGAAGGTGATCCAAAGTTTGGTCTTGACCCTGATGAGGCTTTTGCAGAAAGAATAAGGGTTGAAGAAACTCTTAAGGCTGAAAAGAAAAATAAAACTGTGTTGAAAAGAAATGCTCAAGACTTTGAGATCTCTAATGTTTTGAAAATGGTTGAGGATGCTAGTGCTCAACTAACGGAAGAAGTGCACCAAGAGCCCATCGTACAGAGCCTTCCTAAGAAAGAAAAAGGAAAACAATTGATGGAAGAAATAGAAGAAGTGGAAAAAGAGGAAGGAGATTTTCTTTTAGAATTCCTTCAGATTTTAAAGAAGAGTAAGGAGGAATCCGTTGAAAAGCTAAGTGAAGGTGTTCAAAAAACTCCTCCTGCCGATCAAGCACGAACTCCGGACAGAATTTCATCTCAAGAAAAGCAAGGTGATCAATCATATCACACAGATAAAGTTGTTGTCATTAGTGATAGAGTGGAAGAAGAAAGAAAGCAGAAAGAAAAAGCAAAAGGAAAATAGCCAGTTGTAGATTCGAGCTGATCAAATGAACTGGCATCGTATGATGAAGATACTGATTCAGAGCATACAATCTCTCTCAAGAAAAGTGATTATATTGTCCATGTTTTGAGAAGGGTTGAGAATACAATTCCATATTTCCTGAGGCTGGAAGGGAAGATTGATTTTATTACTGATAATCAAAAGAAGAAGTTTGGTTCTGTAAAAGAATTGAGAAAGAAAGTTTTGTCAGTTGAAGCCGATTTGAAAGTTTTATCAGAAAGTTCGGTTGCTCATAATAAGGCTTGCAACAAGATAACCAAATGGTCGTACAAAATAGAGATCTCAATCAATGATCATGAGATAGAAATTGAAGATATAAGAAGGTTGTCAAATGAGCTTGCAGTTGCTTTCAATAAGCTTGACAGAGAAATAGTGGAAAGGTAGAATCTTTTATCTTCTCAACGAGCTGATGTTCCTTCAGTGAAAGATTTGCAAGAGAGAATGAATGTTTTCCAATCTGAATTCTCGAAGGTTTCATCTTTCAAGGATGAAATGGTTTTTTTGAAGAAAAAAAATTCTTGTGTTATCCAAAGATAATAAGAATCTGCAAAACATAATTGATACCCTTGAAGAAGTAATCAGAGTCCAGGAGGAGACTATCAAGAATCAAGATCAGATTTTTGCGGACTAACAAGAAATTCTCAGAACTCAGGGCGAATCTATTTCTGAAGACAAGAAGGAGATCAAAAAGATGAAGGTAGTTCTTCATGAATTAATCAAAAAGGAGAAGGAAAGAGAAAACAAGTGACTTGTATTTGTTTTCAAGTTTGGTCTTTTTTGTTGTCGTAATAAAATTTCTTTTATCCATTGTCTTCTGTTTATTTTCTAACTTCTTCAGACAATTCAATATTACTCCATTCTTTTTATAAATCACAAAGGGGGAGAATGTTTACAAAGGTTGAGAATATTTTATAAAGGGGTAGAATGCTTTACAACACTCTTAAGGAAAATCTACGAATACAATCCTTAGGAAAGTCCATACCTAAGGGAGAGTTAGTTGTATTCAATTTCTTATTCAGAAGAGTTTCCAACAACTCAGGGGGAGATAATTATTTCTTGTTACATTTACTTTGTGTGTTTTGCTTTCCAAAAAGGGGGAGATTGTTGAGTCAAAAGTCCTCTTTTGACTTCTATATCATGTTTTGGAAATCAAAAATGTATTCTATCATATTTTGGAAATTACAATTGTCTTCTATCATGTTTATTGTATCATACAATGATGATCATACTGACCATATTGTATCGTACAATACTGATCAAACTGATCGTACTGACCATGCTGATCGTACTGATCATGCTGATCGTACTAATCATGCTGATCGTACTGACCATGCAGATCGTACTGATCATGCTGATCGTACTGACCATATCGTATCGTACAATACTGATCGTACTTACCATGCCAATCGTACAATGCTGATCATACTGAATATGTAAATTTTATTGACTCTGTTACTCATAACTTTTATTACATGCTTGTTTCAATACTTAGTCAAAAACACTTATTACATTTTAATCGTACCTATGTTTTTCATTTGTATATATCTTATGTCCTAACAAAAACGATGTTGTTGAGTTAGTTACAAACTAATAAAAACGATGTCATAATTTCTGTTTCAATATGACCGTTAGAGGAAATATGACCATTGGAACCCGAGGCCTATAAATAGGAGGCCATTTGAAGCTGAGGGTATGAAGAAAGAAAATAAGAGACTTCGTGAACTACCAAGATTCTAGAGAGAGACACTGTGACTTCTCTCATATTCCTTGTGCGTTCGATCATCGTATCGAGGGCTTTCAAGTGATTGAAAGATAGAGGTGCCGATTACCTATAAAATCGAGGGCTGCCGGGGATAGGCAGACAGACGTGCCGATCATCGTATCGAGGGCTGCGGGGGATAGGCAGACAGACGTGCCGATCATCATATCGAGGGCTGTCGGGGATAGGCAGACAGACGTGTCGATCATCGTATCGAGGGATCACCAAGGTGTTGGTGAGACAGACCTTTTATCCTAGGTGAAAGGATAACCCTTCTCTTTGGGTTAAAATAATTGTAATACTTTTACATTTCTGCTGTTACTTGTATTAGAAAGGAATTTGTATTGTTTCCTTTCTTCTTTACATATTCAATAGTAATTGTTTCAATTACAATAATTCTATTACATATTGTATTGATTGATTCTATACGCTTTAAGGTAGAATCATTAATCTTTGTATTACTCTGATCATTGTGTTCATCTTGAATACAATTGTTTTACATTACATTAGTATTACAATACATCATACCTTTTTATATTCAATACAATTGTGGGTGTTTGCATTTGTATTAGTTTAAGATCATTTAAACTAATCTCTTAGTTACTAAAACTCAAAGGTTTTTAAACCTACAATTCACCCCCCCTCTTGTATTGTTCCATCTAATAGACATACATATCTATATATTCGATCCAACAGTTATTTCTGTACATTCTTCAATCAGGTATGATGCCCATTCATTTATAAACAAATCTATCACATCTTGTGAATATGTTTCTTATATAAAATCATGGTAGTATTGAAAAAATATAAATACAGAATGGATTAATAAGTATTTTAAATGGAATAGTAATTATCTTTAAAAATACATCCTCTGGAATGCTATTTTGTTCATGGTTTACGATCTCTTTCATAAATCTACAAACATAATTACCATAGTCTTTATCATTTTTTTGTTTTGGGAACTATAAAAACATTGAGAAAAATAAGTATTTTTTATATGTGTTTGGATAATGAAATCTTATTATATATACCCTGATTTTTATCTAGTCATAGTACCTGTGATGTTTCTTGTCCTTTTCCACTGGCCTCATTCCATGATGTAGACAACAGTCACGCACTACTCTATCATAACTAAATACTCATTAAAATATAATATAAATTATATAATTGGATTTTTAGTTCTAAAATGTTGGATATAGTGTATTAAAAATTGACAAATTCAATCATTTTTGGTCTTTTTGTTGGATATCCATGCATTGAGTCCAAGAAATAAATAATTTGAGTACCCAAATTGACTGAAATGGTCATCCAATGCTGCCTAAAAACACAAAAAGAAATAAGTAATGAATGGAATTAAAATTTATTTAATATGATTAAATTGTATTGTTTTACCCCTGTATAATTGTTATTAAGAAGAGTTTGTCATCCATAATTTTTCTATTAAACAATATGAGAAGGCCTGCCACTATTTCACCATCTTTCTCGGATTTTATATCTATTAGTATTATAGAGGTGATGTGAGGACTAACAATTCCAAATTTTTGTTCATGGGGAAATCCCTTAAATTGTTTTTATATATACACCTATGAAAAATATGAAATGTATTTAGTCATAATTATAATAGTATATCATATTTTGGAAAATAAAATCATGAAAACATACCTCATGTAAACAATTACAACTAAGACACCTAACCAACCATACTCCATGATTTCAATTACGTTTTCAACACTAATGAAATCGAAATCTTCCCCTCTGTACATATTTTCATCAAAAATAATTGTGTGAACCTCACCATCCTTCAACTTTGTATTCACATGAGTCTGCAATGATAATAAATACAGATATAGAACGAGCTGGTTTAAGGTGATTTCAGTAGATCGTTTTTATTGGTTGGTTGATCCTTGAGATGGTTTTGAGCTTTTATTTCTTTTCACCCCCTTTTATGTGTCCACCTATAATAAATTTCATTGGTTTATACCCTTTTTCATTAAATTTTAAAGGTTTATCTTCAAAAAAATTTCAAATGAATACCTCCTTGTTAGCATGTTTTTTTACAATATGTAATGGACATGAGATGAATGTTCCAAGAGCTTGTTTGAACTTATGAATATCATCATCATCAATTGGAATAGTTATCTCATCACTCGCCTCATGGTCTATGTTAATCATCACTTTAACATGACATGTTGGAAGTGGTCTATTGTGTAGAATGATGTTATAGATATAAAACACTGTATCCCTCACTACATGGTAATGGGTGGGTGTTGATAGATATAAATCACAATCATTTTCACCCTGTACAGGAAATGTATCAGTGTCTATTTGATTCAATATTCACAGAAACAACTATTAGAACATTGATTACCCCATCTAAGAGAGGTTTTTGAGGGGAATGGTTCACCTCAAAACTAGTGGGGGTGGGGCAGGATCTTCACACACTAGTTTTTCTTGAGTTATTTCTTCTCTTTCCCCCCCAACATAATATCTTCCATTAACTCTATCTATAATTGAAAATGTTCTTAAAGTATATATATTCATTATCTCAGCATTTTTATTTCTGCACTTTTATCCTCCTCTTGTTTTTTTCTCAAAAAATGTTCGAGGTGTCACCCCAAAACCCACACCTCTGACATGGCCATACTTTTCTGGCTGCTTTAAGGCCACCAAATGTATGTCTGCATCCAGTTTAGGTGTTGCTGATACCTTTGATCATGTGAGATAGAAAATATAGAAAATTAAATAATCATTGTTAAGTAATATCAATTTAATTCATAAAAAATATTTATTATGTCATACTTACACATGTTTCCCACACTTTTTGTGTGTTTTCATCTATTAGTATCCCATCTTTATTTACATGTGCCTCCTTCCATAGAACATGGAATGGGATGGAAGTGACATTGGATTTGGATTCATCAATCTCTATATAAATAGAGGAATATAGTTATGGTGTTTTTCTATGTCACATAAAATTATTACAATAGTTTTAAAATATGTACAATTTTTTTTCAAGTGAATAATACCCCATTTTTGCTTTACCGTAGGGGTATGCTGGTTTTGTGGCTCGTTCCTTATTTTCAACACTCATTTTCTATTTCATAAATAAAAAACAATCAATAAATGTGATGAATACATATATCATCAGACAATGTATTACCAAACACAATGTACCTGAAAAGACTGCTCCTCATAATGGATAGTAAACGCATCTCACACTCCTTGGGTTTTCAAGTGTGCATAAATAGGAGGTGGGTGCAGGTTTATTTTCCCTTCAGCATATTTAAGATAACATTTCATTAAAATTACGTGAAAGACTCTGTAAATCCTTCAAGAAACCCTTAATACACAGTCCTTATGCGATTCATCCACTATAAATTCACTCTACATGGAATGATGAAGAGTAAGACAATGTTTCATTATTTTATTTTTTAGTAAATTAGAGAAATGATATATCATAATGTTATCATAATATCTCCCCACATCAGTGTATTAAGCCTAGTGAAAACATAGTGCCATTACTATACATCAATCAGCACATGTTGTCGAGTGACTATTCCAATGTAACTACTGAACATGGCCATGTTGGGGTTAACATGTTTTCCCTGCTTATTCCATCCGACCACGTATTTGATTCCTTTCTCTTTTTACGTAAGGATTTTTTATAACACCATCAAACTATGGTGCTCCTATTTTTTCTGCACCACCAGTATTTTGGTGCCTACAATTTCCTCAGTTTCAACATCATCAATATGTTCCTTTGGATCACTAGCATCAGAATGTGCATATGGTGGTTGAACCTCTACACTGGGAGAAGTAGTAGAAAAAGGTTGAAAAACTTTTTGGTCCTTTGTATAGTGAGCAGCAGTAGGTTGAGAGACTTGTTGTGCCTTAGGATTAGGAGCATCATCACGTGGAAAAGTCAATATCTACAGAAATGGTTCAACATTTAATTTAGATTAAATAAAATTAACAGCAAATAGATAATAACATAAGGTAACACAATTTATATTACAAAAATTATATAAACTGATTACTGAACTCTATTTTTTAAAAGGCTTTAGGGATTTGACCCCACTATCGACTATAAAAATCATTTTATTGTGGTATCCTCTAGAATACAAATTTTTTTCAATATTGGGACCACTGCAAAAAAGATTGTGACATCCCAATAAAAGGTCCATCCTCCTTTGAATTTTCATCTGACCCTTCAGTGGTTTTGGTGGATAATAGAACAATTGATCAGTTTCAGTTTTCGGGATATGGAACAAAAAATTCTTGTACTGCCTGTGATTCCAATATAAATGGTTCTTCTTTGTACGCTTACTTAATGAAATAAATATTCATGAATCCAAATTTATATATTTTAATATCACTCCTATTATCAACCAAATTTCATTGAAAATCAACACTTAGAAGTCCATAAAATCCAACTCCCTTATTATTTGATGATGACAATATATGAAATATTCGCATAAATTGGATTTCTATCCTCATCACTAGAAAAATTCATCGCTTCATCCACAAGTGTAACTCCACTATTCTGCATGGTATTGTCTTTATCATTTTCATTATTATAGAATGTATAAATATAAATTACATAAGCATTATAAGATTATACATACAAACATGGTCCTTCGACTAGCCATCGAATTCATTCTAAAATTGAGTTTGGATTTTCATTTGTCTCCTTAAATATATGGTTTCCAAATCATCCTATGAACTTTCTATTATGTGTATTTGACATCCCTTTTTTAGGCCTTGATGGATTCAAATGCCTTATAATTTCTTTGTGGGTTTCGAAATATGGTTCAACCTTCAAAATTTTATGCAAAACTTAAAGGTGGGCCTACTCCCGATCTATAATATTGATTATGGAAACCTCTCTTCTAGAAATTCGTTCACCCTCAAGATGCCCAGTGTGACGAGATTTCCGCAGACCAATTATTTCCACACTAGACAGGTATTCAAGACAGAATTCAATAGCTTCCTCAATAATATATTGCTTCATAATAAAACCCTCAGACAAACTTCTATTTTTGACATACCTTTTCAAAATCTTCATATATTGTTCAATGGGGTACATCCATCTATAGTGTATAGGACCACATAGTCAAATCTCTCTCACTAATTGAACCATCAAATGAACCATCATATCAAAGAATATCGGCAGGAAGAAAATTTCAAATTCACATAATATGACGACAATTTCTCTTTCCATACTCTGTAATTTTTATGGGTCTATAACATTGCTACATATAGATTTGAAGAATAAACATATATTCATTAATTTATAATGGACATTCATGGAAAAAATGAAATGTAAATCTATAGGAATTAGATGTTTCAACAAAATGTGGTTGTCATGTGATTTCATACCCTTTAACTTTAAACCATTAATTGAAATGATGTTCTTTATATTCAATTAATACCCCTCTAGAACCATTATGTCATTCAAGAAGTTACAAAACTGATATATCTCCTTCCTCGAAAGAGTGTAAGCAGTTGGAGTAAGAAATGTTCATTTTTCACCCTTCACTGGTGCTAACTCTTCTCATATTCCAATGTCAACCATGTCCGACCTATCCTTAATTACATCCTTTGATTTTTTCGGTGCATTTATAAATGTGTAGTTGACATTATCACATACATTTTTTTCAACATGTATAACATACAAAAAGTGTATGAAGTATAAAAAATTCCAGTATGGTAATTGAAAAAAATTGATCTCTTCTTCCAACTGATTTTCATAATGATTTTTTAAAATGGTTTACAAAAAGAAGTGTCTGCATATTTTACTTTCTCAAATAGTTGATCACAAATTAGTGGAGATAGTGTTGTATATTCTTCTGAACTTCCATCTAATGGTGTCATCCATGATCGGTACTTATGTCATCGGGGTATAAATCTGTGATGTCCTAGAAACACAGTTTTTATGAATGTTTCAACATAATTGACTGTGTACCTTTTTCAAAGATGGGACACCCATAACTTCTTTTAATTCTATATCTTAAAAAATTCCCATAAGCAGGAAAGTCATTTATCATCCTGTACAACATGGATCTCAACGTGAAATCTTCATTTCTGTATGTATCATACAACGTAACACATGAATCCCACTATAATTTCAAATCCTTGTTCAATGGATCCAAATAAAGATCATTATCAATACCTGGTTGTTCCGGTCTTGACATAATCATAAATAGCAAGATTTGTTTTCCTTTCATGCATGACCATGATGGCATGTTATAATTTACCAACATAACCAGCCATGTAATATGAGTGATAATTTGAAAACCAAAAGGATTAAATCCATCTGTAGATAATGCAAGATGGAGGTTTTATCAGATTGTTTCCAAAATCAGGATTCCCATGATCGATTCTCTTCCACTGAGGAGAGTCTACCTTGTGATGTAGTTTCCCATATTTATTTCTTCTATCTTCATGCCATGTCAATTTCCCTACAGTCTCCTCACTTCCATATAAGCGCTTAAACCTTGGAATGATTTGTAAGTACCATACAAATTTCATAGGACTAGATTCATCTTTCTTGTATCGAGAAGCACCACACTTTGGACATTCTATAAGTGATTTTTTCTCCTTGAAAAACAATATAATGTCAGTTGAGAAAACATTTATTTGTTTATAGATCATACCCATCGAATGTATAATTTGTTTGGTATCATATGTTCAGATAGGGAGCTCATTATCTTCTAGGAGCATGTCATTAAAGAGAGTAAGTAAATCTATAAAACAGTTGTCATTCAATCCAATTCTTGCTTTAAAATTATACAGCTTCATTATGGCTGAAAATTCTATATATTTAGTGAAACCACCATACAAAGGAGTCTTTGAAAAACTCTTTAACTGCTCAACCAGTTTTGGGTAATCACAAAGTTCATCTTCAACTATCCTTGTCATTTACTCAATACGATCTTCATCATCATTCACATCTATAATCACATACTCAGTATGGTATTTTTCATTTTCCAAACTTGTAATCATATCAGATAATCCATAAAACGCATTGTTATCCGAACCACTAGCTACATTCAATTTTTCCTTATGTTTATTCAAACATTTATAACATCGATCTATTCCATGATTGATCAATTGTACTTCCAACTCCTATGAAAAAACTTGTCTTGAATAACAATATCATAAACACGGACAAAGGATTTGAGAAGGGTCATATGCATGATCTTTTTCAAACTTGATGAACTCTTTCACTCCATCTTCATACTCTCTTGTTAAAAAACTGGCATCCATCCAGTCCTTATTCATAACCATCCTATATGATTTAGTGATATTAATATTTAATAGAATAAATAGAGAAAATGTTTGTATTAAAATTAACCAAGACTAAAAATAGTTATATACTTTAAGTCACCTTTGAAAAGTATTTATAAAATCACAGTTGAAATCCCATTAAAAAGAAAACCTTTTATACAAATTCATCTTTAAAATAACACATCTTTTTTAATATAAACCAATCAGTTTCAAACACTCTTTCTCAAAACCCCAATTCATTTTTATAAAGAATTTAAGGCAACTTCATCACCCAATAATGTAAATCATTTAAAATGAGTGACAACCCTCTATATTTTACAAATTTTCATTAAAACTTCACACACCCCTTGTTAAAATGAAACTATTCTTACATACACTTTCAAAAAATTCACACCCCTTTATGAAATCTAATTATATGAGTTGATAAACACTTTGTATGAAACCTAAGCCCAAGAAAAGTGTTTTAATCATTTTAATGTTATTTAAAACCAAAAAAAGGTATGTTTAACACATTTTTCAAACACATTTTTTAGTTTATTCGCATAACACCTCAAGGAAAGCACCACTATTTCCTAATCTAGAAAAGGATTTGGGAAGTTTATCTTATGTGTTCTTAACTATATGGACCCATAAGCAACTAAATGAACATCATGGACTGAAACTGATCAAATACTAACTTCTAAAACATCATAATATATATCGTACTCATTACCCAACTCATTTATGGTTAATATTGGTGTTTTCCTCTATCTCTCATTAATATCATTGAAGGATCACTCATGAACATATAAATAATAATATTGAGCTACACAACTTTGGTCAGGTCTCATATAATTCCTTACCTATTTCAATGGTATTATCATATATGGAAATTCAAATTTAGTAGTTCATCCCTATCTCATATAATTCAAATCTCATCTTAGAATCCTCAACCATCTCTCATAGAGTCTTATCTACTACCATGCCTTATCGAGACCATCAATGTAGGGAGTATATCTAGCCAATGGAACCTTAAGTGTTGTTACAAAGGGTAGTGATTAAGGATACACTCTAGACCAACCACTTGATTCCTAAAAAAAAATCATAACTCGTTCTTAATAAAAAATCCTAAAAGTAAAGTAAAACTGGAATCAAAACCGAAATAACTCCAATAGAAACACTAGTGATCCCTAGAAACTCATCACATCCTATCGTCTTACCATGGAAAAATCTGAGAATCAAGAAAAAAACAAAATAGTGCACTGAAAAAGGAGATATATGAGCACCATTCACTCTCGTCCACCAGTTCATATGTAGGGTGTGAGCTAAAAATTCATCGTATGATCTCATAAAAAATTCTGTTTAAATACCTTCATAATATAGTTCATAAAGTTCTAGTTTGAACATAAGGTATAGAATATACTTTCACATGAATTATAAAAAAGTGTAAAAATAATAAACTTATATATTTTCAAAAAACCACCCTTTTTATAATATAAAAACAAGGATGAATAAATATTTGACATAAAAATATCAAAAAATGGAATGAGGGCCTTTTAAAACCATATAAGAAATTTGAAATTACAGTTTATCTTTCTTTTATAATATTTTCTAAAAAACTCATTTACATAAATAACCACAATGAAAATCCATTTTCTTAAAACTCATTTAAAAAATAACCAATTTTTTCTCTTTTGAAAAAATATTTTTAACTAATTAAGTCAACCTATTTGAAAGTAAGAAAATGCACACTCAAAGTGAAAAATGATCATACATAATCACTAAGGAAACAAGGAAACATAATCCAAAAAACCCAAGAGATGGTTCCATATATTCTAAAAAGATAGGGGAATACAATCTATCTAAGAAAATAAATCCTCTAAAGTGTCATAAGAATGATGTAACCATCTTGTGAAACTTCCTAAGACACATGTATTTGGATCCTGAATTGGAGATGAGGAACCAAGGCCAATACTATTTAACTTTTTATATTCAAGTAGTATTATAGAACTCACTAGGATATATCATGATCAGGGGATCAAAAGAAACCCCGGTCCCTTCATATACATTCTTGGGACACTAAAACATCTCAGAAACTCACTCAATCTAACTGGGTCCTTACACTAGGAAACATACTCCACACTAGGGATTTCACTTTTCTGGATCCCTACCAGTCTCCTAGGACACCCATGACATTTCAATAGTGGAAGTGAGCAACCAATGAAAAATAATAGATGATCACATAAATATAATTTCAATAATTTTAATGTTAACCTCACCTTAACTCCTACACCCTCATGTGAAAAACCCCTTTCACATCCTTTTATAAGCTTCAAAAATAAGAATAAGAATATAAAGAATCCCCAATGGGGTCACAAGCCACAATTGGAAAAATAAATGTGTGGATCTCAATTGAGGGTCTGTCATATTAATAAAATAACTTACTTTAAATTACCAACTAGGATTTTACAAATGTGATATAGAATCCAATCCATTTTCACCCCATTAGAGAATAACATTTCAATTTTAATCCAAAAAACATTTATGAAAATTCACTAGAAAGACCATTTGGAAACCCAACCGTTTTCTATACATAAATTATTATATTAATAAACCCTTTTATTTTTTAAGGAAATATTTGATAAGAACTCTTTTATTAAACTTAAATATCCTTTTGAAAACATCTTAATCTACCATAAGAGTTAAGGGTCTCAAAAACATTTAAATAGGTAGAAGCTCAATTCCATTCATTTTTTAAAACACGACTTTAAAATATTTTATATTCACTTTAAAGAAAAAAATTATGACCAAACATTCAAAATATATAAATTCCTTTAAAAAATCCACTTAGGCCTTCTACAAAACACTTAGCAAGTAAAATAAGTCTATGCCAACTCTTTATACCATTTTCAAGACAATTAAAACCCAAAAAAGTCATAACATAGGATTATAATTTCATAAAAAATCATTTAAAAGCATCTAGGAAATTTATAACATGTATTACAAGGGAGTTCCAGTGAAACACCTACCTCAATAAAGAAAAATCGAAGCTAAAACTTGTTGACATTAATGGAGAACACATAAATATGTCAAGTGAAACACTACAAAACCCCTAACGACATAAATCCTCATCATTAAAAAGAAATTACACTATGATCTAGTGGAATCACACTTAAAATGCTTAATTGAGTAACATAAAATCAATGAAAAAAATATGAAGTGGAACACCAACAAACATATAATTCATTTAGTGCGCAAACAAGGACCACTTACAACCACAAATTTCATTGAGTCATTTATCCCATATAATTCACAATATACCTTCAATATCAAACTATAATTACATGAGATAAAATCAAAACAGATGACAAAGAGAAGTAAACTCACTAGCAGAGGAGAGGTTCATAATGGAGGTGTGGTGCATGACGAAGGTGTGGCACACGACGGAGGAGAGTCGCACGATTGCTGGTATGCACAACTGGAAGAGGAGACACATAGTAGATGGTAGAGGAGATGTACAATAGTGTGGCGTACGATAGAGGTGATAACGAATCTTGGAGGTCTGTTTCACAGTCGAGGAGAGGCGGTGGGAGAAGATGTGGAGGGGGGGGGGGGGGGGTTGCGGCACAGGGGTCAGCTTTCGCAAGATCTTGAGGGGTGCAAGAATGGAGGAGTCTGTTAGGGTTTTTTTATAAAACCCAGTGAACCTTTTACCAACACTAGTTAAAAAGTGCTAATAAAGGTATATTTTAGCAGCGCTAAATTAATAAGCGTTAATAAAACTCACCATTATCAGCGCTTTTTTAGCGCTGATAAAGATATTATATTAATAAATTTTTATAGTAATATATACTTTTAAAATTACATATATGATAAATATATATTTATATATGTATAATTATAACTATATAAATATATTAAATTATTATTTATATAATTATTAAATTATAAGAAATATACTTATTATATTTATAATCTTAGAATATATATAATAAATATATTAATTATATATATTTATAAGATTATAGATATATACAAGTATATTTCTTATAATTTTTTAATTATTTATTTGAATAAATAAATATTTATTATATGAATATATATTATTTTATTATATGAATATATTTATTTATAATTACAATTATATATATTTCAATAATTATAAAATTATTACAAATTAATATCTCTAATTTTTATAATTTTATTAATATATAAATTTATTATATTAAATATAATTTTATAATTATTTAAATATATCTGTATTTATTTATAACTATAAATATAAATATTTGTATTTATTTATCAATATTTCTACATATTTATTTAATTATATATAACATTATATATAAACAAAATAAATATATTTTTTAAAAATTAATAATTATTTAAATAAATATATATTTGTTTATATTTATAACTAATAAATAAATATATATTTATTTGTAATTAAAAATTATAATAAATAAATATTTATTTATAGTTATAATTATAATATATATATATATTTATTTATTTAAATAATTATTAAATTATAAAAAATATATTTATAATTTTATAAATATAAATAAATATATTTATTTTAATTTTTTAATTTTTTAAATATATCTACTTTTATTTATAATTTTTTTATAACTATTTTTATTTATTTATATATATTTTTAGATAAATATATATAATTAATGAATTTATTATAATTTTTTAATTATTTAAATATATCTATATTCATTTTGGAAATATAATTATAAGTATTTGTATTTATTTATAAATATTTATATATATGTATAAATATATTTATTTAATTATATTCTAATATTATAAGTAGTATAATAAATATATTTACTATATTTTTATAATTATTTACATATATATAGTTACTTATAGTTATAATTATAAGTATAAATAAATATATTTATAAATATTTGTATATAATTATATATATAATATATAATATATGTATTTATTGTAATTTTATAATTATTTAAATATGTATATATATTTGTAATTATAAATACAAATAAATATATTTTAAAAGTATTTATATATAATTAAAATTTAATAGTTATAAATATAATACATATATTTATTTTTTAAATATATTTGATGTAATTTTATAAGTATTTTTGAGAAAATAATAGTATAAATGGGTAACATGAATTAATCATATACCTAGTAAATATACATAATAAAACATGAGCCATCAAAGGAAAACATGAATAATAAGAAAGGGTGTAATGTATAAATAAACATTATGATACATAACATATGCACACATGATCAATATATTTATTGACCAAATTTGTTCGAACATATATATTTAATAATTAATATAAATATATATTTTTATAAATCTATTTATATATATTAATTTTAAATAAAATAAATATATTAAATATAAAAAATATAATAAATAAAATAATCTAATTAATCGAATAATCTAATAAATAAATCCAATAAATCCAATAAATCTAATAAATCTAATAAATCTAATAAGTATATTTATTATTTAATGAAATTTAATATAATTTAGAAATTCTTTTTTTTAAACATTATATATATATATATTTCGGAATTATTAAAACAATATTAATTATAAAGATGCATTTTCTAGTTAATATATCCAAATAAAAATTATTTTTGAATATAAAATTTTAAAAACTTTTATTAGTGCTAAATGTAGCGCTGATAAATGAATCTTTTATCAGTGTAAAGAAAAGCGTTGATAAAAGGTACACCTTTATCAGCACCTTTTTTAACTCTAATAAACGATCCATTTATCAACGCTCTTTTGTAGAACAGAATAAGGATCCCCCTTTATCAGCGCTTTTTTCTTAGTGCTTATAAAATGAGGTGCTTCTCGTGCCCTATTTTGTGGTAGTGATCTAGTACATGCTCATGTATTCTAGTTCGCGGACATGATGATCATAACATGGCTTCGGGCCCCGGTTAGCCAGGACACGCCGTGTAGTCCACCTACACGACATGTACTACTACATAGATAGGAAGCCATGTGCCATCCCAGGGACCCGACCACGTTGTGAAGTAGAAACACATGCCATGTGGGCCCCCTCTCATACCATGTACCCTTTTAGTTCCTTTCATAAAAAATCAATCAGTTATATCTACTTCATTTGAACTTGGATTTTGGCCCGTGAGTATCCTATCATGGGTGTTTTTTCATGTCAAATGTGATGGTTCCATTGGTTTTAGATTTCTAGGTATAATGGGAAATTTCCGGGCATAAAACCTTATAAAGAATCCTCAATGATGGCAGTGATCAAGCATGATCACCAGATACTTACTCCAAAGTGGAACCCTCTAGCTGGGTTGGGCATGGTTCCTTGATAACTTCTCGAGTGGAAATCTCTAGCAAGGTTGGGAATGGGTCCTCTATAGACTCCTAAGTGGAAGCCTCCACATGGTGTGGGCATGGGGTCTTGACGACTATTAGAGTGGAACCCTCCAAATGGGAGGGGAATGGGTCCTCGACCTCCCTAGTGGTACCCTCCTTTGGTATAAGGGTATGGGTCCTTGATGAATTAGAGTGGTACCCTCTAACTGGGCTAGGGATGGGTCCTCGACCATTGGAGTGGAACTCTCCGGTTGGGCTAGGCATGGGTCCTCCATCAACTAACATAGTGGAACCCTCCTATTGTACTATGGAATGGATCCTCTACCTAGAGTTTGTGGCCCCTTGACTATGAAACATAGTGATGAGGCATATTTTGACGTAGCTTTAGACTCACTAGGAAGAGGAAAGCTTTCCCTCCTAAGACACATTTTTGTGACATGACCTTAAATCGTGAGGGTGAGTCAGTGCCTCCCAATGTAGATAATATCAAGGTTTTTTGAATGATTTCCTTAGACTTGTGTGTTCAAGTAAGACACATGAGATGTCATGCAACATTGATGGAATTTTGGAAATATTGGATAATCTTATTCTTGGACTGAGATATGATATGGAAATCCAATTAATATCTTGTTTGGGTTTCTTAAATAGATCATATGTATACATATCTATATGTATCAACTACTTAGGTTTGTTTACTCTCTTTTCTAAAGATATTATGAGGTTTTAGGTATTCCACGTTATTTCTGTGTCAATCTTCTCATGGTTGGATGAGTCTACCCTCATATTACAGGTGGTGAAGCCTCGATGGGTAGTTCATCTACTCACCATGTTTATCCCCTTGTGCTTGGAAGATCTTACTTTCACTGTTGTTGGGTTGAGCTATACTCTTTCATTTTACTTTTTGTATCTAGCATCTTTCTCTTCTATTATATCTCTTACTACATCCCCTTCATCTTTCAGGGTGTCCTACTATGTATGACTAGACTCACCCCTTCATGGAATTATATCGCATGTGTCATTTCTTATGTATATGATGGACAGGTTGACTGTGACTTCATAGGAGATTAGGGATGCTTGGTGCTTGGACCACGTATGGTAGTTGTAGCTTGGGATTCGGGATCTAGGAGCTCTCATCTATTTACTTTTCCACTTTTTTAGGTTGGGACATATTTATGGTTGGGCGTGTATTATTCCCTTTTACTTTTTAGTTTACACTACCGTACTTTTATATTGTTTAGAGGTTTATGCATGTTTGGTTTATTTTATAACATTGTTGGATATTTTATCCATTCACTCTACACTCTTCCATTGAGTTGGATGTGTGTGTGTATAGGTTCTTAGGAAAATGTCTCCTCATGTTAGTTATGCCTTCAGTGCTTTTATCCACCCATAGCCTATGGAGACGAGTTTGGGGTAGTTGCAGATCAAGCCTTAGCAAGGGTTGGGTCATGAAAGGTTGGTATCTGAGTTGGTTCATTCTTTGGGATGTTGTTTGGAAGTTTCCTCTTAAGAGGATTGGTTGGATTAAGGTAAATAATGTCAATGTTTCTTGAGTGTGTCTCTTAGACCCGGGAATCTAGTGATAGTGCGATGGTCAACGTAGCCATTCATGAGGGCCCTGACTACCTACTTGTCGAATTGGCATACTGAGACATTTTTTGTAGGGATAATGGTACATGCTTCATATAGGATTGAGTCTTTGACTATCCTTCTTGGTCATCTCCCCATTTTTGTTTATATATATATATATATATATATATTCTAATATGAGTGTGGTAATCCTTTAAAACTTTTAGGATGCCTCCATGATGCTAGCCAGATAGAATACCAGCTATGGTTCATGACGAAGATTCGATGAGCGAAGAGGGATCAGTTACAAGTCTATCCCAATATACCCTTCCTCTAGGTGGGTAGGTAGTAGTACCTACCATTTCAAGTATCAAATCATCCCCACAGATTAGGCTGATGACATGTGCAGGCTTAGCGCACTCCATGATTTACTGTGTCAGAAACCGCTGAGGTTCCATGGTGAACCAAAACCTTAGGTAGTGGGGGATTGGCTAGAGTCAGTGGTCCATATCACCCATTTTTTTTCAAACTCTGAAGGATTAGGTGGTGGAATTGGTACACAACCCTTTCCACGTAGTAGGTGGGCATTGGTAGTGCCTTGTTACATAAATACAGGATGAGTTGACACTCTCGTGGGATGACTTCCAGTAGCTATTCCATGAGGCATACTACCCATCCTACTTTTTCATAGTCCATATCCAAGATATTATAGAGATAAAGTAGGGATGGATGATGGTGATTGAGTACATACCAAGGTTCAAATACATTACATGTTACTCCCTTGACATGATCCTAGATGTAAACTTTTGATCACAAAATTTTGTCCAGGGACTCTACAGAGAGATTTGAGCGAGCGTTGTACCCTTGTGCGTCCCCACCTATAATAGAGTGATGGAGAGGCACTAGTGATAGAGATATTTCTATCATAAAGACACCAGATAGCTAGAGATGGCAGTGTGTACCAGAGAGGTGAGTCATTTGCGACCGCTAGTAGACACTGGGTTCCAGGAACTCGGCATAGGAGATTCTTCAATGATCTGATTCAGGCATGTGTTCAGTGGTAGCGTGAAGTACCAGAGAATCCCAGAGATTTTTAGTGATTTAATTTCAATGGTAAAGTTCATATGGAATGGTACTTCCCAACCAGATGTGCAGAGAAACCCAAGAATATAGCTGATGGACCACCACGGTAGAGGAAATGCCGTTATCAGGGATCTACCAAGCATGGATTGACTGGTCCTAGGGAGTAATGTTTTTAGAGGAGAAGGAGGAGATATGGGTGGTGTAATTCATCATGATATACTTCCACCACAACCACAAGGTAGTCTATATCAGGCTCAGGGAGTTGGCAGTCAGGGCCACAGACAACTGTTGATTTTTGATGCCTATGATCCCGCATCGCATGAGTTGATAAGAGGTATTATCTATGTTTATTATAATATTTAATTAGTATTAATAAACATAAATTCCATTCATTACATCATCTCTCTAATCCTGGTGTGAGATATATATATTCCAGTTTAGATGCTAGCACAACAACATTATCATGAGATTCCTTTAGGGAACACTTCTTCAGTATCTTTCATCTGCTGAAAGTGTGAGATATTTCTTGGTGGAGAGAGGATCATGTGGGACCTCTTGGTCATCAAGATGGAACACTATGATTTCATCTATGGTATGAATTATTTTTCTATTGTCCAAGCCTAGATTGTATATCACCGTAGACAAGTCATATGCCTACACATTGATGGGATGAGATTATCCTTTTTTGGTGAGTGAGATCTCATGGCAGGGGAAGTCGGTTTTATGAGAAAAATGTTGCATCCCATCACCCATCAGTTAGAAATTATATCCCTTGGTGTAGTAGGATCTTCAGGCATCTGGTTTCCTTTAGTTTTGGAGGATTACATAGACATCTTCCTTGAGGACGTCTCGGGACTAACTCTAAGGCGGGATATGGAATTTTTCATCAACTTTCCTCCCAACACCTCTCCGATATCATATACAGCTTATCATATGGTAGTGACTAAGATATATTAGTTATGGTGGTAGTTAGAGGAATTTCACAAGAAATTTTTGATCAGACCCAGTGTGCCCCCCGGGAAACTTTAGTGTTGTTCGTGAAAAAATGGATGAGAGATTATGGATTTGTATGGATTATCATCAACTGAAATAGGACACGGTAAAGAAAAAGTACCACTTTCTATGGATTAATGACCTATTTGACAAGTTTCAAGGCGTGATAAGGTTCTACAAGATCGATCTCAGGTCCGGCTACCACCAGTTGCAGGTTTGCGAGACTGATATTTCAAAGTTGGCATTCCGATGTCTCTATAGAAACTATGAGTTCATAGGGATTCCCTTTGGTGTGAAAATTCCTCCACCATGATTATGGATTTAATAAACTAGGTCTTCTAGCTATACTTGGACCAATTTTTTGTTGTCTTCATCGATGACATACTCATCTACTCTGTATCAGAGGAGGAGCATGAAGAGAACTTGGGGATGGTTCTTTATTTTCTTCGAGATAACCATCTTTACAGAAATCTCTTGAAGTGACAGTTTTGGATACATGAGTTTCACTTTATGGGGAAGGTCTCTTTTGAGCATGGTTTTTTCATTGATCTTGCAAAGATTGAATAAGTGATTTATTGGGAGCCATCCAATAACGTGTCATAGGTGCATATCTTTATTGGCTTAGTAGGGTACTATAGGATGTTTTTGGATGACTTTTCCAATATCACAACCCCTTTGACCATTCTTACATAAAAATGGAATCTGTTTATCTATTCTGAGTAGTGTCGGACAACCTTTGAGGAGTTTAGGCAGAGGATGACATGTGATCTAGTGTTGAGACTACCAAAGGAGGGCATGGAGTTCGTAGTGTATTTCTATTCCTAATGAGTAGGGATTGGATGTGTGTTGATGCAATGACAAAAAATTATCACATATAGGTCAAGTAAATTGAGTATCCATGGGTAGAAATATGAAACTCACATCCTAGAGCTGGCATCGATAGTTTTTTCCCAGTGGATGTGGAGAAACAATCCTCTAGGAGAGTGATTTTTGGTTTACTTAGACCACCAGATTCTTTGGTACATCATCAATCAGAGAGACCTGAACCAGAGACAACAACACAAGTTTGAGTTCTGAAAAGATACAAATTTGAGGTAGTCTATACTCTAGTAAAGGGAAACATTGTAGTATACTTCCATATTAGGAAGTCCCAGAATCACTTAGTAATGGAGGATTTAGAGCAGTTAGCTTATCTATGGATGAACTTGGTAGAGTAGAAGGGTACATCTTTTCTATAGTCGATGGTGTTGACTCGTTCGCTCCTTAAGCATGTGAGGGAGTCTTAGATAGGGGACATTGACTGCAAGGGATTACATGATCTGATATCCAAAAGATACTCACTAGACGGATATTATGAATAAGGGAATCATGCCATCTTGTTCCAAGGAAAAATAGTGGTTCCAGTCACGTTGCAGGAGGAGGTGATGTCAGAATTCCACACTTCTCCCCTAAATATACATCCCAGTGTGGGGAAGATGTACAGAGACCTTTAGTAGATGTCTGTTGGTCTGACATGAGATAAAGCATAGATGAGTTCGTCTCTTGGTGCTTCACATATCAGCAAGTAAAAGATGAGCACCAATTTTTGGTAGGATTTTTACAACCACTTGAGATCCCAGAGTGGAAGTGGGACGCCATATCCATAGACTTATTCATATGGATTCTACGCATAGTGAAGATCCATGATGTCGTCTGGGTGATAGTTGACTGACTCACAGAGTTAGCACACTTCCCTGCTATTAGGGAACAAAGTTTAGTAGAGATTTTGGGGTATCTATATGTATGAGAGATCGTTCTCCTTCATGGGGTTCGCTTAACGATTATCTATGATCATGTTTTGTGATTTATGTCACGATTGTGGAGAGGCCTTTAGGTGGCATTTGAGACCCAATCACGAATTATTAAAACCTGTCACCCCCAGAGTATTGGGAAGACCAAGTGCACTATCCAGATTCTAGAGGATATGCTGAGGGAGTTCATGTTATACTTCATTCAGAGCTAGGGGGATCACATACCCTTGGTAAAGTTTTCATACAACAACAGTTAACACTCTACTATAAACTTGACACCTTTTGAGGCCCTATACAAGAGACCTTTTTGGTCACCCTTATGTTGTATAGAGATTGGAGATTCATCTCTTGTGGGACTAGATTTGATTCATATGATGAAAGAGAAAGTCCATGACATTCTTGAGAAGATGAGGATAGCCTAGAGAAAACAAAAATATTACAGAAATCACCGTTATAGGCCCTTGGTGTTCGACCAAGGATACTATGTTTTCTTGAGAGTATCCTCAGAAAGAGGATTATGGATGTTCACTCGAAGAGGAAAGCTATCCTTGAGGTTTATTAGGCTATTCGAGAGGAGATAGATAGTTGGCGAGGTTGCTTACCACATCACCATACCTCCATATCTAGAGCGATTGCATGACGTCTTCCATGTGTCACATCTGATGAGATACCTGCATGACCCCACACACATAATTTACTAGGGAAAGATGGACATCGAGGATGGAAATACATTTATGGAGCACTCGGTGGAGATCAAGTATCATTAGGAATGGACCTTATGTGGATGGATCATCCCTTTGGGTTTATTACTATGGTAACATAAAAATGTGTAGGAGAGTTCCTGGAAGCAGGAGAGCCAAGTGCGGGCTTAGTATCCTATGATATTTTCCTAGTTTTTTCTTTTCGAGGATAATAATATTGAAGGATGTAATGATATAGAGTCCTGGTTATTTCCTTATAAGACTCTGAAATATTTATTTATATATTTTCAGAGCTAGGAACTGAGACAGTGTGGAATTATGAGGCCCGGTGTACCCAGAATTAATCATATAAAAGTATTAAATATATTTTATATTGTGTGCACGAAGCGTCTTAAATAAAATGAGATTAATCTTAAACAGTTGGTCAGATTAAAAATCTGATACCATAGTTGATTCTGGAATGTAGTGTTTTTCCTAGGCATGATATAAAATGAGTTGGCATGGGATGCTCTAACCCCTCACTAATTGGTGTTGTGTTTAATGAATTAATGAATTAATGAATTAATTCATTAATTAATTAGTTTATTTTACAGTGTAATAGATATGTTTATAAAAGTATATCCATGGAAAAAATTTCCATTGTTAGCTCATAATTTCTATAATTGATCGTGAGAGCTCCTTCCTCCTTCCTTTGGCGAATCATCCCCATGGATGATGAAACTCTAAATTAGACCAGATTAAGACGCAAAAAACATGAAATCTACACCATTTGATGTTTTTTCCTATTGGATTAAATAATTTAGTATATCCATCCATTTCTATGGATATACACCATTTGAAAACATTTAATGTGCCCAAGTATTGAAATATTATTTTATTTCTATTGTTTTATAATGTAAATTTCCCATTCCTGAATGCTGGCCAAGAATGCTTGGCCAATGATTTTTAAACTATCATTTATGGTGATTTTCTCACCCATTTATTTGTGTTCTTCACCGGTTGGATCCATGTAGTCTAGATTTGACAATTATCGGGTGGTACCGAGTCCGATTGGACACCCAGATTCATAACATTTTTGCAAGTGGAGATCAGTTTGACTAACTATGGTAAGTTCTAGAATATTAGAAATGATTAGAAGATCATTTTTACATCTAGAGCATGAATTAAAGATCATTGAAGGTGCGGTGGCATACAGTTCGAATGAATAAACCCTTGAGATGAATGTAGGTGGTTTTCTAGTGAGTAGTAGCCAAAAAGCATATTTTCTGGTTAGATTCATGAGGTCCAGATGAGATTGGTGTTAGCTATTAAGAGGAAGAGCTCGATTTGTAGTGTGGATATCAGATCTATAGATTTTGATAAAATCCTGACAACACATTGTGTTCAATGAAGAACACATGGTTTGTTCCTCCCTCAATAATGGTGCTAGGGTTTTTAGAAAATTAAGGAGGAACTTGCTCGTAGTCTCCCTTACACGCTATGTACCCCTTCCACATTGGAAAAACCATGTTATGATTCACACATATGAGAGCCTGTGTGGAGGTACGCTGGGTCTATTACACATTTTTTTACTTCAGTACACCAAAATGATGAGCATAAAATGACCCCTGGCCCCAGTTATCCAGGTCAAACTGTGTAGTCCACCTAGACATTGTGTACTGCAAGGAATCAATGTTCTGACCCAAGGACACAACTAGGTTGTGATGTAGGGACACATGATATATGGTCCCCTGCACACACAATTTACCCTTTTGGTTCCTCTAAAGAAACTTCAAATGCCTGTATCTCTTTTGTTTAAACTCATATTTTGGCAAGTGACTAGCCTATCCTTAGTGTTTTTCCATGTAGAATGTGATGGTTCCCTCAGTTGTGGTTTTCAATATACAATGTGAAATTTTCTATGAATGAAACCTTATAAGGAGACCCTGATGGCGGTAGTTATTAGGTAGGATTACCATATTGTTACTCCAATGTGAAACCCTCCTTCTAGATTGGGCATGGGTCCTAAATGAATTCTAGAGTGGAACCCTATAGCCAGGATGAGAATGATTCCTATACACACTCCCAATTAGAACCCTCTAATTGGGATTGACATGGTTCCTCGATATCCATTAGAGTGGAACCCTATAGCTGGGATGGGAATCGGTCCTTAACCTCCTGAGTGGAACCCTCCTACAATATCAGGGCATGGGAACTTGATGACTTAGAGTGTATCCCTCCAGCTAGGCGGGAATGGGAACTCGATGACTTAGAGTGTATCCCTCCAGCTAGGCAGGGCATGGGTCGTTGACCATCAGAGTGGAACCCTCCAACTGGGCTGGGCATGGGTCCTCCATCGACCACCAGAGTGGAACCATACTATTGTACCAAGGCATGGGTCCTCTACATAGATTTTTTGTCCCCTCTACTATGCAACACATTGAAGAGACATGGTTTGAAATAGATTTGGACTTACAAGGTAGAGGAATTACTTCCCCATTGAGACCAATTTTTATGATGAGACATAAAACTGTGCGGGAGAGTTAGTGCCACCCAAAGAGGATTGTATTAATGCTTGGTCAATGAGTGTCTTAGACTTGTGTGTTCAGGGTAGATGTGGGAGATACTGGGCATCATTGATGGTCTTTGGGAACTATTGGCTACTCTTCTTCTTGGGATGAGCTGTGGGATGGATATCTTCTTACTCTCTTGTGTGTGTTTCGTAAAATTATCATGTGTATATATATACTTCTATACCCACTAATTGGTTTTGATTACTCTCCTTCTAGGAAAAGATGCATGAGGTATTCCATGTGCATTCTGTGTCCATCTTCTCATGGTTGGATGAGTCTACTCTCTTTTTATAGGTGGAAAAGGCTCAATGGGAATTTCATCTACTCACCTTGTTTAACCTCTTGTGTTTGGATGATATTAATTTCAATCTTTTTGGGTTGAGCTATACACTTTCACTATACCATGTGTATCTTCTATCTTTCTCTTATATTGTATCTCTTAATACTCTCCCTTCAGCTTTTATGGAATCCTACTGGGTATGATTATAATTACCCCTGCAAGGCATTTCCCACATATTTCATGTCTTATGTAGATGATGGATAGGTCAATCGTGGCATCAAAGGAGCTTATAGATACTGGGTGCTTGGATCACGTACAATGATCATTTCTTGGGATTCAGAAGTTGGGCTCTCTCAGTTGTTTAATTTTCCAGATTTACAAGGTTGAGACATATGTCTGGTAGGGTGTGTGTTTTTACCCATTTATTTTTTTTACTTTATAGAGTTTCTTGCATGATTGGTTTATTTTATAGTTGCATTTCATCATTTATTCTTTCCCTTTTCTCTCTTGAATTGAGTTTTCAAGGTGTGTGTACAAGTAATTAAACAATGGCCTCCCTGAGTTAGTTATACCTTTGGTGCTTGTTGCCACCCCCTAGCCTATGGTGGTGGGATTGGGGTAGTCATAGATCTTGCCCCAACTTGGGTAGGGTCTTGAAAAAAGTTACTGAACTCTGTTTTTTACTATTCCAACTCACACAAAATTCTCTAAAGAAAACTGTTCCTCCATAAGTTGATTTTATATCATTTCCATCTTCATCCCAACGAGAATAAGTATAAACCTTAAAGTTCATATTACAACTTCTTTTTTATAATATCCCATTTGAATCTATTCCTTTAACATATCCTATAATTCTCTTTGCTTCCAACATATGAGACTCTTTTAGATCATTCTGATACCTAACACAAAAGGTTATAACATAAATAATATCAGGTCTTATGGATGTGAGATAAAAAAACTTCATATTAGCTTCCAAAAAAATTTCTGATTCTCTCCTTTTCCAGATTCATCTTTACTAATATCTATCCCAAATAAAATAAGAGAAGAAACTTTTTTGGATTCTTATATACCAATTTTTAGTCACAATTCCCTGGAATTCTTTTCTTGAGATAAGAATATGTATTTTTCTTTTTATTAAACTTGTAAACCATGGAATAAAGTTAATTCTCCCAAAATTTACATATCAATGATCTCCTTCATTTCAACAATTTTTTTTAAAAAATCTTCTCTATCCAAAAAATATTATATCATCCACATACACAATTACAATAAAGTTGTTGGAGTTATCTTCTTTCATATACATGTTGCTATCAAATTTTACTTTATAAAAAATCAACATCCTCAAACAATTATCAAGATTATAATACCCTGAACTTGGGACGTGTTTTACCTTATAGAAAGCATTCTTCAGTTTACAAACCATTTTCATCTTCATCAAGTAAAAACCATAAGGTTTCTCAATGCAAACTTATTATTAAATATCACCATTTAGAAAGGATGACTTTACATCCATCTGATACAATTTATAATTCTAATGTGTGGAAATAGCTAGAAACATTCTAATAGTTTCTAATATTGAAACTGGGGAAATGGTTTCTTCAAAATAAAAATATTCCACCCATTCATAACCTCTACAAACAAGTCTTGCTTTATTTTTTGAAAGTTCTCATTGTTCATTCATCTTGTTTCTATAAACCCACTTTGTTATGATAGCATTTTTATTTGTTGGACATGGTAAAAGTTCCCAAGTGTTTTTCCCAATGTAATCAGACTCTTCATTCATAACATTACCCATTATTTGTGTTGAATAGATTATGAAACTAATTCCAGTTCAACTTTTGAGATGAGTGATGTTTGGTTTTAAAATATAAACCTTCTTCTTGTAAGAACTGCAACTTTCTAATTCCCAATAATATATCTAGTTTCAAGATGTTTCTGTAAAGTAGTAAATTTAAATGTTTCTTTTCCAGCTTTGCATTCCTTGTCACAACACCCTCCCCAGTAAAATATCATAATAAGGGGAGAAATATGGTGACTTCCCATGTCCCGTCTCTAGTAGGCCCCGGGTTGGTGACAAGAACTGAGGGTATAATAAACATGCATATGGGAGGAATTACCCTCTAAGAGACACATGCATAATAGAGAGATAAGAATGATACAAAAACCAAAACATGTACAGATATAGATATATAAAATAAAACCCCAGTGAAAGCATGGAATTTTGTACAATACTAAACAACTAAAAGGAAAACTACAAGTACTAAAATCTTAAAGATTATATCCACCACAATGCCTAATCGGCTCCTACTAAACCCTGATCTAGTAATGTCTAGCCTGATCATCAACCTAATCTAGTTGACCTAAAAAACAATTTATAGATATGTTGGGTTAGTATAATTGTATACTCAGTATGATCCTCCCTTGATCCTCTCATGTAAAAGATAAAGATAGTATGCTAAAACCCAACGAACAATGGTGAAACTAAATCATCACCTAAACATGTATACTGAGTTCTCATCCACACCATGGATAAATCTCACCAAGTATCACATACAAGAGAGCATATAATATAGTAATTAAATGTCAAGGGTACCCCACTCTAGCATACCTATTAATTTTCTGCTCTACCACAACATCGCACATCCTTATCCATCTCTCTCTAAAAGTAAGCCAGCCTGAAGACACTTAGGCAAGGCATCACAACACACACCTCATGCATCACTTAACCACACTATACCATATCAAATATACACATATAGTAACCTAGTTTATTCTGATATCCACCATATCCCATATAGAATATATCAATCATTGAGTGTTATAACTCAAACCATTACAACTTATACACCAAGTGAGTAACTCAGTCCATCACAAACTATACATGTCATACTTATAATAATCCTTTTGATACTATATATGGTAATACATGTGTATGAAATAAATGCAATAAATCAGATCCCTCTACACACATATATGGAAAACAAACTGATGTGCATACCAACACAGGTTACTACCAAGATAATAGAGTAGGGCTAGAGGGTTCAGTCAGCCATCTATCCTCCCACCAGTGTGTTAGGGAAACCACCCCCGTAGAGTCCACTAGGTGTTAGTTTATATAACCAACATGAGTTAGGTAGCATATGAAATAATAAAAATATACATGACATAATATATATCATAACCACACCATGGGAATAATTTATTCTTATACTCAACTATAGATAATGTTTCTCAGACTCATGGCTACCAATTCTAAGACTAGATATCTTATAAGCACACAAGTATACATAAAAGAGAAACATTAATTAAATATTTTATTTTGATGATTTTCCATGTGTTGATTAATTAATTATCCATTAATTAACCATTTAAATTAATTCACCTTACATAACATTGCATTATATTAATCATAATAGTAAAGTCCATGCCATCTCTGCATAATCCAAACCAAGTCCATGGTTTATCAAGACTAACATCTTTTAATCATTTTCATTACATCATCAACCAAACCCATGGGTTAAGAATTATTTAATTCATTATTATAAATACTCCATATCCAAGTACTCTTGGAAAACCATAATAAACTACCACCAAGAGGAAACATGAAAATAATCACCTCTAGCCACCTCAAGTAGTGGTGAAAGGAGTGTAGATAAACAAAAACCATCGACCATTTAACAGATTCACAAGTGAGGATCCCATCTCTCAAAATATCATCAATGGGTAAGCCTAGATTTAACCCATTCGATCAAATTCAGTTTCATCCCCGACACCAATATAAATTATTTATGAATCTCGCTATTACATCCATCAACTACTACCATGTCATTCGGGCCTCCCCTCCCACATATCACAACAACCATCCCAGGATTACATCACATTCGGGTATCCCATCCCCATATCACACATCATCCATCTAGGATTATATATACTAGGATCACATCACATATAAGTAGGAAACAAACAAGAAATCAACAGGGAAACCGAGCCCTCAAAATAAGGCATTCATCCTTCTCATGAAAATGAGCGCTCACAGCTCTAAAACAAGACACTCAGCCTACTAAAGAAACAAAGAAATTCCAACTGTAGAAAATTATCTTTATCAAAAAACTTGTTATTATTATATCTTGAATTAACTAATTAAGTTTTTAACATGTTACAACTATAAGAAACCTATTACATAAAACTATAAAAAGCTACTGAAAAAATTAAAAAATTAATTTAAACATGGTTTCAATAATCCATCCATTCTTATTTATCATTACTTTTCAATTATTATCAACAAGAATTAACCTCCTACACATTATTTATCAATTAAATTAATCACATGGAAGATCAAACTTCATTAAACATGTGTATTTTATCAATTTTATTATCATCAAGTTACATTAACCACCAGATTACAAACATACATCTTCTTTAATTTCTCAATCCAATTATTTATCAATCCATTTTGTATTTATGTTCCTTACTAATCTTACATCAATAAAAAAATTATAATCCATATCATAAACAAACTTTATAATAAAGAATAAAATAGATATCACACTATCTATTAAATCAAGGGAAAAATGTTATCACAATATAAATAAACAACATCAACAACATGCAATGGAAACCAAATTACATTAATTTGATTCAAGAACTAAATCCAATAAAGGATTCCACAACACAACTATAATACTAATAATCAAGATATAACCATATTAGAAACATGGGATATTCTCTTCCAACATAGGGAAAGAAAAAACAAGAGGAAATAAGATCAAACTGGGAGATCCCTCTAGAAAATGAAGGATTAATGCACCATGAATCACCACAGATGAAAGAAAGAAGTCCATGGATTGATTCCCATTAAAGATATATCAAAATTACACGGGAGGAAGCCATGGGTTTCCTAGAATGAGAGTGGTAGGTGCTATAATTATAGGGTTTAGAGAAACCCGAGTTGATTAAAACATTTATAAAAGTTCTTCATAGGAGATTTATATAGTGTTTAAACCATTTACAATTCATGTAAATTTTGGTTGTCATTTTTCTCTAAAAAAATAATCTCATTTTTTATTTTACCCTGAATTATTATACATCATGAAACATCCCCTGATCCGGCCTTACCAAGTCATGAACCACACTTACATAGCGTGTAAAGACTACCTGGATTGTAATATCCCTATTCCATCATTTTATGTAGACAACACCTCATGGCTACTTCTAAGACTCCTCTAAGAACCACGAAACATGGAAACACACAAAGGATTGGTCCACATAGATCATGAACCTTACATTAGATTCCTCTCAAACAATTATCATCCGTGAGAATACAAAACCAAACCAGAGATAAATCAAAAAGGGGACATCCAAACAACCACCCCATGAGAAACCTCTCAAGGACCTCAACTTCTTAGGAGCTCAACCACCTGACTCAGAGTAAATAAATGAAAGACCATGAAACATCAAAAAATTATCTCCTAAAAATCTCTTATGAGAGATAAATCTCAAACGAGAGTAAAACCCCAACAATCAAGTAGAGGGAAACATATTATAAACCAAAAAGGATCAACATACACAAAAGAACAACATTACAACAAGGGATCTAAATAAAAAATAGATTGAGGTACTGATCACACATCTACGACTCACATTCCTAGGTATACTTCTCTATTCCACGATGTCACCACAATACCCAAACCAATTGAATAACATGCCCATGAAACACCTTCTCCTAGTAGTCCCAGACGTCTACATGAATCTCTTCAAAGTTTGTATCATCATCAACATTTTTCTCACCCCAATCGCTGACATGAGAGTTCTCAGAAAGATAATAATAGATATGTAACATGTAAAAAGATTTTGTGTTTGGATCATCAATAAGGGAAGTTTTATCTGATATGTCATGGATCCAACATGATCCAACACCTCCAAAAGAAAAACAATCAGGCAGAAAGATTACTCCCACAACCAAATGTTCTCTTCCCATGATGAGGAGCCACCATCAGGACCACATTATCTCCATCATTGAACTCTAGCGGTATTATCCCATGATTGGCATAGGATTTACAGTGATCATGTTCTTATTTCATCCTCTCACGAATTGCTTGAACCATATCTATTGTATTTTGTACTAGTTCCGACTTGAGAATTATTGCCTCTCCAACCCTAGTCAATTATAATAGAGAAGGATAAGGTAGGATATATAAATCATCAAACAAAACCATACCAATAGTGGAGTGGAAACTATAATTATAAGAAAATTCGACCAAGAGAAAGAGACTCATCCAAAATCCTCCAAAATCTTGGACATAAGAGCACAACATGTCATAAAGATTCTGGGTGGATTGTTAAATCTAACCATCTGTCTGTAGATAAAAAGTAGTGGTAAGTTAAAACTAAGAACTAGAATCATGCTAGAGACTTATCCACACCCTATAGGTAAAATGTGAATCTTGATCATAGATGATTTTTCTTATGAATATGTGGATTCACACCACCTCCTCTAGATACTACCTTGACAAAACCTCTTCCATGTTTTACTCCCTGATCAATATAAAGTGAGATGATTTCTCTAAATGACCCCATATCACCCATATAGCATCATAGCCTCCCGGAGATTAAGGAAAACCAGAAACAAAGTCCATCAATATGTCCTCCCACTTCCACTTTGGAACATATAACGAATGGAGAAAATAAATGGGAACATGGTGCTTGAACTTCACCTTAAGGAAAACCAAACATTGAGAAACAAACTCCAGAACAACATGCTTCAACCCAAACCACAAAAACTGAAATCTCAAAGCATTGTATATCTTGGTCACGTCGAGATGTACCACCAAAGGATCGCTATGGAACTCTTAAAGAATCATCTCATTCATCGCTAATAGAATGAAAAGACTTCCCTAGACCAAGACCTTTGTATGTCCATCATCAGACCAACCATTAGTGGAATCACAAAAAAAACTCATCCTCTTCAAACATCAACCTTAGAATCCCCCAACATGGACTCCTCCACATACTGCACAAAATATGAATGAACCATTATCAGTAAAATACCAAAACCTCCCCCAACCACACCCAGATCAAGATGAATCACTAAGAGTTCTTCGGTCACTCTATAGAAGTCCTCGTATTTATACAAATCATCACTACATGACTTCATTCTCAATACATCAGCTACAAAATTACCCTTTCCTGATGTATAAGAAATTTTGAATTTATAATACTATAATAATTCCATCCGCTGATGATAAAACAAATTCAATTAATGATCGGTGAAGAAATACCTTAGGTTCTCATGGTTAGTAAAAACCCCCCAATGCTCACGGATCAGGTAATGTCGCCAAAAATTCAAAGCAAACATAACTGCTTCCAACTCAAGATCATCATGGAATAGTTATTCTCATGGGGACATAACTTATGATACCCATAAGAAACAACCAATCTCCCTTATATCAGAACACATCCCATACTAAGATGAAAATCATCACAGAAAACCTCAAACTGAAATCCCTCTACTTAAAAACAAAGAACTGGAGTGCTAACCAACTTCTCTTTCTGGTACTCAAATGATACCTAACATGGGTCAGTCCACAAGAATGCCTAAGCATTTTTGGTTAAAGTTTTTAGAGGAGTCACATACCAAGAGAAGTCATCTAATAACATCTTGTAATAGCCTACATGATCAATAAAACTATGCCCCCACACCACGATCTTGGGGGATTCCCATGACACAACCAAATCTATCTTTGAATGATCCACAACTACTCCCTTCTGGGATACCACATGCCTATAAAAATGGACTTCTTGACCCTAGAATTCACACTTAGAAAAGTTAACAAATATATTATCATGATGAAGAACTCCCAAAATGGCACGTGTATGCTCTAAATTCTTCTCCTCAGATGTGGAGTACATGAGGATGTCTTCGATGATGACCACCATGAACTTACCAAGAACTATCTGAACACTTTGTTCATTAACCCCATGAACAGAACTATATTATTCATCACACCAAACAAATCCACCACAAAGTCATAATGGATATGAAGAAAAAAAATGTTCTTCTAAATATCCTCATACTTCACTCACATTTGATGATATCATGACCTCAAATAAATATTTTCGAACAAACTTTTTTCTTTCAGCTGATCAAATAAATCATCAATCCATGGAAGAGGATAGCGGTACTTGACCGTTACTTCTTTAACGTGAAGATAATCAACAAAAATCAATAAAATTCTATAAATCTTATTAAAAAAAATCTGTTTCACCCCAATGTGACACACTTGGATGAAAAAATATACATTACAATAGATCATTATGTTGTAATTTCATCGCTCGTAACTCATAAGGTGACATCTGATATAGAAAAATCGAGATAGTAGACACGCCTGGTTGTAGATCGATCCCAAACTTGATCTCCCATAGAGGAGAAAATTCTAAAACCTCCAATGGAAATACATCAAGGTACTCTTCCATAAACCAGGGACACCCCAACTACTGAACCTATGATGAACTCAGCATCTTCTTGGACATCAAGGAAAACAAGGACAAAACACACCTCTTACCCATATGAGGGTATCACTCACCAAAAAACATTGCTAGATCTCCATCAACATCATAGAACATAACCTAAATCTTAAAGTAATCCACAATATCATAAATTGAATAAAACCAATCCATGATGTGGATGATGTCATATGGATGTATCCACAAACATAGAAAATCTCTCCAAGAGCATTGTTACCCCAACACCAACTCAAAGTCTCTACATACTTCATACAAGTCATCTCTACCTCCAACTAGCATAGTCAATGCTATGGGAATTAGAAGCCTATCTTCATAAAACCACAAAGTATGGATAAGGGTAGGTGATATAAAGGAATGTTTTTCTCCTAAATCAAACAAATCAAGCACTAAAGTAGAAAACATGATGAGGGTACCTCGAATGATATCTAGAGCACCCGGTGTTGGAAATGCTAAAGCATGAATCTGACCATGAAATACTCCATGACCTCTCTAACAATGCTGATGACTACCTCCATGACCATGATATACTCTCTGAGGATGAGTAGAATCTCAGTGTTCTACTCTTCCTACCACATCTCCTCTTTACTAATCCCAAACTAGAGCAACTAGCTACTGCTTCCTTAGTTGAAACTACCTTGATGGAGGAACCTGAACTGGAACACTTCACACAAGATGACTGCTTATAAAGGATAGGCACTCTTTCCACTGATGACTTTAGCCTCTACAAAAAACATATGTTTAAATACTTGGTATAGGTTTGAGAGCTACCTACCATGTAGAAACAAGATGATGAAGGTTGGGACCTACCCCCTACTGACTTAAAACTCTTCTTTCTAGAAAATTGGTAATCCTAGAACACAACTCTACTTAATGAGGAATCCAAAAGACTCACCTATTGTGATGACCTAGATTTGTCTAGCATCCTCTAAATAACCCATTCACATTCTAGAACCTTGAGATACATCATTATCACAAATGAGGTGACATGGAACTAGATATCTGATTGTAAAGCCACATTAAAATGCCTCGACCTAGCCTCTTCATCTAGAAATAAGTTTAAGGAATATTGTAGAAATATATTGAAATAGATTACAAACTCTCACACACTAAAGATACCCTGCTGAAGGTTTAGATGATCCTAGAGACTGGCCACCTTTGTGGTCAAATAAAGAAACTCTTCTCTAAACCAGTCTCATAACTTCTCCCATAAGACTAACGACTCCTAATGATCCACAAGGAAAAAAAATCACTGCTACCTTGATGCTCCATGTAGCATCATTATAGCCAATGAAACCCAATGATCCTTCTGATTATGGATTGAACTGAAATCTATCTCAACCTCCTTCAACCAATCTTCTTGGACTGCATTTGGAATGAAGAACTCATACTTCTTCAGACTCTTACACTAAAACTCTCGAACTATCCCCCACCAAGTGTTTTCATTATAGACATATACTCTGTACTGATCTTATGGAATATCCTATTATATATATTCAGTGTGAAACATACAAGGATGTCAACTTGAATCCATTCCTTCAAAAGTAACAACCTGTTAGAACTCCTAAACCTATAATAAGAAATATTAAAAATAATAATTAATTAACTAATTAATTTTTTTTTATTTTTTAACATATCCAAAGGTCTATAAATTTCAAAAAAAGGAACAATAAATAATTATGCCTGATCATTTCCAAGGTCTCTATCCTATAACTAACATCACATCATTTAGTATTCTTAGAAAGTTCAAAGGTATGTGCATCCAATCATAGGGGCCCTAAATACACATGTCTCAGCCGATATCCTATGTTTACATCACTTAATAAACTTAACTGAAACAATTTCCATACCAAACCATGTAACCTCACTTATTTCTAACTCTAAAATCCATCATATCCTTCAACCTGAACCTCTGATACCACTATATCTTGACACCCTTCCCACAAAGATACCACAATGAGGGGAGAGAGATGGTGACTACCCATGTCTTTCCTCTAGTAGGCCTCAGGATGGAGACTAGTTTCAAGGGTATAATAAAAATTAATATGGGAATCATTTCCCTCTAAGAGACACATGAAGAAGTGAGAGATAAAAAAGATAAAATATACAACTCTTGATAAATATGACAGTTACCACGATTCCCAAACAACTCCTGATAATCCCCAAGCTAGTAATGTCTATCCTGATCACTAGTCTGCTCTAGATGACCTGAAAAAAATAGATTATAGATATGTAGAGTGATCATAACACTATACTTAGTATGATCCTCCTCAGATCCTCTCATGTAAAAGATAAAGAAATTATGCCAAAGCAAAGTGAACAACAGTGAAACTAAGTCATCACCTAAATATGTATACTAAGTTTCCAACCTCACCCTGGGTAGATCTCCCCAAGTATCAAATTCAAGATATAATATAATATAGTAATGAAACATCAAGGGTACCCCACTCCCTCTTCCCCACAATTTTTCTGATCTTACCCAAAATCATAGGTCCTGATCCATCTGTCTTTGAAAGTAATCTATCCTAAAGACACATGGGAAATGAAACACAATAAAAACGGCATGCACCACAAAACCACACCATCCCATATCACATACCCACATATAGTAACCAAGTAGTTTCTGGGAGACACCATAGCCCATATGATGTATATCAAACATAAGGTATTATACCTCAGGCCATTACATCCCATATACCAAGTAAGTACCTCAATCCATCAAATCTTATACATGTCATAACTATAATAATCATTTAAATACTATATCCCTTAATACACGTGTGTGAAATAACCACAATCCATCATAGACCTCTATACAAATATATGGAAAAACTAACCTCCATGCATACCAGCACAAGTAACTACAAAGATAAGAGATCGTGGCCAAAGGGGGTTGCTAGTAATCCATCCTCCCATTGGGATGTTTGGGAAAAGACCCTCCTAGAGTCCACTAGGCATTAGTTTCCCTAACCAACATGGTTAGGGTATCATATAAAATCATATAATATACATGATATTATATTGATTATAAACACATTATGGGAATAACCTACTCTTAGAATCAACTAAAACTAATGACACTCAATCTCATGATAGCCAATGATAATACTAGACATCCTATAAGCACACAAGCATATATGAAAGAGATACATTAATTAATTATTTTGTTTTGATAAATTTTTAAGTATTAATTAATTAATTAGACATTAATTAAAAATTAAGATCAATTCACCTTACATAAAATTGAATTACATTAATCAAGAGTAAAGTCCATTCCCTCCAGGAATAATCCAAACCAATTCCATGGTTTATCAAGATTAACATATTTTAGGCATTTTCATTCCATCATCAACTAGCTACATGGGTTAAGAATTTTTTAATTCATTATTATAATTATTCCATAGATAGGTACTCTAGGAAACCCATCCTAAGATACCACCAAGTGGAAACATGAATCTAAGAGCCTCCAACTACCTCAAGAAGTGGGGAGAGGAATGCAAATAAACAAGCAACCCATCCATCGGCCATTTAACATATTAACAAGAGAGCATCACAACTCTCATAATCTCACCAATGGGTAAGCCTAGATTTAATCCATTCCATCATCTCTAATGTTATCCTTGACACCCAAATTCATTTAACTATGCATATCACCATCATATATGTGAATTGTTTCCACGTCATTCGGGCCTCCCCTCCCACATATCATAACAACCATCCTAGGCTCACATCACATTCAGACTTACCCACCCCATATCACACATCATCTCTACAGGATCAAAAATACTAGGATAACATCACATAGTGGTAGGAAACAAAAAATAAATCAATAGGAAAATTAGGCCCTCAAAATAAGGTATTCAACCGTCTCATACAAACGATCTCTCACAACTCCAAAACAAAGCTCTCAACCTTCTCAATAAAATGGGAAGCTCAATATCTAGAAAGTTATCTTTGTCACACAACCTTTTATTATTCCATATTTAATTAACTGATTTATTTTTTAATAGGTTTTAACTATGGTAATCCTAAGACATTAATCTATAATAATCCATAGAATTAATTAAACAATAAATTTAAACATGATTTCATGAATCAAACCATTATTATTTATAATGAATTTTCAATTATTATAAACTATAATTAACTTGATACATATTATTTATCAATTAAATTAAACATATGGAAGATCAAATTTCATTAAACACACACATTTCATTAATTTTATTATCATCAAGTTACATTAACTACCAGATTACAAGCATGCCTCTTCTTTAATTTCTCAAGACAATTAATTAGCAATCAATTTTGGATTCATGTTCCTTAAAATGTTTCAATAAATAACAACATGATAATACATAGCATAAAAGAAAATTATAATAAATAAAGTAATAGATATCACACTATCAAAAAAATCAAGAGGAAACCACAGTCACGATATAAAAGAACAACATTAGAAATATGTGATCACAACCAAATTAATTTAATCTAGTTCAATAATTATTTGGTAAAATTAATTGAAATACAAATGGATAAACAATTCTAAATTAATGATTTGACATAGTAAAATAATAGAAGAAACAAATCCCCTACCTCAAAATCCATCCATATTCTTTGCTTGAGAACAAACCAAGTTACGGATCTCTGATCACCTATCTCACAAGAACTGAATACATATAAGGATGCCACATTACAATTTCACCAATAAAAACCAATAGAAACATCATTAGAAACAAGGTATATGATCCTCCATTTAATGAAATGGAAAAATAGGAGGAAAAAAGATCAAACTTGGAGATATCACTAGAAAATGAAGTAAGAACGCATCTTCGATCACCACGGATCAAAGGCGGAATGACAAGGACTGTTTCCCACAGATGGAATATCAAAAATCTAATGGAGGGAGTCCTAGTTTACCTAAAATGATAGAGGGAGGCACTAAATCCATAGGTTTTCGAGAATCCTGAGCGGATTAAAAAATTTATAAAAGTGGCACACATTATATTTACATGACCTGTAAACTATTTACACATTGTGTAAATGTCTGGTGATATTTTTCACCAAAAAAACACATCACCTTTTATTTTCTGAGATTAAACTATTACACATCATGAAACATCCTATGTACCATCCATACCATGCCATAAACCACACATACATGTTTTATAAATATTACACGGTTTGTAATATTCCTGTTCCATAATTTCCAATAGCCAACACCTCTATGCTACTTATCAACCTCCTTTAAGAACCATGATCCTTAGAAAAATTTAAAGGGTTGGTCTATATGGATTCAAGACCTTAAATTTTTCATCACATGATTATTATGAATCTTGAAATGTCTGTTTTGAATCAATTTCACTTTTATTGGAAATTTTAAGTTTGTCTTCCTCAACATTCTCAACAACTTTTATTAATGAGTTTGGACTTTCAATAACATTCACATTATATGAATCCAAAAAAATTTATAAATGTTTTTTCAAAAAATTGTAACATTTTTCAATAGGTGATTATCCCGTGAAAATTATTTCTTTATCATTCTCATTAAAGTTTCCAAGATCTAGATTTTTGATTTTTAGTAAACATGTACTTCAAAAAACCTTGAAGTATTTCATTGAAGGATTTTTGTTATACCACATTTCATAGGAAGTCATTTTGGATTTTGTACTCAAAGAACATCTTTTTTGTAAATGTAAAACAATACTAATAACTTCTCTCCAATAGAACCTTAAAAGTCTATATTATGCTTACATTTTCCCATTTCCACCAAACTTTTATTCTTAATTTTTTCTACCCCATTCTGTTAATGGGTGAATGGGGCACTATATTGATGTTTGATTCTATGCTTTCTCAGATAATATTAAAATTAATTTCTTGTGAATTGTGTTCCATTATCTATTATCAACTTTTTTATATAAACAACTATTTCTCTTTCAAATTCTCTTATTAAAACTCTAAAAATTTCTACAACCTATGACTTGTGATTTATAAATATAATGTTGGTCATCTGAGTGAAATCATTAATAAAAGTGATAAAGTATGAATACTGGTTTTTAATTATGTCTCATTATCCCAAATAAATCAAAATGAATAAGTTAAAGGTGTCTAGTAGACTAAATCATAATTTTATTATAAATTTTATTAGTCATTTTCCCTTTATGAGAAGTTATGAAAACATATTATTCTCTTATTTTCAATTCTAGAAAATTTTGTATAGATTAAAATTTAGAAAGTTTTTTTCATATTTTTCTATCCAAGATTCCCATGTATCTAGTCCCACAACTTGTTCTTCATCTTCAGAACTCAATTAACAAGAGTTTTAAAGTTCTCTTATTTAAAAGAGATTTATTCTAGTTCTTTATCCTCTTGTAACAACTTTTCCATCTTCCACACTTTTAATTATAGAATAATATTTTCTGAAAATAACTTATTTTCAATCATGAAAAAGATTAATAACACTAATTAAGTTCTTTTTATCCCATAAATAAATAGAACATCCGTAGATTTCAGTATTGCTGATTCAATATCAGTTATTCCTTTTCCAATTATTTTTATAGAACTATCATTCTAGAAGGTTTAGCATCCTATTTTGTTGGATTGGATTAAATTACAAGAGAATTTGATTTTTTTTCATTTGGTGAATGATATTTTTTGTAAACCAAGATTCAAAATACAATTTCGATAGTTGGATCACTTAAGGTGTTGTTTTTAGACATGGTTAAGGGCCCGAGGGGTGCCTCAGGTGTTCCATCAATTTTTGGGAGCATCAAGCTCCAAAACCTCTATCTAGAGGAGCTAATAGGGGTGTATGTTTTTCTAAAATCATGTTGGCGCAAATAGAAATCTGTGATGCCCGAGCTTAAGGAAAAGAGGGTGTCACATGTGTAGTGAAGAATTTATCCAAACCGTGTTCCTATCCTACACTGTTAGTGCCACTTAGGCAGTACCCTCACACTTTTAATCTCATGGTAAGTAGACTATAAGGACAAACCATGTGGCATAACCATGAATAGTGGGTTTTTTAAGTATTGGGAACCACACGATTAGTGTACGGTTTAGAAAACCATATTGCCAAAACCGGAGTCCATATTTTTATGGTGAATTTACCATTTTACCTTAATGAGTTTTAAAATTAATTTCCTTCTTTCATCCTATCCTCCAGATGTGTGAGCCTCTCCCTTGGGGTGGGGGGTTCATCCTCACTTCCAATCTAGGTTTTTCATTATCTCCTCCATCCATCATCTGAATCGAATGTATTTGGTCTCTGTGGATACAAATTTATAAGCTCTCAATTCCTTTTTAATCTTTATTCATTTATTCTTATCTCGGCCAAGTTATCATGGTGAAAGATAATTTGCCCTATTTTTAGGGAAAATATAAGATTATTTTATTTCTTCCAAAATGGGCCAAATCAATCCTTAGTATTGGATGAGTAGATCGTTCTAAGTATGAGGTAAGAAGTCTATTTATTTTTACCTCATGTTTCATCACTTTATAGAAGGTTTTGTTCCGCATCGCCGAACATACCCAGTTCTAACTTAAAATAATAAATTTATTGAGTTTGATCATATAGCTTTCCTTATGAAGTCTCTTGAGCCCTTTTTTGAAATGGTTGGAGTATATGGCGTCAACCCGAACCACCCATTAGGGTAGGTTAATATAAAAGGTTGAGATGAATGATGCCATCCTTGTGCATAAGCCATCCCTCTAGGTGTCCTGCTCAAATACTTTGTGAACTGAGAGATTTACTACTTTGAACTACCATTCAAATAGGCTACCTAAACTTGTAGTGAAATTGAGTTAGATAAATAAAATAAAATTAATTGTTAATAACATTATCAGGGTTTTCTAATAAAAATAATCGATTGAGGTACGCTGTCTTCTAAATCAAAAATGTTTTGTTATTATTTCCTCGGTTTTATTTGGGTGACAATCCATTTTTTAATCCAAATACCCATGATCTTAAAGGATATTCTTGAATTAAATGTAATTGATTTTTATTTGAACTTGATATGAATTAAATGATTGATTAGAAAATTTCACATTAGTGTTGAGGGTAAAAAAAGGTGTTCTGACTTAAGGACCCCATGAAAAGAATCACCTGTCTTTTTGTTAGAGTTGTTAAAGTCATTTAAACACACCCAGGGTGACATCAACTGTAATACCCTGATTTATTCTTGTGGTAAATAACTTCTTTTCCAGTTTAAGTCTTATATTTTTTTATCTTAGACCCTAAGATAATCCATGGTATGGTTGGGTATTTCTCGAGAAGGAAAAGGCTATAGCTCTGTATTTTGGATGCAGGCCAATTACAAGATGTGTAATTGGAATACACGATGTGTATTTCAATTACATTATCTGTAATGTTCTGGACAAGACCATTCAATCCATTTAAGGAGATTTACTAGGGAGAAAAACCATGAGTTATGTGATGTGTAAGAAAATTACACATCGTGAAAATGACAGAGACCATTTTCTAAAAATAGAGGTAGGGGTCTCTAATTTTTGACAAAAACCTCGCCTCACCCCTCTCTCATGTTCCGGAGCACCCCCATGGAGCTTAAGGTAGAATTTTCTCCCAGTTATAGATCAGGAATCCATTTATTTCACCCTCGATCTCGTTATATCTGTGTCGGTAAAATCTCAACTCATTTTTAGCCATTCCTCTTTCTTATGAATATCGACTGTGCTATTTGGATTTAGGATCATATTCCCTAATTTCTTTTCCTTCATCCAATTTTAAAATTTATCCTAAACCGAGTCAAATCAGGACTTGATATTGGACGATAAATCCACTACCAAACTAAGGTAGGTGGTTTATACTTTTCTTTATCTTTTTGTGGTTTACTAATCTATCGACTATTATGCCACCCACTGGACTTTCTGGCACGACCCCAGAATTGAAATGTTAAATTGAAATAGATGAAAAAATATATTAGGGATTCCCATAGGTTCCTTGATATACATCGGTGTTTGTTTCCCCACCCTAAGGCCACCCATGTGGTGCGCTGTGCCATTTCTTTGACTTTGAACTTTGATAAACCATAGAAGAGGCATGTTATTGAGTTTTCCTAATTTAAGGAAGCACAATTATAATTAAATGGGATTTAATCACATGATTATGATATGTTCTACCTCCTTGCCTTGTGTTATCATTATATTACATTCCTAACTTGATAAAATGGATTAAATGGAATTTGTTAAAAAAGTGTGTATACTCATCGGTTGTTTTTAAATTACTTAAATGGATTGTTATAAATTTCGATAAATGGGTGGGTAAACCCATGTGGCTTGTTTAATAATCAATTTTGATTAATGGGTGAAACCCATGTGATGTGTTTAATAGAAAATTATGATAAATTGGTTAGCATACCCTTGTGACTTGATTAAATAGGAACGAAGTAAAATAATGGGTATACTTATGAGATATAATTGATTTCATGAGTTGGTAGATTCATGTGGAATTGAATTTTTAAATCATATAAAATTGATGAATGTTTTTATAGATTATATAGATATCTATACATAGATTTAGAAGATTGAAGTTTACCCCTTGAGTAGTGATGCTTCTTGGGTCTTGATTCCATGGGATGCCTCTGGCTTTGCTACCCCTTGGATCTGGTTGGCTCGAACTCATGTAGGAAATGTTGGTAAATATGTTCCATGGAATCCAACTAATGTGTATACCAAGTTTACATAGATTTTCTCCTAAGAATCAATGAGGATTCCTTGGTCTTATACACTTCGAATCTGGCCCTTCATGTTCTACACTTCGTTATATGGAATAAACGTGGGAAATGTGACATTTTGGTTATTACAGTGTGGCCATGGAAATGTGATAAAATTAATTATATGGAAAGGTCGTGGAATTTTGGTATGGCTTCATTATATGAGAATGCTGTGTGTATATGATATAGATAGATGTACGGTGGGGCTATGTCGCTTTTTTATATTGCTTTTAGCTTCCTTGTTAAGAGCTTACACTTGTTGGGGGGAGCCTTGAGAGGCTATTTGATATTAATTTTATGCAGTGGTTATATGCCTTCGGAATTCACATTTAAATTACTTCTTACTTACACTTTTTAGCATATTACATTATGATACTTAGAACTGTATAGATCTATGGCTGGTTTGCTAATGGAATATTTATATGACACCCTATTTGGGTCACATAGGGGATCCAAATAGATTATATGTTTGTAGGTATTGATAATGGAAATACCCCTAACAAAGGTTGTTTATTTTACACTTAGGATCATTGGAACATAGGGCCATGATGAGGCTTGTGACACTACTTGGATACCTTTTTGGTCTTTTCGGTCTTTTAGATGCTTTTACTATATTGTATTACCATGTACCTATTTTGGATACTTTCTAGATAAATGTATCATCATCATTATTATATATGAGATACTTATAGAGTTGTTATATATTCAAGTCTTTCTTGTTTTGAAAGTATGATTGTTTATTTCTTCCACTACTTATTGATATTGATATTCCTCTGTGTATACTCTAGTGATGTGGGCATAGTATCTCTAATGACACACATAGGCCCTCACTTCTATTCGATTGCCTCTGGCATTTGGGGAGATGCGCTTGAGGAAATATGACCAATTGGGATCAGGGCACTGTTCAGTGGAATCTTGGTCCAGGATGTTACATCATCTATGCATGGGATATGATCACCACGTATTATCTATTTTTACATCCATATGAGTGCTAATAATTTCTTAGGGGGGACCCCTTGGATAGGCTCTATGGAATGATTGGTTGTAACATGACTCGAGAGAAACTCTGTCCCCTACATGAGATACTAGGTATGGACTTGGAGGTTGGTTGGACTTTCGAAATTTTTCACACCTTCCTTGGAGTTAAATGTGGGACTTCATCCTCAGGTCACCAAGGAAAGACTCCTTAACATTGGTCTTCTAATGAGGCCCTCAAGTGATAATTAGAAAGACTCTTCAGATTGCCTTGGATGGGATCATATTGTATTTATATATTTTATAAAGTGGTTTCTAAATAAAAGAATAGGTAAATAAAAGTTTTCAAAAGAACATTGAACCCTTGGTATTGGAAATGTAGGGATATGTACACCAAGCCCAAACATAAGCTTCAAGACAGTCCATCTACCGTTCTTGATACATCTCACTTTACCATTGTAGTTTCCTTTGGTTCAGACTCACTATATTAGGCCAAAGTAGGTAGATTAGATAGGTTTCCAAGTGTAACCCAATCTAATACTTTTGGTTATGTATATTTATTTTTAATTTAAATTATTATGGCATAATGCTATTCCCATATTTCATGAAATTGAAATGCCAGGTCATTATGGGTTATGACCTACTGATATTGCATCTCACACCCTGTGCATGATTCCATTGCACTGGGGTACCCAAAATGACTTCCTTGGTTTATGGATCATTATCCTTGGTTATTCTATTGTACATAGGAGTTAGGAGCATATGACTGATATGGTATTCAAAATGATTAGGGTGATAGTTTCTGTTCTTTCCTTATTTATATATTTTATTATTATTTTAGTTGAAATTGTTTTTCAATTTTTATATCATCATAATGGAGTGCTTGAAATGTTTTATATTAGCGTTGAACCTATTCTTTTTATTCAGTCATTGTGTTATTCTTCACTTATTTCTATTAACTTTGGTTTCCTACACTATATTTTGTTGATTTTATTATTATCATTCCACTAAGACACTATGATATCGAGGGTATAGTCTTCCAATTATAACACCATTAGAACCTCTCTACTAGTCAAAAACCTCTGGAATATAGGGAGGAATTCATGCGGCCATGTGATGACTGGTCCACCTACTGGTTTAGTGGTCATTTAGGCTATGATGTTGCAAAGTAGTATCAAAGGGGCCTTTTTTCTGTTGTCTTACTATTTTAGGCTTGTAGATATAAGAGTAAGAGCATATTGGTGCTTGGTAAAAATTCATTATTTGGATTGATCAACCCACATATGGGGAAGATTCCAAGTTTCTATATATTGGACTTTTTTTCATACTATTTCTATTACAGTTGGTTTTATTTCACCTTGAGTGATTGTAGTAATTTCTACTACTTACTGATTTATGATATTTATAACAATTTCCCTTATCCTTGTATGGTAATGAAGAATAATTACATGAATCATTACAAAAACATATTAATTCACATTCCATGAATATTCCATTCCATTTAGATTTCATCGCTAGGATGTATGATTTTTTATGTGCCTATCATGTTTTAATAGAATGATTTTTTATTCCATGTTAGAAATTTAAATAACATGTTTGGTATTTACCAGCTTATGTTTTTTATTAGAATTATTCTATGATTTAAAACATTAATCTTTTCATATATTCCATGTTTGAGTGTTTTTCTATTTGTGTAGTATCTTTCCATGCTTCTATGCTTATTTAGCATGGGTCGAAACATGTTTGTTGCAATTAAATGGGTGTCAATTTGTAATTTATAAGGTGTATGGATACCTTATAAACTGGTAACTGACAACCCATGTGATCAAACCAATTTATATGAACTTAAATTACCTAAACACTGTTGTGTAAATGGTAAAAATATTTGTTTTATCATTAATTATAAACAAATTGGTTGCAGTTAAATTGGATCAAATTTTTCCAATTCATAAATTTTATGGGAACTATATGAATCAGAATAGGATGGACCATATAATTGAACCATTATAGACACACATTAAATATATTTTAATTATTTTGTATAAATATTTAAGAGGATAAATTTTCTTTTATCATAGAAAAAATGGTTTTGGTTAGATAGGAGTCGCCTTTAATTTGTAAGGTGTATGAGAACTTTATGAATTGAGAAGTGGTAACCCATTTGAACGAACCATCTACTATGAGCCTCCTATATTAGAATTGTTGTAAATGAAAATGTTATCTATTTCAACCTTAAATGAAATGGTTGTCTTCATAAGGCCACACACCTATATTATTTGGGCATAAGGACCAGTATGGATAAACTCCAAAACGTAAAATTGGACCCAAGTAGGTCAATTGGAACGTTTTTTTTTGGAAATGAACCCACTAAGTGTGTTTTTCTAAAATTAAAAATTATTAAAATGTTCAGGTTTCCTTTAATTGAACCCAAAATATCATAATGGGACCCTCATGGGCCTCTGGTTCTTTCGGTATGTCATAGTGCATAACCCCATGGGGGCGTGCTTATGATTTTAGTTGAGGTACTTTTAAATTTATATTTCTTCCTATGTGAATTTACATGTGAACATAAATTGATTTTTCTTTTACCTATTACCCTCATTTAAATAGTATAAGACCTTATAAAAAAATTTATAGTGTTTTAAAATGGGTTTATTTGATGGAATTCTCTAACATTTATGGGATGCCACTGAATAACAACTTTTAAAAAGGTAGTTTAAAATACCTTGTATATTTTTCCTTGTGAACTGTGCTAGTTTTTATTTAAAACATTACATTTAAATGTTAAATAGTTAAATGAGTTTTGGATTAATTATTTAAAATAAACCTTATTTTTTGTTTTATTCTCAACCCTTATATAAGGGTAGATTAAATCATTTTAGTGTTTTTTATTTTTTCCTTATAATAGAGCATGTGTTTTTAGTAGGATTGTACCTTCCTAAGTCTAAGTATAAATGATATGATCTTAAGCCCAGCGATCCATTCATGTGAATGACCTCGTTTTGGGTCAATTCTTTCTGTCGTGGTAAGGGGATAGTCGATGTAGGTATCTCTCTCATATATTAGAACCCTTTCTTGTTTCTTATGAGCAGTTTCTATTGCGATGTACTGTTCGGGTACCATAGTCCCATATAGGAAACATAGTTACTAAAATGACACCTTGTTTTGGTGGGTGGTCGTGTGTTATTTTGACCCTTTCTCTGAGTGTGAGAATTTTGAAATGCTCAGTTCTAGTGGGATAGAAATTCCAAGGGCATGATTAACTGTTGAGTATGTTGTGTGACTCTACTTGTCCATCCTCTAGTGATGGATGACTCGATATTTCTTCTGTCTATTTTCCAGTCATATGGAGTGGTGTGTTTGTGAGTTTTTCTTTTACTTTCCATCTGAAACTCAAATGCATATGTTCATTAAGACTATGGATAATATAAAGGACATTCTATTTTATTTTCTAACCTTGGGGAAGTATGCATTGGTATACATGGTACACGTTGTCTTATTAAATTGTGTGATGAAACATTTAGGTTAAATATTACTCATAAAAGACTTGAGCTATTACACCTTGAATGTTAGTCAACTTCAAAGTAGAGTAACTTGGGTTTCATCAAGGTCCCAGAATTTTCCCTATGTTCTGGATGTTGTTTTTGAAGAGGATCAGGTGTTTGAACCATTAGTCAGTCGTTTTGGATTTTATTCCAAATGTTATCGAACACATATATGTAACTCAGTGGAAGAGTCACATGTACGTCTAATTTGAATATTGTATAGAACTCTTGAGAGGATGTTTATATCTATATTCTAAGTTAAATGGTTTATAATGTGTGTTTTACACCTCTAGGACCCACAATTAGTGGTAGATAGAGTGTTCACCATGGGATGAGTACCCTTATCATTAAACATAACATTAAGGAAAATCCTTCGAAGGGGAGAGTAACTTCTCTTCTAGTTGAACATGTCCTTCCAAGGAGAATGAAAAAATATTGAAAATACCCTTGGGAATAGTCGTTCTTGTTTAAAATACCCCTATTTACAGTAATATCTTCCATTTAGTTTCTGCTTTGTAGAGAGCATGATGATTTTGTTCTTATCTGTACGTGAAACCTATGAAGATACTCTCTGTCAGCTGTGGGCCATGATGGTTGTGCTTAAGCATGATGGGATCCATCATGTGGTAAGGGCATCGTGGTTCGTTGATGGTGATTCATTGGAAGAAGTAACCAATCCCTTCTATGGAATTTGACCCATAATGGTTCGATAATCCTTCTCTTTTTCTTTTTTGCAAGGTCGGTGTTGAAACATTTTGAGAACTTTACCCTCTTTATGGTGAAAGTGACTCAAATCCCTCTTGGTGATAGATTAATCCTCTTAGTGCACTCTCATATTAAGGATTATCATGTCCCCTATATTGGTATCATCTAGGTTCATAGATAGAGCCTCGGTCTTACACCACACAAATTTTTTAAAGGTTATAAGGCTTGTTTTGGTAGTTTCGATCAGAGTGTGCTCTGAAAGCGTGGTTGTATTTAGAAGCTGGTTAGTATTGAGTGATACCTGGGATCCCAAGTGGGAATTCCTTGGATGGACTCATGGACAATAGTTGTTCTCATTTAACCTGATCACTAGGAGAATTCCTCTTTAGGGTCAATTAGTATTCTTATCATGTGGATGCTCGACTTGTGCAAATGTTTTACTTGTAAATGTTGAATGTAGTTGTCCATGGGTGATCTCCTCTGACTCCTGTTTTGACTCTGAAGTTACCCCCATGAATTAAATTAGGATCAGATGTTATATTTGAGATGAAATATTTGAGGTGTGATGGATCAGTTTTATACGTATGTTCATGCTGAGGCACAATATCTTAAAGTAGGGTTTTTATAGATAAATCACCGAAATACAGTTATGGGATTTGGTGAGTTTTCTCTAATAAAATACCGAGTTATCTTTGTTAAATACATTCGGTTTATTTTTTTAAGTACATCAAATTTCTTTGCCTATAATTTTGGGAATGGCTAGCCATCAATCCTAGCATTAGTTGGAGTCTGTAAAGCTCGTATACTATATGTTAAGGTGATGCTAGGAGGTGTGTTGGGAATTTGGAAAGGAAATGTGGCCATTTGAACAAGACTTCCCAACTCGAGTTGTTCAAGTGTTGTTATTTCCTTTCCCCAAGGCTTCTTGGGAAAGAGAATTTCTATAGTGGGAGATTATAGCTTCTCGTGTTTTTGGACTAGATGAAACTCTAAGGGAACTTGAATTTGTCATTTAGTAGATGGTTCATTTTTTAAATCGAGCCTTGGAATGTAATTCCAATAGTTGTAACACTTCAACACATTATTTTTAGACTTGGTTAATGGATTAAGGGGTGCCTCGGGCGTTCTTTCAAGATTTAGGAGCATCGGGCTTAGAAATTCAAGTCATGGGGAGTTAAAAAGGGTGCACAGTTTGTCTGAAACCATGGAGCCCCTAGAAGCAAACCATGTGGCTAGACCATAAGGAGCAGCAAGTGTCGCATGGGTTTTACATAGTTAACCAAACCACGTGCATAGCCGACATAGTTAGTGCCACTTAGGCTGTACCCTCAAACTATTCATTACACATTTAGCACACAGTTAGGCCAAACTGTGTGGTATAACTATGAGAGGTGGGTTTCTTAAGAAGTAGGTTCTGAATAGTTTAGAAAATAATGCTACCCAGTTTTGGTTGAATATTTTTCTCTTAATGAGTTTTAAAACTCATTTCCTTCCTTCTTCCTCTCCTCAGGCCACATGAACTAGTCCCTTTTGCACTATGGGTTACTCCTCAAGCCTAACCTAGGATTTACATGATCTCCTCTATTTGTTATCTGAATCGAATCTCACCAGTCACTATGTATTTTCATTAGTAATCTCTCTATTCCTTTTGAATCTTTCTTAATTGAATCTTCTCTCGACCAATTTTTCTTGGTAAAAGCTCATTTTCCCTATTTACAGGATGAACATACATTTCATTTATTTCTTCAAAAACATACTTAATAAAACCTTGTTATTGGATTCTTAGATCATTCTATGTTTGAGGTAGGTGGTCTATAGATTTTTCCCTCATGTTTCATCACTTTATAGAATGTCATTGTGTTCCATATAATTAGACTTACCTGGTTTCATGTTAAAATAATAAATTGGTTGAGTTTGATTATATAACCTTCTTTATGAAGTATACTTACCCCTTTTTGGAATGTTTGGAGGCTATGGCCTCAAACTAAACCTCCCCATAGGGTAGGTTTGTCTAATATCTCAATATGAATGATGTATGCTTTGTGCATACGCCACCCCTCTAGATTTGCTGCTTAAATACTTTGTGAGCTGAGACACTGCCTTCTTTAAAAAACATTGAAAGGGGTTGCCTTACCTTGTAATGAAATTTAGTTATTTAAATCAAATGAAATGAATTGTTGATAACACAATGAAGTTTTCTAATAAACTCCCTCTCTTGAGGTGCAATGTCTTCTAAATAAAGAATTCTTTGCTTATTGTTTCCTTAGTTTGATTTGGGTGATGAGGCATGTATTGAGCCCTATACCCATTACCTTAATGGAAATGCTTGAATTAAATGTAACGACCCTTTAGTTGAACTTACCATGAATGAAATGCTTGATTGGATTCTTTCACTTTAGTGATGATGGTGAAATAAGGGGTTCTGACTTTGGGACCCCTTGGATGGACTCTTGTGCCTTTTTTATAGTGTTGTTAATGACTTGTTAACACATTGGGGTAGACATCAGCTATGTCTAGGATGGCATCGTCGGGTGTTATCTATTTTTACCTCCAGACAAGCAACACCTGTTCCCTTGGGGATACCCCTAGGACGGGCTCAATGGAATGATTTGTTGTACCATTCCTCAAGAGAGACTTGGTCTCCTACATGAAATACTAGTTATGGACCCAGATATTTATTGGTCTTTTGATATTTTTCACACCTTGATTGGAGTGAAACATTGGAATTAATCCTTGGGTCACCATGGAAGAACTACTTAGCATTGTTCCTCTCATGATCCCCTCAAGCGATACATGGAAAGACTCTCTGGATTTCCTTAGATGGGCTTAAGGTGCATGATATATTTTATAAAGTGCTTTCCAAATTTAATCATATAAAAGGTAAATTAATGTTTTCAAAAGAAAATTGACACTGTGGTATTGGAAACGTATGTACAAATCCTCCAAGCTTAAGAGAAATATTGGGGATAGTCCATTCTCTGGAAATTGATACATCTCACTTTACCATTGTAGGTTCCTTCGGTTCAGACTCACTGACTTAGAAATAAGCAGGTAGATTTGACAGGTTGACAAAATTATATTGGAAATGTTTCCAAGTTAAACCCAATCTATTGCTTTTGGTTATTTATTTTTGTTTTTCATTTAAATTATTATGGTACACTGCAATTCCCATATTGCAAAAAATGGAATGTCCTAGACACTATGGGTACCAGCCTACTGAGATTGTATCTCACACCCTATATGGTAAACCATTTCATTTGGGTACCCAAACATACTTCCTTGGTTGTAGGATTAGGATCCTTGGTTATTTTCTTGTACCTAGGATTTAAGAGCACATGACCGAGATGATACTAAGAATTATTAGGGATATGTCTTTTGTTCCTTACTAATTTATGTATTGTATTATTCTGTTAGTTAAACATCTGTCTTAATTTTTTTTATCATCATATGGACATGCATACATTGCTGTATATCCGCATTAACCATCTTTTTTTTATTTTTTTATTCATTTATTATTTTATTTTCAACTAATTTTATTTACTTTTGTTGCATCTGCTATTTTATACTGGTTTTATTATTATTATTCCACTAATACAATTTGATATTGAGTGTATAGTCTCCCCATTATACCACAATTAGACCCTCACTACTAGTTTGAATCCTCTAGCATACGAGGAGGTGCGCTTGAGGCCATATGACGACCAGACTGGCTAGCAATTTAGTAGTTAGTCAGGCTAGAATGTTACATAAGGTAATTGATCCTCCATCACAATTTTCAAAATCATTCAAGATTTTCAAATCACCTATCATGTGTGATGAGAAAACACTATTATGTATACATGGTTTATTCTTTTTACTTACTTTCAAAGTTGTCTCTACAAAAAAAGACCCTTCTTTAACATTCTTATTTCCATATTCTTTTCCTCTTCTACAATAAAAAACTTGTTCTAGAAGGAGTGTTATAAATATATTTTAATGATGAATATCCAGGTGACATATTCTACACACTTATTATTGAAATTAAATTTTTTTCTATTGGATTTTTTCTAACATCTTCAGTTTTTACTTTTCCAACTTACTGTGTGTTAGAAAAATTAATCATTATTCTTCCACCATTGGTTCTACCCTGCTCAAGACTTATTTAGATAAGTGACAAGTTATGTCAATAATTATATTCCCTATGTCCATAGATTCTACAACACTATAAAAAATGATCAAATATCAATTTACTGTTGAAGTAAGATCTTTCATCATAGAAAATTTATTGATGTTGGTAATTTCTTTCTTCTATAACATACTCTAGGTATAGAACATCTTTCTTATCAAGGTTTTTTTTTCAACTTTTATAGATGTGATAGGTTTCCCACAAACATTATAAATCCATTATTTCCCAACAATTTTCTTCTCACATTAAATGTTAGAAAAATACGATGAATCATTATTTTTGGTGGGTGAGAATTTAACCTGATTCTTGAAATGAGATGTCTCCTCAACTTTAGATGTCTGAGATTTTACATTCAAATATTAGTTAAAGTTTTCATTCATCTTTATTAAATTAATTTGGCCTCAATAATGTTTTATTGATAATAGTTAACTTTATCTTCTTTATCTGCTAGTTTATTACCAAGATATTCAACTATCTTTCCTTATTCAAAAATTCTATGTTTGTAACCTAAGTTCTCCTAAATGTATTCTTCTTCATTCTTAATAACATCATTTCCACCATCAACAAATTTTACACTATATTTCTTTATCATTATGATTTATCTCTTGATAGATATATTTTTGAAAACAAATACAACAAGTTTTGTTTTGAGTTGATACTCTTTGTAAGATTCTTCACCTCATTCTTCTTTTTTATTTAGGAGTCTTCTATTTTCCCACCTTTTGAAATTAATGTTTTATCCTTGTATGAACTTTAATATTATAAAGAATCATTTTTAGTTGAGTTCAATTTGGATTTCATACTCAACATAATTCTATTATTCTGAGTAAACTTCTTCTTATATTTATTGGAGGAATTTTCTTATTTAGAACTTTTTTTCCACTTTTCCATCAAGTTTTTTCATCATAATCATCTTGATATTCTCCAAATTTTTTCTTATAGAAATTAATAGAAAAGTTCCAAATTACACCATACTTGAAACATTGTAGATAAATTTTTCCTCCATACTTTCCTCTTTCTCTGCTATAATTCATGGAAACAAGAGACATGATTTTATCATTCAACTCACCATCCTCTTTATCTTTGGAATCATAAAGTTCAACATCTTCAGAATCTTGAATTTCTATATTTCTAATATCTTCAAAAGTAATTTAATCTTTCATATTATTTTTTAACACTGAAGCTTTTCTCATTTCATAATTAATAATAAAGATATGCAGTTCATCAAGAGATATATAATATTTATCTTCTAAAGATAAAACTTTATAATCAAACCTCTTTAGAAAATTTATCATTAGTTTCATCACAATTGTAGAATCTTACCACACATCTTTGAAACCTTTTGTGTTGAAAACAATTTCATTTAATTTGGTGAAGTATTCATAAATAGTTTGTTCATCTCCCATTCTTATCTCTTCAAACATACTATGATAGATTTATATATTTGATTCATTCACTTTAGAATTCCGTTATAAAATGCTGGATAGATTGTCTAACATACTCATTGAAGATTTCAGACCCATCACCTTAATATAAACATTTTATGATAGAGAAATAATGATAACATTTCCAGACCTTCCATTGACTACAATATTTCTCTTATTAATAATCATTATAGGAGTATATTTATCAATAGGTGGAAAACCAATTGTAGAATCATCAATGAATCCTAGGCCAAGATATAGGAGATATGGAATCATATTGTTTTTCCAACCATAATATTTTTCCTATAAAATGTAGGAATTACTCTACTATTGACCTAATTGATATTATCCATGATAATGATTCCACAAGGCAGTCTGGCTCTGATACAAATTTAAGTATTAAAGTATCAAATAATAACTAGGGGTGAATTAGTTGTTAACTTTTTATAAGTTTCAAAATTTTAGAAACATAAACCTTGTAATGAGTTAATGTTCATTAACTTATCATTTTTTTAGTAAATACTCATTTATGAAAAGTAGGAAAGTAATAAAGCATACAATATTTACATAGTTAGACCTTAGTGTGAGGACCTACATCCTTGGTATATTCACTCCCATGGGTCTATAAGAAATCACTATTACAAATAAGTGAATAAAAATTGTGTCAAATCCTATTAGAAACCTTCTATATCATTATAGGAATGATTATACAGACACTCTTTTGTTTAAAATGTTTTCTTACAATAATTTTAGCAATAAAAGAAAATGAACATAAAAGGTATTTTCTAAATGAAATATTTTTTTGGAGCCTGAGTTCGATGTGCCTGGGTCTGATTGTCTTAGTCTGATAAACTCAATTTCATAGAATCAAATTGATTGAATCATCCCAATTCACATTATCTCAATCCATTCCTAAAGAAAATTTATGTTCTATCAAAAAAACCTTCACCTTACAAATGCTTCTCAACTACTCTGACCGATCTCCATCAATCTAATGTTCCTCAGTCTAGTAAACAGAACTTCCAGTTGTCCAATCTTCTGATGAGATCTCAGTCTGGAAACCTTCTCTGACCCAAACTACACAACACATATACTTTTTTCACATGTTAAAAACTATAATATATGTATATAGTTTGAATCCATTTATACAAAAACTAGAATTTGTAAAGGTGGGAATATGAAATGTTTTTCTTTCTCACCCGAATGTCAAAAACTCCTAATTTGACTTACATTTTATCATCATATTTAACCCCTTAAAACCTTATTATCTATTTTTGTGTCTTCTTGAAGCATCTTGAATTATCCAAAACATCTTCTTGAGTTCTCAATAATAGATCAAAAACTATTTTCTTGAAATCTTAGTCTGTTAGAACTTTTCAGTCTGATAGAATTTCTATGTCTATTAGAACTTTCGAGTATGTTATAATTTATAAGTCTCTTATAAATTATATGTTTGATAGAATATATGTTTTTGTTAGTATTTAAAATTCCATTAGAACCTCTAGGTCAATTAGAATTTCTTCATCAGTTTTATTATGATTTAATTTCCTACTCAGATTCAGTCTGATCGACATTCTTACTCAGATTCAGTATGATTGAATTTATTACTCAAATTTAGCCTAATGGACTTTCTTACTCAAATTCAGTGAGATTGAATTTGAAAATTAGATTCAGTCTAATCTACTTTCTTAATCATATTTAATTCGATTGACTTTCTAACTCATATTCAGTCTAATTGAAATTATAAAAGAACCTGAATATGATGTATACGCATTGACATCCATACAATGTACCAGTTTCTATAAATCCTGCTAACATGTGCTTATATCATGACTTATTCATGATATTTTAGAGGCTTAAAATAATATAAAATCATTTTTATATTTGTTTTAAAAAGTTATAGTACTCTCCATCAATAAATTTTATAACTTCCAGAATTACAAACATATAAAACATTATGAATCCTAGTTTAAACATCTTTTGACTTTCATACATAATACTCATTCTGATGAGTTAGGACTGATCTAGTTTAACTGATCACCAACTTTTCAAAACATATTTCTTCATTTGGATTCTCAGAAACTTTTCATCAAACATATTATAAACCTTTAACAACACACATTTCAATTTATGTACAAAACTATTCTTTTACAAAAATATTAGTTATCAATAAATAAAAAAACATTGTAAAAACAAAATATCACAAAGGATATTAAAAAAAGTTAAAATAACTTCTACCCTATATTGAATAGTTAGTTTATTTAATATTAAAATTTAAATTAAATAATTCTTGTATTTTAATAGTTTCATTTCTAAGGATCTTTCTTTTTAAATAAAAAACCACTATTGATTTGGTTAATCATTATTAAAGAATTATGAATTTTATTAAAGCAATAAGAAATAGAAATATAATAAATCTTCAAATATTTTAATCATCCACTCAATGATAAAAATTATTTATAGTGGAATAAACCTTAAAAATATAAAATATAAGTTTATTTTGGTACCCATTTCTTTTGGGTCAGACTGTGTTAGAAACTAATGACAAAGGAAACCAAAGATGTTAATTTTGAGCTAAAATTTCAAATTCAGATTTAGATAATGATTTTGAATTATAGAAATTATTGACACCACAAAATTGAAGATTTATAAAATATAAATCATTATCAAAATGTATATTAATACCACAATGAAAACATTTAATAGTAGACATGATTTTTCTTTTAGAACCAAGAACAAAATAATTCTGATATAATTTAGGCATTTATTCATTACTAAGAATACCAAGCTAACCTTTATTAATGTTTTTATTACCAACAATTTGTTTAGATAATTTCTCCCTTGGTAAACATTCTAGTATATTGTTTTGAAGAATCAACATTGTCCAATAATTCCTTAATTTTATTTTTATGTGAAGTGCACGATTTTTTGGGACAATTAGATCTTAAATTTTAAATTTGGATAGACAAAATCTCTTTTTCAATGGAAATAGAATCATAATATTTATTATGTTTTCTATGATATTTCATAAATTATTTAGATTTTTCTTTAATCATATAACAATATTCACTAATTTCATTAAAAAAATATTTTCATAATTAGAATTTAGAGGGAAAGATGATTGTACCCCATCTACATTATCTATGAGTCATAGATTTAACATTTATTTTTCATTCCCAGCTTCAGTGTTTGAAGTATATTCATTAATTTAATCTTACAATTCACTCCAATTAGCCTTCATGGATTCACTTCCTTTTCTTTTATAATTATCTTTCCTTTAATATTTAATCAAATTGAATTCAAGCCTAAAATATAATTTCTTTTTTATATTCATAGTATCTCACCTAATTCTATTTATTCTTATTTATTTTCTCCTTTATCATTTTATAAAGGTTTCCAAATTATCTTAAAAGATCCTATAAATCATCACTTAAACATAAATGAATTTAATTAAAATCAAAAAAATTCATCCTTATAAACTTTGAGTGAAGTATTTTCATTTTTGATAAAAATATGATTTCAAAATTCATCTTGTATCTCAAATTCATACATCCTTAATATTCCATGGATTTCCTTTTTTTTAATATTTAATCAATGTGTATTGTTGAATTGTAGTAGATATTCTGTTTCACTTATAAGGTAAAACTGTAAGTACCTTTAACTCCTAATATGGTTCTAGAATTAGAGTTCCCAAGGAAACCAAATCATTCAAAACCTCTATTTTCCTCCCATTAATAGGAGTGATGATTTAATCTTTCTATACCATGAATGTATTAAATTTAATATTATTAGTATTGTACCTTATTTTTTGAAATATTATGGGTCCCTTCATAGGAAACGACAATGGTTTCTCATATTTATTAATCTATATAAAATAGAGAAACTTGATTTAATTAATTAGTTCCTAATAAAAAAATACCATTTATAAACATTGAATGTATATCATATTCAGTCTCTTGAACAACATTCCAATATTCGATTATACATTAGAAATTTCATAAAGCTTAACAAATTTCCAGTAAATTTTATTCCAAGATTCATCAAATAAATAATCATGAAATATTTCTACCATCCATCAACATCATAATTAAAATAAGAAGCATAGATCATCAACATACCTTATCTAAGATCATCCATTTAAATTAGTCTTCAATCAGATCATCAACTCAGGCTTGTTAGAGCCAAAATTAATCTTCAGTATTTTGAAAAAGATCCAAAACTTTTATACCACTTTTTTTGTATCACGGTGAAAAATGGTATCTTAAAATATTAAAAAAATATATATATCCAATAGATAATAGCCTTTGATACCACTTTTTGGATTATAATGATGGTGATGAAGACACTGGAGGGGGTGAATTGTGTACTTTTAAATATCTTGACAAATTCAAATCAACCCTATTGAAATAATGTGACCCTTTCCATCTCTATTAAGATTAATTAAAGAATTGGAAAATAAATAATGTAAAATACTATACTTGAGGATGAATATTATTTTTGGTCATAGAAATATTATAGTATATTTTTCCGACACTCTCCCCTAGAGTTTGATGATTTTCACTAAGAATGTTCTTTTATTAGAAGACCTCGATAACTGAGTGCAGATAGTTGACACCATACAAAAATTTAGGTAATATTATAGAAAACCTCAAAAACTAAATCTTAGTATTAAAGGATGAAACTCCACCAAAATTAAGTATAAGAAGTCAAAATTTCATTAGAAATATATAACATATAGAACGATGAAACAACTTTGGATCACAATTGTAGGTGTAGCTAGCAGATTTAGATAATCTTCAATAAATAATATTAGAAAATAAATTCTTATATTCCATTTTGGTTTCTTCTTCTTTTTAAAAAATAAATAAAATAAATATATTCATATATAACTTTTTATTTACAATTATAGAGAATAAATATTTATAGATAATTATTTTCCCACTTCTTCAAATGTCGAAAAATAATATGAAGCTTTGAAGAACTTTTATTTAGAGAAAGATTTTTCACAAATCAACTTTGAACCATATAATGAAATATGTATATAGAGAATAAAAATATACAATAGTTATAATATATCCTCCATTTTTTAAATTTCAAAATAAAAATAGTCAAGATCTTCCACAAATAACTCTAAAAAATCATAGTATCATTGTACTCTTTATTTTTGAAAATAATCTTTAAAAAAACTCAGTTAAATATATTTAGACTCTTACAATATTCTACAACCGAAGATGAACAATATTTCTCGAAAAAAGATTCAAAGTATCATTCAATTCTTCTTATACATTTCTTAAATAATTTCTAAAATCTTATACCATCCATATGAAAATTCAAATATTTGAATTTAAATGACCAGGTTACTCTGAATTCTTTGGGAATTAATGTTAAATAATCCAATCATTTTATATTTAAAATCTACACCAAAATATTTTAAAAATACTTTCATTAAATTCATTATATTTTATAATAAATTATATTCATCAAATAAACCACTAAAATATAATCCAGATAAATAATCAACAGATAAAAATACCAGAAATAGAGTACCATATTTTCTAATGAAATAACCAAAATATTTAGAATACTAGTCTTCCATTATTCCATGATTTTAGATAAATCAAAATTCTATTATTCTGAACATACTTATTGAAATAATTTCATAAGTTCCTAAATTTTGATATATATGGAAATTTATAGATATTCAATATAATCATTTTTTTGATAATTTATAATCTAACCATGTTAATGAGAAATGATGCACGCAATATTCTGTTGATGTATTCACAAGTGAGGGATCTGGATAAATGCATCAAACTTACATTTATCCTTTATTCATATTTTTAAAGAGATCGGGTCTTATACAACATAACGATTGCTACAGTACCTCCAACTCAAGTCTTAAAGCAATGAAAAAGCCTCTTATTTGGTTCAGTATAGTGAATGTTTAGGTGAACTAAATAAATATTTCTAAATCTATTTTGATGTAGTGAAGAGGTATGACTTCATTCCCATGCTTCAGTTCCCAATAAAAATTCATTTTTTCAACTTCATCAATAATTTCTTCATGATGCACGATGGGGTACAGAAGACAAGACTTTACTACATGTAGTTGTGAGGAATTACAATTAAATATTTTATTCGAGGAATGATTATGATATCTACATAAATGACAGTCAAATGTGACAACTATTGTTTGAGTTCCACACTACTACAAAATAGGGTTTTATCTTTTCTAAGAAATCCTTTATTGGTTCCAAAAAGTGTTGATAATCAAGGTGCAATTAAGGGAGGGGGGTCCCCTTTATCAGTGCTAAAAAAGAGCTGATAAAGGTCAAAAAGGTTTAAAAAATAAATTAAAAAAAATTCTTTAAATTGGATGGTAGACCCACCCCTTTTTAATAGTTCTTGACCTCCATTTCAACAGTGATAGAAATCCCACCTACGTGCTCCCACGCCTCCCCTTTAACAGTGCTAGGTGCACTCCCCCACCCTTTAACTGCACTAGCCCCCAATGCACCCGCCTGCGCACCCCTGCCTCCACTTGGATTTGAACGCGTTACCTCTTCCTTGCAGGCCTACACCTTTACAAATCATCCATCTTGTTCCATTATCCATTCAATGATATATATATTTATGTATATATATTAAGTTATATTTATTCGAATATTAATATATATACATATATAGTAATATTTATATATTTATATATTTTTTCTTATATAAATATATATATATAGTTAGTTTTACTTTTATATTTTTATTTATTTATTTATATATATTTATTTAGTTACATTTTATTATACATATATTTATATTTATATTAATATATAATTAATAGATGAGTATTAAATATATTTATAAAATATTTTTTTGTGTGTTTATAAATAAATGAATAAATAAACATATATATATATATACAATATACATACACACATATATATTAAATATATGTGTGTTTGTAATTATAATTATACATATTTATATATATTACATATATTATATATTAATATATATATATATATATACAAATGTTAGAATGTATAGATAATATATATTAGTTTGTTAATACATTCACACACTAACACACACACACACAAACACATTATATGTGTATATAAATATTCATATTTTTTTTATTTTAAATAAAATGGATATTAGTTTGTATATAGATAAGGCTTATATATTGAGAAATTTATTTTATATGTTAATATGTTTAATTATTTATTTATAAAATTAAATTATTATGTGTGAATATGTAAAAAATATGTATATATTGTTATATATTTGATTATAAATAATAATAAATTATGAAAAATGATAATATTTAAAATCTATAATATCAATATGAATGTAATCCTTGGGAATAAATTTAGTCCCCATTGGAAAATGGCATATAGACCCCCATAAATGAGGTTGAAATTTCGTCGAATGTTAAAAAATTTGGCTATCCCGGCTAAAACCTTAGTTTTGGAGGCCTTTTGGGCCTAAAAATTGTTAAAAAGGGTTCCCTTGTGACACCAATGTGTAGAGCTCATCACATGCTTCAATTTGATATGTGGTAGAACACAAAAGACATCCAGATCAAAAGTTATGGTTGTTTGACGTTTGAGTTATGTTTTCATCTTTTTTTAGATATTTTATTTTATTTTATTTTTTTGATTTTTTGTCTCTTAGAATTATTATTAAAGGATTATTACTCAATAATAATTAGAAAATTATTTATTAATAATATTTTTTTTACTTTTTTCTAATCTATTTCACTAAATATCATATATATTAAGGGTAAATATCTATTTATAATTATCTACATCATATTTAATATATATATATAATACTTCTATCAATATAAATATAATTATATATTTATATATTAATACATTATTTTTAATATTTTTTTTTTCAAATTTACCATTTATCATTGCTTCTAAAAAAAGTGTTGATAAAGACCCTCCTTTATTAGTGCTACTAAAAAATCGATCATAAAGGGGGTGACTTTATCATCACTTTTTATTAGTAATGATAAAGGTACCACCATTATCAACACTTTTTTTTAGGATTGTTAAAGTGTGGAACTATGTAAAGCTATTTCTGTGGTATTTCCACCAGCCAAAAGATGATCAAGATGTATAGTTCATGCATTATGAGGGTTTTATCCAGTTTTTTTCAAGTATCTCAGTGAAATCCAAAAATAGGTTGTGATCCAAATAGATTATTCACACTGTATATGCATACAAGCTTCAACAGATCACGATTTTTCCATGCAGTTTGATGTAGCAAGCATGCAAGTCAATCAAGATGAATAGTTTAGGTAAAGTCTAATGTTAAGTTTTTTTGTGGCATGTTTGATCTCTAAAAAGGTGATATGATTCTAGTTGAGTTCATAGTGTACATGAATGTTGTTTTATAGTTTGAAACGTTGTAACTATTCTTCGTATTTCATTGATATATCATAAAGAATATTCCAATGGTGATTTAAAACTATATATAATATTTTTACCTCCACTTTAGTAGTGGAAAAATGAGGTTCAACTTCAATGAAAATGTAGGGATCAACATACAAAATATATTGATCAAAATATGAAATATAGGTATTATTTTCCAAAAATTTAGTTCCAAAAACATAATTTGAATTTAAATTGAGGGGTATTCTAATACCAAGTTAGGGATACTAACATGTGGATGAAACCTTCTTAAAATATTTATATCCCAAAATTATAAACATATATGATTTTTAGAGGCTTTTAATAGCAGATTCATAATCTATCCCAAAATAATTATATTTTGGAATTTTTTATAGCTTTCCAATGGATCATAAATCACATTAATATTACTTACAAAACTCCTGATATCATCAAATTTTATAATTAAAATATAATATGAAGGACTAATGATTGAAAAAAACATCACAAAACTTTGGATAATTTATAGAGAACCAAAATAAACGTTTCAGACTTCCATGTAAATTAATGAAAATAATGTAAATGTCTTCGATATCCATCTCACCATGGTTCATACAATTCGGTTATTTTTATCTCATATTAACATTGAAATAATGTATCCATAAAAACTGTTGATTATAGAGTCCTTGAAATGTGGTAAAAACTTTAGTGAATTTTTGGAGCACTCAATATATCATTAGAATTCATTGTAGATGAAGAAAATTTAGATAGATTTCTCAAATATCCATCCTGAAATGTTTCACAAAAATATGACCACTTTAACTATATATATCATCAAAATATATCATTGAAATTAAACTAGAAAAATTCAATGTTGCTGAAAACTAATAACATATTTGAATAATTGTTATCCCATTGAAACAAAAAATTTAGCATTTGACATAAACTTCATAAAATGATGATATTATTCTTATATTTATAATGGAACAAAAAAAATAAGAATATGATTACTATATCTTTATATTTAAACAAAACACTGATACATAGTAAGTCTAAAATCACTAAAACAAACTTATTAGTGAAAAAATGGGTCGATGTAATTATCAAAACCAGGATCATAATAGCAATAAAAATGAGAAAATAAATAATTAAATCCAAAAGTACATATACCAAACATAGTTTTAGACTATGGAATATAAGTTTTAGTACTCAGTATAGCACAAGAAAATCACAACCTATAACTATAATCATAAGTTGATAATGGATTATTTAACATAATAATGCATGTTCGATGTCCCTTTTTAGAAACTTTTCATGTACTAAATATTTAAAATTGGAACTTAAAAAAATTATATATGTAACTTTTTTTCTATAGAGGAAAAGTATATTAAATGGAAATATATTTTGGTAAACATTTAAAAGGATAAGTAATAAGAAGAAAAGGAAACCAATTTTGAAATCATTTTCCAAAAAGTGCCTTTTCTAAAAAAAATTCATAGACTTCATAATCCCTCATTAAACCTTTGTTGTGTTCAAGTGTCAAGGATAGGTAGAAAATAATCCATAAGGCTTTTGATGTTGAATCATTTATATCCCCTCACAAACCTAACCACCACACCACCACAGATGCAGTTTATTAACTACAAGTTATGTGTGGTTCATTGACTTATATATCAGACATGTTTGGGTGGGAATAGGTGATCTGTCACGACTTGACCCACATGGGTCTACCTATCTGATGAATGGCTGCGCCAAAACTACCCAAAAATAGCCTCCATAGGCCAGGGGATGGCGGCAAGCAATAAATGGCATAACTAAAATGGGAGGCCTTTGCCTACGGTACCTGTGCACATACACCCAACTATGTCCATGTAGAAGTGAGGGGTAGTAATAATAAAAGATGATAACATATAGAGTAAAAATAATTCATTCAATAACCTATAGGTATTAAAAATGAGTGATAAAAAGAAAACCAAATTGAAAGTTAAAAAATACACACCCACAAAGAAAACATTTCCCAAACTAACAACAACTGGAAAAGAAATGTAGAGATAACCTAGATCTAGATCTCCAAGACTAAACCACCATATGTAGTTAAATGCACAGAAGTATCCTTATGCTCTTCTAAAATCATTGTTAATCTACCTGTCATCTACATAAGACATGAAATGTGTGGGAAAATCCCATGAGTGGGTGAGTATATACATAACTTTTATGATTCCTCAAAAACTAGAAGGGGAGAAATATGAGACAAGATATAAGTATTTAGCTCATCCCAAAGAAAGGGGAAAATTAAACCCTGTATATACATATCTATGTGTGTGTTCATATAAGAAACCTAGACAAGAGAGAAAATTAGATCTCTATATCAACACCCATCTTAGGATGATGAGTTTTCCAATAGTTCCAAAGGACTAACAATGATTCCTATAATCTCTAGTGTTTGTCCAAAGAAGTAATTGTGGGAAGGATCCAAACCTCTCCATTATGCCACACAGTCAAGGGGGAATAATATAAAATTAGGGGACTCACACCTTTGTATGATAAGGGGTTCTATTCAGTAAATAGACAGAGGACCCACACCCTAGTGTGTAAGGGGGTACCACTCAGTAGGTACATGACCCACACCCTAGTATGCAAGGGGGCACCATTTATTGGGTAGATATAGGACCTACACCGTGATGTGTCAATGGGATACTACTCAGTTGGTAGATGACCCATGGATTAGTGAATAATGGGGTACCACCCAATAGGTAGAGGACCCACAACCTAGTCTGTAAGGTGGGTACCACTTAATAGGTAAATAGAGGACCCATGACCAAATCAATAGGGGGTACCACTAAGTTGGTAGAGGAACCACACCCTGGTCTATAAGGGGAACCACTAAGTAGTTAGAGGACCCACAACCTAGTCTGTTAGGGGGTACCACTCAGTCGGTAGATAGATGTCCCACACACTAATCTGTAAGGGGGGTACTACTCAGTTGGTAGAAGGCCCATGCCCTAGTCCATAAGGGGGTACCACTCAGTAGGTATAGGACCCATGACCTAGTCTGTATAGGGGTACCACTCAGTAGGTAGATAGAGGATCCCCAACCTAATCCCCAAGGGTGGTATCACTTAGTAGGTAGAGGAATATTTCCCTAGTTTATAAGGGGGTACCACTCAATAGGTAGATGACCAAAACCCTAGTCTATAAGGGTTTACCACTCATAAGTTAGATAAAGGACCCACACCCTAATCCATAAGGGGGTACCACTCAGTTGATAGAGGAATCATTACTTAGTTCGTAAGGGTACAAATCAATAGATAGATAGAGGTCCCACCCCCTAATCCATAAGTGGGAACCACTCAATAGGTAGAGGTGTGTGGGGGACCCATTCCCTAGTACGATAGGGGAATTTCTAACCCCAACCTCTCTTTGATGATCCTTCCCAATCACTGCAATCATAGAATGCTGATAAAGAAGTGTCACACTCATAATATTACACATCATATATCAAAATCCAATATAAAGGCCACTATCGCATTCTACAGAGGAAAACACTCAAGATAGGCTATAAATATACAAAAATTCAATAAAATAAATATATGAGAGGTAGGAGATTAGTGAATAGTTACATGACATGTAAGGTGGGTCACATACATGGGACATCACCTAGCCTCAAATCCATGTAATCACCTACACATGACTCGTTGACCATGTAGTACTAAACAATATGTATCACCTATCCGGGGCCTACCAATGTGATCCTAGATGTGCCCAAGTAAGATGATCTCATGCCTATGTACACTGGCCATGTTCCAATATATAAAATTTCCCACAAAACAGATGGTTTTTTGGGGTTAGGCCCTCACTTGACATGTGTCGTCGACACAAGACCGTGTACTCTATGAAGTATACAGTGCATACCCTGCTATGCATGGAATGTGGGGCCAGATGGGATCCTAGACAAGTACCCCCTATACATGATGAGTTGGGTTTCTAGGGGATACACAAAGTGTGGTCCCTATACACTACATGTGATATTTAACTCCAACATGAAACCCTAGTCACCATAGAAATCCATACTACATGACCTGTGTTCATCAAAATACTTTCCATGTATATTGGGATTTTATAGAAATTATATATCTTCATGTGTTCCCAAAATCCATGGCTAAATCTGCCTGTTGACCACCAGAAATTAGGTGAAGCCTCCTCCAATCATTGATTATGAAAATCAGGTGACTGGAAGGGTGAATTTTGGTCCTCCTGCATGAAGCCCTCTTACCATCATTGACGTGTGGTGCATCTCACTACCTCACCACATATCAATCCATGGTGGGATCACACATATAACATTTAATACCTCAATACATTCATAATCTATCAATCCAAATGTAATTCATGTTACCACAATGAATTCTGGGTTTTGATCGCGTTCAAACCCGCCCTAGAAAAGTCGAACCGCGACCCTATAGATCAACGATGAAGAATGTAGTGAATGGAGAGAGGGAAGGCACCAAAACCAAGTAAATAATTTATTTGACAAGAATTATTATCCAATGATGACATAAATGGGTTGATAATAATTCATCAAGTGGTATAATTGGATAAAGTAAAGAATCAACAATTTGCAAGCCTCATGCAAAGGTTGGAAATTTCAAAGAATTCAGATTAGATTTATGATTCATGATTGATTAATTAAAAAGATGGTGAAAAACAACCAAAGATGCATCCTACCATGATTCAGATCAATCATTGGAGAATAAAATAGTTTCTAATGATGTAGAGGACCCGTTGCGTTCACTGCATATCAATTCACCTAAATACAGTTTTCATTCGGTGTTCTATCTCAATTCACCAATGTTGGTCAGAGGAATCCTCCTTTAAATGATCCCAGGATTATGCAGCTAACCCTAGAGATTCACCATAACCAAATTTTTATAGAGGGAATTTGTATTTTATCATTAAATTAATTAATTAATTAAATTAATAAATTAATCCACTTAATGTACCCGCCAACGGATGCCTTAACCAAACTTCTGATGTCATCCAACTTTAGGTCACAGCTAGGGTAAACCCTATGCTCCAGATTCAACTGTAATCTTAGATTTCCAACTAGAGACTCCATTTAGGAGATATTCCAATATTTCTAAAAAATTGTGCATGCGAGATATAAAATATTTTAAATATTTTTCTCAAATTAATTATGGGTTCATCGGGCCTTGAAATTTTCTTTCACCTCATCACCTAGATCCATAAATATTTCTTAATATATTTCAAATTATTACAAGGAAAAAATATATTTTCTACATTATTCCCATTAAATAATGTATGTGGGACTCAAGTGAGTGTACTTTAGTAATGTATTTACATTACATGAATGTTTAGGTCAAAGGGAGACTCTTTATATAGAAGTTTTCCTCAAAAGGGTTGATACTAGAGACATTCCAAATATCTATATTTTGGTCTATGATTAATACTAAGGTAAGTAACCAATATATTGGGAAAATATAGTTTAGCAATGAAATGTATTAATTGAAGGAGATATCATATAAAGGCCTTATCATGTGATGAATTTTTCTATTTCATATTATAGGATTAGGGGATATCATAAATCATATTATCATGATACTACCTATGGCCAATCATATGGTATAATTGGATATATCATATAATAGTTTTATAAGTTGAATCATATGGTATGATACACAATAAAACACTATGATTAATGAGTTAATTTTTTTAATTATTATTATTTGGTAAGACCTTTAATGTAGTGTATCATTTAAAAAACCTATCATATGATGAAATGGTTGGGATTTTGATATATTCATGAAATAGTTTCATGAACTGGTCAAGTTTCATTTATACATGAATTGTAACATATGATTAAATGGATGTTCTCTCATCAAACAACCAAGAGATATTTATAAGAGTGTATTCACCCTAATATGGTGTTCTTGAGACCCTACCCAAGTCTTAGTCGAAACTACTTTATCTTGAATCTCTCTTCTTCTTCCACCTTTACCCAGTGAGGTGCTAGCACACTATGGTGAGAAGATTAAATCCACCTAAATGTCGAGTGATTCCTCTAACCCATGAATACATTTGGATGATGGAAATTATTTGTTATCCTATATTTATATCTTCATAAAGCATGGATGAATATTGTTGTTGTTGTGATCTATAGTTTAAGGTACAAGTTTGAAAATTTCTTTATTATATAGTATGTATGATTTCATTTATCTACCAGGATTGATATTGGATTTGGGTTTATATATTTATTCAATAATTTTAAAAAGTGATTTTAGATCATTAAAAACCCAATAGTGGCATCATAGATTTACTATGAGTTTGAATTATGAAGTCGTGTTGTAAATGGAAGTTTTTTAATGTTATACTCCATCTCATATTCTCTATCATTAAATAAAATTAAATATTTTTATATAGTCTTAGCCATTTGGAATAGTGATATGGTTTGGGGTTTAGATAATCAATGTGGTTCTAGACCCTATAAGGGTCTCAAGGGTGTTGTTATAGGTTGAAGATTGAGTGTTTGGAGTTGTTCTGGGCACAAGGTTGAGACTCTGAGGTATGATGCAATCTTACGGAGTAAATTTATGTAAATGGGTTTTTAAAAGTACCTTTTGAAGGTTGGGATTAATTTAAATGAGTTTGGAATTTTTAGTTTTGAGAAAAAAATTTTAATATCTATGTCTGGAATAATTGTAAGGTCATATAGTATGGTTTTTGAGCTAGTAGGGTTGGTGTGCTAGTAAGGTTGGCTGGTAAGGTTGTTATGATAGTAAGGATAGATAGTAATGTTATTGTTCTAGTAAGGTTCCAGTGTTTTCTGAATATTGGCTATTATTAAAAGTGTTTTCAAAATATTTTAATTTGTTAAATAATGTTTTGAAAAACTTATTTAATGGAGATTAAGGTCATTCCACACCCTGTATATCAATAAATTTATCCTGATAGAGTTCTCAATCTTATCTAATTCTCAAAGAGAGATCCACTTAATTTGTTATTAGAGTCTCATATCATCTGAAGTATGAGGGATCTATGGGTAAGGGTAACCATTCAAATGCATCTAATGTTCATAGTTATAACAATTTCTTCACCCTCCACTACTACAAAAACGGCCTATATCAGTGCTAAAAAGGGCATTAACAGCGCTAAAAAAGCGCTTTAAAGCTCAGTGCTCATATAGGGGGGTCCCTTTTATCAGCGCTCCAAAAAGCACTCATAAAGGCCCCTTTTATCAGCATAAAAAAAAGAACTGATAAAAGACCCCTTTATTAGCGCTTTTTTTAGCTCTCATAAAAGGGGCCTTTATCAGCACTTTTCGGAGTGATGATAAAGGTAAAAAAAATTAAAAAATAAAACAAAAAATTAAAATAATTCAGGGAGTGCTTTTATCAGCGCTTCACACCCCCTTTTATCAGTTCTAGGAGGTGTCCCGCAGGCAGCCCTTCCAGCGCATCCACATATGCACGCACCCCACCCCATTCGCTTCCACCTGAACTCGAACCCGGGACCTCCCCCCTTTCCCAGCTACACCTTTACCACTAATCCATTTCGTTTTGTTCTCTATTTAATGATATATCTATATATATAGTTATATTTATTCATATATTAATTTAGATTCATATTAATATAAATATATTTATTCATATATTAGTATATATATATATTAATTCGTATATTAATATATTTATATATATATTTTTAGTTATAATTTTTTATACGTATATTTATTTGTATATTAATATATACATATAAGATTAGTTTTAAATACATTTATGAAAAAATATGTTTTTTATGTGTGTTTATAAATAAATAAATAAATACATACATACATAGATATATACAACACACATACATAGATATATACAACACAAAGACACACACAGAGACACACACACACACAAACACATTTATATTTACAAATAAATACATATATATGTGTATTTGAAAAGCCATAGAATGTACATATTAGATTAATTTTAAATAAATTTATGAAAAAATATGTTTTTGATGTGTGTTTATAAGTAAGTAAGTAAATAAATACATACATATATACATATAAACAACAAACATACACACACATAGACACCCACACACACAGAGACACATATATATTTATGAATAAATACATATATATGTGTATTTGAAAATCCATAAAATGTTAAAACGACCATAAATTATAATCTAGAATTCTGTTTGAACACCACAACTAGTCAAATCGGAGAAAATGAAACAATCTTAGATATGATATGTGGTACATGCCTAACGGACATCCGAATCAGAAGTTATACTTGTTTGAATGTTAAAAAATCAGGGTATCCCGACTAAAAACTTAGTTTTGGAAGCCTTCTGGGCCTTTTTGGGGCTCCAAAATTGTGACAAAGGCTTCCCCTTGGTCACCAGCGCATAGAGATCGTCGCATGATTCGATTTGATATGCTGTAGAGCTCAAACGGACACTCGGATCAAAAGTTATGACCGTTTGAAGTTTGAGTTCATTTTTCAATGTATTTTAGATCTTTTATTAATTGTTTTGATTTTTGTGTCCTCAAATTGTTATTAAATTATTTTTAATCGATAATAATTAGAAAATTATTAATTAATAATATTTTCTAAAAATATTTTGAAGCCATTTTCACTAAATTTATTATATATTAAATGTAATAGTCTATTTTTACATATCTATAACATATTTAAAAAATATATATTGTATTTATATCAATATAAATATACTTATATAACAAAATATTATTTTTCATGAAAAAATATTTTTTTTTGAATCTCAACATTTATCAGCACTCGGGAAAAGCGCTGATAAAGGGGTAGGGCTTCCCTTGACAATTTTTGGCGTAGTGATCAGTGAAAACTCCAAATTTCAAGGATTTTTTCATATGTTGATGAATCTTATGATTGAATACAAATTGTTGGATTTTCCCAATGAGTGATGTCCTACAAACACTAGGAAAGTGATGCCTAAATTATTCTTAAAGTATATATGTGTAATATGATTCGTTGTAAGTTGGTATGTGTGAGGTGGTCTAGGCGAGATTGATTATGAACTACTTAGAGTTTTTATTTTTTCCATGAGATACAAGAGTGTAGTATCATGTTTGAAATTGTGTGGCTGATCCTTGAATATAAAGTCATGTGTGATATGTGATTCTAGAGTTGGTTGATTAAAATAAAATCACTTATGGAAATTATTTTCACGATGTAAAGGCTGTAATGGTTTCTTGGAAATGTATTTGGCATGAACCATATTTTTATAGGTGATATTGATCATCATAAGTGAGGAGATTTTGTTTTCTAGGATAAATCATATGTTTTTTACCATTACCATTATAACACCATGAGATTTTAAAAGAAGAAAATAATATCTGATTGCATATATGACACACAACACCATGCTTATAAGAGAATATAACACGCCAAGAAATTAATATATATTTATTTATGAATAAATTTAATCTCTTAAATAGATTATGGTACAAGGTACCTTGATATTTTTATCCTTGATGGTGTGCAATACACACAACACTGAGCTTAGACAACACACAAAATATATAACCATTAAAACATAGCAATTAAATCAGAATGTATGAATAGTATTAACTAATATATGATATATGATATATATATATATGTATAAATGTCATACTCAACAAAAATTATTGATAAATTCTTAGTAAATAATTAATAATTTTTTAGTAAAGTAACACAACTATAAATCGTGGATTTAAATGTTCTATTTAAGGGGTTTTATCAGTGCTTAAAAGGAATTAATATTGTGAGAGATGTTAAAAGTGGTGTTTTAACAATACTAAAAAGGCACTCTTAATGGAACCATTTAATAGTGCCAAAAATAGTTGATAAAGGAACCCTTTAACATTATTAAGGGGTTCCTTTAACACCAATTTTTTTAGCATATTTAAAGGGTTCCGTTAACAACACTTTTTTAGTGTTGTTAAAGTTTGGATTTTAATAGCGCTAAAAAATCACTGTTAAAAAATACGGAAAAAACCTTAATTTTTCACGCACCTCCGACACCCACCTTTATCAGTGCTTATAGCCTCATTTATCAGTTATTTTTAGTAGTCATCCACCATTACGCACCCCACATTCAGTCCTCAGTTCTCAAAGGCTACCTGAAAATCCTACACTTGTTTGGATTTGATTCATGGTCCTCCCTTATGCAACTGAATCTATTTACCACTATGTCATACATGTTTTGTTTTATATTTAATGACTTTTATATTTATTTGTATATATTTTGAAATTTTTGATATATATATACACAAAATTTTATTTATTTAAATATATTATATATTAGTATTCTTTTATAAATATTACAATATATATATAATAATGTAAATGTGTATATATATGTGTGTGTGTGTTTATTAATACACACACAGACACACACATATAAAATATATATACATATTATTTCATTTTAATAAGGTAAAAAACAATGGATAATTTTTTAATTTAAATAAAATTAAAAATAAATATTTATTTTATATATTTAAAAATTTATTTTTACATAAATATGTTGATTTAAGTATTTATTCCAATGGTTTATTATAAGTAAATATAAGAAATATGCATATATTTCTTTATAAATATAAATAAATTTTGAAAATTGATAAAATTTCAAAATCATAATATAAATATGAATTTAAAACTTGGGAATTAATTTAGTCCCCACTAAAAATGGGCCAAAAGTCCCCCTTTAGTAAGGTTCAAATTCAATCGAATATTAAAGAATTAGGATACCTCGACAAAAACCCCAGTTTTAGAGTCCATAGGTGCCTCTTGTGAACTATAGAAATTTTTTAATGGGGAATTCCAGGTGAACATGGTGTATATCTCCTCGAAATCATTGATTTGATATGTGGTAGAGCCTAAACGGACACCCAGATCAAAAGTTATGGTCATTTGAAGTTTGAGTTATGTTTTCAAGTTGTTTTAGATCATTTATTATGTTTTTGATTTATTTTTAATATTATAATTAAATTACTATTAAATTACTATTAATATATAATAATTATATTATTAATCAAAAATAGTTTTTTAAAATATTTTAAAAACCATTTTAACTAAATAAATTATATATTAAGTGTAAATGTTTATTTATCCTTATCTAAAACTTATTTAAAAAATATATATTATATTTTTATCAATATAAATATATTTATATATTTATATGTTAATATAATTTTTCTTGATTTTTTTAAATATAACTGTTATCAACACCAGTAAAAAAGCCATGATAAGGGGGCTTTATCAGCACTTATTTTAGTGTTGTTAAAGACCCCTTTAACAGTGCTAAAAAAGTGATGTTAATGAACCCCCTTTGTCAGTGATTTTTCATATGCTGATAACGGTGGTATTTTACAGCACTTTTATATAGTGATGTCAAAGTCTTAGAACTGGATAAACCTATTTTTGTAGTGGTATAATTTTATTCTTCAAAAATTGGTTTTCTTCAAAAATAATTTTTATTACCTTTGTAAGGAAATATTGTAAGAGTTGGTGTCCTAGAACCAACTTGTATTACATTGATTACATGAATATTTAATGTATTAAAATATATTGTTCATTGTTCTGCATGATTATGATGTAATAATATCCAAGAATATATGTTGCATTGATAAGGTTATGGCAGTTCCCTGGTATGACGAGAACCTTTAAATGATATAACAATATTCTTAAATATAGTTTTTGCGGTTGGATGACAAGCTATGATGGGACACATAACATGCAGACCATTAGGTGTGAGTACTCATAAGCAGATAAGACTTCCTCTCATGAAGTTCGCACATGGTAATCTCCAATATAGAAGATTATGAGAATAGACCTGCTAGTAATATTTCCTCATGTTTTGGTGTCATCAGATACTTCTATCTGCGAACATGTGTAATGATCCTTAGACATTAAGATTATCATTAATACGTGTCATGACTGACGCACTTTGATTTACTGATGAAAACTATCATGTAGACAGTTGGCAGAAAGTAGGGTACGGTGGGTGCGTCATGAGTGGCATGTTATTGATGGATAAGTCAAGGAAGGATTTTTCCCTTCTATTTATGGAAGTTGATGTCTCATCCCTTTGATCGAAATTGAATCGTCGTGGAAAAATTCCATTTCCATGGTGTAACGATGAGTTTATTTTAGGTAGTCAAAGAATGGTGTATGAAACATAAAAGTTGATGATACGATCATGAAACCTAGTTGATGAGATATTGAGACAAAGGGATTATATTACAGAGTGAGTGTTCGTATGTTTATATTGTTGTTGCGATTTACATTCCTTCTATTGGATGCCTTGACTCGTTGCTAGACAGTAATCTTGGGCTTTAGGAAAGCCTGTCTAATGCCAACAAGAAAGAATCCTAGAGTGTCACACACTAAGTGTTTTTTTTGTGGTCTTGGTTAAATTCTATTTTAATTTAACTAATGAAATAAATATTGTTCTCAAAACCGTGGAATAATTTTATTCAAATTAAAATGATTGAATAATTTAAATAAAATATATTTATTTATTTTATTGAACATTTAATAAATATTTATTTTCTATTTTTTAAATAAAATATTTATTTATTTATTCAGGTGTTCAATAAATGGAAGTGGAGTTTGAGCAGACCATGGTCGGCCTAGTAGTAAAATATTTATTTTCAAGATGGTAAATAATTATTTAAATCGTTGACGCAAATTAAAATAATGCTGTAATTATTTTGTGACATGGAATTTTATTTATAATTCCATTTTGCGCAAGTTGGAACACCATAAAAAATGACACAATATACTTATTAAATTCATGGGTTTTCACTAAGTTCTGGAATGTATTAAATTTTTTCTATGCAATTAAAAATTGTAACTAAAATTAGGTCTATATAAATAGGAAGGTACACCTATTGTGCCATACACCACACCACACCACACCACACGCTTGGTGAATTTAGAATTTTTGAGCCAAACAATTTCTCTCTCTAATTATATTACCTCCCCTCTAGGGAACGAGAGACGTTCTTTAAGGCTGCAGAACAGGCGATCAAGAATGATCGACACAAGACACTTGATTCGCCGCGCTAGCACCCAGAGAATGAACTGTGTCGATCGGAGGCCATTGGAGCACGTGTGGATCACCACAAGAGGGATTCTAGTTTGGATCCTTACATGCACAATGAGATAATTCATAAGGGTCATTCCGGATGATCAACATCATCAATGAAGAAAAATACCAAAGATCCAGGTATTATTTTTCTTTATGAATTTAATTAAATTAATTATAAACATGATGTGAAAGATCATATCTAAAGGTTTCAGGCCTATTTCTTATTTATCTGAATATTTTATTATATTCTGTGGAGACTGGAGTTCATCATCGTATTGATAGCGGAATAATCATTGATCCGAGTAAAAATCAAAATTGGGTGCCTTCCCAACCATGCTTCCACTAAGCCCGGAACCTTCAAATATTATAATTATTTTTTTGGAAATTTTATAAAACATATTTATTAAAGGATTTTAAATTTTAAAATCATAATATCAAAATTTACTTAGGGTGAAATTTTGGGATTTTCAAAAAATATTGATATTTTGGCGAATAGTGAAACATAACATTTTTTTGGAAAAAAGTCATTTATTTGCAATAATTTAAGTAATTAAAAAATACCAATATGACTTAAATTTGATTCCAAGTAACATAAGTAATTTTTTATTTATATTTAATCCAACTAAATTAATTTTAATCAACATTATATTATATTTTATAAAAATATTTGTTTTGGGTTTAAAAACAGGATTTTTCTAAAAACTGTTTTAAAGTGCATAATGTTGATCAATTTTAATTAATTAAAATAATACTAAATGAGGAATTTTTTAAGTGAATTTTTTATATTATATATCATTAAATATTAATTTTTATTCTTACAATGATTATTATTTGTCTTATATTTAATATAAAATCATCTTTTTCCTAAAAACTCTTCTTGGAAACATGCTTTTTTGCCGCATCTACGAGTTTTGTTTTAAATTAAAATTTGAAAATTATTTTAATTTAATTAGGTAAAATGTATTCCATACTTTTAATAAGAATAATTTATATTATCTAACATTTTCAACTTAATTTTTGACCATAATGAATATTGAAAATAGAAAGAATTAATTAATGTTGTTATGTTAAAAATTGATTTACTGGGGGTGGGGGTTAAACTAAAAATATTAGGGTAAGTTTTACAGTAAAATATTTAAAAATACAATTGTATGGAAATATTTCAATAATAACCTTCCCAATTTCAAATATCTGGTATTTTGGAATCTTTTTTCATCGGAATAACTTTATCATTTTGGATTCTTTTGGGAAATTTCCAAGTAATTTCCAAGACGGTTACTTTTTCCCATTAATAAAAGGGAACTCCATCCCTTAACTTATTCATATATATGAATACCTTTGTATAGAAAAATCCATAAAAATTATATTCCCATAATCCTTAGACACATTTTAGAGCTATTGATCTTCCAAAATGACCAACTCTAGGGTCCTAATGCGGAGATCTAAAGGAGGTTTCTCTTAGAGAAGGTAATTGTCCTAACAAAGCTCTTTCGTTTTATTTCTTATTTTTTCCAAAATTAACTATAACTTAAAAATTAAAATATAATAAAACAAATATATTCCATATAATGATATTCTATTATTTTTAGGTCATTATATCCATCCATCCCATCTTTCATCAAATGGAATATGAAATCATAATTTGCATGTACGACGGATTACCGCCTCATGAACCAATGTCATTAATTTTCCATCATCGCCACTCATGGATTGATTTAAGGATGTATTAAATTTATATATATAGTATTTGTAACATATTTTGAATTATATAACTTTTATATAACATGTATCTTCTTACATTTCATTCCATGGGGGATACGATAACATTGCTCATGTGTACAACAGATTACTGCCTCACGAAGTGATGATATTATTTTTTCACTCAATCTTTAAATAGTTGGTAATAAGGATAAATATGATGAGTAAATGTTATATAAATTATTTAATAATGATATTTTGACATATTTTTTATTCGTAAAATATAATATATCATTTTATTCCTGACAATGAAAAATGATAATGTCATTCATGGATGCATGGAATACCGCTTCCACAAAGAGATGTAATTATTTTTTTCATTACCATAACACATGAATGATATATATAAGTATATTTAATAGAATTATATTCTATTTGTGATATTATGATCATTTTTAATGGTTACATATTTCTTACCTTCTTTCCATAATGATTAATGTAAAATGGAAACTTTACTCATGTGTACGTACGACCTACCATATCCATGAGTGTAACGTTTCTCATTTTTCATACCCATATTTTATTATTGGTTTTAAAAATTATAATTTATGTATAAATATGATAATTGTTTCACTATTCTTATTCTGTAGATACTTAAATAATAACCTATCTGACCATAGTAAACCTACCAAAGTCATTTTTGACACATAAGCCGAATGTTGTCAAATCATACAATAAAAACCCAAATGATTAAGTAATCATAGATAACATGGTAATAAGATAAATAAAATGAATAATAAACTTTAAAATGTTTCTTAATTAGTTAAATAATTAATATAAGTTTATTATTCAGGATGATAAATAACGTACATGACAAGTCAGACACATGATATGGGACTTCGTCTAAATTTCCTTTCATTGAGGAATAATTTGATATTATGAAACTTAATTACTATATAAGGTGTATATAAATAACCTTTTACATGTTAAATCACGAATTAATTCATTATAATGGTATTTGATGTTTTTTTAAACATTATTATTTTATGGAGATTATGATTCATGTTCTTCCCAAGTGGTAATAGAATTTTCCTTTAAACAAAATCCTCTTTTAATGCTCTCCTCCCAACTCTTTCACTTTCATGTTCATGTTTTTAAAATGATTTTACGACAGTTTTATATGGTCATAAAAGATTTATAAATTTCATTTTATGTCAATTTTTTACTTTATTTCAATAGACTTCAAAAAGAATATTTTTATGTGATTTCTCTGATAAATTTTGACAAATAAAAAAGGAATGTTCAATTTTAACATATCCAACAACAATAATTTTTTCTGCCATCATTAAAGTTATTTTTTTCTATATTCTGTTGTAATATTTTATATTTTATTAATATAAAAAAATTATTCCCTTTTTTTGTGTATTTTGTTATTGAAATGAGTTTTTTAAAGTAAAATGGAATTTTTATATCCAAATAGGTTTTTCATATGGGTTTAAAAGAGTTTTTCAAAAGGGTTTGATAATGAAAAAGTGAAATAAAAAAAATTTATTCATGATATGGTACATTATACTTATATGAAAATATAGGTGAGCCCGATACAACTTATACAAAGGTATGAGCCCCATTATAGCTCACGGGTGAGCCAGATATAACTTATATGAATGGTTGATCCCCATTATAGCTAACATGTGAGCCTGATATAGATTTTATGAAGGGTGATCCCCATTATAGATCTCTAAAGAATTTTTTAATTATTATATAGGATATCATTTGTATAGTTATTCCAATTAAAATGGGTCTGAAATAGTTTTATGAATATGATTCTCTATGTTCTTGAAAAGGGGTTTTATTTTCTTGATATGGGTTTTAAAGGATTTATTTGAGAAAAACTTGTGTTCATTTTTCATGTTAAAATGTTTTATTTCATATGCTCAAATAAATTCGAAGATAAAGGTAAAATTTACATGAGTTTTCTTGTTTTTCATTGGACTAATTGTTTTATTTATTTTGACGTCCTTTATTGAACTTTTTGTGCTCATCCCATGTTTTAAAATGATTTTCAAAGGAATTAAGGATGGGTAAGGGAAATAAAGATTTCATGTTGAAATTCATGATAATTTTCCATGAAACGAAATCGTGCTGTATTTTAAAAATTTTATTACAATAAAAATATATACTAATTAAAAGTGTCCAATTTGCCTGATATGGTTTTTTTATTGATGAATTATAGCCTAATTCTCTATAACATTAAACCTAAAAAATATCCTTAAATGTAAGAGAATGAATTCTTGACTTAAAGCTCAAGATTATGTATAGTTTAACGACGAATACTAATAGTTAGAAAACAATTTCAGTTTAGATAAAATTATAGTTTAGGATAATGATAATAGTATGATTTTGAAAGATTTTACTTTGTGGTTAAGTTGAAATGAAATAGCATTTGAAGATTACCACGTTGCTTCTTCTAAACTGTTTCTATTAAAAATTGTTTTTTATAGAGGTAATAGGGATATTTTAGTGGGAATAAATTGAGAGGGAAGTATCATTCTTAATCAGCATCCTAATATGGCTATAATTGACAAACAAATATGGATCGGTTGACGTAAGGTATTTATGGCGGTGGTATCCAGGCCAGAGAGGAACCAAATCTACCCCAAAGGAACAAGTCTATAGTGGATAATTCCATGAGGAAATATCCCCTATCATTTAGTGGATCATCTATCCCAGTGGTAGATGAAGGATGGATCAATTCCCTATAGAATATATTTAGATTCATGGGATGATCATAACTTCAAAAGGTAATCCTTTCCATTTATTGTAATGAAAGTGAATCTGATCAATGGTTGTATTTGGTTAATAATACCATAGAGAAATATTATCTTGATTCCATGGAATGAAAAAATTTAATAATATATTAGTTGATAAATATTTCCCTATGGTAATTCAGCTTAGGGTGAAGAAAACAATATTGGATAGAAGCAAAAGGGTGAAGATTCAGTGGCTGCGTATGAAGAAAGATTCACAAGTTTTTCCAGGTATGTGGCAAACCTTATTTAGGACATTAAAAGTAAAATTAATTGATTTTTCATAGGATTGAAACCATGTTTATGAAGATATTTGGCTACATGAAAATTTAGAATTTATGAGAAAGTTGTTCACTATACTGAGAAAGTTGAGTTGGAATTTGCGGACACTTATGTTCCATGATATAACAAGAGTAAGAAAAGGTAAAGGTGATAGTAAATGGATAAGTAACACACTAATAATTCTATAGGTAATCCTAAAACTTGTTCCAAATATGGAAAAATTCATTTTTGTGATTTTTTTCTGGATCCAAAAATTTTAACAAGTGTTGTATGTTTGGTCATAGGGTTTGTGAATGTAAAGAAAAGATTATTGAATAATCAAAGAATGAGATACAATATACCTATTTAATAGTGATATGTTTCAGCTATAATGAGTTGGTCCTTTATGCTCATGTGTACCTAAAGTTTCTTACTCAGGGTAGAAATCATTATGATTAGAAATAAAAATGGTTGTAAAAACAATTTACTACTATTGTAGTTGATTTTGGGCCATTTGGTTAAGTGGTTGTAGCTCTAGAATGCTCATTTGTTTGGGTTAATAATAATTTCAATGTTTTAGAAACATATTTTGATGTTTTAAGTGATGAGATCTTAAAGTGATTAATGATATTTTGGGAGACATTTTTTTGGGTTTATGTATATGTAAGGATTTGGTTTAACATGAACTATTACTTTAATTTTTTGGATATAAGATTTAAGGTATTGATAAAAATTAAGGTTTATATGATCTTTTATGATTAAGGTTATTTTTAAGGAATTTGAACATATATTTGGGAACTTTTGAAGGATTAAATTTTATGAAAAATGAATGCTCAATGGATGGTGAAAACACATCACAACCAGCAAGGATGTAAGGTTTGAACCCATAATCGAAGGTCGATAAGGGTAAAACACCCACCACTAGCCTATGTGATGTCCTAGTTAGTATGAAATAATTATTTTAAATTAAATAGTTTTAACAATATGATAAATTTTATTTTGTAAAAATATGTTTTATCATATAGAAAACCATGCGATTAAAATTTTGTTTTAGTGATTTGGTTGTTAATGTTTTTTTTGAAGAATATTACTATAATATCGGGAAAACTCTTAAATAATGCTAACCATTTTGGTTGTAGTTAATTTATAGAGATATGAGATATATACTGTTATCCTTTTAGGTATTATGTGATCTGATATAAGTTGATTTTAGTGATTTAGGCATTATAAATTCATCTTGGATACTAATCGTTGGACAAAAGATTATATTTGTCGAGGAAATTGATTAATTGAGTAAATTTTACTAGAAAAGTAAGTATATTTCCTTATTATTTTAGTTAATACTGTAAAATAATTCCTCAACTCTAAGAAAATATCTTTAAAATGGAAATTTTATCTTATTACATTCATTTTGGATGAGTCAAATAGTCTTTTAACTCATAAAAAAATTATGGTTTTGAGGTCCTTAACTTTCGATTGATCATTAAATTTATTGGGATCAATGATCTTCATAACACTCCATTATTGTTTTGACATTACACTGTTCTTACATGTCCAAATCTTCACTTCCCAACTATGTTTTCCTACTTTGAAACCTAGTTATGTGGTATTATAGATAACCACTGCACTTCCTTTATCTAAATCAAGAGAAAGTTTTTCTAAACCTTTTTATGATGTGGGTTTCCAATAAAGGTATTTTCAAATATCCAACCTTTTATTATCATGATAAAGTTTAAATTTCAATGATGTAATTTATTAAAGTGGTGGATTTAACACCCCAATATTTTAAAATTAAAAAATTATGTTCGATAGTTTATACGTCACAAAACTCCAAAAATATAATAGAATGTAACACCCCAAGAAATTAATATTTTTTTTTTTCATGACTAAAAATTTGATATATCCCAACAGTTTGAAACCATTGGGATAGAGCCTGAAACAATTGGGATATCCTATCCCAATGATTTCATGAACTGTTGGTATGTTAGGCATTGCAATAGCCCTATGCCAACTGTTTATTAGAAACCATTGGTATAGGCTATCTGAATGTAATCTATCCAATAGTTTAAGTAAAATCGTTTGTATATACGTGTACCAACGATTGAAGAACCATTAGCAGACATACTGTCCAGCATCTAAACATATCCCAATTTTTAAAAAAAACCATTAGAATATAAGTATACCAACGGTTTTTGAACTGTTGGTATACATGCAGCATATGTTTTTTCCCAATAGTTTAAATGAAACCGTTGGTACATGTAGTCTAGCATACAGTATACCAACAATTTACAGAATTGTTGGTATATCCTATACTCCACAGAAAACTGTAAACCTACACCTCCCACAACATAACACCTCCCCACTGCAATTCCAGTGGCCTTCCCTCTCCAGTACTACAATTCCATCATGAAGCAAACAATCGCCTCCCCTCCTATGCAATTCCAGCAGCCTCCCCTCTTCAATTCCAGTACAGAAATTCTAGTAAGTATCATATAGCTGCCTCCATTCTGGAATTACAGTACAAAACTGCAGAATAATGATGAATACAATAAGACACCCATGTAGAAAATATACAACGATGAATACAATACTTGAAAATACATAATTAAAAAAACACTCATACAGACAATATAATGAACAGAATTCAAAAAACACTCATGAAATGGATTTTATGGTTTTTTGGTTATTTATTTGGGAAGAAAATAAGACAAAAGAGATGGAAGAATGTATTCAATTTTCCTTTAGGTGTCAGTGAATCCTCTTATGGTGGAGTTTGGTGTACTAATCAATGGAGTAGAGTGAAATTCATAGTTATTAAGGTTTCTAATAAGGACTTTCAGTAATATGGAATGTGCTCAAGGTATTCAGGTTAAATAGATAAAGAGGAGGCCACCAAATACTGGTATTAAATTAAATGTGGAAGTAACATGAATGTATTAGGAAATGAGGGGTGAAAACTATTTAGAGATAATTGGAGATTAGTGATTCTATGTTTTATTTACTTCTATCATCTAGGTAATTATCTTAGTCTATCCAAAGCGGGGTGGGGGTGTCCACAGGGGTGGTGGTGTCCAGGGGGTGGGGGTGTCTAGGGGTGGGGGCTGTCCAGGGGGGCTGTCCATGGGGGTGGGGTGTCTAGGGGGTGGGATGGGGGTGTCCAGGGGGTGGCGGTCTCCAAGGGTGTGGGGGTGTCCAGGGGTGGGGGGGATTTCGAGGGGTGGGGGATATCCAAGGGGGTGGGGGTGTTCAAGGGGTATGTCCATGGGAGGGGGGGGGGGGGTGGTTTCCAGGTGGTGGGGGTCTCTAGGGGGTGGGTGGTGTCTAGGGGTGGGGGTTTTCCATTGGTGTTGGGGTGTCAAGGGTGGTTTCTAGGGGGTGGGGGTTGTCCAGGTGGGTGGGGGTGTCTAGGGGGTGGGGTGTTCCAAGGGGGGTGGGGGTGTCTAGGGTGTGGGGGGGGGGTGTCCAGAGGGTGGGGGTTTGGGGGGGGGGGGGTTGTCCATGGGGGTGGGGTGTCTAAGGGGTGGGGTGTCTAGGGGTTGGGGGTGTCCGGAGGTGAGGTGGTGTCCAGGGGGGCTTTCTAAGTGGGTGGGGGTTTCCAAGGGGTGTGGGTGTCTAAGGGGGTGGGGGTGTCCAGGGGGTTGGGGTGTCCAGGGGTGGGGATGTCCAGGGGTGTGTGGGGTTTTTCCATGGGGGTGGGGGATATCCAAGGGGTTAGGGGGTGGCCAGGGGGGTGGGGGTGTCCAAGGGGGTGGGGGGATGTCTAGGGGATGGGGTGTCTAGGGTATGGGGTGGTGTCTAGGGGGTGGGGTAGTCCAAAGGGGTGGGGGTGTATATGGGTGGGGGGTGTCCAGGGGTGGGGGGTGTCCAGGGGGGTTGGTGTGTCCTAGGGGGTGTCCAGGGGTTGGGGATGTCAGGGGGTGGGGTGTCTAGGGGGTGGGGGTCCCAGGGGTGGGGTGGTGTCCAGGGGGTGGGGGGCTGTCCTAGGGGGTGGGGGTTGTCTACGGGGTGGGGGTGTTCTGGGGGTGGGTGGGCTATCCATGGGGGTGGTGTGGCTATCCAAGGGGGTAGGGGTGTCCAGGGGGTGGGGTGGTGTCTGGTGGGTGTGTGTGTGTGTGTGTGTGTGGGGGGGGGGGGGTTCTAAGGGGGTGGGTGTCTTGGGGGTGGGGTGGGGGGGGGGGGGTTGTCCACAGGGGTAGGGGTTTCTAGGGGGTGGGGGTCCTGGGGGTGGGGGGTCCAGGGGTGGGGGGTTTCCCATAGGCGTGGGGGTGTCCAAGGGAGTGGCTGGGATGTCCATGGGGGTGCGAGGCTGTCCAAGGGGGTAGCGGTGCCCAAGGGGATGGGGGTGTCCATGGGGGAGGGGGATGTCTATGGGGGGCTATCAAATGGGGTAGTGGGTGTCCAGGGGTAGAGGTGTCTAGGGGGTGGGGGTCCAGGGGTGTGGGGGTGTCCATGGGGGGGCAGGGGTGTCCATGGTAGTAGGGGTGTCCATGGGGTGGGGTGGTGTCCAGGGGGGGGGGGGGCTATCCACGGGGGTAGGGTGTCTTAGGGGATGGGGGTTTCCCTTGGGGGTGGGGGAGTCCAAGGGGGGTGGGGGTGTCTAGGGGGTGGGGTGGTGTCCCAGGGTGGGAGGGTTATCCATCAGGGGGGCTTTCCATGGGGGTATGGGGTTTCCAGTGGTGGGGGTGGGGCTTTCCATGGGGTGGGGGTGTCCAGGTTGGGTGGGCGAGCTGTCCATGTAAGTGGGGGGTCTGTCCAAGGGGGTAGGGGGTTGTCTCGGTGGTGGGGGTGTCCAAGGGGGGCTCTCTATGGTGTTGGGGGATGTTGAAGGTGGTAGGGGGTGTCCAGGGGGTGGGGGATGTCCAGGGGGTGGGGGTTGTCCATAGGGTGGGGGTTGTCAAAGGGGGTCGGGGTGTCCAAGGGTGTGGGGGTGTATAGGGGGTGGGGGCTGTCCAGAGTGGGGGAGGGGGCTATCTAGATGGTGGGGGTAGGGGGCTATCCAGGCGGTGGGGGTGTCCATGGGCGGTGGGGGTGTCGAGGGGGTGGGCGTTGTCCAACGGGTGGGGGGCTTTCCATGGGGTTGGGGCTATCCATGGGGGTGGGGTGTCTAGGGGGTGGGGTGTATAGGTAGTGGGGTGGTGTCCAGGGGGTGGGGGACTGTCTAGGGGTGTGGGGGTATCCAGGGGTGGGGGTGGGGGTGTCTTAGGGGGGTGGGGGTGTCCATGGGGTGAGGTATGTCTAGGGTTGGGTGGGGGGGTCCAGGTGGGGGGTGTCCAGAGGGTGGGGCATAGAGTTTTTGTAACTATAGAAGCAGACATTACCAACCTCCTCCCCTTTTTTGATTACCTGCAATAATAACGAACCTATACAAATTCATAATTAATTACCTATAATTACTTGCGAAATTACCTGCAATTGAATACCCAATACATATTTCAAAATAAAACAATGAAGAAAAAATTGAACCAAATAGTTTTCCATCAACATAACACCAATAAAATTGCAGTACACTATATAGAATTCATAATAACACCAATACGCCCAACAAAATACACCACTGAAAATTATCAGGTCACATTTATTATTTATAAGCAATGAAATAAATATAATGTGACCTACCTAATCACACATAAATTTAGGAACAACAAATCATAAAACATCAAATGTTAGTAATATCATTCAAATATTTAACGGATCAATCTGTCCCTCATCACCATCACTATCAACACCACCATCATCATCCTCACCCTTGTTCTCATCATTGTCCCCATAATTATCCCCTCCCTCCTCAATGCTCTCCTCCTCACCCCATACTCTGCCTCGGCCTCCTCCTCCTCGGCCTCCTCCTCACCCTCCTTCTCCACCTCAGCCTCCTCCTTTCCCTCCTCCTCCGCCTTAGCATCCTCCTTGACATGATATTGATTTCCACTAGAACTATCACCTATTTAACCATATATATATAAATCATCTACAACGTATATTCATCACAAGATAATTTTGCCTCTAGTGGAAGTGTTAGACGTAAAACTTCCATCAGTTTCAGAAATGCAGGGTTTTCCCTAACAGACTGTTATGTTGTCTCTATGGGCCTTTTTTAGCATGTTCTACATGTTCCTTAACCTGCTAGAACTTGATGGCACTAAAAATAATACCTGAGGAGGGCCAATACCTCGTCAAGACTATACTCTTCTTAGGTTGGCAGCGTACTCTTCTAGGGTTCTCATCTACCAAGACCTGATGTAAATGATCATTTGGTCCAAAATTGTCAAGATCTTGGGCACCAAGGGACTCTAAAGATGACTGTTACAAATATATATAGATTATTAAGTTTCAAAATATATATTTAAATTTAAAATCAACAAATTAAAACATACAATCTTCTGTTGAGTCAATTTGATTAACCGCACCTACGTCTTTCTTCCTTCTACTCAAGCAAAACAGCTTTGCTCAAGGCACACATCCTTCAATATTCAATGTTTTCCTCTAAAATGAAATTGAATGTAGGAAACCATAATTAAAATATGTTACCAATAATTAATTTCATAACTAATATTATATGATAGCTTTATCAATCAAATAAATTATGGAGGAAACAATAGAAAGCGGAAGTCGTGAAGAAAAATTATAAACAACTGTCATACCTGCTTCCTCTCATGATCTGGATTCTTAGTAAGTCCCAATGTGTGGTGGTGTTTTTTAGAATCAATGTTTATTTATTTATTTGGTATTATTACTAAATAAAATTCAATAATATCAAACATAGTATTAATGAAAAACATGAAAATTTTCATTTAAATACCTCAAATGTGATTAATTCCTTAAACTGGATAGTCATCTAATGAGTAATCATTTGTCGATACTATACTATTTGAAAATAATCTAAAATAATTACAACCTCTAACTCTATGACAACTCTAGCATGCCATACAATATACAACTCGTGCTTATTGTCTCTCCAAAGCTCACTAAAATCCTTTAGATGTGCTTGACTTGCACCCTCACCATCGAGGAAATTAAACCGAAGATGACACCAAAATATTAATTCATATAAATTGAAAAATAATATATTTCATTAAATATAATGATTTTTTACCCATATCTCTACTCAAACATTATCCTTGACTTTATTTGGAAACTGTCTCCATGAGAGTGGGCTGAGAGGAATGATTTCGGTGTATTTGGAAAAGCGTCGCCAAAAAACTCTGACATTGCTACCCTATTTTTTCAATCATTTGACTATCTTCATTATAGTCCACCATCAACTACCTGCGGCGGTTCCACACCACCCGCATGCGTGTATTCCCCCACCCCCACCTCCTATCACTAGAAGTATCTATTATGAAAGAAAAACAAATATTATATCAATACATGTTATAATGAAAATAAATAATGGTATAAAAATTTGTTAGGGTTCTATAAATATACTCATGGGAGTTTGATCAATGGGTAACGCTGGATCTACAGAAACTAAAGGAACACCCTGTACAGGTGGACTCTGTCCCAATGTATGCTCTGCAGGGACATACTCTGGGAGAGCATGAGTCAAAGAATATGGAATATATAAGCATGGAGTTAAGTAAGTATAAGAAAAATAATATGACATGGATGGCTGGCTTAATGCTGGATGGGGAGTGGGAATCATCACCGAATATGGTAAAGACGGGTGAGGAGACTCAGATTTAAAGGGTGGTGAAAACATGGGAGGCCCATGTGTCCCTAATGACACACCAACATTAGAATGTGGGATGGATGGTATGTTATTGGGAGGGGTAGGGTCTAATCAGGTATGCCAACTAGATCGCCTAGCTCCCTTACCCCCCCTCCCTCGTACGAACACCCTGAGTACTAATACCACTACTAGGATGCTCAAAAAATAATTGTCACCTAAGAGGAGAATCATACAAAAAGAATTAAAAAAATTAATCACATGAAATTATATTTTATTTAAATATAAATATTTTAAATAAAATACTCACTATAGGAACCGGTGGTAGAACACCCATCTCGGCCATGCGAAGATTGTTTTCCATCATCTTTTTCTATCGCCTCTCTTCAATGGGTTTAATTTACTTCATTTGAAAACAAATATGGAAGTAATTAGAAAATTATAACTAATGTGTAACCCAAAAAACAAAATATATTAGAGGGAATAAGTGGATTCATGGAAAAACCTCCAGCCCAAACCCTTGGACACCCCCACCCCCTGGACACCCCCACCCCCTGGACACCCCCACCCCCTTGGACATCCCCCACCCCCTGAACAACCCCACCCCTGGACATCCCCCCCACCCCCTGGACACCCCCACGACCCCTAGACACCCCCACCCCCATGGATATCCCCCCACCCCTGGACAGCCCCCACCCCCCGGACACCACTACCCCCTTGGACAACCCCCCCCCCCACCCCCATAGACACTCCCACCCCGTGGACACCCCCACCCCGTGGACATCCCCACCCCCTTGGACATCCCCCATGCCCCCTTAGAGAGCCACCAATTACTTATAATAATGGGTGGTTGGTGCGGTTCTCAAGTGGAAATAGATATTATTCAGAGGTTTGGACATGGTTGTTAGTAATTATTCCTAATATGGTTGGATTATGAGGTTTTGGGGGTTATGTTCACATAGGATAGTTCCCATGATGTGGTTTTGGTCACTCATTATGGGTGGATACATTAGTAAATTAAGAAGTATAAGGGATGGTTATGACTATCACTATGGAGAAGATGCTCACCATAGAAGGCCGTAGTGGTAGTTGAGATTACTATATGGTTACTTCATGCTTTCGGTTTATATTTCTATTTATGGGTAAATATTATGGAAGGATCAGTATCGTCATTCCTCAGGTTCATCGGGCTGTTGAGTCATAAGTTGGAAAAAAAATTGGAAGACCTTGGGACTTGTGGTAAGGTTTTTGGACATGACTTTGGCATTTCAGGATGACTCAAAATGGTAATGTGGTTTTTTTTCATGTGGTGTCATGTAGTATGAATTTTTTTGGAAGGATGAGGGCTGTTTTGTTTTTTAGAAGTTGTGGATGTATCATTCTACTCTAACATTGTCTAAATCTGGTTAAGGCCCACTATGTCTCAATGAGAAAATATAGAGATTAATATGTTATATGCTATTGGTTTATATTTATTTATGTTTTTTCATATGTTGTTTTACGTATTGATATAAGCTAGGGTCACTATTGGTTGTGGCCTACTGAGTTTATACTCACACCCTGCATGGGCCCAATATGACACGTAAAAACTTTATAGTTATTTGTATATACAAGGGAAGTGGATCGGTGCTTGTAGCTTAGTTGATAATGGTGTAAAGATAGTGCATAGTATAGATAACAAGATTTTTAAGATGGGATTTGTGGTTCCTCAGTGCCAGTATGTTTTTTATTTTTGATTATTATGTACATCAATATATGTGATTGTCCCACATTTGATCCTATTTACTATCATATGAATAGAATGAAATGTGTATAATATTTGGTTATAACATGTGTATATTTGTCTCTTTATTATTATTTCTTTTAGTTTCTTCCACTGGGTAATTATTATTATTATTATTTATCATTAGAGGGTATTTCTTACCCATTATCTCCCCATAGTCCCTATCTACGATTAAATAGACTTTATTGTGTAGGGAGTCACTCCTAAGGTCAGTAGAGAACCTCCGTCTAGAAATTTTTGACAGTTATAGGAGTGGGAGAGCAATAAAAATTGGTATTATAGCATGGGTGCTATAAGGTTGTACCTGAGCGAGGTGGGTTTAATGTTGTATTAGTGAGTGGTATAAAATCTAGGATGTAATATAGTTCATTATATATTTGGGATACAGTATATGGGAAGTCAAAGAAAGTGTCAAAATAGGGTATGGATGTTGTGTTGTGAGCTTAGACATCACCTGAATGAGTTGAAGTCTAAGTTACCAAGGAATCTGTGATTGTTGTTATGGGGGTTTTGGTTATTATTGCGTTATTTTTTTTGGATTAATTAGTGTATGATGTTATTGAATTTTGTTTTAGGCTCTTTTCCCTAAGACATTAAAGTTAATACTCATGCATCATGTTAGGCATGTAGGGATCACATGACATATGTGTGTTTCTCGTGATTGTTTCTTAGAACATGGAATATAAAGAATTGTTTGATATGTCTAAATTGTCAAAAATGGGCTAAAAATTGTTTCCCTTCATGGTTTATTTGTGTAATTATACTCATCTAGTTAGGAAAGGTTTGTGGTTCAAAAAAGGGGTTTGGGCTGTTTAAAGTATCAAAAACATCATATATGGTGTTTTCTTGTATAGATTCTTGTTGGTTTTCTAATTATACATACCATATATATGATTTTTCATGTGTATGTTCTATGTGATACCCTACTGTATCATTGTCCAGAGAGGGCTATAAGGCCAAATGATATGTGAATTGGGTGTGGTTGGGAAGTTTTATGGCTAGTGAGTCACACCAATTGCTATAGATTTCCCAATTGCGATTTTTATACTGTTACATAAATTTTTATTTTGGTATTTTATTATTAGTGAGATTCCACTTAGATTACCTTTAATGGAGTGTTAGGAAGGTGTATATGTGTTCCAAGAGGGTGTGCATAGGATGAGGCTCTTGTGGGAGGGGGTGACCATGAGTAATAGGTGATGGATCTAAAGAAGGTCTTAAAACCACATCAATAAGAAGAGAAATGGAAATGGGTATATTAGAATATCAAGGGAAGAATAATAGGATTTATCTAGAGTACTGATTAGTGATCTTAGGTATCTGATCCATCTATGGACTACTTGACACAATAGTTACAATCACATCACCCTCCCTTATTCTAGGGAGAGAGTGGATTGTTGGTTATAGATTATTAGATATAGTTAATGTAGAAAATATTTAACAATATTGAGACACCCCTAGGGTAGAGGGTGAATTTTGATGTGTATATGCTCATAGGACTAGTATATAAATAGTGATTCATACAAGTATAATAATACATGCATCATGGGTTGAAATGGAAGGAATTCAAGGCTATGTTTTTAGAACATTTTATTGAGTTGTTGAGGGTAGACCGAGCTTGGGAGTTCACACACTTATAGTAGGGAGTGAACTCAGTTATGGAAAATTCTATGATGCTAACATATTTGTAATGATTTTCATTGATGATGGAAGGAGAATAGATTATAGTAGTTTGGCAGTTTGAAGATGATATACGGTATACTATCAGGGTGTGGGTGAACATATACAAGTTAAATTCATTTTATAAGGAATTAAATTGGGTGATGATAGTTGAAAACAATTGATGGATGGGAATTTACCAAGTAAAATAGTTGGGTTAGGTGAGACATGTGGTGGAGCTCCAAATAGACAAAAGTGTGGTTACGAGGGGACCCAAAAAGGAAAAAAAGGACCTAGAAAGATATTTAGAGAAAATGTGGGATGATCCCACCCTAAAGTGGATCATCAACAATTTGATTTAAATTTGGGAAGGTGGTACATTCTCTGGTTTAGGGTGACTGGATATCAAGGGAGCGTCAATCATGTGTCTAGATGCATCATTTGGAGGGGTTTTGTTGAAGGAACTCATAGACAAATGGGAGTCATGGATCAAGGTAGACATGGGAGTTTGAGGTTGGACAAGAAATCTTATTGGGATCTAGTAGATAGGATTCATCTTCACATGTGGTCATGGAACTCAGAGAGAAAGTCAATGGTGGAGATAAGGGATCGTGGGGAGTAAAACTCTATAGGGAGGATAGGCATCGAGCAGTCAGTCTTTGGGTCAAATTCTTGTGACTGAGTAGAAAAATTCAGAGTAGGATAGAGATTTGAAGACAGTCAACAATACACCATGAGTATATGATTTTGGTTTTTGGTTTTTTTTATAGATATTGGAGCACAAGTTGTGTGTATAATAAATTGATTAACAAGACATTGGATAATATAATATTGTTGGATGTATATTGTAAGAACCCGGTTCTTATTTTTGAGGTACAAGATTCTTCCTTTTCCTTTTCCTTAAGTGTTTTTGAGAAAATATGGAAAATGGAAAAGAATGCTAATTTTCGAAACTACACGTAGTGTACTTTTGGCCGTGTTGGGATGAGTACACGGGGTGTGTAGCCTTGTCGGTGACGAGGGGTGTAGGAACCGACTAGACGCCGTGTAGTGGTACCTTACATGCCGTGTAGTCAGTCGTCATGCTTGAATAGTAAGGCGGTGGAGTCGCCGCCAGCGGGGCGACTGTACACGTCGTGTACTTGGGAGAACGTGTTGTGTACTCAGGTCGACGGATGAATAGTGTGGCGGTGCCGCCAAATGAACAGTTAAATAAAAGAAGTACACATCATGTACTCATAAGTACACGCTGTGTACTTTGTTTTTTCAGCTTAAAATAGGTAGTAGCCTCCTCATTTGGCAGAGGAGGCATTTGAGCCATTTTGGAGCCAAAAAAGGAGGTCGGATCTTTGAAGATCCACCAGGCGTTCATCTAGAATCCGATTCGGCTTCTGACGATCTCGTTGGAACCGCACGGTTAATACCTTCCTGCTCCTATTACTGTTCTTACCAATTCTTATCCTAACGTAAGTTATTTACATTTGAATGGGTTTTGTTCTTTGTCAGATCTGCACCATTCTTGGGTGTTTCTGGAGTCGGCGTTCGGGTATAACGTTTGTTGGCGTATAAGGTAGGTGGCTTTGTGTTCATTTTCCAACTTTCGTTCGTGTTTTGTGCGTTTTTGTACCACGAACCCATGTTGGGGTGTCATTTGGATGAGGCCGTTGCTATATTTAATGCCTAGAATTGCATAGGTGATTAAATTTTCATAATAAAATGCTGGTTGGGATCATTTCATGGATCCAGAACCACCCCTGGGGTGTGTTTCACTGTTTAGACGTTTGGACAGGATACCCGAGGGTATGCCTTTAAAGTAGTATTTGTAGAATTGCCTTGAGATGAATTTCTTGTTACTGCTTGTTTACCTGTTGGGCATGGCCCAGTTACCTATTTTGCCTGAGGGCGTTGTTTTGATTAGCCTGTGGGCACTGTACTGTATTAGTCTAAGGGCGTGACTGTTTTAGCCCAAGGGATATCATTATTCCGCCTGAGGGAAACCTTTCGTGCCTGAGGGCTTGACTTCTATGCCTGAGGGTGACACTTCCTACGCCTGAGGGCAATTTCTGTTACACCTGAGGGAAATACCTGTGGGTTGAATTATGTATGGCCTGAGGGCGTGGTTACTATTTTAGCCTGAGGGAACGGTTCTGGTTGGCCTGAGGGCTTGGTGTTGTTGAGCACAAGAATGTTACTAAATTAAATAAATTTAATGAATAATAAAACATAAATTTAATTGTAAAGTTAGTTACTTTTTATCACTGCTTACTTTATTGCATTTATTTACTGCACACTATTGTTGCATGCTTATACGCAGTTGGGCACGGGCCTTTGGTGGGTGCCTACTGAGATATATTTCTCATACCCTATTTGGGTCACGTTTTTCGGCCCAAACAGATTACATTTCTGCAGGTGTAGATAGGGGCAAGAGTCCCTATACAGGTACTTGACTGTTGCTGAGGAGTAAGAGGGCATGGGACCGAGCCTAGGCTCGTGATGCCGCTTCCAGCTGTTTTACTTCGTTTTGTTGTACACTGCTTTTGGTTGTATCGTATTGATGTATAACATGTTCTGGCTGTTTTCTTAGAACTTGAGACATGTAGCATCATCATTTATATATTGTTGGTTATATCCACTACTGTTGTGTATTTTAGTTGTGTATGGTTTACAGCTTCCTCTGTTTGTTGTATGTTTTATTTAAATTCCGATGCGCTACACTTTGAAAAAATGAGGGCATAGTTTCCCCACTATTAGACCTGGGCCCTCGCTGCAAATCGGCAGCCTCTGGCATTTGGGGAAATGCGTTTGAGGTCACGTGGCGAATCGGGTTCGGGGGCACCCGTTGCGTGGAACCCGGGTCTGGGATGTTACAAAGTGGTATCAGAGGCATGTTTCTTTTCTTGACTTACTATTTGGAGCCGTATTCAGGGATAGGACGTAACTCTAGTTGGTAATAAGCTATGCTTGGGCTTAGCTGACCCATGTACAGGGAAAATCCAGTCTACCTCGTATTTTTCATTCTTTTGGATTTTTCAATTTTACAGTTGATATGTTTTCACCATTGGGTGATGCATGTAGATTGTGCTGTTTATATTTTATCTGTGGGTTCTATTTAGTTGCAACCTGATGAGATGAGGGTATGCCTTCTCATGCAACATATAGGCACATTCTAGATATCACATACCATTCATAGTTTCCATTCCATGTAGGTGCATTATAATTTGCATGTTGTTGTGATAGTTGTTGTGCTAATAAAGCATGCTGTTGTGATAGCTACGTGATAAATACCTGCCTTTTGATATGGTATTTTAGTTATAGAATGGACACCAAACATTGATTTTGAGGAGTATGGGCCCCCATTGACCGGAATTTGGTGGGTCATTGACTGATTATTGGTTATAACACGTATAAGATATCAAAATTTGATTTGTGGGGAGTATGGGCCCCCACGGGTCGGAATTTGACACTTAGGTGTTGTTTTTCAGTATTTTTTGGGTTTCAGAGAAGTTTTTGGGGCATACTGTCCGAAATCCCAGTATACACGTCATGTAGTATTTTTATATACGTCGTGTATGTTCTTCTGTTCGGGAAGAAAAATGAACTTTTTGAGTACATGCTGTGTACCTGGAGTACACGCCGTGTAGTCTCTTCCTGTGCCACAAACCGTGTGGGTGGCGACAAGGGGTAGGGAAGAGCTTGGGTAAAACATGCCGTGTAGGTCTTTGCATGTCGTGTAGTGTTGACCCGGAGTCCGGCCGTGTAACTAACAACACGGGTCGGTAAACTCCTTCATTGAACACATCGTGTCAATGATACACACGCCGTGTAGTGTGACCTGGGGACTCGACCGTGTAACTAACAACACGGGTCGGTGTCACATCTCCTTGAACTCGCCGTGTACCTATGGGACATGCCGTGGAGTCTTGTCCGAGGACAGACCGTGTGGACTTAGCCGTGTGGCTGGGAAACAGGGGTGGTGTACACGCCGTATGCGGGTGTAACACACCGTGTAGTTGTAAGCCGAGTAGTCGGTCATGTCACAGACGACACGGGCAGTTGGAAAATAACACTGTACACGCCGTGTAGATATTATACATGCCTTGTAGTTCTGCTGAACGGAAGCCGTGTGGCTTAGCTGTGTAGCAGGACCCGGGCAGGGGAAGGGAAGTCAAGTACACATCGTGTAGTCATTGTACATACCGTGTAGTCTTGTCTTTTTAATTTTTACATGCTTTCTTCCTCTTGTTCCTTTTTGGTTCCTTCGCTTTTAGTCTTAATAATCTTGAATCTGAGGCGTGCTTTTGACATTGTAGTGTCATGTCGCCGAGACGACCGTGAGTTGTTTTCCAAGAGAGCGGCGACAATTATACTCTGGAGATGGTGTGCCATGGGCTACCAGTGGATCCACCAGTAGAGACAGATGCGACACCAGCTGTTATACAGGACACAGGCATGGAGGTGTAGTTCCGTGAAGGTTTTATGCGGTTTATGCAGACCTTTCAGGGAGCACCGCAGGCTGCTACATCTATGGCTCAGCTGACTCGTATCTTCCAGCAGAAGCATCCACCTACGTTTTCAGGGGATGGCAGACTGCAGGCTGCGGAGTCTTGGCTAGGATCGATGCAGACTATTTTCGAGCATCTTGAAACTTCTCCAGGGCGGAGGGTCAAGCTCGCGACTTACATGCTGCTTGATTCTGGCAAGAGTTGGTGGGATGTTACCACCCAGTCATAGCATCATAGGGACATGGTGTGGGAAGATTTTCAGGCAGTCTTCTATGAATTATTCTTTCCCGAGATGCTGAGGGAAGATAGAGCTCGAGAGTTCATGAATCTGCAGCAGGGCACTATGTCAGTGATGGACTATTCTGCTCGTTTTACGGAGCTTCAGCGCTTTGCACCCATGCTGGTGGGTGATGAGATGCTGAGAGCCAGACGTTTTGAGGATAGTTTTCGGTATGACATCCGAGCACTGGTGAATGTCTTCAGGTTGCCTACTATACACACCATCGTGAACCAGGCGCTGATTACGGAGAGGAACCTGTGAGAATCTGGTGGTGTGGGCCAAAGCATTTCAGCACCAGTTACTGGTACTATTTCTGCTGGCAAGAGGAAGAGACCGATGGACTTCTCTCAGGGCGATAGTACCAGCCAGACAGCTTCTACAGGTGAACCGATAAGGTGCTACCAGTGTGGTAGAGAGGGGCACAAGAGGCCGCAGTGTCCACAAGACCCAGTTGAGTGCCGAGGTTGCGGCAAGATGGGTCATCTGCAGTGCTTTTGTAGGGCGTTTCTACTAGTTTCTAGTGAGAGGGGTTCTGTGCAGACTCCACATGCGAGAACAGGACCAGTGGCTTCTTACCAGTTTGGGAATTGGAATACATCAAGGCGTGCAGTCAGAGATGATGGTCGTGGCCATGGTAGCCAGACACCAGGATCTCAAAGGCAGCAGGGCGGGACAGCTTAGGGTAGCCAGGTTGTGTCGCAGGTCCGCGGCACTGGGCAGACATATACAGTGAAACAGACCTAGCAGGAGCAGGATCCCGGACCTTCTACAGTCAAAGGTACTATTCAAGTAGCTTTTGTCTTGTCTTCAATACTTTTTGATGCGGGTGCTACACATAGTTTTATATCTTTACCTGTTTTGGAGAGCCTTGGGCTCGGTGTTTCTTCTTCTTCCGATATCATGACGCTAGACACTCCGTTGGGGACTAGAACGGCTGGTGTGCGTCAGTGCAAGGAGTGCCCCCTTGAGGTTGGTGGGTGTCACTTACTTTGGGACCTCTATGTCTTGGAGATGACGATCTATGACGTCGTTCTCAGGATGGACTGGTTGGTTCCATTTCGAGCCTTTGTAGACTTCTATCGTCGCAGGGTGCCTTTCACGTCACCAGAGGGCAGAGAGTTTCTATACAAGGGAGAATGGGATGTTCAGGCGAGTCGAGCCGGACCAGACCATCATGGGCAAGGTGGAGTCACAACCCAGATTGCAAGCTTATATCTAGATGACCAGGGGACTTGTCAGATGTATTTCCCTCCAGTTTTCGATCGTTTCAGGGATGTCTTCCCAGACAACTTTTCAGGTCTACCGCCGGTGCGTGAGGTGGATTTCTCTTTTGATCTTGTGCCAGGAGCAGCACCGGTGTCCATTCCTTCTTATAGGATGTCCACACCTGAGTTGCAGGAACTCAAGAGGCAGTTAGAGGAGCTACAGGTGAAGGGTTATATCCGACCTAGTACTTCTCCTTGGGGTTCTCTGGTCCTTTTTACGAAGAAGGCAGATGGTACCCTTAGGCTTTGCGTGGATTATCGAAAGCTGAACCAGTTGATGGTTAAAAACCGATATCCCTTGCCGAGGATAGATGATCTGTTTGATCAGCTTCATGGAGCACGAGTTTTCTAGAAGATTGACTTGAGATCTGGATATCATCAGCTACGCGTTAGACCATCTGATATACCACTCACAGCTTTCAGGAGTAGGTATGGTCTATATGAGTATACAGTTATGTCGTTCTGACTGACGAACGCGCCTACAGTTTTCATGGCTCTAATGAATCGTGTGTTCCATCCGTATCTTGATTCTTTTGTGGTAGTATTCGTGGACAACATCTTGGTGTACTCCCACACTTGACACGACCATGACACCCATCTTGAGATCGTATTGAGTACATTGAGAGAGCATCGGCTCTATGAAAAGCTCTCAAAGTGCCACTTTTGGATGGACCAGATTCACTTCCTAGGTCACATTATCTTAGAGGCAGGATTTGCAGTAGACCCAGAGAAGGTGAGAGCAGTAGTTTCCTGGGAGCAACCTAAGAAAATGTTTGAGATACGGAGTTTCTTAGGGCTGGATGGTTACTAAAGACACTTCATACAGGACTTCTCCCGCTTAGAAGCACCGTTGATAGGTCTGACTAAGAAAGGTGTGATGTTTGTTTGGTCGGAAGCTTGTGAGGCAGATTTTCAAGACTTGAAGGGAACTTTGACATCAGAACTGATCCTGATACTCCCAGAGCAGGGGAAGAGATATATAGTTTACTGTGATGCACGAGGGATTGGGCTAGGAGCTATTTTAATGCAGGGTGACCGAGTTGTCACGTACGGGTCTTGGCAGTTGAGGCCACATCAGAGGAATTACCCGACGCATGATCTCGAGTTGGCTGCAGTTGTGCATGCGTTGCTCTGTTGGAGACACTATCTATTGGGAGATCATTTTTTGGTTTTCACCGACCACAAAATCCTCAAGTATATCTTTACTCAGCGTGACCTGAATCTGAGGAAGAGAAGGTGGGTTGAGTACCTACAGTCCTTCGATTTTGAGCTTTCCTATACACCTAGTAAAGGCAATGCAGTAGCTGATGCACTGAGAAGGAAGACTCAGATACAGGCAGTACAGGAGGCCAGTGGTGAGTGGGAGCTCATGGGTTTGTTCTCTGAGATGCATCTGGAGGTGCATGACAGACAGGGGAAGACTTATCTTTCCTCGTTAGCTGTGACTTCTACCCTCCTGGACAGAGTGAGGATGAGGCAGCTATCTGATTCAGAAGGACTAGTTCTACGGGAATCAGTGGAAAGTGAGGACCCTCCTCCCAGTTGGGCGATAGGCGATGATGAGGTTTTTCATTTCCATGGACGAGTATGGGTTCCAGGGGATATACGCGAGGAGCTGATGCGGGAGTTTCATGATTCAGCTTGGGAAGTTCATCCCAGGGTTACCAAGATGTACCGAGACTTGAGACGTCAGTACTGGTGGCCGGGTATGAAGAGAGAGATAGTTGGGTTTGTTATGAGATGTTCCACCTGTCAGCAGGTGAAGGCAGGGCATCAGAGACCAGCTGGACTGTTACAGCAGTTACCCATTCCAAAGTGGAAATGGGATGATGTCGCGATGGATTTCATGATGGGTTTGCCGAGGGAACCTTGTGTCAATGACGTCGTGTGGGTTGTTGTGGACAGACTCACGAAGGTATCTCACTTTTTTCCGATCAAGGAGACCTTTGGTGTGGACGAGCTCGAAAGGCTGTATATCCGAGAGATCGTATGTCTTCATGGGGTCCCTCATTCTACCATTTCCGATAGGGACGCCCGCTTCACATCTCGTTTTTGGAAGAGTTTTCAGAGGGTGCTGGGTACACAAGTGATTTTGAGCACAACATACCACCCTCAGACTGATGGCCAGTCAGAGCGGACGATACAAGTGCTAGAGGAAATGCTGCACGCATACATCCTAGACTTTGGGGGCTCTTGTGAAAAGCATATACCCTTAGTCGAGTTTGCCTATAACAATAGTTTTCAGGAAACTATTGAGATGGAACCATACGAGGCTTTATATGGTAGGCCATGCCGATCACCTTTGTCCTGGTTAGAGGCAGGTGAGACAGCTTTACTAGGGCCACAACTCGTACAGGAGACATCTGAGCAGGTCCAGTTGATTCGGAAGCGGATGACTACCGCACAGTCTCGTCAAAAGTCTTATGTTGATCGTCGCAGATGACCTTTGGAGTTCGTGGTTGGGGATTAGGTTTTTCTACGTGTTTCGCCGAGGCTGGGACACAATCAGATCAGGAGACAGGGTAAGCTTTCACCGAGTCATGTGGGGCCACTCGAGATCCGGGAGAGAGTCGGGCTGGTTGCCTATCGGTTGCAGTTACCAGAGCAGTACCGATCCATGCACGACATCTTCCACGTGTCTCAGTTACTTCGCTACCATTCTGACCCGTCTCACACCTTTCAGCCTAAGGAGGTAGAGCTTCAGCATGATGCGTCCTTTGAGGAGCATCTGATCCGTATCGTCGACAGGAGCACGAAGGTTCTCCGAGGCCGGTCAGTTCCTCTCATACGGGTGCTATGGCAGCATGGCCGAGTGCAGGACGAGACCTGGGAGCGGGAGGCCGACATACGTGCTCAGTGTCCAGAGCTGTTCTGAGCTTTATCTTCGCCACCCTTGGAAGGGAAATTCGGGGATGAATTGCTATAAGGGGGAAAGTTTGTAAGAACCCAGTTCTTATTTTTGAGGTATGGGATTCTTCCATTTCCTTTTCCTTAATTTTTTTTGAGAAAATATGGAAAATGGAAAAGAATTCTAATTTTCGAAACTACATGTCGTGTACTTTTTCCACACATCATGTACTTTTGGCCGTGTAGGGATGAGTACATAGGGTGTGTAGCCTTGTCGGCGACGAGGAGTGTAGGAACTGACTACACGCCATGTAGTAGTACCTTACACGCCGTGTAGTCAGTTGGCAGGCTTGAATAGTAAGGTGGTGGAGTCGCCACCAGCTGGGAGACTGTATACGCCGTGTACTTGGGAGTACAAGCCGTGTACTCAGGTCGACAGATGAATAGTGTGGCGGTGCCACCAAATGAACAGTTAAATGAAAGAAGTACACATCGTGTACTCAGAAGTACACGCCGTGTACTTTGTTTTTTCAGCTTAAAATAGGGAGTAGCCTCCTCATTTGGAAGAGGAGGCATTTGATCCATTTTGGAGCCAAAGGAGGAGGCCGGATCTTTGAAGATCCACCGGGCGTTCGTCTGGAATCCGATTCGGCTTTGAACGATCTCTTTGGAACCGCACAGGTAAGACCTTCTTCCTCCTGGTACCGTTCTTACCAATTCTTCTCCTAATGTAAGTTATTTACTTTTTAATGGGTTTTGTTCTTCGTCAGATCTACGTCGTTCTTGGGCATTTCTGGAGTCAGCGTTCGGGTATAACGTTCGTTGGCGTATAAGGTAGGTGTATTTGTGTTCATTTTCCAACTGTCGTTCGTGTTTTGTGCATTTTTGTACCACGAACCCATGTTGGGGTGTCGTGTGGATGAGGCCGTTGCTATATTTAATTCCTAGAATTGCATAGGTGATTAAATTTTGATAATAAAATACTGGTTGGGATCGTTGCTTGGATCCGGAACCACCCCTGGGGTGTGTTTCACTGTTTATCCGTTTGCCCAGGATACCCGAGGGTATGCCTTTAAAGTAGTATTTTTAGAATTTCCTTGAGTGGAATTGCTTTTTACTGCTTGTTTACCTATTGGGAATGGCCCGGTTACCTGTTTATCCTGAGGGAGTTGTTGTGATTAGCCTGTGGGCACTGTACTGTATTAGCCTGAGGGCGTGACTGTTTTAGCCTGATGGCTGTCGTTATGCCGCCTAAGGGAAATCTTTCATGCCTGAGGGCTTGAATTATGTGCCTGAGGGCGACACTTCCTACGCCTGAGGGCAATTTCTATTACGCCTAAGGGCAATACCTACGGGTTGGATTCTGTATGGCCTGAGGGCTAGCCTGAGAGTGTGGTTACTATTTTAGCCTGAGGGCACGGTTCTGGTTGGCCTGAGGGCTTGGTGCTGTTGAGCATAAGAATGTTACTAAATTAAATAAATTGAATGAATAATAAAACAACAATTTAATTGTTACGTTAGTTACTTTTTATTACTTCTTACTTTATTGCATTTATTTACTGCACACTATTGTTTCATGCTTACACGCAGTTGGGAACAGGCCTTTGGTGGGTGCCTACTGAGACACATTTCTCACACCCTGTTTGGGTCATGTTTTTCGGCCCAAACATATTACATTTCTGTAGGTGTAGATAGGGGAAAGAGTCCCTATACAGGTACTTAACTGTTTCTGAGGAGTAGGAGGGCATGGGACCGAGCCTAGGCTAGCGATGCCGTTGCCAGCTGTTTTGTTTCATTTTGCTGTACAGTGCTTTTGGATGTATCATATTGTTGTATAACATGTTCTGGCTGTTTTCATAGAACTTGAGACATGTAGCATCATCATTTATATATTGTTGGTTATATCCATTGCTGTTTTGTATTTCAGTTGTGTATGGTTTACTGCTTCCGATTATTGTTTTATGTTTTATTTAAATTCTGCTGCACTACACTTTGACAAAATGAGGGCATAGTTTCCCCACTATCAGACCTGGGCCCTCGCTGCTAGTCGGCAGCCTCTGGCGTTTTGGGAAATGCGCTTGAGGTCACGTGGCGAACAGGGTTCGGGGCACCCGTTGCGTGGCACCCAGGTGCGGGACGTTACATATATGATAATTGTAATATGTGTTGGAAGCAAGGATTAAAAGTTGGAATCAGGTATTATGTAGGAAAAAAGTGTCCATCAGGTTTGATACATGATGAGATATGGGAATCAGGATAATTTAGGGTAATGATTGACAATGCCTTATGGCTACAAGTTGATAAAATGTTTTTGTTGAATGGATGGATGTGATTTCATCATGTGTTAATAAGATTGGTCAAGATGATATTGGGTATGTGGTTCCTATTATGGGGAGTGACTATGGAATGATTAATTTTGTTATATTGCATGTTTAGGGTAGTATAAGTATGTAGGTAAGAAACAAGTGTATCCAGCATCATCTCAGTGTTATGAAAATTTTCAAAAGTGGGATTCTTGAGAGTTGGTAATAGTTTTTTGTTTAGTGGTTAGGATAGATCATGGATGTTCTATCTTATAGTGGGGAGGTTGTAGGGTACTAGGTATTTGTGTAGATATTAGGATTATGTTTTAACTATATTGAGTTGATTTGGAACTTGAATATGTCTTAGTGGTGTTGGTATAGGTTTAGGATCAAGCCTTGGGAGTTGAACTGAGCTCAGGTTAGAAATTATGTTATAGGATGTAATTTCATGCTTGAAATCAATGTAAATAGAAGTTTAAAAGTATTTTTGAAAAGAAAGATTTTTTTAGAGGAGTTTTGATACCAATTACACACACTTTTATTTTTTTGATAATCCCTATTTTTAACTGGGTTGATAGGGAACCCTTACATTACTTGGAGGTCTAGAATCATAAATTCATGAATTACATGGTTGAGAGGCCCAAAGGAATAAATTCCTTATATCTTTATTTGAGTAGACTATACTAGAATAGCACCACCCCATCAATTATTCATGTATGTTTCAACCTCCCCCACCTAATGTTTTCCAACAACTTGTAGTGCACTATGTATTGCTACATAGGCTGATGACATTTCTTCCATATCCCTACTTTAATTCTAGGTTCTGTATCTCCACCTAGTGATTTTTATTTCTATGATTCATCAACATGGGACTTCTCCAATAAGGTAGAATTGATCTCTCCATGGCCTGGAGGCCCTATGGCACAAATACCCTTGATGGATCAGAGGTCTTGTGGCTCCAAGTCCAAATTATGACCTAAAGTACATAAGGCCGGAAGGCCATTGATTGCCTAAATTCCCAAATTTGTGGCCTAAAAGACCAATTTAGTTGAATAGTTATACTGTTACAATACAACTATAGTAGCACTATAGTATGTACTATAATAATTCTACAGTAAGTTTAGAAATAATCCATAATCTGGATTTAGACCTGGGTCTCTGGTTTAGAATGATAAGGTGTTTACCACTTGGGAACCACCCTAATTGCTAGACGAGTTCAGGATTTTTTAGTTTTGAGTAGTTGATTTTCCAAAAAAATGTATACACCTAAAATTGCTAATGAGCTTGGTTAGTAAGGTTTATGTGATAGTAAGGTTATCTATTAAGGTTAGATAGTAATATTTATGTTCTTGTAAGGTTGGATAGTAAGATTATTGTTCTAGTATGGTTTTATAGTATGTTTTTATGCTAATAAGGTTGGATAGTAAGGTTGTTGTGTGGGTAAGATTAGATAGTTAGGTTGTTGTTCTTGTAAGGTTCATGTATTTCCTCAAATTTGGGTAAGATGAAAAATATTTTCAAATTATTTGAAATTATTAAATAAAGGATAAAAGCACTTATTTAAGTGAAATTAAGGCTATTCCATGCCGTTTTCAATAATAAATTGGTCTAAATAGAGCTCTCACACCTCTCTTCTTCTCAAAGTGAGATCTCCTTCATTTATTATGACAATCTCATGTCATCTTAAGTAGGAGTGAGATATTGTTAATTCTTACCATATTCATATGATTAATGTTTAAATTTATTTCTATTTATTGTTTCATCACTATAAGACACTAATTTTAGGACATTTGTTATAGATTTTTGAATATTCCAATTAAATGAAAACTAGATGGAAATTCCTAATGATAGGATTCATGTGATCTCTACTTTGGTTGTGACTATATTGTTCTTTAATTATATGTGTGTTATGTGATATATGGTAAGAGGGTGTGTGTGGGGTAGTTTACGTGAGAGCAGTTATGAACTGATTATATTTATTATTGATCCTAGGAGATATAAGAGGGTAATTTTATGTATGAAATGGTGTATTTGATGGTAGTTTGGCACGATATGTGTGATATGTGATTCTATAGATGGTTAGGTGTGAAACCACTTGATATTAAAATTTCATTCTCCATGTGAGGGATAAGATAGTTCTGTGGAAACATGTTGGGTGTGGCTTATGTGTCTGTTGGTGATGTTGATCACCAAAACTGAGGTGGAATGGTTCAATAGGATAAATCAGATGGTTTTGACCACTACTGTGGGTGGGAAACATGGTTCAGAAGTGTCTAAAGAGGTTATCGAAAGGATTGGCCTTGGTTGTTGGTGATGTCGCTCATAGTGGTTAGCCAATGGGTTTGTGGGGGTCATGTGAATATATGATACGACCCATGGGGTTTTTTGACCACTCATTTAATGTGGATACCTTTTTTATTAAGAGGAATAAGGGATGGTGTGAACCATCAATACAGAGGAGTTTCACACCGTAGAAGGCCATGGTTGGTGTTAGTTGAGACCACCAGATGGGGGCTTGAGGCTCACTGTTTATGATGGGGATGATGAGCCAAAATTGTGGAAGGACATTTATTATTGAAAATTTAGTTCATTAGGATATTACTATGGTGGTTGTAAAGATTATGTGGATGTCCTTGGGAGTTCAGTTATGGTTTATGGGCATGAATTTGGGATATTAGGATGACTCAAAAAGTTTAAGGGGTTATATGGTCATGTGGTGCTTTATAGTATGGATTTGGTTGGAAGGTTGAGGGAACTTCTGGTATGATAGACACTGGATGTATTATTCCACTCCAACATTTTTCGAAGCAGATAAAGGCCCACAATGTCCGATCACCATGGGTGGAGCTATATATGTTATGAGTTGTTGGTTGATATTTATTAAAAAAATTTCATACAATAGTATACATATACATACATAAAAACACACACACACACACACACAGATATATCTACTCTTGGGACACCATTGGTGGTGTCCTACTGAGTTGATACTCACCCCTACATGGCCCCTCTAGGAAACATGCAATCTTTATGATTATTGGTACTATAAAGTGAAAAATCTATACATATAAAGCTTAGTGGATAGAGGCATATAGATAGTGAATGATCCATATGTCATGATTTTTTAGATAGATCAGGTGGTTCTTTGGTGGTGGGATGACGGATATTTTTTGTTATTTTGCACATGTATATATGTGATCAGGCCATGAGTGATCAAATTTACTCCCATATAACTAACATGACATGTAAATATTATTTATCTATAGAATTTTTATATTTGGATATTTTTTTGTTTATTTTATTTTCTTATATTATTCCATTATTATTATTATTTATCATAATAGGGTATAGTCTCCTTAGTACCACCTCATATACCCTTAATTATAGTCAGGACCCATTAGCATATAGGTAGGCACACTTAAGATTCTATTGTGCACCTCTATCTCGACACTGTCAAGTGGTCCATTATCGGGGGAGTGTTAAATTTTTTTCTACCTAGTTGAGTTATGACTTACAATATTGGATATAATTGCTTATGAACTAGTAAAAATCCATTGAATTGGTATTAATCATTTCATATGACATTAGAATATCATTTTCAATGATGGAATGCATCAAGTCTTCAAAAAAAGAGAATCCTATTTCCTTTACGATATAGATGTGAGTTGTAAAATATGATTCATATAAATGGTTTGAAACATAAGGTTTTCACCACTAATACATATAATTTTTTCCTTTTCCATAAAATTGAAAAGCCTTATACATGTCACTTATTGTAAGTAGTGATAAGACTATCAGTTGTAAAATACGAATGATATCACTTAAATCATATATGAACCAAAACCTATAAATTATATTATATGATTTAGTCTCAATCATTAAATATGATTTGAAGACATTTTTTTATTAAAATTAAATTATGAATTGAATAATATTATTTATAATTTTCTTTAAAATTATAATAATGGGTATTTCGGTATGTTTATTAATATTTATAAATTAATTAATTATAAAGTTAGTATAATTAGTTAATTATTATTTTTGGAACATTTATGAATAAATATTTCATAATATCACGAGTTAATATTAAAATACCTTTTAAATTTTATGAAATGTATTATATTATAGAAATAAAGTGTTTACTTCGAAATATTTACAGTAACTTATAAAGTGTTTATAAGTTATAAATAAGGAAAAACATAAAAAAGTTTGTATTATATTATGAGTTGTTTGTATTAAATTAATTTGAATTGTTCAAATTAATGTCCTTGTATAGGATATTATTTAGACCACATCAAAAGAGTTTTAATGGTTGATTTTATAAATGTTTAAATGATGTTAAGTATGTGACATTTAGATTATATAAAATATTTACATAATATAAATTGAAATATAAAATGTTTATATTTTGTGAAATATCATACATTTAAATTGAATTTACATATAATGAATAATTTAAAAGAGTTCATATTAGGAAATTAATATAATTTGTTTATATTCAAGATTATCAAATGTCTATAATTTGTTTTCTGAATTATAAAGTGTATATAATCATTTTTTATTTATGAATTATTCTTAAATGTTATCTCATATTTTAAAAAATGATTTATTGATATATTCAAAAGTTATTCCACAATTTTTTTTATATTTATAAATTATTTATATTATTAATGTGTCTATGCGTTAGTTTAAATTGTTAAACTTATTCTAGTTATTATTATGTAATCATTAAAGAAGTTACATGCTTGGTATGATATTAGATTTTCTTTTTTTTATACCATGACACATGGATTGTATTATGTTATAAGCTTGAATTAAATAGTTAATTATGATTTTTACATAGTTAGAGTAGGAGTTATGATGAAACTAAGATCTCTCTTGAATAATGTATCCCTAGGTAGAGGGACTTCAAGTCAACTTCTAATCTTCTTAGAGGCTTATGCATTGTTATAGAAAATTAGGGGTTATATGTATGTGTCTCCAGACTTACTCTTGTTAATATTTCTGATTTCATATAATTTTAAACATTTATATGAAATATTTTTATATATTTTATGCATAGGATGTGTTTAGATTTGTGTGAACATAACTGATTTTTGATTTGGGACACTAACACAAGTTGTGAGTTACTACACATTAATATTTTGAACATATTAATTTAGTGCAAGAAATAGGATTCCCAACCAAATCAATAGAAACATTCATACATATAAAGGGAAGAACATGAGGTGGTATGGTGAAATTTTAATTGAAATATCCTTATATAATAAGTGTGATATTCCATCCAAAGAAACACTTCTCAAGAGCTTGATCATTCAATGTGGATAACCTTAATGGTTAGCATCCCATATATTATATTTTGTAAGATAATAAATTAATTAGGTAACCCTAATAGTAAATTCCATTTTCTTGGGATTTTATTTAGGATACACTTTACTAGGAAACCATAATGGCCATGATAATGGGGGAATATTGTTGGGTTTATATTCTTATGAAGGATTTTGATAAAGAGTTATAAACTCAGTTATGAGAAAATCATATAAGATATGATTAAAAAAAGTTTTTTACTACATAAAATCATAAATTATTTACATGACACTCAATATAAGTCATGATTAAATGTGGGTATTTTCCTCCTAAGGGATTTGATGAAATTATAAAGGGGTTATCATTTTAATTGAACACCTTATTAAATTTATATAAAACATGGTACTCATCTAATAATTATTTTATTACAGATACATAAAATCATCATCATAAAACATTACTTTGAGATTAACCATATATAAAGGATAATCTTATTATAAGTAACTTATTATAATTTTTTACATAAGAAAAGTTCTTAAGTAAGGTAAAAATAAATGTGTTAGAGAAATACCTTCCAAAGTTAACCAAATTTTATGTTGTTCAACATTTAGAATCTAGATGATTATGATAATAATAAAATGATTCACTTTAGGTTTCAAAGGTATTAGATGAAATATAACTAAATATAATTTATTTTCCACTCATATATTAAATATTATTGTATATGTAAATGACTTGGTGAGACAATAAGTTCCCTCAAGGCTTGTTCTTCTTAAGTAATTTATTCTATTATCGTCTATGGTGATGTTTTGAAAATTTGAATGATTTCATGAAAATTTTACTCAATAGTATCAAATTATTGAGGATAGATAAACTAAGAATATGATGTTTATTCTATCATGTTTTGTTGATAATATAAGTGGGTAAAATTTAAAATCAAAAGAGGAAAAGGTAGTTATAAATTACAATAATGTTTCTTCATGTAGCTAATCAAGATAATTGAACCTTAGAGTTATAATAAAAGGATTAATGATTCTATAAGATGGGATTTTCTTTTATATATGAAGGGTTTTAATATGCTACATGGAAATTACATATTAGGTATCAATGTTATATAGATAGATTATTCAATTTTTAATGGAATGTGATACCAACTATATGTTTTAAAAGTGTTGTAACTATACAGGGTTTAAAAATCAATGTATGAATTTATAGATACTTCAGTTTACATTCAAGTGATTAAGAAAATATTTTATAAATAAAATATTTTAATATAATTGAGTTTTTCATGATTAGATAGATCTAAGTAAAGGATGTGTATAGTGATCTCATTTCTCTTATATGATAAGTGATGTTGTTTATTAACAAAGAGTTATTATGAACAATATGTGATGAAATACATGATTTATTACATATCTAATTCTATAACATGTTTTAAAAAAATAAAAAGGATAAAAGTGTTTTATCCAAGATAATGTTTTTATGTAATTATTTATTTAAAATATGAGTTAAGGTATTCCCTCTACCCATCAGTGAAATATTTTAAATAATAAAGTATTATTTTTAGAAATTTATCCAAACACATAGAATACCATATATGATATAAGTTAAATAATTTATTTGTAAAATATCCCAACTAAGAGAAAATAAGTGTTATTTGTTACATGAATTAGTTTTTGTATCTTAACATGATATTATATGAATAATATTATGTTTTATAGGCTATTGAATGTATGTTTCTACTTTAATGTTTAATGTTAAAAAATAAAAATTTATACCTATTAAAATTCAAGGCGAATTTTAATTAATATCATAACAGATTTTAGATTATGGAAATAAAGTGAAATGTAAATAGTTACATTTATTTTATATGAAAGAGTGAATATCACTTTATCTTAATGTAATTTAGGATATGTTCATAAACATATAATGTATATAGTTTCATTAGTTTGAAAAATATTTTCATGAAAAAATTTGATAGAAAGGGTTTGAAGAATGTTGATGAAAAACATTAGAATGTGTTCTAAGTAGACAATAGAAGTTGGCATCCCAATATTTGATGTTGTTGAGTTAAGATGTTTGAATATGTTCAAGTATTTAAAAATTTTAAATATGAATCCTAAATCCAACCATTATTCAAGTTGGATTACTTCATATATGTTACTCACTGAAGAGTGTAGTCAAAGATTTATATCAGGCAGTCACATAGAGATGTTTCAAGGATTATATATAGATATAATGAGTTAACAAAATGTCTGAAAGTGTGATGAACATAAGGATGATCTAAAATTTTATCTTATATGATACGTAAAATAGGTGATTATTTATGGTTTTGTAAACTATTATTATATAAATTTAATAATATGAATATAGTATCATATTGTATAAAATAAAATCTTCACATTATCATTCTTTCACATTGGTTTCATATATGTATAAATTGATATACATTTCATGATGTGTAATGATAATTTACCCCTCAAATTATTAATTTGATTTAACCTTAAGTGATTTTCTTTAAGGAGTATTATAGGTTGTGAAAAAATATTAAGGCTTGTATGAGTACGATTCTTATATCAAGATATATAGTATGATCATGAGGCCAAAAAAAGGTTTTTGTGTGTTGGATGACCCACTATGTATACCACATTGAGTTTCATACACTTTTTATTTGGTAAACTAATGGTGAATGAACCATATCTTGAGTCCCCACTACATGAGGTTTTTGAAATAACTAACATGAGAACCTTCATACTTTGATACATTTCTTATGAAAGCCTAAATTCTTAACTAATCATGGCTAGGTTGGATATGTTATTGGTTATGTCTTCGATTAAAGTTGTACTAAGATGGGTTTTTCCTCTCATCTGACATGTATGACGTTTTTTTACCTTAATGGAGATAGACTAATGGAATGTGAAGACACGCCTATATAGTATATATGATATTATTATATATTTGGGTGAGGGACAAGTGATGTGATCATCCATAAAGGTGAATAACATGTGATGCATTTGTTGATCAAGTTATTCTAAACTTAGATAGTTGCGAATATTTGAGTAGGATATATGGGATTAACATACACTATGTCCCATGATCACTCAACGTCTAGATAAGGGGAATATATTATAATTCATGCTAATAAGTGATGCCTCTAGTGGGAACATGTATAAATATACATGTGTTTGATAGATATCATGTCAGATACTATTGTAACTTGAGTATTATTGATGATTTGATAGAGGTCACTCTTCTCTTACATTTATGGATCTGGATATTCATATTTATTATCAATGATAAAAATTACTATTGGGTTACTCTTTATGATTGAATCAAATAGGATTGAGTATGGATCATAGAGCTGATCTAAAAGTATTTTAGGGCTAATCCAAGTTATTTTTGGATGGATATTCACAAAGTACTACATAAAATATGATAAAAGGTGAAGTTGATGAAAGCTAAGTGTTTTTGAAGATATATTAAAGGTTTTTTGGATATGAATTCATAATTTAATGTATATAATATAATATAAGGGAAAATGGAGTGTAAAATATTTAGGTTTTAGTGTAAGTGGGATCACTACTACAAAAGAGGCCTTTAACAATGGTAAAAAAGAACTCACTACCACAATATGGTTAAAAGAAAACGTCTTTTATCATAACTATAAAATATATGATAAATGGATAATTTATCAGTGATAAAAAAGTGATGATAAAGTGTCCCTTTATCAGTACTAATAAAAGAAAACATTTATCATCTCTGTTAAAGGAACCCTTTATCATCACTTCTTTGAGTGCTGATGAAGGCACATACTACAATGTGATGTTATAGAACAACACATCACTAAAAATAGGGAATAATTTAGTGAATTGTAATAGTAAACTACAGCACCCTAAACAGTGATATAAATTATAAAAATCAGATTCAAATACACAATTTAAATGAAGTAAAATTTACAACACAAATACAAGAAAAAAACACTTTTATTGAGGAAAAGAATGCACATACATAAATGAAAAAACCACGATTTCTCGAGAAAAAGAACACACCTACATAAGAAAAAAATTATTATTTTAGTAATAGTATAATGAAATAAATTAAATTGAAATTGTAAATTTTAAACTAAAATTTGATACATACTAATAACATTGTGTATCAGATTGAGTTGCGGTTGATTCTTGCACATCACACCATTTATTTTTTATCTTCAGACATTTTATATGTGAAAATTAACTAAATAATTATATGTTAAAAAAATAATAAAATTAATTAGGTAATATCATATAGAATGATGAGAAAAAAAAACTTGGATCATTTGCTCAGTGTTGGCGATGTGATGCATGATTTAAACTAAACTGACACTTATATATTGAAAATTTACACTTGGAGTCATACTAGTCACATTGTGCACCGAATTGAGAATTGGATTATTCATAAAAATATCAAATGACGTATAGATCATTGTAATAATGTATCAAAAAAATCCAAAATCATTTTCTCAATTTTTAGTATACAACTAGTTTTTTTACTAAAATGTTATTTTAAACTGGAAACATACACATTGAGTTATATAGGTCATATATTGTCTGAGTTTGACATGATAATTAATCCTACACATCAAAAATTAATTGTTAATTTTTTTTCTAAATTATCAAGACAAACTGAGCATGTATTCGTGGTTTTCAGTGAGAGACTCTTTTTTGTACTAAAATGCCAATTTGAAACTGATAATAGATACTTTTAGTCATACTGGGAACATAGGTTATTTAATTGAGGTGAGTATTATTCCTAAAAATCACAAATTACCTATTAATCATTGTAAGGAAGTATAAAAACAATAATAATGTTTTTCCCAGTTTGAGTGCATCTAGTGTCTTTTTTAGTAAAATTAATGTCAATTTAAAAAAAAGATGCAGTTGGAGTCATACCAGTCACACCATGCATTAGATTCAAGTGTGGATAATTCCTACACATCCCAAGGGACATGTGGATCATTTTAATAAAGTATAAAAACAATATTAATTTATTACCATATTTTTGAGTATGTCACATTTGTTTTTACTAAAATGTCATTTTAAACTGGAAACACACACTTTGAGTCATACCAGTCACATCATGCGTTCGTTTGATGTGAGACTATTTACTATAAGTAAAAAATTAATTTTTAATAGTTTTTCAAAATTATAAAGAAAATACATGTGTGTTTTCTTGGTTTTAAGTGAGTGGTACCTTTTTGTACTAAAATATCAATTTTAAACTCATAACGGACACTTTGAGTTGTATTGGGAACATCATGTATCAGATTGAGGAGTGGATAATTCCTACATGTCCCAAATGAATTATGTATCATTTTACTAAATTATAAAAACAATCCGAATGCATTTTCTTAGTTTTGAGTATGTCAATTGTCTTTTTGAATAAAATTAATGTCGATTTTAAATAAAAAGATGCACATGGAGTCATACCGATTACACCGTGTGTCTAAATGAGGTTCAATTGATTCCCACATGTTAAAAATGACATATGGATAGTTTTATTAAAGTAAAAAAAATATTAATTCATTTTATTAGTTTTTATTATGTCAGATGTCTTTAATAGTAAAATTAAGGTCAATTTTAAATAAAAATATGCACTTGGAGTCATACGAGTCACACTATGCATCGAATTTAGGTATGGCTAATTAATACACATCCAAAATTACATATGGATAATTATACTAAATTATAAACAAAATCTGAATGATTTTTCTTGGGTTTGAGTATGTACGTTGTCTTTTTTAGTATTATTAATGTCAATTTCAAATAAAAAGATGCACTTTTAGTCATACCAGTCACAAATTGCATCATATTGAGGTGAGGATAATTCATACACATCCCAAATGACTTATGGATAGTTTTTATAATGTATAAAAACAGTAATTATTCATTTTCATGGTTTTGAGTATGTCAATTGTCTTTTTTAGTAAAATTTATGTCAATCTTAAATAAAAATACTCATTTGGAGACATACCAGTCACACTGTGAATCAAATTTAGGCGATGATGATTATTACACATCCCAAATGAGTTATGGATCATTTTAATAATTTATCCAAAACATTAAGAATCCATTTTCTTGGTTTTGAGTATGTCCGTTTTATATTTTAGTAAAATTAATTGCAATTTTGAATAAAAAAGATGCACTTAGAGTCGTACCAGTCCCATCATGCTTCAGACTGAGGTGAAGTTGATTCCTACGCATCCCAAATGAATTATGAATCATTTTAATAAAGTATAAAAGTTATAAAATTGATATTTATTAGTTTTGAGTATATTAGTTGTCTTTTTTAGAAAACATAATATCATTTTTAAATAAAAAGTTGCACTTGGAGTCATACCGGTCACACTCTGAATCAGATTGAGGTGAGAATTATTTCAACACATTCCAAATGAAATATAAATCAGTTTATTAAATTATAAAAATAATAATAATGTGTTTTATTGGTTTTGAGTATGTTATTTGTCTTTTCTAGTAAAATTTATGTCAATTTTATATAAAAAGATGCACTTGAGGTCATACCGGTCACATTGTGCATCATATTAAGGTGTGGATGTTTTCTAAACATACCAAATAACATATGAATCAATTTAATATAGTATCATAACAATATTAATGCATTTTATTCGTTTTGAGAATGTTACTTTTTATTTTTTAGTAAAATTAATGCAAATTTTAAAGAAAAAGATGCACTTTGAGTCATTCAAGTCAGACTATGCATCTTATTGAGGTTCGGTTGATTCTTACAGATCCCGAATTACTTGTGAATAATTTTTATAATGTATAAAAAGAATATGAATTAATTTGATCAGTTTTTAGTATGATAGTTGTATTTTTTAGTAAAATTAAAGATAATTTTAAATAAAAAGACGCACTAGGATTCATACTAGTCTCACGAGCATGAGAAGCTTCAAATAAACCACCCCAATATGAGTAAAAGAATACAACTATATAGTAAAACAATTCATATGTTTTTAATACTATAAATAAAAAAGTTAAAAATAAATATGAAATAATACATTAATAAAATGTCAATTTTAAACTTATATGAAAAAATTGAGTCATACCTAGTACACTATGTATTGCATTGAGGTATGATTGATTCCATTATTCCTTTCTATCCCACAAGGAATTCAACGATCTCAAAAATCTAATAATATTGTAGTTTGATAATCCAGAATGTTTAATGCATTAGACAATAAAAATGAAATTGTATCATCATGAGTGAATGATCCTTTTTTAGTGCCTGATCATAGTACATGTCAGGACCCTTCCCCCGGGGACCATGTCGTGGCTACCCCTAGACCACCTCTCGAAGGTAAGGGGTTGGCAACTAGTGACGAAGGCATCAAACTACAAGTGGGAGTCATCTTCCTAAGTAGCTATATGCACACACATGTCGAAACAAACCTCACACACTGAAAAGAAAACAAGTATCACTAAAACAAAGATGAGTACAAGTATAACTAATATAAGTGGGCCAGAACACAAACCCAACAAAAGAACTGAAAAAAACTAAAAAAAGAAAACTCTGATGACCATCCGTGGAAAAAATCACCTTATCATGAGAGTAGTGTGGATACTAGAATCTAATGTAAAATATATTGTCCTCCCGATCCTACAGGGCCCCGCCTAGTCCTAGGCCACCAAGTCCACCATCTAAGTGTTCGTCGGTCCCATCTCCCTGAGCACCTCTAGGTCCTAGTCCACAAAAATCACTGTTGAAACTTCGATCATATATACCAAACACGACATGTGTGGTTGAATCCCATGTAGGGGTGAGTAAAAAATACTCTATAGGGACCCCAAAACAAAAAGAAAAGACCACACAATAATTCCTAAAATCAATGCATGAAGAACAATACAACTCACACCATGTATACATTTAGGGTAGTGATAGAAGAATCATCAGTCACATAATCTAACACGTCAGCTGATGGGTAACTCCTCCTCTATTGAGTACACTGGGCCTGCCAAGTCACATAGAAGTGCTTCCCACTAACCTTGTACTTCTTAGGTACACCTCCTCATCGCATAACCTAGGCCTGCAAAGTTACACAAAAGTGCTTCCCACTAATCTTGGCCAACTGAGGTTCTCCTCCTCATAGTGTATCATGGGCCTGTAATGTCACACACTAGTGATTCCCACTGTGGTCTTGCAAATTCACGCAGAAGTGCATCCCACTAGTCCATAGCCGGGTCTCATAGAGTCGTAAGATAGCAGTCTTCGGGTCTCAGCCAACTACAGGGTTCCATACGTAGCACGCCTGGTATATTTTCTCCTCAATCCATTTGTTACATCTCAAATTCTATGAAAGCCTTATCAGGGAATGCCAAAATATCCCCCACATAGATAGGGTCCCAACGCCATAAATGGATCATCAATCGGATGCTCAGTTTGAAATTTATTAGCATTTTAGTAAATAGGGCCAAATTACATCTAGGTCCGATCTGACCCGATCGGACTGACCCAACCCACCCAGCTTGGGGGTCTCACATGCCCCGGTTTAGTTCCGACTGACTCAACCTTATGTGGTTTGGGTCTAGGTATGTCCAGTCTAGCCAAGACCATGGGCCAGGACCAAAGGGATTCACTGGGACTGACCTGGTTTGGCTGACGGTCCATCTTGATGGGTCTCCCAGCGACCGAGTCTACTTCAGCCCAGCCCATCAGGTTGCATGGAGACCTAGTTTAGTCAGGACTGACCCAAAGGGTATGGGTATAGCATGCTGACGTGGGTCCATCCCGTCAGCACGAGTCCGACCCACTGGGCCGCAGGACTAGCCCAACCCAGTGGCCGAGGGCACAATCCAATGGTCGGGGGTATGGCTCGCCAGCTGGGGGCGTGGTCTTCCAGCCTGAAGACTGATCATGTGGGTGGCTAGTGGGGGGGTTCCTGGGACGTGGCAACTGGATGCATCCATCCTCTAGCATGACCCATGGATGGGTGGGGCTCCTCTAGCCACGGACAGGCGACCGCGGATCTCCAGCCACCTGGGTGGCCCAGATGTGGGCCACCCCTCTACGTGACACCCACCTGGAACCACATCACCTTACTGTTGCGGCCAATCGGCTGCAGCCTCTAGCCATCACGGGGTGTCAACGGGCGTTCTAAAGTCATTCACTGATGGTTGTTGCTGCTGGCCACCGCCGGCCGCTGCCATGGTCACAAGCGTGCCGACGCTTCCTTTGGCAGGCCACCAGAATTTTTCAGGTGGTCTATTTTCCATTCTGCATGTGTGTATGGGCCTCCCCAATCGCCTTCATCCCTACCTTTCCCTGAATTTCTCTTTCTTACAATTTGAGGATACAACAATAATGAACACATATGATAGAGGTCCTCAAGCCTTGTTTGTGTTGGCCTGCGCCCTCTGCATTAGAGGTTTAAAAACATGGGAGGTCCAGAGATCTCAGTTCAATCAATAAATTATACTTTCAATCCCGGATAATGAAAATCCCCAAAAAATTACCCTCCTGAATAAATGCACAATCAGTATATCAACTTATTCGTGTGTTGATCCATGTTCATCATTTCTAGAATAATAACGGGTAATAACATTAAAAAATTAAGCCCTTACCTCTTTGAAGTTCGTTTCAGCATCGTTACATCGTTGAGGTTTCAAAACGCCGACGTCGTTCATCGCTTCAGACTCCATTCTTCAAGGTGTGTCAAAGATGTTTGACATTCATCTGCATTTTTTGTTCTTAATTGGATAGGAAGTTCGTTATAGGTTCGTTAGATAATCCTCGCAGTTTAATTCCTTGTTCCACCAACATGTCAACCAAAATAAAAGGAAAGCACATCGCCACATTTTTGTTACATTGTTTCATTTTTGAAACAGTGTCACTATTACATGTCAGTAAAGTTTTTTTACAATGTGAGTTAACAAGACATTAATGAGCCTCATCAATGCGCCTCATTATTACACTGTAGCATTTCCATCCACCACTCAACAGATGAGAAAAGAAAATAAAAAACTATTTGAAGTTATTTTATTATTTTTTAGAAATTTCTGAAAATTAACTTTTCTGTTCGGCCCTAGTCGGCAGAATTTAAGTTCTTTCTATATGAATCCCAGAGTTCTGAGTTCAATGGTTCCCTTGTATTTTCAATCTGAGCACTGGTTCAAAAGTTAGAACAATTTGCTAACACGTTTACTGAAAGTACCTTAAAAAAAGTTCAAAATTCTCTCCCAGGCTAACCGGACCTTGGAATCATGTGCCTTTAAAGAGTGTGGCCTAATAATAATTCCATATAATTAAAAACATATATGAAATTTCTGAGACATTACATTCTTCCCACATTAAGTATTTACTTCCCCAAATTCCAACATAAAAACTAAACAATCATATGGGGGTACTGAGCATGAATCTGAGCCTCCCTCTCCAATGTGCTCTCCTAGAGATTCACGTGATTACATTGAACTCACATGAGAGGAATCAACCACCCATATAGAACCCTATCCTGTCAGTCCTCTATCTCCATCAGGAACTCCACAAACATTGTCCCATCATCAATGTCTAGCTCACCTCAGTCGATGATGTATGATGGATCACACACGTACCTTCTAAGCTACGACACGTGGAAAACATCATGCAACTGGTGCATTTATGGGGGAAGATCTAGGTAGCACGCCACCTCGCCAACTCTTCTCAGGATCTAAAAAGGTCTGATGTACCTCATAGATAGCCCGCCATCCCAAAACAAATATTTGTAATCATCGTTGGGGTGAAACCAGAAGCAATACATGATCACCCTCCTCAAACTACATAAATCCTTATCTCCTATTGACATAAGACATATGCCTACTCTATGTAGTCCTAATATGATCCTGGATGATCTTCACCTTCTCGGTGGTAGCTTGTACCAACTCTGGACCCATGAGTGTTGACTCCCCTGGGTCTGTCCAGCATAAGGGTGATCTGCAAAGCTGCCTGTACAAGTCCTCAAATGGTGTCATCCCAATGGTGGAGTGACAAATGTTGTTGTATGAAAACTCCACCAGTGGCAGGTTGTCCTCCCAAATTTGAAAAAGACCCAGGATGCAATCATGTATCAAATCCTCCAAGGTTTGTATGGTCTGCCCCATCTGACCATCTATCTGGGGGTGAGAATTTGTGATCAAGCACAACTGCATCCTGAACGCCTCCTCAAATTCCCCCTATAGCCGAGATGTAAAGAGGGGATCATGATCTGAGATGATCATCAAAGTAACCCCATAAAGCCACACTATCTCTTGGATATAGAGGCATCCCATGCCCTCTACTGGTACCAACTCCTGGATGGGTAGGTAGTGAGACAACTTGGTGAGTCAGTCAAGGATCACACAGATAGAGTCATGGCCCCAGGATGTGCGTGGTAACCCTATCACAAAGTCCATCAAGATACTTTTCTATTTCCACTCTGGTACCACGAGTGGATAGTCCAAGATTACTGTAACCTGATGCTCATCCTTCACTTGCTGAAAACTAAAGCATCGTGAAACAAACTATGCCACTGATTTATTCATCCTAGTCCATGAGTACTAATGTCAGAGGTCTATGTACATATTCTCTACTCTAGGATGTACCTCAAAAGGAGATTTATGGATCTACCGCAACACCGACTCTTGCAACCTCACTTTCACTATGGTGCACCCTCTAAAAAGGATGATGTGCTCCCCACCTATCAAAAATCCATCAAGAGCCCATCCTGAGGATAACTCAGCACATTAGGCCTCAAAGTCAACATCCATCCGTCTTTCCTCCCTGACTCATTGTAAGAGTGGGGGAGTAATAGCCATCGAATAAAGGTAAGTATCCCCACCATCATCCATGATGGATATCTGAATTGTGACCAACTTCTCTGCCACCTCACTCAGCAAATGCAAACCTGTCCTCCTACTGAGCGTGTCTGCCACCACGTTTTCCTTTCCATGAGTATAGACTATCTCAAAAGTCATAGTCTTGGAGGAACTCTAGCCATCATCATTGTCTTATGTTTATTTTATTTTGGTATAAGATATACCAGAGACTCTTGTGGTCGGAGAAAATTGTAAACCATTCACCGATCAAGTAGTTCTGCCACATCTTCAAGGTAAAGACCACTACTGCTAACTCCAGGTCATGGGTTGTGTAGTTCTGCTCATGTTGTCTCAACTATCGTGAGCCGTAGACGATCACTGCTTGCTCCTACATCAAGACACAACCCAATATGGTCCCTGATGCATCATAGTAAACTACATACCCAATGCCCTCCACTGGTAGTCTCAAGATGGGGGCTCTAGTACGTCTCTGTATCAGCTCCTAGAAACTATACCTACATTTATCCATCCACACGAAGGGTTGTACCTTCTGTGTTAAACCGATAAGGGTGATTCTACTCTATAAATGTCATGAACTATCCTTGGATAGTAACCAGCCAACCCCAAGAAGCTCCACACCTCAGCCATTCTCCTAGGAGGCTCTCAATCAAGCAATGCCTCTATCTTCACCCAATCCACTACAAATCCGTCCTTTGAGATGACGTGTCCTAGAAAGTGGATTTCCTAAATCCAAAACTGAAACTTCGAGATATTTACATTAATATGGTTTACTCGGAGTGTATCCAGGACTACCCATAGGTGTTTAGTGTGCTCCTCCTCTAACACCGAGTAAACCAAGATGTCATAAATGAAGACCACAACAAACCAGTCAAGGTAAGGCTGGAAGATCATATTCATGAGTTTCAGTAACACTGCTGGGGTTTTGTTCATACTGAAAGGCATAACTAGGAACTCATAGTAGTCATATAGGCACCAAAAGGATGTCTTTGGTATATCCTTATCACATACTTAAAGCTATTGATAGCATGATCTGATTTCTATCTTTGAGAACCACTTTACCCCCTTCATCTCATCGAATAGATCATCAATTCTTGGTGGTGGATACTTGTTCTTCATGGTCACGTGGTTCAGGTGCTGGAAGTCCACGCACAACCTCAAAATCTTGTATTCCTTCTTTCCAAAAAGCACTGGGGCTACCCATGGTGAAATTCTGGGCCTTACAAACCCCTTCTTCTAAAATTCCTCCAACTGTACCCTCAGCTCGAAAAGCTCCATGCGAACCATCCAATATGATGGTATGGATATCAATGTCATCCTGAGGTACATGTAAATGTAGAAGTCTACCTCCCTCCGAGGAGGTAGTCCCGAAACATCCTCAGAAGAACCATCCTCATACTCATCCACCACTAAAAGAAAACTAAGACTCCTATCATCCACTGCACTAAGGGTGAGGCTAGATAGCTGGTGAGTAATCGGCTACCCCCTCCTACAAGAAAGTCCATCCTACACTACAAGGATTTCCATCTCACCAATGAAGGAAAACCTAGTCCCGTATCTACAGACACACTACACTGTACACCTAAATTAGTCGATCTAATCATGGACTGTGGATAACAAGTCCATACCCAAGATGACGTCGTAAGGCCTCGATGTTACTACTAAAATATCACAGCCGAAGATCTTGCATCCTAGAGTATGCTCACACTACCGAAAATAGTTTTAATCATCGAATACCCTCCCATAAGAGTCTCTAGAAGTAAGGATCGAGCCAATGGATCCACCGGAATCTCTGATCTCCAAATGGGAGCCATGGAAAGGAAGGAGTGACTAGAACCTTTATCCATAAGAACTGGAGATAGGGTGGAGAAGATAAAAATCATACCTTCAATCATCTCTAGAGGACCATGGTCATATACCTCTACTACCAAAAGCTATGCTCCCCCCATTCTTCCTACTCCCTGAGGTTGCAGTGGACCACCTAGGGGTGGCGGTGATAACACCTCAAACAGTCTCCCACTGCCTACTGCTCGACCTACTCCCCTGCCATGTTTGTCACCCTACAAACATCCTCACACAAACCACTACCTCTTCCTCAGCAGCTCCTCGATTGTCTTTTGGTAATCTATATGGTGGGTCAAGTATCCACATGCCATGTGTCCCTGCCCGCCACACGAGAAGAAAATCCTAGTTCCCGGCTGACTCCCTCTGTTCTGGGAGCCCCACACTACCAACCTTATGTCCTAGGGTCATCCTCTGATGGACCTATCCCACTTGGGCCCTCGTGTCTACTGTCTGAAACCTGCCAAAGGCTCTGCCACCTAGGGTATGCTGGAGGCTCTAGCTATCGGTGCCTAATCTTCCAAGAATATCTCTACCATAAGGGCTTTATTCAGTATACCAACCTGATTAGGGATGATGAGGGACAACATTGATGACCTGATCTCCCATATGTGCCCCAGATCAAAGGCTTGATCCCTGAAGAAAGGGTGTTGTTCCATATCTATCGAGTAGTGATAAAGCTCGGTGAACCTCGTTGTGTACTCAGCCACCATCATGTTTCCCTATTGTAGATGAAGGATCTCCTGAATTCGCAAAGTAAAAAATTTTGCAGGAAAAAACTCCTCCAAGAAAATACACTTGAATTCTACCCTGGTGAGGGTCGCCTGATCATGCGTCTAGGTGGTCAAGCTTCACCATATCCCTGCTGAGCTTTACGGAAGGCTCTCTGGTAATATTTCCATCTGTTCAATAGGTTTCCTCATTGTGGATAAGAATCACATAACTGCCTCTAGCTATTCCTCAGCGACCTGAGGATCTATCTCTCCCCTGAACCTGGGAGGTCTCTGTCTTTGAAACGTTTTCATGGAATTGAGTCTGTGAAAATCCTCTACCGGAACTACTCATAGAAATTCTAACCCTCAGGTGGTGGTAGCACTGGTGCACTACCCAATGGGGCTATCTCTAGAACTGGTCCCTGAACAGACCCCTCAGCGCTAGGCGGGCTGTCCACATGACCTCGTATTAGGATCCTGGCAGGTCATCTACATGGAGGCATCCTAAGATAGATAAAGATGTACCACGATCATAAGGATATACTTTATGAGATTAATTTTATTCAAAATAGGAAAATGATATACTTATAAAACTAGTGTTTTCATTTAAAGAGCCAAAAAGTATAATTCAAGGTCCGGGTGTATGGATACTTCAGTCGCCGCACCAACACTGGACTCAGTGAATCTGAAAGTGGGACTCAAAACACTTAACACTATTTCCCCAAAACAAAACACAGACTCCCGCTCATTGCGGTAAGACCGACCGCCCTATGATACCACTTTTTCAGGACCCATCCATCGGGGCCCATGTCGTGACTACCCCAATCCCGCCTCCTAAAGTCCAGGGGCTAGTGACTAGCGCCAAAGGCATCAACCTGCAAGTGGGAGGCATTTTCCGGAGTACCGGTACACACAAACATTCCAAACCAAGCCCTACACACTAAAAAGGAAACAATAATCACTAAAACAAATCTGAGTACAAGTACAACTAATATAAGTGATCCATAATACAAACACAAAAAAATAGCTGAAAATAGAAAAGTACAAAAAGGAAACTCTGATTTCCATCCACGAAAAACCCCACCTGATCATGAGAGTAGTGTAGCTATTGGAGGTCAAAGTATAATGTCCTGTCCACTTGAATTTTATTAGGGGTCGCCTGATCCTAGGCCACCAAGTCCACCGTCGTAGCATCCATCACTCCCATATCCCAAAGCGCCTCTAGGTCTAAGTCCACCAAAGTCTCTTTCAAAATGTTGGTTATCTGCACCATACACAATACATGCAGGTGAAGCCCGTGAAGGGGTGAGTAAAAAAATACTCAGTAGAGACCCCCCCAAAAAAGGAAAGACCACATAACAATTCCTCAAAGTAATGTAGGAATCAGAGGACATATCGCACCAAGTATACATTTAGGGTAGTGATAGAAGAATCCTAATTCGTATCATCAAACACCTCAGTTGCTGGAGAACTGCTACTCTATTGAATATAGTGGACCTACCACGTCACACATAAGTTCTTCCCACTAACCTTGGAGTACTTAGGTACACCTCCTCATCGCATACCGTGGGGCTGTAAAGTCACACAGAAGTGCTTCCCACTAATCATGTCCAACTGAGGTACTTCTCATAATGTACCGTGGGCCTAAAAATTCACACAAAATTGATTCCCATAGTGCGCCTAAAAATTCATATAGAAGTGCTTCTCATTGGGCCCTAATTGAGTCTCACAAAGTCAAAAGTTAGCAGTCTTTAGGTCTCAGCCAACCACAGGGTTCCGTACATAGCATGCCTGGGAGAACTGATCCTCAATCTATTTGTCTCATCACAACTTCCATAAAACCCTCCTCTGGAAATTCCAGAAGATATGACTCATCGAGAGGGTCACAACACCATAAACGGCTCTTCAAACAGACACCTGTTTTAAAAGTTGTTAGCATTTTAGTAATCAGGGGTCGGTTGCATCTGGGTCCGGTCCGACCTTGTCAGACCGATCCATCCAACCCGACTCGGGGGTCCCACATACCCCAGTATAGTTCTGACTGACTCCACCTAACATAGTTTGGGTTTGGGTCAGATCGGTCTATCTTGGACCATGGGCCATACCCAAAGGGCTTCGTAGGGCCCAGCCTGGTTTGGCTAAGCGTCCCACCCATCGGGTCACCCAGTGACCCAGTCTAGTCCGCCCCAGCCTGAAGGGCATGGGTCCAGCCCACCGGGTTTCCTAGAGAGCCATTCTAGACCAGTCCAGCCCAAAATCCACGAGTTGTGCATACTGGTGCGGGTTCGGCCCGCCATCCTAGATCCGACCCGCTGGGCATGAGACCAGCTTGCTAGGGCATAGAACTGGCCCGACCCTATGGCTGGGGGCACAACCCACTAGCCTGAAGACCGACTACATGGGTGGTCAGTGGTGTGTTCCTAGGATGCCAAAGATGGCCATGTATGTCCTCCCACTTGCCCCGTGGATGAGCGAGGCTCCTCTTGCCACGATCGGGCGACCGCGGCTAGCTAACCACCCAGGTGTCCTGGATGCTGGCCACCCCTCTAGGCGGTGCCTGCATGGCGCTGATTCACCCTTTTGCCTCATCCATATGGTTTTGGCCTGCTGCCTCCCAGGTGTGTTGATGGCATGCTGTTGTCCTTCTCCCGCGACCGCTATTGCAGACCACTGGCACTGGCGCACTGGCTGTCCCATCTGCGGGCCGCCAGAATTCCTCTCGTGGTATGTTTTCTGATATGTCTGTGCCTATGGGCCTCCTATTTCACATCTATCCCTACCTTGGCCATGTATTTCTCTTATTGACACTTTGAGGATACAACCAAAATGAATGCACGTGGCATAGGTGATCAGGCCTTGTTCATGTCAGCCCGCACCCTCTACATTAGAGGTTTAAAAACTTGGAAGGTCTAGGGATCTTATTTCAATCAACAAATGATAATTTCAATCCCATATAATGAAAATACCCAAAACAATTACCCTCCTGCATAAATTCATGATTCACGATTAATCTATTTTTTGGTTAATCCACGTTCTTCATTTTTAGAATAAGAACGTGGAAGAAACTGGAAAAATCAAACCCTTACCTCTTTGATGTTCATTTCTGTAGTGTTACGTCCTCGAAGTTTCAAGACGCTGATGTTGTTCATCGCTTTGGACTTCATTCTTCAAGGTGCATTGAAGATGTTTGACGTTCGTCAGTGTTTATCATTCTTCGTTGGAGAGTAAGTTCATTGGATCTTCATTAGATAATCCTTGCAGTGTAATTCCGCATTCCACCAGTACATCTACCAAAATAAAAGGAAAACATGTCGTATCATTTCTATTACACTGTGAAATCGTGTCGTTACACTGTTTCATTTATGAAACAACATCATTGTTACGCACCATTAATGTGTCATTACACTGTTAGTTAATGAGCCATTAATGAGCCTCATCAATGCGCCTTGTCACTGCACTGTAATGTTGTCATCCACCGATCAACAGATGAGAAAATGAAATTAAATAACTTTTTAATGTTATTTTATTATATTTTGAAAAGTCCAAAAATTAATTTACTTCGTTCGGCCCTTTTCGGCAAAAGTTATGTACCTTCTAGGAAAATATTGATGTTCTGAGTTCAATGGTACCCTCATATTTTCGATCTAAGCACTAGTTCAATGATTATGAAAACCCACTATCACATTTACTAAACATACATTAAAAAGGTTAGAAAATTCCATACTGGGCTCAGCTGGCCTCAGAGTCATGTGCTATTAAAGCATGTGGTCTAACAATAATTCCATACAATTAAAAAAACATTACGTGGAATTTCCAAGATATTACAGTACAAGGGTGAATCATCCTTCTTGATGAAGTCATTTATTTATAAAAAATATTAACCATTAGTGTAAAATGATCATCATTTATTGATTGAACTAAAATAAATATATACATATGAGTTTTTATTGTATATAATAATATCTATCTCACCCTTTCTCTACAATAGAGTAAAAAATCCATGACAAACCATTTACCTTCTTTGATAGAGAAAATGTTAGTGTGACCCACTATGTATTTTTATAAGGCACTAACCTCTATTATAAATTCTTTACCCCTTTTTGACATTATTAATCATCAATATAGCCCTTTATGGAATCAGAATGACACTAAAATCTTGGTTATCCATTAAGTCTTCTTGGATTTTTCTCTAGATTAGTATATCATTTTCAATATTCTAGGTGGTGATAAACTCTAATAGAAACTCATAATTATTTATTAATAAAAATGGGAATATCTTGATTATCAGGTATTTTTTTTGATAATGAAGATGAGTTTTTTATTAACGAGCTTGTAAACATGGATCATTTTACACAATGAATGTGCACATTCATAACGAATGTTACTTGTATGGATTTCATAATAATTTTTCATATTATATCATGCATCTAATTGATTATCAAATAGCCCAAATAATTCCACCACCCACAAAAAGTGAAACTAATATATTGTTATTTTCTGAATATTCATGATTGTGTCAACTGAATTTTGTATTTATTTATTTATTAGGAGGTTTTAGATCAAGCTTCTAACTTATTTTTCAATGTGGACTTTGTTTTTATTTTTGGTACTTCACAATCTCATTTTAAGTGGATTTTTCATTTTTATGGGTATCTTTATATGGAAATTTATTTTCATTTTATGTTAGGTTTTCTTTGACACCAACCCTCCTTGATGATCACTATCTCTCAATGCTAGTTTTCCTCCCACAGTTCTCTCAATCACCTTCTATATGTGGTGGTTAATTACAATCATATTTCTTAAAAAATTTGATTCATATTATATACATTTTTGTTGATTTAATTGGTTTTGTATGACTCTCAAGTGATTATTAGATACACTACCAATACAATTTATTTCTAATAGAAGTCATGTGAAAGAAACTCCCTCTATTTTTTTTTATTGTTTAATTTTTTCATGGTGAGGGGTTTCTTTCAAAATTCATTAATATTTTATAGTACTTGGAATGTGCTAATAGAAATTGTATCCTTTGATAATATGTTTGAAAAAAAATAGGTTGTGTTTTTTTGTTTCTAAAAAAAATCCTCCAATTAAATTCCTATATAAAATCACTTAAATAAGTGGTGATTTTTTTTCAATAATATAACTAAAAATCTTGAAAAATGGATCTTATACATAGTAAAAAGTGTTGTTTAAACTTTTCAAAAACATTCCCAAAAAAAAGTCGGTATGATCCTGATTCTACTGCATTTCTCAATATTTTTATTATTTAAAAGCATGTGCTTCATCTCCTCATCAACCTCGGTCTACACCATTCCCTCCTCCTCCACCTCGTTATCCGAATCCAACTCTACTTTATCCTCTTCCTCCAAATACACCTCCACCTCTACCCCTACCACCACCTCCAACTCTAACTTCACATCTACCTACGCTATTCCCAAATAATTTTATAGTTTGCAGGATAGTGCTTCTAACCAATTTTATTTCCTCTATTATACTTCTCCTTGAAAAATAGATAAAAAAATATATATAAGAATTATAACACTAATTCTTCACACCCCAAATATATTTCTAAGGTCATAGATCATACTAGATCACAAACATTTCTAGTAATCACCTAAACTTATTGTTGGAAAACATTCTGACAACATGTATGACATCCATTCATATCTAAAAAATTAATTCTTCTTTTGAGTATAAAGGTTGTCAGTAATATTAATAGTTCTCAGTAAATATACACAAAAAATGATTAATAAATATATTTAATGAAATTGTAATTAACTATTTGTGGATATAGGTCTCTTTATGATTTAAGATCTCTCTCATAAATTTGAAAACATAATATCCACAATCGGTTCCATTATCTTGGTTCAGACACTATAAAATGTTTAACCAAAATAAGTATTTTTTTTAAATATGTTTTGATAGTGAAATTTTTCTATATATACATTAATCATTTTTCATTTTTAGTAAACTACAAGATTTATCTCTTCAGAAACTAACTTCATGCCATGATTTAACCTATATTTACCTACCACCCTATAATAACAAAACTCTTATTATAACAAATACTAAAATGTATAATTTGATGTTTATATATAAAATGTAGATTTTAGTGTATTAAAAATTCACAATACACATCATGTGTGGTCATTTTGTTGGATATCTAGGAATTGGATGTAAAAAATAAATATTTGGGGTATCCATGTTGACTGCGATCAACATCTAATTCTTCCTAAAAAAATAAGTAATGAAAAAATTTAAAAAAAATTTACGTGATTATATTGTAGAGTTTCACTTCTATATTTTTGGTATCAAAATATTATGTCATCTGATATATTTTTCTCAAACACTTTGAGTAGGTCATCTTATTTCTTGTTAATTTCTTCATTACCTAAAGTATGTTTTTTTGTAGAAATTATACACGGGTTAATGAATCCAAAAAATTCTTCACACGATTTTCCCTTTATATAGTAGTAATATAAACACCTGTAGAAAATATGAATAGTTATTAGATTTAATAAACATATTAGATAACTATTTTGATAGATGTATTATGAAAATGTACCTTATGTATGTATTCACAACTGAGACTCCCAACCATTCATGCTTTATAATCTCATTTATATTCTTGAGAACAATTACATCTATCAAAAAAATTCCATATATTTATTTTTCATATAGAATGTAAGAAATATTTTCATATTTAAATGTGGTATCTACATGAATTTGTAATGAAAATAAATGTTTCTATGGAACTAGTGGGGAGATGGGACTTTCAGAAGGCCGTTTTAATTTCTTAGTCAATTCACTAGACTATCTTGATCTGAACTTCCATTTCCCCATCACATTATCCACATGTAATATCATACCTCATTTACAATATTTTTTCATCAACTATTATAGGATTTTCATATGAAAAAATATTTTAAATACATACCCCATGTATCTTTTTAAGATTATATGACCATGATATGAAAGTTACAATAGCATCATTAACCGTTGTAATATCTGGATCATCAAGTAGAACAACAAAATCAGTAGTAAACTCATGATACACCTTAATCCCCACTCTTATGTGATCTTTTGGGAGGTATTTAAGGTGTATATTTTCTCTTGGGATATTATATACCATACCCATCACAATAAGGCACTTCTTCATTGTTGACACAAGCAAGTCACATACAACTGTGCCTTATATAATTTTAGTAATATAAAGTTATCAGATGTTTTTTGATTCAAATTTAGGAGAAAGATTATTGAAAAAGTTGATTACCTCAGGTACGGTATGTGATTGGGGTAATGACAAGCCTTAAAGCTATTGGGTTTATTTGGTTTAGGTGTAGATATCTGTTCCACTACCGATTCACATTAATCTTTTCCCATACATTGCTCTGCTAAACCATACTAGACAATAATATCTTATAGTGACCCTATTTGTGTTTGAAATAATCTCACAATATTATATGTATCATTATATGGTTTTATATTTTAGAAATATGTTCATATATACACTCCAAAACCCAATCCTCCAACGTAACCATATTATTCTTTCCACATCAAACATACTAAAAGTAGTTTTTCTTTCAATACGGTTGTTGTCGATTCTTGTGTCTAAAATATTTAAAAAAATATGAATATAAATATATATTTTTATATAATACTATTATAAATCATATGAATTATTATTATGTTGTACTTACACATGTTCTGCATACATCTTTTGTGTTTTCATCAAAACAATTAACCTACATATTTAAACGAGCCTCCATCCATGACACATGATGTGGGATGGAAGTGGATTTAGATTTTGATTCATCAATTTTCATATAACCAGAGTAAAATATGTTGTTTCATATCATATAAATCTTTTATTATTGATTTAAAATATAGAATAATTTTTTCTCTTATGAATTGTACCCTATCATTGCTTTGAGATATGTTTTCATTGATTTTGATGCACATTATTTATTTACATCACTCTATTGTTGTTCCCTAAATTAACAATTTTGAATAAAACTGTATAAAACAAATAATTTAAAATAATATAATATTGATTTCAATTCACCTGAAATGATTTCTCATTGAAATGATTGATGAAAGAAATTCATGTTTCCCAGTTTATAATGTTTTTATAACTAACTGTTGGGTGGGGCTTTACATCCCCCTTAGTATCCCTAAGATGTAACTTTGTAAGAAGAGTCTGGAAGCCTCAAGGGGATTCTCCAGTATCCAATAAGACAAATTTATTATGGAAATATTATAAAATAAAGGAATTCTATAAGAAATAATAAAAATTAAATCAATGGTTCATTATATATTTTTTCTAAAAAATAGATAATGTATATCATAACATTACCATGATATATTTCTAAAGGGTTTCCTTCATTATAGGTTGGACATGAAAACATGAATCAATATCAATCATCACATTCATCCATATTGTGACCCTATCAAAGCTAATGAACATTGACTTGTTGGTTGTTTTGATTCCAACTGAACTCTAATTGTATACACTAATTTCATTCCATGTTAATTTTATTCAATACTATTATGTTACATCATTGTTTTTTCATCAACAAGTTGTTGTTCCCCTAGTAGTTTTGAATTTTCATCATCAACAGTTTGTTTTTCCATGGGATTGGTAACATAGTCACGTGAAGAAGACATTGTCTTCATGAGTAGTCAAACATTTATTTTTTATTGAATAAAAATAATGTAAACATGGACAAAGAATTTTAGAAGGGTTGAATTCATGATCTGTTGTAACATAGAAGAGATGGGGGATGAGTTTCAAGAAAAAATGCAATAATAACAATTCATGAGATGAAGCTGGTGAGGATGAAATTTGTCTCCATAAAACATTATAAATTGAAACATATTAATTTAAAATTTTAAATCTCATATCAAAATTATAAATGGTCCTTGATACTACCATGATAACATTAAGTCATCCCCACTAAGCTGCACCAACTCTAATATATGTTACTACTCCTTTTCCCTCACAGGTATCTAATATATAATAACTCTATATCCACTAAGGTTCATATATAGGGTGTGAATATAAAAACAAACAAGTAAATACTAACAGGGCCCATAAAATGTACAACAATGAATATATATGACTATATGTTCAAAGTAGTATCATTAAAAATACACATGTAATTCAAGTAATTGTGGACTAACCATGACACCATGATAAAAAAAATTACCAAATTCATTTCATACCAATGAAATATACTAATCATACCATGTTTATACCATGGTTGTTCCTTAAAATTAAAATTATTTCACTAATAATACATTAAAATTTGAATCATAGGAGGAGAAAAAATTATCTCTCTCCCTTTTGAAGTAACCACATCACATGATCCATGAGATTCGACCTCAAACCCCTATAATCTAAGACTATCACTCAAGGATAACCATCACATGTACTCATTTCATCCAAATTAGGAAATGGGTATAACATATAAATTTTTATTAGGAAGTTGATTTGAAATATGGGGAAGTATTAATATAATTGGATCATTAGAAAAGAACCACATAATGGGTTCCACAATGCATTAGTTAAACCTAACTTTTGAAAAACCATAAAGAAGAACCAATAAAAACACAAATGTCACATCACCCTCACCCTAGCCCTCAATGAATCACTAACATGTCTATATTAATTCACATTACAAGTTATCATGAATATAAACATATTCGTTATTCTATAACAATTTCCAAAAATCCACTATCATAAAATCAGAGTCCACCATTAATCCACTATAATTAAATGAAAATAATTTTATTAAACAATATTTATTATAATTTAAATTAACTTTCAGAATAGTTTTGAACCATTTCAACATCTCCCAAAACAATCAACCATGTATAAATTCTTATTGATCCCATTAATTCAATTTGAATATAAATTATATAAATAAATAAATAAATTGATCATTTCAACAAATTTATAGTATTTCATAATAATTATCGCCACTAAAAACATTACTGAAAATATATTTAATATTAAACATCACATATGTAGTATAATAAAACGGTTAAAATTTCAATTTTAGACATAAATATTTACCACTTCTGTTGTGATAAATTATTTTCTATTTTATAAAATGGTTTGAATGAGGATAAACTAACCAAAAAAACATGTAATGTGAAATTCATTTATTTAAAAAATTCATTTATTGATTAGTGAATGATTGAGTTCCAAAACACCTGATAGTACTTAATATATCCCATATTATAAACAATAACCTAAATCATGTGGAACATAAACATTCACCCAATAATAAACAATTTTACTTTGAAATCATTCTGGAAAAAATTAATTTTTTTTAGTGGATCTTTATATCAATTTATTATGGATCAGTGTATTAACTCAATGGATATGATAATTTCCATAATATATTGATTAGAGTATGAGAAGGTTTTTAAAATTTTATACCATTTATTTTAAATTAGAATATATATTATTTTTATTTATTAAGAGTATAACGATTATGAATGAAGTAGGATTGATAAAGTTCAAGTAACTTAAGAAAACATCTCATAATAAATATTTTCCATCTACTCATTTAACCAAGATAAAGAGAGAATTATCAATGATCATGAACAAAGAGAAAAAATATATTGGTATATAAGAGTAAAAATTCATAAATCATTCAAGGTTCACCTATCACGTTGTTATCTACCTTGTTGGAAAAATTCAAATAATAATGTAAATGGTGGAAATTTTTTCAAATGCTCATATATCAAATATGATGTTCGATAGACCTGACTAGAATTCCTAGGGAAATTAAGAAATTGTTAAAGTGTGATATAGGAGGGAATATAGTGCATGAATATTTAAGGGACATAAAAAGACCACTCTGTATAGTATATAAAATTAAAAAATCTCTCAAAACACCATACACAGTTCAATGGTTTTACTATAAGAAACATGGTAATAGTGTAAGATAATAAACCAAAATAATTTCCTTTAATGATAACTATCATCAAAATGAACCTAAGCTTAGTAAATAAGGATGGTTATATATAAAGGTAAAATAGACTCCACAAAGGCCATGTGAAGTCAAAATGGGCTGTGATATGGATCATATTGTATTGGTCAGTATGTTGGACTTTTAATTTGACTATGAGAAATGGAAATCCCTCTATGGGATTGTTTGTCACCCATTGAAGAACATATCAAATTTAATAAGCATAAGGAATAATTCTTGTCTAGTGAAGAGGTAGGTTTCTTCACGGTTGAGAACTTCACTAAAACAGAAATGTTGGAACCCAAACAAGTAATCAATGAGTTAGGAAAAAGAGAGAATAACATACCTCAGATTCCATCCTTAATTCATTTGAGAGAATATAGAGTATTTGTCAACAACTGGGGAGTTCTGTGAGAGCTTGATAATAGAGACTGAATCAAACTTATTTAGGGTTCTTTTAGATTCAATGGGACACTTTTATCGGCACTTATAAAAAATGCTAGTAAAGATAACATTTATCAGCACTAAATTAATAAGAGCTGATAAAGATACCATTAATCGGTGCTTTTTTAGCACTGATAAACCTCTATCTTTATCAGTGCTAAAGAAACGCTAATAAAAGGAACCTTATCAATGGTAAAACATTAGCACTGATAAAGGATTTATAATTATAATTATAAATAAATAAAATTGTAAATATATTTATATAATTATATATATTTTTATTATAATTTTCTAATTATTTAAATATATAATTATATATTTATAATTACATAAATTCATTTAAAAAAATTCATTTATAATTTGTATTTATATATTTATGAATATATTTATAATTATTTATTTATAATTATTTATATTTATAATATTATATATATTTAATAAATATATATAAATATAAATATAGTAAATATATTCATTATTTTAATATATTTATTATATTTTTATAAAAATAAATATATTTATATAATTGTATATATTTATATACTTATATATATATATAATATATATATAGTATATATATTCATTAATTAAATACATTTATTATAATCTTATAATTATATAAATATATAATGATTTATTTATAAATATGTGAATACTTTAAAAAAAATATATTTATATGTTTATACGATTATATATATTTATATATTTGTGTGTGTGTATATATATATATATAGCCCCCAGGGTGTAGCTCAGTGGTAGTTGCCCCTATGGGTCTCGATGAGATCTTGAGTTTGAGTCTTACTGAGTACATCCCTACATTGTATGATTTTTTTATAATGTAGCCTCTTTCCCTGAATGAACCAAGGATTCAACCTAAACTTATATATATATATATAATATAAATATAGATTAAAAATGAGTACACTTTAAAAATATTTAAAAAATGAATATGTTTTGCTAATTAAATATAAATTTTTAAACAAATATGGATATATATTGTAGTAAATAAATAAATATTGAAAATTCTAAAACATATAAAATAAATAAATATAAATAAATAATATAAAATGATTAAATTGAAAAATAAATAAAAAATGATTAAATGATTAAATATTAAAATGAATAAACAATTCCTAACTCTAATAATATTAAAGATAAGTAAATAAAATTGACCGAGTAAAAACATAATATATTAAATGTACAATGTTATAATCAAATTTTAAAATATACAAAAATATAAATAAATTACAAATAAGTGTATGTTTTCCTATATAAGATTTCATTAATTGTATAATTATTTATTTCTGTACATTGTATATAAAAAATCATTATTTGTGTATATATATGTATGTGAAATCAATATAACATGCATTTTATATATGTTAAATTGAAAAAAAAATAAAAATAAAACATTAATAAAACATCAATATTTTTAAAATTATTACATTTTATTCATTATATATATATTTATATTTAATATATATTATTTATTAATTTTTATAATTAATATATATATATATATATTATTCATTTTTATTAATAATTGATGCACTAATTTTTTTTAATATTTTTTAATTTGTTCATTTTTATGTTTTTTGATTAATTATTAAAATTTATTCATTTTATATATCTATATTTAGTATATATTATTAATTAATATTTATAATCTATATATATGTATATTTAATTTATTCATTTTTATTAATAATTATTTAATTAATAAAATGTTTAATATTTTTCTTAATTTACTCATTTTAAAGTTTTATTTGTTTAATTATTTAAATCTTTTTATTTTACCTATCTACATATTTAATATATATTATTTATTAATATTTATAATTTATATATATGTATATATGTATATTCAATTTATTAATTTTTATAAATAATTATTTAACAAATAAAATTGTTAATATATATATATATATAATTTTTATTTGTTTAATTACTTCATTTTATTTTGGACCTTTATCCGTGCTAAAAAAACAATAATAAATGATTGCCCTTATGAGTGATAAAAATAAAGCACCGATAAAGGGTACCCTTTATCAGTGCTAAAAATAAATTACTGATAAAGGGTACCTTTTATCAGCACTATATAAAAGAGATAATAGAGGGTACCCTTTATCAACACTAAAAAACGCTGATAAAGATATCTTTTATCAAATATTTTTTTAGCATTGATAAAATATCACCTTTATTAATGCTTTTTGTCAACGCGATTAAAGGTCTATTTTATATTAGTGGATATTGAAAGATATATTCCCTAATTCTATTTTTCTTGTGATGTAATTCGGTATGTCATGTTATATTATTAGGGAATATATTTGTAAAAAATACCTCAAGGTAATGTATCAATATTTTTGGGTTGTTTTGTTTTTTGACAATATTAGTTGGAAAAAATCCAAAGTGTTTTTTAATAAAAAAAGTTTACAAATTTATTCTATAAGAAATTGGATATATCCAAAAATTGTGTATAAAAAGTGGAAATGTTTCCTAGTTTTTGTCAAAATTTTGTGCATGAAATTTTAAAGTTGATTCCTTGAAAAGGAGTGTTTCTTCACAAAGTAGCCACTCTAACGACATAGCACTTACATGAAGTCATATGGGAGGATCATGACAATTTTCAAAATGTGTATCAAGTACACAGAAACCAGAAAGTGAGTTTTTTCTAGATAATATTTTGAAAGAAATAAATTTCACACATCAAGGACACGAACCAAATAATAAAGTATGTGGTGGCCGCAATAGAAAGAATCACCAAGGATCCTCATTATTTTTCGTTAGGAGGTGTGATTTTGGGTCAAACTTGAAGGTGATTTGTGCTATGAAAATCTATGTTGAAAGATATATATGTAAAGAATAGTATTACATGAATTTATTACATGGAAGGAGCCTAATAAAGGTATTTTACAATTGGGAGTTCATAGTGTCTCTTCATTTGTGAAGGAGTGATGGTGATTCTGATCAGACTGTGAAGGAGGACACATGATCTCATAAAAGTATACGAGACCATATAGGATTGAATAGTAATTTTGTGATTAATGAGAGTTGTGGGTTTCGTTTCTCATAAAAGGACTCCCTAATCAATTAATTATGTATAGAGTGAAATATTAACTTTGAATATTGTTGATGTTGTTTTTATAAAATTCATAATCGATTTCATCATAAAGCATATGTAGTTCATGGAGAAATGAATATGCAAAGCATATTCAGTTTTGGAAGGAGGATTAGTTCTTTAAGTGCAGAGATATTTCATGTATAATCTATTTAAAAATGATTTGTTATTTCATATAGAAAATGTTTAGTTCGTAAAGGGGTATTACGTGGTGAATAGTGTTATGTGAAGTAAGTGCCTGAAGGATAATTTCATGAAAATAAAAAAATTCATTGTAATTTTTTGAAAAAAAATTCTATCCATTATAGTAAAATTCATCTCTAATATGATATATGAGCTTAAAGTCACATCCTTTTTAGTGAGAAGCGAATTTGAGTTGATTCAAAACAATAGAAGGGACTTATGGAGGAGTAGTGAATTCACTTCAACTGAGAGGATAATGATCTCTCAAAATGTGATTTTCAGAAAACCATGAGCGATAGTGAGTTCAGTTTAAACATTTTAACAATAGTGAACTATAGTGATTATGATAAAATTGAAAATTGACTTTGCATTCTTCTTGGAATTGTCCAGTTAGGGTGAACCAAGTAAAATTTCTGTCTCTTGCATGTTTTCATTTCTACATATATGTATTATTGTGATAATAAGTGAGAAGATATTTTTAATTAATGATGAAAAAGACCAAAATGGGTAATATTTTTAATTAATTATACTCTAATTTACCCCCATCTTTGGTTATTCAACCTAGGGGTGGAAAATAAATGTTATCAAAGACAATGGTTAAAGTCAGTTAATCCCTCTCAATGGAATTCATGACAATAGTCAATCACAAAGGGAATTTGATCTTTAGAGGAAATAATTTTCAACCATGGAAGAACAGAATGAAATACCACATTCAATCCTTAGTAATTGATGTATATGTAGCTATTATTCATGTTATCTCAATCAGTATGGATAATGAGGTTGTATTTGAAAAAGACCAAATATTGTTGGATGTTTATTCTAGAGGAATAAATTCTTTTGGGGGATCTTTATCCAATAAAATCTACATGAAGGTGACATCATGTAAATTATCATAGAACTTGTGGGAAAATATGATAAAAAAACATTGAATGTGACTAAAATTTCTATAAATATGGGTTTCATATTCTTTGTAACAACTATGAAGACTTGTGTATACACCATAATGAATCTATTGATTCATTCTTTGATTAGGTGAATGTTACTATGGAGGAAAATCATGGTTTTTGAGAAACCCTCGATGATAACAAGATTATAAACTGTATCCAAAGATTATTTACACCTTGATTCTATCTAAACTTCATTTTACATGAAGATAAATATCCCAAGGAGCTGAAAATGGGTAGTTTTCACAGTACTCTTTCCACATATTATACGAGGAATGATGATAATGAGGTTGTGAAGAAGGAGAAGTCTAAGGGGGCAACATTCAAGGATATAAATAAAAAACTATGTAATTTTAAGATAAATATTTTTTATATATTATTAATATCATTAGTTATATTTCATAGAATTATATTACTTATAAGAATACTATTAAATTTTCCAATCCAAGGGAGAAATCCTTGTTTCTAACCAAATTGGAGTTTCAAGCATTATATGGTTTTATTTAAAATATCGACGTAAAAATTATATAATTTTAATTTGTAAAAATAAACTTCATTTTTGAATTAACCATTTCAAAATTAGCTTAGGATAAATTTTTGATAATTTTCAAAAAAAATTATTTTTCAATGAATAGTGACAAATACAGATTTTTATTGAAAATGTCATTTATTTTCAATTATTTACAAAGTCATATTATATTTAAGATTAGTTAAAAAAATATAATCATTTCATTATACATAATCCTATAAATGTTATTGTAATCAAAATTATACTAGAATTTGGAATAAAATTTTTTTTACTTAAAAATACATTTTTTTCTGAAAAATCCGGTTTACATTTCATTTTGCTGGTTTAGTTTTAAATTAAATTATTTCATAAATTTGAGTTTAATTTAATAAAATTTATTTAATTTTTTTATTATCAATAATTAATTCTATTTTATAAGTACAACTTTATTTTTGTTCATAATATTCATTAAAAAAAGTAAAAATATGTTACCATGGTTATGGTTAAAATAGGTTTACTAGGGGGTTAAACTAAAGAGATAAGGGTTAAATTACCTAAACACTTTTATTAATCCTTTTAATGGCCATATATAAAAACTTTATCGACTAATATTGATAAATGTTTAATTTTTATCTATTTTTCTTGAGTAATACATCAATATATTGTATTCTTTTTTTAAAATTCAAAGTGTGTACTCTTTCCCACTTATAAAAGGAAACCCCTATCCAATTATAAATACACTTAAAAAGACTTATGGTTAATCCAATAACAAATAAAATTAATTTCATACATCCCTAACAATGTTTTAGATTCCCGTTTTTTCGTAAAACCAACCTAGAATGTTTTTAGGTATAATCCTAAAGATGTTGTCTGAAAAAATGGTTTAGTTATTAACCTATCATTTTTGTTTCATTTTTTCAACCTCATTAAAATATTCTTTAAATATGATTAAATAATAATAAAATATATCTTAAATGTACTAATATATTTTTATTTTTATTTCATAACCTATATTCTTCTCCTTCATTCGTCAAATGAGAAATGAAACCATCGTCCCTGTGTCCAGCAGACTATCACCACATGAATTGATGTAATTCATTTTCCATAACTTCCTATCATGTATGGATATAATGATGGATTTAATATATTTTTTTATATTCATTACATAATTATAATTTTTTAAAGATAATATTTAATCTATTATCTTACCTTTCTATCCATTTAAAAACGATAACGTTGCTCATGCGTATGTGTAGATTACAACCTCCATGATGTGATGTGATTCAGTTTTCATCACTGAATAACATGGATGGTATACATAAGTTTACATAAGGATATAAAATTATATTTATGATATTATCATCATTATGTAATGATAAAATGATACCTAGTTTCTTTCCCTCATGCTCTTTCAAAAAATGAAAACATTACTCTTGTGTACGTACAGTCCACCATCTCCATGATTGTAATGTTATTCATATTTCATAACCATATTTCATTGATGGTTTTTAAATTACAATTAATTTATAAAAATTAAATTTATTTCATGATTATTATTCTCTATATGATTTAATAGTGAACCTTTTAACCATATTCAAATTACTAAAATGATTTTGTGCATATTCGGCTCGTATCTTCAAAACATATAACAAGAGCTAAATTGATTAAATAGTTGTATATAAAATGGTAATAATTAAAATAAAAGGAATAGTAAAATTGAAAAAAGTTACTAAGAACGTAAATAATTAACATAAGTTTATTATTTATAAAGATAAAGAACACATGTGATGGGTTAGACTCGAGTAAAGATACACTTTACCTTTAATCCCTCAATTTAAATATTTAAAAGAATTATTTTATAAACATTTTTCTTCCACGTACATATTATTTAAATTATATTATAGTTGTATTAATATATAAATAAATTAATTATAAATGAAATTTTAAGTCACTCTAGAATTCCATTCAAAAGTTTTAAAAATGAATCATTTTACTTATTTTATATGGGGCGTTTTGAAAACAAAAGTAATGTTCTATTTTAACATATATGACATCAATAGTTTTTCTCACAAATGTTAACATTATTTGATATTTTGATTCCTTTATAATATTTTAATATTCCTTCTAATAAAAAATATCATTCCCTTTGTCCTGGGTATTTTCAAAAATGTTTTTAAATGGAATGGATATTTCCATATCTAAAATATTTTTTCTTATGGGTACAAAGAATATTTTTGTAAGTGGGATTAGGGAAATGAAATATTTTATCTGTTATGATTATGTTATGGTTATTTGAAATTATTTATGATTATAGGTGAGCCTAATATATCTCATAATTATGGGTGATCCTAATATAGCTCACGATGATAAGTTATCTCGATATAACTCTTTAATGCATTAGGATGAGAAGTTTATTTCTTGGGTAATAAAATGTTAATTTTGAGCTCAAATATTATTTTGAAAAAGAAAATTTTTATGATTATTCATGGAATAAAACGTTTATTTATTTATTTTTTAATGTCTATTATTTATCTTTCAATTCTCATCCAACTTTTTAAAATGTTTCTCATAGGGTTTTAAGGTTTATTAGGGACAAGGATGAGGTCAAGATGAAAATTGTGAAGATAGGTCATGAAAAGAAAACTTTTTATATCTTAAAAGTTCAATATTGTGGAAAAAAATGATACTGAGTGGAAGGGTCCAATTTTTTGATGTAAGAGTTATGACCTAATTATCTAAAAATATAAACCTAAATGATTTCCAATAGTGGAATAAAATAAATTATTGTCTAAAGAATCAATTTTAAAATTTATGTAAGGACTAATACTTACTGTTGGTAATAAAGGTTTAGATAATTTTATAGGTTAGTATAAGTCAGTAAATACCATTAAGAGATTAAAATTTATGGTTATCATGATATAGAATTTGGAGGTTACCGTGTTTCTTTATCTATACGATGTTTGTTCGGAATATTTTCCCCAATGTAAATAGGAAAATTTAAGTAGGAAGGAACTAAGAAGAAAATATCCTTCTAAATCAATAACTTTAAATGGTTGGAATCAAAATTGAATAGTTTGTTACAGTGATGTCTCATTTTACATATTTTTTAAATGTTGGCGGTGTTAATGTTAGGGAGTAACTAGATCTAACATAGGGGAACATGTTGATTGTGGAGAATTTTATGAGACAACAACCTTTATAATTTTATAGATCTTATGAATTATTGGTAGATTAGGGATGGATTAAATCCCTAGAAATAATATTCAATGTCATGTATTTTTAGAGCATTAAAACTCAACCCTTTATATTTACCATTTTAAATGTGAAGATGATCGTTGGTAGTAAATGATTAAGAATACTAGAGAAATAGAAACTATTAACTTCATGGAATGAGATACATTTAAAAATATTTTCCATGAGAAATATTTTCTTAAGGATATTTAAATTATAATATAAAACAATTATTGGAATTAAGGAAAAAACAAGAAGATTCAGTGTCATTGTATGAAGAAAAATTCACCCAATTGGAATGGTTTACACCAAATTGTATTCAATATCTTGATAGTAAGATTATTTAGTTTTACTCATGATTGAATCCAAGATACCAAATTCATTTTTCCTCTCATAAATTTAAAATATATGGGAAACTTGTTCACTATATTGAGAAGGAGTAAATTAAGTTTTTCTAATGATCGTGTGTCCTATGAAAACATGTAAAAAAAATTAGATCTAGGTGGTAGTCAAATGGGAATATTCCATCATTTAAATATTAAGGAAATAAAATCTAGTTTTCTGTTTGTGATTGGTGTAACAAAACGCACCACAGGGAAAGTCTTATTAAATTTAGGAGGTTCTTCAGTTATGGTAATTTTGGACATATTGATCTTGATTGAGAATAAAATGATCTTGATAGTGGTATGACCAATTTTGATATACAATCAATATGGTTTTTATAAATTAACAAGATAGGTAATTATACATATTCATGTTCTAAGAAGATCACAAATGATAAGAATCATAGATACTGTAAGAATAAGGGTGTGGTGAAATCATTTTCAACTACTTCGATAGATGTTTAGTCATCGAAAAAAGTGGTAACATGTACATTAATTATTTATTCATATTACACTAATGTGTTATTTGATTTGGGGTCTTCACATTATTTAATTTTTTAAAAATTTACTAGTAAAATGAAAATTTCACCTCAAGTAATGAAGGTGGGAGTTTTTTAAAAAACACTTTGGGTAGTACGATGGAAATAATAATTTACAAATTCCTTCTTGTTATCATCTATGGAATGATTTTTTCTGCAAACCTTTTTTTATTTCTCATTGAGAAATTTTATACCATTTTGGGTGTGTATTAGATTTTAGTTTATCATTATAAGACAGATTACCAATCCAAAGAAGATATTTTTTTAAATAAGTTTTATTTTTTTTATAAGAATTAATTCATTCCATTGATAACATACCATGAAGTTGAGAAACTTTTGAGATATGGGAATGAAAGTTACCTTAATTATATTTTCCAAAATAAGGAAATTGCTTATATTATTTATGTATTTGTCGTAAAAGAATATAATGATGTTTTCCTGATGATTTTCCATGTATTATACGTAATATAGAAGTTGATTTCACTATTTACTTAGTTTCTAATACTAATAGAATTTCAAAACCTCTTTATCGAATGTATCACGTGGAAATTCTCTTACTGAAAAAGTAGTAAGGATTTTCTTGATAAAGAATTCATTCCCCTAGAACTTCACCATGGCGTACTACTATTTTATTTTTTAAAAATAAAAATGGTTCCTTGAAGCATTTCATTTATTGTAGATCATTTAATAACATCACCATTAAGAATAAGTTTATGTTGCCTCATATCGATGACTTTCTTGATCAGCACTAGAGAGATCATAATATTTTGAAGCTTAATATAAGTTTTAGGTACCATCAAATAAAGGTTAAGGAAGATTACATCCCTAAGAAAGAGTTTCATACTAGGTAGGAGCATTATGAGTTTGTATTTATTCCCTTTGGGTTGATGAATTATCCCCCTATATTCATAGATCTTGTGAATAGAGTTTTTCAAAAAGATTTTAATAAATTTGTGGTTATGTTTATTGATGATTTTTTGTTTTATTATAATTTTTTATAAGATAGTGAAAAACATCTAAATATTTGACTAAAATAAAAAAATAAAATAATTTATATGGAAAATTTAGTTAATGGGATTTTTGGTTAAAAAAATATTTCATTTCTTGGACATATCGTAAATAAATATGTTATTATTATTGATCCTACTAAAACAAAATTGGTTAATGAATATCCAAGATCTATAAATTTTATTAAGATTCATAGTTTTTCTTGGATTAGTAGGCTATTATCAGTAGTTTTTTGAAACCTTTTCAAGGTTTTCTATCCCAATAAAGAAGTTAAAACAAAAAGGATTTAGGTTAATTTAGACAAATAAATAAAATTAATGATTTTAGGAATTGAAAATAAGAATAGTGAATGCTTCATTTTTAAAACGTCCATCCAAAAATGATGAATTTGTCATCCAAAACATGGCTTCATTGAAGGGACTGAGTTTTTTTAATGAAAAATGATTGGGTAATTACTTATGCATCATGTGAATCAAAACCTTATTAGTATAATTACCCACCACAGGGCCTTGAACTAGTGTTTGTGGTGTTTTATTTAGAAATTTAGTGACATTATTTATGTAGAGTAATGCGTGAAATATATAATAATCATAATATTTTGAAATATATATCCACTCATAAAGAGTTGAACATGATATAGAGTATATGAATGGAATTGATACAATATTATGACTATATAATTCATAACCATATAGGTAAAAGAAACAATGTTATTAATGCTTTTACTTGGAAAGATAAATCCATATTAATCACACTATGTCTAGAACATGATCTTTTGGATGATGATTTAATGAATTTCAACATAAAAATTTTGTCGATAGAAACTCACTCTATTTTGTTAATGGTGTTAGAATAATCATCGTTGTAAAATAAGATTGATAAATCTCATAAAGAAGAAAATTTTCTATAGGAAATGTTAGAATTAGGTTTGAAATTTAAGTTTCCAAAATATAATATTAAAAAATAATGTGTTTTTAGATTCATAAAAAGGTTATGTGTTTTATTTGAATCCTAGTTGAAGAAATGAATATTTATTGAGGCTTTTAGTTCTCTATTTTCTATTCATCCCATCATCACAAACAATTATAGAGACATTTAGGAACATTTCTAATGGTAAGGAATAAATAAATATATTGCTAAATTTACCCAGAAATGTTTGACTTTTTCAATAGGTAAAATAATAATGAAATTTATCAAAGGGGATTATTTATCCTTTTCCAGCTCTAAAATGGATATGGGAGTTTATATCCATGGATTTAATGGTGGTATTATGAAAGACATATTGAGCTAATATGTGATTTCGGGCATTTCTAATCTATTATCTAAATATACTATTTTTTCTTATTCGAGAAAATATGACTTTAGATTAATATTATCAAATTTATGTTAAATATATAATTAGATTATAGGAATTCCTTATTTACATTATATCGGACTATGATCCCATATTCACCTATAGTGTTTTAAAGGACTTCATATGTCATTGGGTACTAAATTAAATTTTAGTAAAGCCTTGTATCCTCAATCTAAAGAACAATCAGAATAAATGATTTTGACATTGGAGGATTTTATTTGATATTGTTTAATGAATTATCATGGAATTTGGGATCAAAATATTACTTTGTTTTATTTTCCTTATAATAACCATTTTTATTCTAATATACAGATGAAACCCCATGAAGCATTATATGGGAAGTGGTGTCAGAATCTAATTTGTTGGGATGAAGCCAGGGAAATAAAATTGTAGGGATTATATGTAACATCCCAAATAAGTAATTAATAATATATATTTTTATCTATGTCTATTAATGATTAAGATAGTGTTATAGAGGCTTAAAATGAAAATAAATACAATCTTATGCATGGAATACACTAATATTCTTAAAAGATTGTTTTACTGCCTTTTGATGTCAAAGCATTTTTGAATCTATATTTTGACAATTTTATAAACTATGTTTTTCAAAATAAACTTATCCTTTATGAATGGGACATCAAAATTTACCTTGTGTGAATTTTTGGTATTTTTCTGACAATGTTCATTTTTTAATGAATAGTGAAAAATACTACATTTTACATCAAAACTGCATTTTAATCTAATTTATTTATATGATTATATTATGTTTTGAATTGGTTTTGAAGTGAAATTAGAATATATTTTTACCATTTTATCCAATGGTGGTCATTGGAATCAATTTCACTTTGAAATTGGACTTAAACTGGTGTCAATCTTTTGATACTTACTGTTTTGTAAAAACACGCTTTTTACTCTGGCAGCGGGAATTAATTAATAAATTAATTAATGTGACTTATATTATTTGAATTTTGTAAAATAGACTTCATTTTTGAATTCGGAATATCAAATATAGCTTAGGGTGAATTTTTGGTATTTTTTTAAAAAACTTCAATTTTTTGATGAATAGTGAAACCACTAAGTGGTAATCAAGCAAACTGATTTTTCAGTTAAATGAAAGTTTACCACTAATGTGTATTGAATTTTGAAAATCCGACATACATGGTTGTCATTAAGAAGTAAAATTTGGTTCAATGAGATTAAAATAATTTTTTGGTGAATAGTAACTTATTAATTTTTTAATCGCGATTAGTGGTAATTAGGGTAGTTTAAGGTATAAATAATGCTTTAATAATTGGAAATGACCTAGACACATGTCCCAACCTTATTGGTTGTGTCATGGCCGACCAAGACAATCCATGGGTCAACTTGGGGACCCCATGGAGACACTTTGGTTTGGAAATGACATAAATAACATTTTATTTAATGTAAAAGTAAAATTGACACAAACATGATATGTTTTACTAAAACAATTTTTACATAGGGTTATAAAGATCAGATATTTGATTTTAAATAGTCATTGGAAATCTAAAAAGATTTCCTACATCATAGTATTTTTTTTATAATTTTTAGAAATTAAATAAATTAAATTATTTATGACATAATAATGATGCAGCGATGACATCATTATTTGACGATTTAAATAAAATAGAAAGATAATGTAAAATCTATAAACTACACATGTCCAAAACCAATTGGATGAGTGGATTTAGAACCCTTATCACCTTATCCACTAATTCTATCAATGTGGGACCTTTTAAAATCGAAACACATTTTCAAATAAAGTAATATTTCTTTACTTTCCAAAAGTGCCCCTCCTCTCCTCTTATAAAAGGCCCCCACCTCTACCTCATTTCACACACTCCTCAAGCCTTTGGCTCGGCCAACCCCTGCCCATTTTCTCTCTCCACATCCCTCTCCTCATCCTAGAGGATTTCCTTTGGGTAGAATCCTTTCAAATGAATCCTTTAGGCTCAAATCAAAAGGAGTTACACTTTTAAAGGTAATTCATTCTCTCATGTTCATTTGTTTTATTTTGCTTCTCCAACCCCCTAAACTCTTTTTATTTACTTCTTTTGTAACAACACCAGTATCTTAAATATACTAGGATGTTGTTATAAGATATATTTGAGCTACACACTCACACAAATATATCAAATGGTTAAAGAACATACGGTTTCCGTGGATGGCGAAATTCTGCCTCCCGAAACGATGATTGTTCAATACTCATTTAACACCTTCAAAGGAGGCCATTATGATGTCACTATTTTTATATATGATATATATTATGTTTATGTTTTCCTTAAGCTTCTATTTTTTTCATTTTGGGCATACCTTTATGGTTTCCATTATGGGTGAACACGATATCTTCATTTTAGGAAGTGCGGACTACCGCCCCCTCAAAGTGATTTGATTCGTTATATACCATATGTGGGACATATAAAGGATGGAACTATGATATTATATATGATATTATACTGGAATTATAATATACCTTTATATAATTATGATTCCATTCTATAAAATACGAAATAGAAATGAAAGTAGCGTTCATGCGTACGTACGGCTTACCGTCTCCATGAACGGTGCATTTCATTTCTTACCTCTAAATGTGATGTAATATTATAAATGCATATATGTACTGGATATATATGACATATATGATATCTACATCATGGATACCATTTTGGATATAATGAACCTTTGACCAAATTAACAACATGTAAGTGTAAGAAGTCTATTTTTGACTTAAGAACCAAATACCGACAAAATGAACATTATTAACTTCTGAACATTATTAACTTAACTGATTACATGATGTTCATAACATGGTATAAAAGGAATAATTAACTTGAAAAAGATTCATAAGCAATTAGAGATTAACTGAAGTTTATTATTCCGGAGATTAAAGAACGGTCGGGTCAAGTCAGATACGAGGTATGGGACTTCGTCTCAATCTCCTTTCATTGAGGCATATTTTATTTTATACACAACTTTCTTTTATACGGTGTATAAACCCCTTTGACTTTTACGTTTATTCAAAAGGAATCTTTTTTATATGAAGCGTTTACTAAACGACAAAAGGGAATGTTTTTGTCGTACGTATGCGGCGACAACGACTTCTCCGCCGTCGTGACCGTTATTTGAGTTTCGGCTTCCTCTACAAGCCATAGCTTCTTTTTAAAAGAAAAATAAATACAATGTTTTACTTTTATTTTATTTTAGTATTGAAAATGGTTTTCATAATGTTTTTATATCAATGTGTTGTATTGATATCTCGTGATTGAAATGTGGAAATTTTATGTTACCTTTATGCATGTTTTATGTGATATGATTATGTTATGGTTCTTGGGCATTATTATGAAGACGGGTGGTTCCGTGATAAACTAAGGGCGGTTGAGCCCGATATAGCTCTCCAATGCATTGGGTAACGCGAAGGAGTGAAACGTTAAGGTTTCTCCGAAGAGATTTTAGGGAATATACTGTGATGGGTATTCCAAACGTAACCAAGAGGGTTACTCCCTACGTAAGAATGTTATGAATGCCTCAAGTTACCTTTATGTCTTATGATTTCTATGATTTATTCATGATTTGATGAGGTATGTTAAAGTGATTATGTTTTATGGGTAAAGTATGATTTCACTCTTATGTATGTATGTACCCATGTTTCCTTTCCATGTTTTTATAACCCATACTGAGTTTTATGCTCATCCCAAGTTTTTGAAATGTTTTTCATAGGTCAAGGGAAAGGTACATGATAAGATGATAGAGTCAAGGATGTGTCAAGAAATAATCCATGTTTTATTTTAAATGTGTTTCCATTGATGGTAATGAATAATACTATCTTTATGTAACCACTTTGTTTATATGTGGAATGTAACGCAAGTTTTATGATCTAATTCTCTAAAACTCTAAACCCGAAAAGATCCTCAATGTGTAATCTTGTAATAACTCAAGATTAAGTAAGGTTTAAGGCTGGGGCCTTATAGTTGGTATCAGAGGTCGGTATAGATAACTTTAGGAGTTAGAATTCTATTAAATGATTATCCAAATTTTTTTTTCGAAATGATATAGCATTTAAAGATTACCATGTTGCTTCGTCTAAGACATGTTTGTTCCGAATGGTTTTCCGTAGTGGAAACAGGGAAGCAGTGCTAGGAAGGCATACAGAAGGAAATAACCTTCCGAATCAGCATCCAGAAATGGTCGGAATTGGAACTGAACAGTTTGTGGCAGTAATGGCGCAGTTGACTCAAGCGATAAATGGCGGTGGTATCCATGCACGAGATCAGCCAGAACAACCGCAGAGGAACATGTCAGTGGTGGAACATTTCATGAGGCAACATCCACCATCATTCAGAGGATCATCTGACCCTGTTCTAGCTGAAGGGTGGATTAAAGCACTGGAGAATATTTTTGATGTCATGGGGTGTTCAGACAATCGAAAGGTTAGTCTTGCTATTTACCATTTGGAGGGTGAAGCAGATCAGTGGTGGTCTATGGTTAGAAATATCAGGGATGCCGATGAGATTGATGCTCTTGACTGGGATGAATTCAAAGGTATGTTTCTTGAAAAGTATTTTCCTAAGGCTGTTCGACTTAGGATGGAAAAGCAATTCTTGGAATTGAGGCAAGAGGAAGACTCAGTGGCTGCCTATGAAGAAAAGTTCACTCGATTGGCAAGGTATGCTCCAAATTTTATCCGGGACCTTGATAGTAAAATCAATCATTTCTACTCAGGATTAAAGCCAAAGTATCGAAGGGCATTAGCTTCTCGTGAGTTCAAAATTTATGAAAGGCTTGTTCGATGTGCTGAGAAGGTGGACATGGAGTTTGCCGATGACCAAGTGTTCTATAACAACCAGCAGAAGAAGAGACCGAGGTGGCAGGAGAAAGGTAAGAATTTTTCAAAAAAGTCTGATGGTAAGAGAACTAAGTTTTCAGTTTGTGATAAATGTGGAAAAAGGCATGCTGGGGAATGTCTTCTGAATTCTGGGAAGTGCTACCGATGTGGTAAGATGGGACATAAGGCTCGTGATTGCACTGAAAAGGATCAAGGTGAAGGTAAGAACAAATTTGATTTACAGTTAGTGAAATGTTATAAGTGCAATGAGATGGGTCACTATGCAAACGAGTGTCTGACAAGGAGCTTGAGTGATGGGAAGCAGTTAGACTACAAGCAGAAAGGGGTGGTGAAATCCTTTGCAACTACATCAGTAGATGTCGGGCCATCAAATGAAGTTGTATCAGGTACTTTGTTTGTTTTTTCAGATTATGCCAGTGTGTTGTTTGATTCGGGGTCTACACATTCTTTCATCTCTGAAAACTTTTCTAGTAAAATGGGAATACCATCTCAAGAAATGACTCCTGAACTTTTGGTAAAAACACCTGGGGGAAGTGTCGAGGCAAAAAGAATTTATAAGAATCTTCCTATCCTTATCTGTGGAAAGAACCTACTTGCAAACCTTATTGTTCTACCTCTAGTAGAGTTTGATGTTATACTGGGTATGGATTGGCTCTCTATTTACCATGCTAAGATTGACTGTAGAGCTAAAGAAGTTTCTTTTCAGAAAGACTTTCAGTTTGTTTACAAGAATGAACCCTTACTTTTGATAACATACCAAGAGGCCGAGAAACTTGTAAAAGAAGGAAATGAATGTTACCTTGCACACGTCGTTGAAAATAAAGGAACTATTCAGATTAATGATGTGCCAGTGGTAAATGAGTATCCTGATGTTTTTCTTGATGAGTTGCCTGGAATAATACCAGATCGGGAAGTTGAGTTTACTGTTGACTTAGTTCCGGATGCTAAGCCAATTTCAAAACCCCCTTATCAAATGGCACAAATTGAACTTTTAGAGTTGAAGGAGCAATTGCAAGATTTATTAGAGAAAGGTTTCATTAGACCTAGCACATCACCATGGGGTGCCCCTGTTTTATTTGTTAAAAAGAAAGATGGTTCTATGAGACTTTGCATTGATTATAGAGCCTTGAATAATATCACTATTAAGAACAAATATCCTTTGCCTCATATCGATGATTTGTTTGATCAGCTCCAGGGAGCTCAGTTTTTTTCAAAGATTGACTTGAGATCGGGGTACCATCAGTTGAAGGTAAAGGAGGCAGATATTCCGAAGACCGAGTTCCGTACGAGATATGGCCATTATGAATTTGTAGTAATGCATTTTGGGCTAACCAATGCACCTGCTGTATTCATGGACTTAATGAATAGAATTTTCCATGAGTTCTTGGATAAGTTTGTGGTGGTTTTCATTGATGATATTTTGGTCTTTTATAAAAGTAAAGAGGAGCATGAAAAACATTTAAGGGTTATCTTGCAAACCTTAAAAGAAAAGAAACTGTATGGGAAATTCAGCAAGTGTGAGTTTTGGTTGCAACAAATTTCCTTCCTTGGTCACATTGTTTCTAAAGATGGAATAACTATTGATCCTGCAAAAACAAAAGTTGTGGAAGAATGGCCAAGACCCACAAATGTAACCGAGATTCTTAGCTTCCTTGGTTTGGCGGGCTATTACCGAAGGTTTGTTAGAAATTTTTCACGGTTATCTATTCCAATGACTAAGCTAACTCGGAAGGGTGTTAAGTTTATCTGGAAAAAAGAATGTGATGATTGTTTTCAGGAATTGAAAAGAAGATTGGTTAATGCTCCAGTTTTGGCACTACCTTCCAGGAATGGTGAGTTTGTTATATACAGTGATGCTTCATTGAAAGGACTAGGTTTCATCCTAATGCAGAATGATCAGGTAATTGCTTATGCTTCACGACAGTTGAAAAATCATGAGGTAAATTACCCTACACATGATTTGGAATTGGCTGCTGTTGTTTTTGCTTTAAAAATTTGGAGGCATCATTTGTATGGAGTAAAGTGTGAAATATATACCGATCACAAAAGTTTAAATTATATATTCACTCAGAAAGAGTTAAACATGAGACAAAGGAGATGGCTAGAATTAATCAAGGATTATGATTGTACAATTCATTACCATCCGGGAAAAGCAAATAAAGTGGCTGATGCTTTGAGTCGAAAAAGTAATGCTTCATTAGCAATGTTGCGTTTGGAACGTGATCCTTTGGTCAAGGATTTAATGAACTTTGGCATAGAAGTTGTTGGTGCAGGAAGTCCTTCTGTTTTGTTTCAGGTATCAGTAAGATCTTCCCTACCAGATAGAATCAAGCAAGCACAGAAGCAAGACAGTGAGTTGCAGAAAAAGATAGAGCTGGTTCAGAAAGGTAAGTTGCCTGAATTCAACATTGATAATGATTGTGTTTTGAGATTTGGGAAGAGATTGTGTGTGCCTTGTGATTCACAGCTGAAGAGAGAGTTGTTATGTGAAGCTCATAGTTCTCCGTTTTCAGTTCATCTGGGCAGTACTAAGATGTATAGAGATCTGTGGGAGTATTACTAGTGGGATGGAATGAAAAGAGATATTGATAATTTTACTGTGAATTGTTTGACTTGTCAGTAGGTTAAAGAAGAGCGGCAGTTACCGAAAGGGATGCTTCAGCCTTTACCAGTTCCAGAGTGGAAATGGGAGAATATATCCATGGACTTTGTTGTTGGATTACCGAAGACATCTCGAGGTAATAATGCAATCTGGATTATTGTTGATCGCTTGACCAAATATGCTCATTTCCTTGCTATACGAGATACTTTCTCTCTTGATCAACTTTCCCGTTTGTATCTTAAAGAGATAGTCAGGTTACATGGAGTTCATCTCTCCATTGTATCGGATCGTGATCCCAGGTTTACTTCTAACTTTTGGAAAGGCCTTCAGTAGTCGTTGGGTACTGAATTAAATTTTAGTACAGCTTTTCATCCTCAATCAGATGGGCAGTCAGAACGAACAATTCAGATATTGGAGGATATGCTACGATCTTGTTCTATGGATTATCAGGGAAGTTGGGACCAACATCTTTCTTTGGTTGAATTTTCATATAATAACAGTTTCCATTCCAGTATACAGATGGCACCATTTCAGGCATTATATGGGAAGCGGTGTCGAACTCCAGCTTTCTGGAATGAAGTGGGTGAAAGGAAGTTGATGGGACCAAAATTGGTAGAAGGGATGGCAGAAAAAGTTCAGCTGATTCAGAAACATATGAGAACAGCTCAGAGCAGGAAGAAGAGTTATGCGGATAACTGGAGGAAGGATCTATCTTTCGAGGTAGGTGATCATGTTTTTCTCAAGGTTTCTCCTTGGAAAAGTGTGATGGGATTTGGTAAGAAAGGAAAGTTGAGTCCAAGGTTTGTTGGACCATACGAAATTCTGGAGAGAGTTGGATCAGTTGCATACCGAGTGGCTTTACCTCCGAGTTTATCTCAGGTACACAATGTTTTTCAAATTTCGATGTTGAGAAAGTATATGCCAGATCCATCTCATGTTTTGAGCCCAGAGGTAGTTCAGCTGGAAGAGAACCTATCTTATGAGGAACAACCGGTCCAGATTCTTGACCACAGGGAGCAAGTGTTACGGAATAAGGTGATTCACCAGGTAAAGGTTTTGTGGAAAAACCACATGATTGAAGAGGCAACATGGGAATCTGAAAATGCAATGAGGGATAAGTACCCTCATTTATTTGATAAGTAAATAAATTGCGGGAACGCAATTTTCTAAAGGGGGGAAGGATGTAACATCCCAAATAATTAATGAATAATAGATATTTTTATCTATGTCTATTAATGATTAAGATAGTGTTATAGAGGATTAAAATGAAAATAAATACAATCTTATGCATGGAATACACTAATATTCTTAAAAGATTGTTTTACTGCCTTTTGATGGCAAACCATTTTTGAATCTATATTTTGACAATTTTATAAACTATGTTTGTCAAAATAAACTTATCCTTTATGAATGGGACATCAAAATTTACCTTGTGTGAATTTTTGGTATTTTTCTGACAATGTTCATTTTTTAATGAATAGTGAAAAATACTACATTTTACATCAAAACTGCTTTTTAATCTTATTTATATGATTAGATTATGTTTTGAATTGGTTTTGAAGTGAAATTAGAATATATTTTTACCATTTTATCCAATGGTGGTCATTGGAATCAATTTCACTTTGAAATTGGACTTAAACTGGTGTCAATCTTTTGATACTTACTGTTTTGTAAAAACACGCTTTTTACTCTGGCAGCGGGAATTAATTATTAAATTAATTAATGTGACTTATATGATTTGAATTTTTTAAAATAGACTTCATTTTTGAATTCGGAATATCAAATATAGCTTAGGGTGAATTTTTGGTAATTTTTTGAAAAACATCAATTTTTGATGAATAGTGAAACCACTAAGTGGTAATCAAGCAAACTGATTTTTCAGTTAAATGAAAGTTTACCACTAATGTGTATTGAATTTTGAAAATCCGACATACATGGTTGTCATTAAGAAGTAAAATGTGGTTCAATGAGATTAAAATAATTTTTTTGTGAATAGTAACTTATTAAGTTTTTAATCGCGATAAGTGGTAATTAGGGTAGTTTAAGGTATAAATAATGCTTTAATAATAGGAAATGACCTAGACACATGTCACAACCTTATTGGTTGTGTCATGGCCGACCAAGACAAGCCATGGGTAAACTTGGGTACCCCATGGAGACACTTTGGTTTGGAAATGACATAAATAACATTTTATTTAATGTAAAAGTAAAATTGACACAAACATGATATGTTTTACTAAAACAATTTTTACGTAGGGTTATAAAGATAAGATATTTGATTATAAATATTCATTGGAAAGCTAACAAGATTTCCTACATCATAGTATTTTTTTTATAATTTTTAGACATTAAATAAATTAAATTATTTATGCCATAATAATGATGCAGCGATGACATCATTATTTGACGATTTAAATAAAATAGAATGATAATGTAAAATATATAAACTACACATGTCCAAAACCAATTGGATGAGTGGATTTAGAACCATTATCACCTTATCCACGAAATATATCAATTTGGGACCTTTTAAAACCGAAACACATTTTCAAATAAAGTAATATTTCTTTACTTTCCAAAAGTGCCCCTCCTCTCCTCTTATAAAAGGCCCCCACCTCTACCTCATTTCACACACTCCTCAAGCCTTTGGCTCAGCCAACCCCTGCCCATTTTCTCTCTCCACATACCTCTCCTCATCCTAGAGTATTTCCTTTGGGCAGAATCCTTTCAAAGGAAGCCTTTAGGCTCAAATCAAAAGGAGTTACACTTTTAAAGGTAATTCATTCTCTCATGTTCATTTGTTTTATTTTGCTTCTCCAACCCCCTAAACTCTTTTTATTTACTTCTTTTGTAATAACACCAGTATCTTCAATATACTAGGATGTTGTTATAAGATATATTTGAGCTACACACTCACACAAATACATCAAATGGTTAAAGAACATACGGTTTCCATGGATGGCGAAATTCTGCCTCCCGAAATGATGATTGTTCAATACTCATTTAACACCTTCAAAGGTGGCCATTATGATGTCACTATTTTTATATATGATATATAGTATGTTTATGTTTTCCTTAAGCTTCTGTTTTTTTCATTTTGGGCATACCTTTATGGTTTCCATTATGGGTGAACACGATATCTTCATTTTAGGAAGTGCGGACTACCGCCCCCTCAAAGTGATTTGATTCGTTAAATACCATATGTGAGACATATAAAGGATGGAACTATGATATTATACATGATATTATACTGGAATTATAATATACCTTTATATAATTATGATTCCATTCTATAAAATACGAAATAGAAATGAAAGTAGCGTTCATGCGTACGTACGGCTTACCGTCTCCATGAACGGTGCATTTCATTTCTTACCTCTAAATGTGATGTAATATTATAAATGCATGTATGTACTGGATATATATGACATATATGATATCTACATCATGGATACCATTCTGTATATAATGAACCTTTGACCAAATTAACAACATGTAAGTGTAAGAAGTCTATTTTTGACTTAAGAACCAAATACCGACAAAATGAACATTATTAACTTATGAACATTATTAACTTAACTAATTACATGATGTTCATAACATGGTATAAAAGGAATAATGAACTTGAAAAAGATTCATAAGCAATTAGAGATTAACTCAAGTTTATTATTCAGGAGATTAAAGAACGGTCGGGTCAAGTCGGATACGAGGTATGGGACTTCGTCTCAATCTCCTTTCGTTGAGGCATATTTTATTTTATACACAACTTTCTTTTATAAGGTGTATAAAACACTTTGAATTTTATGTTTATTCAAAAGGAATCTTTTTTATACGAAGCGTTTACTAAACGACAAAAGGTAATGTTTTTGTCGTACGTATGCGGCGACAATGACTTCTCCGCCGTCGTGACCGTTATTTGAGTTTCGGCTTCCTCTACAAGCCATACCTTCTTTTTAAAAGAAAAATAAATACCATGTTTTAATTTTCTTTTATTTTAGTATTGAAAATGGTTTTCATAATGTTTTTATATCAATGTGTTGTATTGATATCTCGTGATTGAAATGTGGAAATTTTATGTTACCTTTATGCATGTTTTATGTGATATGATTATGTTATGGTTCTTGGGAATTATTATGAAGACGGGTAGTTCCGTGATAAACTAAGGGCGGGTGAGCCCGATATAGCTCTCCAATGCATTGGGTAACGCGAAGGAGTGAAACGTTAAGGTTTATCCGAAGAGATTTTAGGGAATATACTGTGATGGGTATTCCAAACGTAACCAAGAGGGTTACTCCCTACGTAAGAATGTTATGAATGCCTCAAGTTACCTTTATGTCTTATGATTTCTATGATTTATTCATGATTTGATGAGGTATGTTAAAGTGATTATGTTTTATGGGTAAAGTATGATTTCACTCTTATGTATGTATGTACCCATGTTTCCTTTCCATGTTTTTATAACCCATACTGAGTTTTATGCTCATCCCAAGTTTTTGAAATGTTTTTCACAGGTCAAGGGAAAGGTACATGATAAGATGATAGAGTCAAGGATGTGTCAAGAAATAATCCATGTTTTATTTTAAATGTGTTTCCATTGATGGGAATGAAGAATACTATCTTTATGTAACCACTTTTTTTATATGTGGAATGTAACGCAAGTTTTATGATCTAATTCTCTAAAACTCTAAACCCGAAAAGATCCTCAATGTGTAATCTTGTAATAACTCAAGATTAACTAAGGTTTAAGGCTGGGGCCTTATACTATAATTGTTATAAGAAATTATTGATAAGGTGAAGATGATTTAGCATCACATGAGAATGGATCCGAGTATATTGAATAGTTAATCATACAATTGGAGGAAATATATTTCTTTTGATGTAGGTGATTATGTTTTTCTTAAAGTTTCTTAATGGAAAAGTGTCATGTGTTATCATAAAAATGGAAATTTGAGTCCATAATTCATTGGAACATAGGAAATTATAAAGAATAATGGATTAGTTTCTTATTGTGTGTCCTTTACTCCGAGTTTATCTCAGGTACATGGTGTATGTCATGCTTCTTAGTTATGAAAAAATATTTCGGATGCATCTCATGTTTGGAGCCCTAAAATAGTATAGTTGGAATAGAAGGTTTATTATAAGGAACAACCAATGTAGATTCTTGACTTTAGAGAGAAATTATTTCAAAATAATTTGATTTACTAGGTTAAAGTTTTTTTGAAAAAATTATATGATTGAATAAGCAACATGGGAACTAGAGAATTCTATGAAAGAAAAATATCACCACTTGTTTGAGTAATGAATTAAATTGAAAGAAAATAATTTCAATATGGGGGGAAGAATTTAACAACCTAGGTAATGTTAATATATATCATTTTCAGGTTTTATTAATATTCATTAATTATATTTTTTATAGTTATATTCATTATAATAATGCTAGGAAATTTTTCAGTCAAAAGGAAAAAAGCATTATTTCTAACCCGATTGGGTTTTCATGCATTATATGGTTTTATTTAAAATATTTATTTCCAAACTATATAAATAATTTACTTAATTTTTTAATTCATAATTTCAAAATTATATTAGGATGATATTTTTATAATTTTTTGAAAAGTATGATTTTTCAATGAATAGTGAAAATACTAATTTAAATTGAAAACTGTATTTTATTTTCAATTATTTGAAAATTAATATTATTTTTTGGATTAGTATTAAAATTTAATAACATAGTTTTTATTAAAAATAATCCAATAAGTGTTATTGTAATCAACATTATACTTCAATTTGGTGTAAAATCATTTTTATACTTAAAAATACATTTTTCTAAAAATTTATTTTTCATTGTGTTTTTCGGGATTAATTTAAAATTATATTTACTAATTATATGAATATAATTGGATAAAAAATTATTCCATATTTTTAATCAACTTAATTAATTTTATTTAATAAGATAAACTTAATTTTTTATCATAATGAATAGTAAGAAACTCTAAAAATCTGTTACCGTGGTTAAGGTTAAAATTGGATTGTCGAGGGTAAAATAAATTCATAAGGGTAAAATTGACCTAATAAATTATATAAATCCTATTTTATGGAAATATTTATACCCTATATCATCTAATATTTTAAAATGGTTCATTTTGGTGCCATTTTTTCTCGATAATGACATAAATAGTTTTTTAATATTTTTTAAAATTCCAAATGGGTCCTCTCCCCCACTTATAAAAGGAATACCCCTCTCCTCTACACTACATACATAAAGAGAATTTTGTTATCTAATACCTACCCAAATAACTTACATAAATAACTACACATTTTCTAGAGTAATGGGTTTGAACAGAAAACCAACCTAGGAAGAATTTAGTTATAAACCTAAAGATGTTGTCTGAAAAAGAGGTATAGTTATTAACTGAGGTTTTATGTATTGTTTATTTTTATTACTCCTTAAAATTATCCTGAAACATGATTATATAATAAAAATTATATTAAATATACTTATAAATTTTTATGTTAATTTAATAACCTTTATCTATTTCATTTTCCAATCAATTGAGAAATGAAACCATTGTTCATGTGTATGGAAGACTACCACCTCTTGAACCGATGTATTTTGTTTCCAACACCACATCTCATGGATGGATATAATGTTGGATTTAATGTTTATATAATATATTTATGAAACAATTATCATTATTTAAATATAATATATCAACTATTTTCTTACTCTTATATCTATTGAAAAATGATAATTACGTTCATGCCTATATGTGGATTTTTACCTCGACAAAGAGTTGTGATTCATTTTTCATCACCACATCATATGGATGGTATATATAATTTTATTTAATGATATAATATGATATTTAATATATAATAATAATTCATTAAATATAAAATTAAAATTTCCTTCTTTCTCTCATGCTCTTTGAAAAATGAAAATGTTACTCATGCATACGTATGACCTACCGTCTCCATGATTGTAACATAATTAATTTTTCATATCCATATTTCATGGTTGGATTTAAAATTATAATTAATTTATTAAAATGATAATTATTTTATTATTATTATTATTTAGATGATGGAATTATGACCTATTTGTCTATAGTCAACTTACAAATGTTATTTTGGATATATGAGTCGAATATCATCAAAACATCTGATGTGAGTTTAATTGATTAAGTAATTGTATATGAGATGGTAATAAATAAAATGAAATGAATAATAAAATTTAAAAATTATATTAATGAAGTAAATAATTAACATAATATTATTATTCAGGATGTTAAATAAGGTATATGATTAGTCAGACTCAAGGTAAGGGACACTTTAGCTTTAAACCCTCATTTTAAAATTTTTAATCATTAATTTTCAAAATATTTTTATTTCACGTATATATTATTAAAATAGTTATATAGATTTATTTATATTAACATAAATGAATTATAAAGAAAATTATAAGTCATTTTTTACTTTCTTTCAAATATTTTTCAAATGAAATATTTTTCCATATTTTATATAAACGTTTTCACAAAAAGGAAAAAAGGAATGTTATATTTTAACATATACGACATCAATACATTTTCTTGATGATGTAATAATTATTTGATATTTGTATTCCATTACATTATTTCATGTTTTATTCAAATAAAAACCCTCTTTGCATTTTTTATAAGTATATTCAAATTTTTTTTTAAATAGAATGGATATTTGGATATCCAAAAATTATTTTCTTATGGGTGAAAAAATATTTTTATGAGTGTTATAATGAAAATGAAATATTTCATGTGTTATGATTATGTTATAGTAATTGGGAGTGGTTTATGATGATGGGTGAGCCGGATATAGATCATGATGATGGGTGAGCCTGATATATCTCTTCAATGCATTAGGCAATGGGATGGAGTAAACCGGTTAGAGGTTTATCCTCAGAAATTATTGGAATTTACTAGGTATGTTATTAAATTTGTAAGAGTTGTGATAGGAGTGATATAAATATGATTCCTCAAGTTACCAATATTATTTATCTATGTTTTCTGTGGGTTTTTATTAAAATATTATGACTTCACAAGGCAATTTAATGAGCATAAGTATTAAAGGGGAGTTTATGCTACTTCTTAAGGGTGAAATGTATAATTTTTTTTGAAAAAGTTTTCATAAGTTTTTCATGATTGGAAAGAAACATTTATGAGTTCCATTTTTCATTTAAAATTTATTATTAAAGTTTTTATGAAAAAATTTTGTGTGCATAGTTAATTTCTTTTGTAAGAAAAATCTTATTTGGTGTTCAATGTTTATTTTGAAAAGGGAAATTTTTAAGAGTATTCATAGACTAATGAGTTAATTTATTTCTTTTTAAATTAAACTTAATGATCTTTTTATGATCATACCATGTTTTAAAATTTTTTCATAGGGTTTTAAGGTTGATTTTGGAAAAGGGTGTGATCAAGATGAAAAGTTTTAAGATATTTTGTGAAAATAAAATTTTTTATATCTTAAATGTTTTATATGGTTGAAAAAATGGATACTGAGTTGAAGTGTCTACTTTTAAATTTAATATTTTTTTATGTAAGGATGTTGGCCTAATTGTCGAAAAAATTGAACCTAAAAGATATCTGATAATTAAATAAAATGAATTATTGTCTAAATAATCAATTTTGAAGATTATTTAAGGTAGATTCCTTTAATATGAATAAGATCACCCTAGAGAATGAACATGAATAAGGATAGGCGGAAGAAGTCTTTTCATTCCTTTACTAAAATATACAAAAAGGGAGAAGGAATGTTTAAAGGGAATCTTCCACTCGTGTTATTTTTATGTAGAATATTGGGAACCTTATAACAATGTTTCCAAAGAAGTATAAAGACAGTGATGAGGATTATGAAATATATATAAATATATCTTTATCCAATGTGAAAGGAAGGATAATTACAATACACAACTTCTTCAAGAAGAATAAAAAACTTTCACAAGAAAATAATAGTTTAGAAGAAACTAAAGTTGAAGAAGTTGAGGGTTATAATGACCCAAAAGAATATGTTATGGTATCTATTGTGGGTGGAAACTAGACAAGGGAATATAATTAAAATTATAGAGGATCAATAGAAGGATGAGTCAATATAAAGGTAGGACTATCATATTCTATTTAATAGATAGGTATTTGGAGAGCTAAAATGAAGAAAGAAAATAGAGTGGGCCATGATGAAAAAAATCTATATACAAGAGAAAAAATAAGAGAACTCAAGCTAAAGGAGGATTTTGAAAATATTAAATTAGAAAATATGGAAAAATAAAATAACATATCCAAGTTCAATATCAAATAGAAGATCGTATAAATTTTATTTATGGTTTGACTAATATAACAAAAAAATTATTCAACTATATACCAGATGTTGAGGTGGAAGTTGTTAGCATATAATGAAAAATAAAATATCTGGAGAGACTCTTGACTCCTGATATGAAATTGAGAGAGAATATTGTGTAGGAGGTTAAAAATTTGAAATAAGAGTATGTAGTTATATAAAACAGGAAAATTATTATTGAAGAAGAAAAAGACATGTAAAAATGAAAAAACCTGTATGAGGCTTGACTATAAATAGAAAGCAGTGATGGTTGATTCCCGACCACACGCATGAACTCTAAAGTTGAAGGTTGATTTGGTGATGATTTATATATATAATAATCCGAGAAAATAATAGAAAAATGAATTTATAGAAAATTCAATTAAGAATACACCTCATATTAGATGTTATAGTTACAGAAAGATGGGATATTCACAAATTATTGTCCCAAGGCCAATAAATACTAGAGAGAAAAGGATAAAAAAAGGTAGCCATTATATTTCAATATTAGAGGAATGGTTTTGTCAGAAACAACTTCTAGTGTGGAGGTTTTGGATATATGGTAGCATATTTTTCCTAAAAAATGTATAGGAATGTGCCTATGAAGATAAAAAAATGGTAGTATATAGGTGTTCAAGGAATCATCAAGCAGAATGAAAATGAAAAATCAATTTATATATTTGCAAGATTATGCTTGTATATAATTTTATGAGGGATATCAATGATACCAATCATCACCTGGTATGAATTCAAGTACATAGATAAAAAAATAATAGTGACAAAAAAGAAGAATTTGATGAGATTTCCTTAAAAGAAATAGATCACACTGGTGTTTGGATCCTTGACAGTGGGTTCAATTCTTATATGATGATAAACTAGGATCTATTCTTAGGAATTAATTATAAATAGTAAGGTGTCATACGATTTGGAAATGATGAAGGTATAAATATTATTTTCTTATAAAAATACACATTTTGAAGAAAACATATGAGACACATAAACATATTGGTTGTTGAAGGTCTTCATCATAACTTTCTAAGTGTTAGTCAAATTTATGACCTAGTGAATGTCGTAAAATTCAATAAAAAAGTATTATAATCAAGGGAAAGGATGATGAAGTGGTCATATAGGGGAACCACATGAAGGAGAACCTTTAACATATTATTGAAGAAGATGATATGTGATTTATATACAACAAAGAAGAAAATAGGTTGTAGCATAAATGGCTTAATAATTTTATCCAACCATCCTTAGAAGATCTGATGAAAGTTTATGGATCTTGATATCTACCTAAACCATCATGTGATCATACACACACTTGTGATGCTTGTCAAAAAGTGAAGATTACTCAAAATACATGCAAGTAAAAAGAACATAAACTAATAAGAGTACTTAAGTTTTTTCAAGTTGATGCATGTAGAATAATATCACAATGACTAATTGATGGGATGATATATTACATTATTTTCATTGATTATTACAACATGATAGCATGGATATGTTCATCACACACAAGTATGAGGTTTTCAATTTCATAATTGAGTATCAGATAGTGGATAAAAAGATGTTTCAAAAATAATTATGAAATTTTTAATTGAAAATGGACCAAATTTAACCAATAACTAAGTGGAATATTATCTTGAGAATAATGGGATAAGGCACCGATTTTAATCAGTAAAAACTCCTTAGTAAAATATTTTGGTTTAGAGGAGAAACTAGATCATAAAAACATGGTAAAAAGATACTTATTGAAAATTAAATACTAGATATTTTTTAGAAGGAATCAATATTGACAATAATATAAATTTAAAATATAGATTTGTTGTGTACAAGTGAATAATAGACTCCATTAGAGCTATGGTATGGAAGAAAGATGAAGTTGAAGTACATTCAAATATTCAAAAGTGTTTCATTCTCAATAATGATAAACACATAAAGTTTTAGTCTCAAGATGGTGAGTTAATTTTACTTGGTTACATGGGAAGGATAAAGGAATATAATTTCTATAATAAGTCGTGAGGAAAGGTCATCACAATTAATGATGTCAATAAAGTGTAGAATGAGAAGTTATATAGTAATATAGTGATTAGTTTCTAGATAAAAGTGATGATGAAATTTTGAGCGCATGGGGGTTCAATGAGAAAGATATGATTTAAAAAAACATTAATGATAAAAAGAATATATTACATCTTCAATAAAAAATATATTTAAAATAAATGAGAGGAATGTCTTTGGTGTAATAGAAATGAATGTAAAAATGTGGAGAATAAATCCTATTTAATAAAAAACTATCATATCATAGGTAGAACTAAAATATATTTAAGAAGGTATAAAATATGAGAATTGGATTCAAGATATGAATGAAGAGATTTTAAAAATAGAGAAGAATAAAACATGAGAGATTTTTTCTAGACCGATAAATATGAATTTCATCAGGACTAAATTTGTTTTCTATAAAAAAACTAAATAAAGATGAAATATTTATTCAAAAAAATAATTATTAGTGTACAATTGATACTCCCAGATTGAGGGCATCAATGAAGATGAAACATTTGCACCCATGTAATGGATAAAGAAATTTTGATTATTATTTTCTGAAAAATTATAAAGAAAATTCAAGTTATTCTAGGTGTAAATAAATTAAAAAATTTTAAATTTATTGTATGAATAATAGGTGTACATCAAACAAAAAATGGTTTTCTTATCCGGGAATATGTGAACAAATTTGTTTGGTTGAAGAAGGCATTGTATGGATTGATGAAATCCCCAATAGAATGGTATTCATGAATTGACCAATATTAAAGAAGATAGGATCCTATAATGGTGGATTGGATTATGATATCTATGTTAACAAGGAGATTAATCAAAGGATTATGGTTCAAGTTTATATATATGACATAATATTATGTGGATTAAATAAATCATAATGAAAAAATTTGATGAATTTATGAAGTATGAGATTGAAATGATATTGATTGGAATACTAATGTTTTTCCTTAGCATGTAGGTGATATAAAAAAAACATGGTACATTTATTTCTCATTATAAATATTCCAATGAGGTTTTAGGAAGATTAGTAATATAATAATATGAAGTTATGACAACATCAGTCATAGATCAAATGAAGTTTTCAAAGGATGGTGGTGAAAAGTGCTAAATGTCATATAATATAGAAAGATCATTGGTATCTTGATGTACTTAACAATGGAATGACCTGATATTATATTTTATATATTCTAGGAGAGAAGATATCAAATAAAACCTAAATAAATCTACTTTCTTGTAGTGAAATTAATATTATGGTATATCAAAGGAAATATGGATTTTAGTTTTATTTACACTTAAACATTAGAACATGATTTTTTGGGATGTATAGATGTGGATTTGGATGGTTTAGTATAGGATTGAATTTCTAAATTAGGTAGTGAATCTTATCATGGTATATTGTTTGTTTTTTGGTTGTGCAAGAAACTAGAATTCATTTCACTAAGAACTATAGAAGATGAATATTTTATAATCACTCAACATTTCATACAAATTTTATGGATGACAAATCAGCTTAATTATATGGGATTTGAAGTGAGTTTTTTAATGAGAATCAATTTTTATAATTCAATTACTTTGAATATTATAAAACATTCCTTCCATTACACAAGATTGAGGTATATTGAAATATAATATCAGTTTATCTTGGAGAAATTGGAAATTTGTTTGGTAAGATTGGAGTATGGTCAAACTAAATTTCATGTTATTGGAATTATGATGAATTACTTACCCAAGTAATATTTTTAAAGAAAATGAATAGTTCTTGGAGTCGATTTGACTCCCCACACTTGAATAGTGTGGATTTTTAACCTCTAATCCCCGAGTTAGTGTGTGTTTTTTCTATGTACTAAATTTTTTTTATTTTCCATATAAAATAAGAGAAAGGGATGTCCTTTGTGTTTATTGAGAAAGTGGGAGAAGTTTTTTTCATGAAAGGAGGAAATTTGATGATGGGGGGATCACTTATATGTTGAATCGGTGGGAGGAAGGATATAGGTGGAGTCATTTTAGAGGACTTTTGTTAATCATAATGATGTCAAAGCTATTAGGTCATTGAATACATTTTATTAAAATTTTAATCTGGTTTTATAATAAAATAATTTTTCCAAGTATAATTGTGGAATTATTATTCTCATAAGCTACACTTTGTGAAACGTTTTATATTGATACCCAATAATAATTGGTATTGGCCTAGAAGAATAGTTGGTATTAGGAAATATACATCAAGTGGTTTCAAGAATGAAGTTTTTCATTGATGATTTTTTCATGTAACTATTTTTTGTCACACTGATCTTGACTTATGTGGGATTAGAGAATGTGTGGATTAAGTATTTTATTTCTATCTATATTTTTTAATACAAATGGTGTTTTAAGAGGAAGGTTCCCAAGGTTTTTTTTCAATACATGGTGTTAAGCTGTATCGATGGTTTATGTATTATTAATAAATCTAAAGGGGGATTTGGTTGGGAAAAAATCCCTCAATGTGATGTTTTAGTATCTTTTTAGTTTTTGTGTTTGTTGAAAAAATTGGTTGAATAAGTTACAATGTGTTTGTTGATAACGAATGTTGAAAAAGTGATTCTAGAAGCAATTAGAAATTTTTGAAAATTATATATGGAAAGTGAAAATGTTTCCCAGCGTTTTCTAAATTTTAAGGAATTAAATTTCATAGTTGATGTCATGGAAAAGGGAGGTTTTTAATGAAGGAACCATGCAGACCATGTAGCACATATATGAATCTATGTTGGAGGATCATGGATGTTTGAAAATTTTATAGAAAGTTAGTGGTGATCCCAAAGGGAGTTATCACGAGTGGATTTTTGGAAAAGGCATATATTTCTCATAGTGAGTTTAAAAACCAGATAATAAAGTATTTGTAAATATAAAGGGGACTATTCACAAAGTGTCCACATCATTTTTGGTAAAGAGGATCTCATTTTGGGCCAACGTTTATGGGGATTGGTACTATATGAAGTCGCGTAGTAGGATCCATATAAATTGAATGCTATATTGTGAATTAATTATGTAGAAGGAGGTTCAAATAGGTATTATACAACTATGAGTTTTTAGTGGCTTGTTGTTTATAATGGAATGAAAATGATTTTGATCCTATCATGAAGGAGTATGTGAGACCCCAAAGGAATAATTAATAATTTTTTAACAAGCAGGATTATTGGGTTTATTTTCCAATACAAAGACCCCTTTATAAATTTACTAATTAAAGAGTGAAATATTATCTTTAAATATAATCACTTTATTTTTTAGAAGTACCTGAATGGATCAAGTTAGTATAGGTGGTTCTCAGAGAAACCATCCCACAAAGAACATTAAATTTTCAAAGGAGTAGTTCATGAAGTGTAGTTGAAGTTTTAAAAGAAACTATTCCATAAAGTGTAGGGAGTTTTTATAGAACATGAGCATTTCATGAAGGTGAAATAGTTGGTGAAAAATATTCTATGAAGCAAGTATATGGAGGAGTAGTTCTTTAAAATAATAGTTCCCATAGAATTTTTTCATGAAGAAAATACTATACAGTAATGTGGATTTTATCTCTCAGATGAAACAAGAGATTCCTTTCACACCCATTTTAGTGTGAACAAAATCCATGTTTGTGTAGAATAATAGAAGATCCTTTTAAGGAATATTGTATTCAATTTATTAAGAGGAAAGCGAGTTCTCAAAGTGTGATTGGTTATAAACTTGGATGGGCAGTGAGTACACTTTGAACATTTCAAAAAAAATCAAACTATTTTGATTCTAGTAAACTAGAATATTACCTTTGTATGATATTTATACTAGCCTAGTTACATTGAACCATGTTAAATTGCCATGTCACCTAAATTCTTTCATTTATATATATATATATATATATATATATATTTATTTATATGAGAAACAGAGAGAAGATATTTTTTTACTGATGAAATAAAATAAAAAAGGGAAATTTTTTTAATTCATCATAGCTTGATTCACCCCTTATTAAGAAATTCAACCTATTGGGGAAAATAAAATGTCATTAAATCCTATTATCATGCTACAACCTTCAAATAATCATAAGGTAAGATTGGCTATATCATATAATAGTGAAATAAGTTGAATCAAATGGTGTGATACACTCTAAAACACTATTATTGATGGGACAATGAATGATAATTGTAATTATTTTAGAATAAATCATATATATGATACCATTTAATAAAAATTTCATATGATGAAATGTTTATATGTTTTATAAATTCATAAAACAGTGTCATGAATTGGCCTAGTGAAATTTAATCGCGTGTTATAACACATGAGTAAATTCATGTTCTTATGAGGAACTTCCATGAGGGGTTTGTAAATGGGTATTCACCATGAGAGTGTGTATGAGATCATATCTATGCCTTAAATGAAAATACCTCATCCTAAAGCTCTCTTATCTTTCCACCTTTACCTTGAGAGGCATTAGAATGCTATAGTGAGAAGACGAAATCCACCCAAATGTCAGGTGACTCCTTCGGTGCATGGATACCTTTAGAGGAGGGAAGTCTTTTGGTTACCTTTAAAGAGATATCCGTCAATCATGGATAATGTTTCATCAACTATGATCAATGGTGTAAGGTACATGTTCCCATGTTTCTTCAATTTATAGTATGTATGATTTCAGTTATCTGGCATGGTTGATCATGGATTTGAATTTCTATATTACTTACACCTTTTTAATTAGTGTTTTTAGATCCTTAAAAACACAGTAGAGGGTTAGCCAACATATATATTAAATAATGTCAACATCAAGGTTTATGATTTGGAAAGATACCATAAGTACAAACCAGATAAATGGAATTATTAATCCCAATAAGGGAAATTGTTTTTATTACATAATACCAAATAATAATCCTTGAATATCATTTGATTCATCATATAAAAATACAATTTAAATCATTCAATTATATCTTCTAAATATAAATAAAATTATTTATTAAATTATAATAATACTAAATTTTGGAATGTTATAGTCATATCCCATGAATCACATGCTTAGTCGAGACCACAAGTAAATATTTTAGGTAAGTATTATGATTCCAAACCATCCTTGAGAATCACCTAAAAATCATCCAACCAAAATCCATTATAACGACTTATAAAAATAATAAAAGTACTACTATTTTTTATTAAATATATCATTATGTTTTACAATAGAAGGACATAGAAGGAATTTTATATTTCATTATATATCATGAATTAAAATTGACTATAAGAAGAAAAACTAATAAACTGAGTTAAATGAAAAAGAATAATGAATACACTAAATTAAACTCCATAGGAAAAATTCCTCTAAATAATATCACTCCTACTATAAAAATAGTAAAAACAAACAAAATAGTTAGAAATATGATAGATTTTATCAAGGGAATAATAGATCCTTTTTAATAAAAGTAGTGAATGTGGAGGTCTTAGAATAGTGAAGTAAATATAGGGTGTAAAGGGAAAAGTGATCGTTAGGATCTGACCATCACTAGACCATGGGTTAATATTCCTATTGGTCAATATGAATGTTGTTCAATATGACCATTGGTTTATATAATCGTCGGGTATTATGAGCGTTGTTAATAATGTTACCATTAGAATTAGTATATATAAAAGGTAGTGAAAAGAGATAATTTATACAAAAGAGAAAAATGATGGCCTAAATTATTAGTATTATATCTTTTGAATTCTATTTCTTAAATCATGGGGGTGGTAGAATCATAGCGGTTTACCCTTTACTAATCCCTGGTAGGGCTTCAATAAGTAAGACTTGAACAGAATTTACTATGGGAGAATTTTATGTTAGTGGAGATCATAACTAGATCAATATTAGTCAAGACACACCATGAAAGTACAACCATTGCACACCTTACCCATAGGGTGTATGTTCGTGTAATAAGGGTTTATGTGTTGAGAAATTAGTATTATAAGGCACAATTTTCTCTTTAGAAAAGAAATGGTGGCCTCTCCAATCCCATTTTAATTATTTTATATTAATAATACCCTGATGAATATAAAATGAATATGATAAATAGTTTTTTGACTGAGAATAAAAAAAATTATTTTTAGAAAATATATAATTATAATAAAATTTTATGATAAACTTAGGTATTTAATATAAAAATAATTTTCATAAAATAGTCGTATAAAACACCATTTTTAAATATAAATGATAATATAATTGTATAATATCCCAGGTAATTTTAATAAGGGTTGGAAGGTTGATTATGCCATAAAATTGTTATTTTTCAATAAATAATGAATTTTATTTAAAATATAAAATTATTATGTAATTTATTTTGATAAAATAAGACTTATATTTGAAATAATCACATTGAGAAAAAGGTTAGGGTGAAAATTTGAGTATTTTCTAGGGAACATTTTTATTTAATGATTAGTAAAAATATAGATTTATTTTTTATATATGTTTTATGACTTTAAAAATATATAATAATTATTTAATAATTAATAAAACTAACTTATTTATAAAAAATTATTTATTTTATTGATATATTTTATTTTAATTAATTAATGTAAATTTCAAAACCTATAATTGAATTTCAAAATTATAAAATGTAAATTAAGGTTTTAAAAACATAATTTTTGTAAAAAATTAAATTCTTATGCCAAATGTAATATAAAATATGAAATTTCTTTTTTGAAACTCAATATGTCAAAAAAACATTCTTATTGTCATAAAAAATGATCCAAAACCATGGGCAACCTAATGGTTTTTATTTTACACAACATAAATTTACAAGGCCTATATTCAAAAATTAATAAATAATTCTCCTAATTTTTCTATAAATACCCACCTCTCCACTAAATTTCAGTCACTCAAAACCCATTTATAAAACATCTCCATTGATTTTCCCTCTCTAGAGCCTTTATAATAAGTTTATAAGGTGTTAAGGAAATCTCCACAATATTTAAGATGTTGTCTCTCAATGTATGGGATTATATTACTCTCCCTTTTTATCCAATTACTTTCTTTGTTATTAGTCCTCTAATTTCAAAGTTATATGTAATCGTGCATTTTTTATCATTCTATTACTATCCAAATGTTTTTTGTCAAGGAAAAACTTCCATTCTTTCTCATTAAATCTCATTCCATAAACCACTTTGTATACCTGTTATGCTCCCTAAATCATCATTTGATTTTCCATTCCCCCGTTTTATGATATGAATATTCAACACTATTTTTGTTCAATGGAATTCATATGTTTATAATTATACATCTTTTTTTGGGATTTCCTTGAATAAAACCCACATTCCTTTCTTATCGTTTAAAAATGATGAAGAGTTCAAGTCATTAAACACCTATATACTCGATGATTTAATATGAAACTCATTATTTATTATCCATGGGTTATTAATGCAATTATTTTATATAATATACACGTCATACATTAATTAAAACATATAAATTATGTTTCTTAATATCACTTTAATTCATTGGGTAAAGAATTAATCTCTATGGATAACATATTTATGTTACCTTAATGATGAACCTTAGTGATATTCTTATGAATGTATCATTTTTTATGGTATCAAAATTTCCATGTTATGTATCACATAATTTTTATCATTCTCTCATGTTATGCCTCATGATTTATTCATGGTAATCACTCATGTTCCATTGTATTTTCCCCTTATTGGTCTTTATACTCAACCTTTTCTATTTATGTATGTCCCAAGAAATTTACTTGTAGTGCGGTGAACTTAGAAAAAATAATAAATGAGTATTTCAAGAGGATTAAATGAAGTTTATTTTTATGTTTTCAATATGTAATTATTGTATCATGTACATATTTTCTATGTAATTAAACATCAAAAGGTCCTTTAAATAAATTATTCAAATATTTTTTAAAGAATTATATTAAAAATCATATATTAAAATGTGGGTTTTAATAGTTGGTATCAAAGAAAATTTTATGTTATTTTTAAGAATTATGACTATAAAAAATTATTGATACCGTATAGTTAAGTTTAAATATATGAAAACCTCCTAAAATTTTGGTAAGGTATAACTCAAGTGATTTATATGCAATTAAATCCCCATATAGATACTATAAGTGGATGTGTCTCTAGAACAGATGCACCTAGGGGTAATACAACTAAAAGTGATCGTTTATTATTAACTTGAATTGTAATAGGCGCATGAAAAATATTCTTGGCTTGAAACATGGTTTGATACTCCTTGGTTATATATTTTCTCTAATAGCATGATTTTTATGAACCCTTATGAACGCTATATAGATAATTTGTTTTTTAAAAATATTTTAGTATAACATCATAGAAGCATGTTATTAAAAAAATTTGAACCCTTTGGAACTATTATCAAATGATTGATAATAGTGGTAATTTTCTCATTTATATTTTATTATTCTAGAAAAATGTTGGGAAATAGAAGAGACAGTGTGAATAATTGATGTGATAGACAATGAAAAAAATTATTTCAAAAATGATGGAATCTAGAGTTGAAAAATTTATGATGATGATATATCAATTAACTAAGGTTGTGAATGAAAATATAAACCCTATAGTGTGTACAACTTCACTAAGGAATAACATGCAGTAGAATCATTCAGGCATCAACAACCACATGTTTTTAGTGGAGCCTCTAACCCACTTATCATAGAACAATGGATCAACACTGTAAAAATAATATTTTTTTGTAGTAGATTGTTTTGAGTTAGAGAAATTTATATTGGTAGTATATCTCTTATAGGGATAATATTATTAGTAGTGTAAATAGATCAATAACATGAATCTAAAGGATAAAGTGGAGGTTATGGAGTGAGAAGACTTACAAAAAATATTTTCTTAATATGTATTTTCTTCTTAAACATCAAACAATAAAAGAAAGGTAATTCCTTGAATTGAAAAAAAGGGAAAATAAAATAGCGGGGACTTATGATATAAACATTATAAGGATTTATTGATACACTTAAATATTTTTAATTAATTATAAAAGGATTATAAATCAATTATTTGGTGGTCTAAGACCTCATGTTTAGAAATATATAATAATATAACACTTTAGGTGTTATTAGAAGATAGTATGGTGTGATATCAAAGTATAAATGTATATTTGAGATAAACAATGGTATCGTGGACTAAATGATAAGAAGAGAAGGTTTGTGCCAAATTTTAGATGATAAAATTATCATTAAAGAGAAGGAAAGAAACTATAATTACCCATGAGAAAAATGTGTGGGAAGTATCATTTGGGGTATTTTTTATAAGGATTTATTATGTGTTAAAAGTGTGGAAGAAATGGATATATAGATTGAAACTATATTGACAATTTAAACCCTAAATATACGAATTCCCCTGTAAAAGGGAAGATGGTGCAATTAAAACATATATTGAATTGATTAAAATGTGGGTAGGATGAACATTTCTCTAATAAATTCTCAAATTAGAAGATAATGTAGCGGAACCACCATTAATCCTAGAATAGACCAATATAATAATGTGGTGCTTTTTAAATCACATTAGTTGAATTCAAGTCTTGGAATGTTGTTGCGGAAGGTACCCTCATCATACACTCAAAGATATGAAGTATATTTTTTCATTTTGGTTTTAAAAATTCTATTATTTCATCTAAGTTTGTAGATATCTTCATGTTAAACCCCTAATTTTCATCGGTAGAGTTTTCAATTCAAAATACTAGAGGAACCATTCAATCATCAACAATATACAGTTATTCCCCTATAAAATTTGATGAGTTCAATCACTCTACAAATCTGGTTGTCATTACAAAGGTGGAATTGACATAAAACTAGGGATGGATTGGTTGTAAAAGTATAATGACATAATCAATTATAAATGAAAGGAAATTATTACTTTCGTAAAGTAACAACCTCTAATTAACTTCAAAGTAGAGATATATTAGTCTGTGTCTTATTGAAAACCAACTCCCATTTCATCTTTATGGAAATTATTAGTGACTAAGGAGAATAAATATAAACTATAAAGATATGAGATGTACCCATTATTCAAGAATTCATTAATGTATTTCCAGAATAGTTACTTAAAAGACCCTCATAAAGAGAGGGAGAGTTCAAAATTTAACTCATACATGGATCCAAGCCAACATCTAGGACCCCATAGAGATTGGAATATGTGGAGTTATAGGAATTAAATAAGAAACTTCAAGATATTTTTAGAGAGGGTTTTATTCATCTGAGTGTATCTCCTTAGGGAGAAGATATCTTTTTTATGAATAATAATGTTGGACCAATGTGATTATACATTTATTATAGATAACTTAATGAGATTATAGTGAAGAAAAAATTAACCACTTACATGGATTTATTATTTGTTCGACCAGCTTTAGGAGGCTCAATTATTCTTCAAGATTGACTTTATAATATGGTATCATCATCTAAGTATAAATAATGATGATATCCCAAGGACTATTTTCTGAACAAAATATGGAAATTATGTTTTATTTTGTTCCCTTTGGATTAACTAATTCTCCACCCATATTCATGGATTTAGTGAATATAGTCTTTATAAACTACCTTGATAATTTCCTAGTGGTATTTATTGATGGTATTATGATATATTCCAAAAATCATGAGGGGAATGAGCACCATCTAGGGGTTATATTATAAACTATAAGGAAATAATTATTTTGGTAAATTCAAAAAATGTGAGTTTTGGTTACAATAAGTCACATTCTAATGACACATTGTGACTAGTGAAGAAATATCAATTGTTCTAGCAATGATAAAATCCATATATGAGTGTCCTTAACCTAAAATAGTAACTGTGATTCCTATTTTTCTCGGTCTAGGTGAATACTATAGAATGTTTATGAATTTGTTTCATGAATTTTCATTCCAATAACCAAGATAAATTGAAAGGGAGTTATGTTTATCTTGAAAATGGAAAATGAAGAAATGTTTCAAATGATTTAATAAGAATTTGGTTATTGAACCTATGGGAATATTACCCTCTAGTATGGAATTATTTTTCATTTACAGTGATGAATCCTTAAAGGCAATTCAATGCATACTCATGAAAAATTAAAAAGTGATTTCTTATGTATCATGATTGTTAAAGCTTCGTGAATTAGATTATCTTACCCATGATTTAGAATTAGATATAGTTACCTTTTAATTAATGATATAGAGACACTATATTCATTAGGGGAAGTGTGATATATATGTTGACCACTAGACTCTAATATATGTATTCAAACAAAAGGAACTAAAAATGAGACAAAGGAGATAGTTGGAACTTCTTAAAGATTATGATTATTCTATCCATAATCACCCTAGAATATAAAATAAAGTCACTAATGAACTAAGTAGTAATGATTGTGGAGTTCGTAAAATGACATGGATTGAAGGAGACCCTTTGATCAAGGACTCGGTAAAGATTGACCTGAAATCTATAAGTGAAGGGAAATCACAAATCCTATCACAAATTATTTCCCAACCACATTACTATAGAATATTGATAATACACAAAGATATGATTCTAAGTTACAAAATAAGATATAACTTATGAAAATTGAGAATTATTATGATTTAAATTTTGATCAATAGGGTGTATTGAGGTTTGGTATAAGTTTATGTATCCCATATGTTATAAAGTTAAAGAAATATCTTATAAATGATTCTCTTAACTATACATTCTTTATACAACCTAAAATCACAAAAATGTATTGATATTTTTGAGGTAATTATTTGTGGGAATACATTAAAAGGGATATTTATGATACTAAAAGATATTTGGTATGTCAAAAAGTGTGGGTGGGGTGAAAATAACCAGTAGGAGTGCTGAAACCACTACACATACTCATATAGAATTTAGAAAACATCACTATATACTTATTGATTTTTCTTCCTCATAAGTCTAATTGAAATGATTATATATGGGTAATCATTGACATATTAACAAAGCGTAAACATTTTATCACTATATGAGTGTATTTATCTATTGATAATCATGCTCATATGTATATTCAAGAACTGGGGAGACTTCAGCAGGTTCTATTATAAATTATTTTATATCAGGATTTATTGTTTACTTCTATATTTTTAAGTATCCTTAAAAATACTATTAATACTAAATTAACCCGTAACACATCCTATCATCCTCATATCTATAGAGAGTATGAGAGGACTATGAAAAATTTAAAGTCATTCTGCGGGCTAGCTCACTAGATTTTCAGGGGAGTTGGGATGAACTTTTTCTAGTTGTTGAATTCTCCTATAATAGAAGTTTTCAATTAAGTATTAAAATGGATCCTTATGAATTACTCTATGGGAATAGGTGTAGAACTATAACATGTTGGGATGTTGGAGAAAGAAATCTATTGTGACCATACATTTTGAAAGACACTGTGGAAAGATCCAATTGATCTAAAAACATATCAAGGATTCTCAGAGTTGAAAAAAGTGTTATTATTACAATCAATTAAAGAATTATATTTTCATTTCGAGGATCATGTATTCCTAAAAGTATCACTAAGGAAATGGGTCATGAGCTTTAGATAGAGGTGGAAATTGAGCCCAATGTACATTGGATCATTTTTTATTCTTGAATGATTTGGATCAGGTTTCTATCTGGTATCACTACCTACAAATGTTTCCAATGTCCATGAAATATTCCATGCATCTCTATTAAGAAATTATATTATAGACACGCCAATACTAATATACACAAATTGTATGGAACTTTAACTTTTCCCATCGTATAAAGAAGAACATATGGAGATTCATAATGAAAAGGAACAAGTGTTGAGGAACAAGACTACCTGACTCATTAAAATCTTGTGCAGAAATCACAAGGTTTAAGAATTAACCCAAGATCCTGAAAATGTGATAAAAGATAAATACCCCCTTTATTTAAAGGAAGGAAATAAATTTTTATGGTGAAATTTCTTATGGTGGGAGAATGTGATAACCCAAAAAATATACTTTGTTATTAATAAAAGAACTAATGTTTCACAATGACTATTTTATTATCTTTAAAAAGAGAATCACATATAAAGAATTTTACATTTAATTAGATATCATGTATTAACATTGACTATAATATCTAGAAATATTATTGGGAGATAAATGAAAAAGAACAATGCATGCACAAAAGTTGACTCTATAGGCTTTATTTCTTTTTTTTATGATCTCTCTTATTAAAAAATAGTAAAAATAATTAGAAGTGTTAGAAATATGATAGAAATTATTATGGGAAGTGTAGAACCATTTTAAGAAAAGTATAAAATTTAAAGGTATAATAGTGGTGAAGAATATATAGGGTGTAAAGGGAAAAGTAACCATTAGGATATAACTATTACATGACTGTCGGAAAATATTAGCAATGGGAATTATAACCATTGGTAATAATTTTACTATCAAAGTTAGTGTATATAAATAATAATGACAATATAAAATTTATTCATAAGGGGTAAAAATGTCCCCAAATAGTAGTTTCATGCCTTTTGAATACCATTTATCATAAATTAAGAGGGAGGTAGCATCATTCAAGTTCGACCATGGACAAGCCCAAGTAAAGATTCAAAATGTAAGGCAAAGGTAGAATTGACTATAGGAGAGGTTAAATTTTATGGAGACCATCACTAGATTAATTTTAATTGAGCCCCCCCCATGAAAGTACCACAATCGTACACCTTTCCCCTAATGTGTATTTTAGTTTAATTTGGGTTTATGTTTTTAGATCTTAGTATTATAATGTGTAATTTTATTTTTAAAAATGAAATAGTGGTCTATCAAATATTAATTTCACAATTTTTTATTTTATAAAATACACAAGAATATAAGATGAAAATGATAAATATATTTTTGGATACAAAAAAAAACATATTTATATTTTCCAAAAATATATAATCAAAATACACTTTTATAATAAATTAAGGTATTTCAAATAATATTTTTATTAAATAATCCAATAAAACACTAGTTTTTAAATATTAATGACAATATAATTTTATAATATCCCAAGTAATTTTTATAAGGGTCATAATGTTTATTATGTTATAAAAAATAATATTGTTTAATAAATAAGGATTTTTAATTAAAAGTTAAAATTATTATATTTAGAAAAATGTTTGAAAAAATAAATATTATATTTTAAATCAATTAATTTAAATTATGTTAGGGGGAAATCATGAAAAATTTCTAAAATAATTTATTTTTGAGGGAATAGTGAAAATACAGTTTTGTTTTTTCAGTATGTTTTATGACTTCATAAATATGTATTAATGAATTAATAATTAATAAAACTCAATAAATTAAAAAACAATAAATTGTTTTATTAATATATTGTCTTTTAGTGAATTAAAATGAATTTCCTATCCTAGAAATAACATTCCTAAATCTAAAATAGAAATTAATGTTTTAAAAAAAATTAATTTCTGGAAAAATTATTTTCGCATGCCAAAATTAATATAAAATATTTAAGTTCGGTTCTAAGACATAAATATATATAAAAACCACCTTATTAATTTAATAAACCATGATCTAATACCATGGATAAGCCGGTGATTTTTTTCCACTACCAAGATTTCTAGGGCCCAAATTTAGAAATTGGTAAACAATTCTTCTCATCTTTCTATAAATTCAAGAATCTTCATACTATTTCACTCACTCCTAATCCATATAGCATTTAATTCCCCTCATTTTAACTCTCTATATTTTTTCAAGTTGTTTTTAATTTTCAAGGAAATCTCATTAGGATTTAATAATATATCTCTCATGGTAAGAGATTCTCTTCCTCTCCCTTTTAATCTAAGTACTTCCCTTATAGCTAGTCCTATAATTTCAACGCCATTATGTTTCCATGAACTTATGATCATTCAATAAATGTACAGATACTATTATATCAATGAGATACATATATTTTCTCCCATTAAATCTCATTTCATAAACCAATTTGTATAACAATTATGATGCCAAAATCGTCATTTTATTTCCATTGCCTCCCTTTTTATGTTATGAATACCCAACCCTATATTTATTCAAGTTCATTCATATATATGTAATTATAATTCATTATATGGATAATTCTATTTATGAAACCCACATTTCTTTATTTTGGATTAAAAATAATGAAAATTTCTAGTAATTAAATAAAAATGTACTCAATGATTTTATATACAACTTGTTCTTTATTCTCAATGGGTTATTTAGAGAATTTTTTTTATTATGATAGATTTGGGACACATGAATTAATACAAGCGAAGGTTTTTCCCTGATAGAACCCTAATGAATTGGGTAAATAATTAATCTCTAGAGACAACAAGCTTATGATACCTTGGAGACTAACCTTGGTAATATGTTTTACAACACTTTAGCGATGAAATTTAGTGATATTGTTATGATTTTATAATTTTTATGTTTAATCCAAATTTCCATGTTATATATAAAATAATTATTACTATTATATCATGATATGCCTCATTTTTTATCCATGATAGTCTCTCATTTTCCATTTACTTCGTTTATACCTTACCTATATTTATGATCAACATTTTCTATTTATGTATGTCCCTTGGAAATCACTTGCAATGAGGTGAACTGAGATTGAATTATTGAAATGTATTTTACAAGTATTAAATAATGTTTATGTTTATGTTTTACTTATGTAATTATGGTATTATGTTCATAGTTTCCAAGACACTAAAGCTAAAGAGGTCTTTTAAAGATATTAATGTGATATTTTGTTAGGTAATTATATTAAAAATTATGTATTAACAATATGGGTCACCATATAGATGACATAAGGAACTCAATAAATTATTACCATAAATTAATAAGAAATTAAAATATATAAAAACCAATGATACTAACCCTATAAAATACCCCGATACTATTTAATCCCATATGTCTAAATTATCTTAAACAGTTAATAATAAATTTTACCTTGAAAAGAAATAACACGCACATGAGCCTCAACCCAGTTGGTGAGGACTCCTTAAGTGCATTCGAGAGACCAGGGATCAAATCCAGTCTAAGGCTAATTCTTGGGGGTACTATAGCAGTACTATAGTAGACTGTAGCAGTTACTGTGTAGACTATAGCATGTACTATAGCGGGAGCTGTACCAGGCACTGTTTGGCACTGTAGCAGCCATGAATATTCCTCTGTTTGGGCCTTTGGGCCACCGATTTGGTCCCTGGGTCCTTTAAGGACTTTGGGTCACCCAGTCCATCAGGTCAGTAAGGCGTTCGGGCCCCCTCAAGGCCTTCGGGCCACCTTAAGTGCAGATGTAAACCAGAAAACCTACAAGGAAAAAGCTTTAGAAGGAGGAGGAGCAAGAAGCTTTCACTGTAGGAGAAGCTAAACGGATTGCAATAATGAGAGGGTATGGCACCTGCCATCGGGACAAGCCTGTGTATGCATGGGAAAGCCTATTCGAACATTCATGCGAAGGTGGAGAGATGATTTCACAATGAAGATGCTGGGGAGGAGCAGTTCCATGTAGTTATTCTGGGTTGTATGTAATGTTTGAAGCCTACAGGTAATGAATTCCTCTAAGGCTTGCATTCCAAGTAATACTTACGCCTACGGGACTTGTAAGGGTTACACCTCACCCCTTGAAAGGTGGATTATCAAAATCTATAAAAAATGAAGGCCTTCAGGCCATTGGAGGAAAAGAGAAAAACACTAGAAAAATTCATTCATTAATCACCTTTAAAAAAAATGGAGATGAAAGATGAGTGATTAACCCATATGAGCCTTTATAAAGAAAATAAGTTGAATACCGACGATCAAGGGTGAATTCCACCATGACATGGTGGAATTAAATCTAAAACCCTAGACAATGTATGGGAAATTAGAATAAAATATATAAGAGGTAAAGGAAGGTAATAGGGGAGATTACTTTTATTTTTATCATGGAAATATTTCATGGAATCACCTTGAGACCATTGGTAAGAAGTAAGGGAAGGAGGACACCTAATAGATCCATGGAGGGACTCTTAACCAGATAGAGTAATTGTAAGATTATAGAATAATGACAAGTTAATAAATATGGGTTGTAGTTTAAAAGAACAAAACCCTTATACTAAAAAAATCTCAAGTATCCTACCAGGTAGATGTTTAGGTTCCATTGGGTACCTTATGGAACCACTAGGACACCCATACCACTGTATGGTCTAGTGGATACTTTATTTCACTTATATTTGTAACTAATATATTGAACCTATTTGTAGGTACCTTTAATATAGAAACTACTACCAACCCTCAAAACTCATCTAAATCCACTAAAGAGTAAATCCTCAATCACTATGAACCAAATTCAAATAATTGAATGAACAAAAACACACAAACCAAACCAAAAATTCAATCAACATTAGACCTTTATCCATTCATGAGTCACCCTGAATACCATAAATCACTATATCTAGGATATTAATCATTCAAAACTCTCCAATATATGACTTCTCATCCCCAATAATTCATGAGATACATTTAAAAAAAATATTCACTACACTTAGGCCTCCAATTCATAAACCAAGGAATCCACTAAACCAATGATGCAAAACTCTGAAATTTACATAAAATCCTTAAATATAAAAAATTATGAATCCTAAATCACTAAAGAAACATCATATTACCTATATATAACCTAAAATTAACCCTACAAAAATCTCAAATTATCCATTTTATTTCCAATTCATAACTCCCACCTCTAATCCAAATAATTAAAAGCCCCTAAATTCCATATCCATGACAATAAAAACTGCCCAATTATTGATAGATAATAGACACCAACATCAAACATTATAATTAATTTCCAAATCCTTAATCATGATTCCTATACAAAAATCCTAAAACAAAAACATTCCACTAAACTACCATGATAAATCAATACCGAAGGATAAAACATTATCCTTATAATTCTCCAAAAACCATCAACCACTCATAATGAAATCCATGGAACTACCCACCATAGAATATTTCTAGGGTTATCTATTATTATCCTTATTTTCGTTTTTATTCATAAAAATAAATACATTTATCAAGTGGTTTATAGAAAACAATTCACTATTTAAAAAATTATATACCATCTCATTTCTGGAAACACCATGTTATACATACCCTATTCATTATAAAATTATAACACTGGAAAACACATTATCCTATTTTTCATTTAAAATATTTCTATAAGGATTAAAAAAGGAATATTACAAGTTTGATATATATTACGTTCTATTTCATTTCAAAATTAAAATAGATTTTGTTTCACTTCAAAATGAATTTTTCAATTCATTTTAAAAATAAACCATTATATTTCAAAATCCACCTTCCCATTTTAAACAATAGTGATAGAAAATAATTTTTTACCAAGCCCTATCCAAGTTCAACACTCAAAATAGAATTCCAATTAGGAAACACTAAATTTTATCATATAACCATTGACATAATATTTTTTAAAAGAAACATGAACCCTCTTTTCCAAATAAACTAAAATTTTAAACATATTTAGAGTAAATCATTTTCTTCACTTTATGAAACATAAAATTTTAAAATAAATTACTTTACAAGGTTATATTGACCAAACCATTATAGGCACTCATACACAACAACAAATTCCCCCCATGAATATGACCAATAAAAAGTGACTAGCATGTTTAACAGATTCATTTTAAAAAACATTTATATCTCCACTTCAATACACAACGAAATAATAAACATACTCACTAGTGGTGTACATGTAAAAAATAAAATCAAATGTATTAATAGAAATATACAATTTTAAAATAGTTATCATTATCAATAGTATAATATCTTGAATAAATAATACATTTTAATTCTTGTATTCACATGAAAACATCAAACATAGACATGCTAAATAGATGAAACTAACAAAGAAATAGAATCATGCTTGATAATAGAATATTAAAGAGGGGTAAAAAGAAGTTTCATGGTCATCATAAAAATATAGATAGGGAATATAGATAATTCACACCAATGAAACATTAAATATGAATTACTAGTTACTAGAAGTAATAAATAGCGTTACCACATTCAGAATAATAAACTATTAGATCATATTGACCTTATCGACACTAATATATATATATATATATATAGGAAAACTCTCTCTCAATAAATTTATGATGTTTAAAATAATCCAAAACTTAGTTAGTTACAACTATAATATAATAAACACAGTCATGTATGCAATATGGAATGTTATCCTATGAATTCTTATCTATAAAATCTTAATAGAAAATGAAGTACTTACTCAAACCCATGGAACCTACTAAATACTTGAACATCCCTTGTTAAGTTAATTTTCTTCCTTAAATAGGTTCATTATAAATTTTTATGGGTTAATTATCATGTACTTAAAGTCATATCTCTTCTTTAAACCTCAAAATCAAAAAACCTATATAACCTAAAATACCACTTTGATGCCTCTTTATAATTCCTGTGACCCAGACCCCCCATGTGGTACCTAGATCACCTATTTTTCTACCTCATGAGTCATCTATGACCCCTATGATATTATTAATATTACCATGCTTATAAGTGTAATGATTGGGAAAAAATTTACCCAATTATTTATGGTCAAAAACATTAATTGATTTGGCCCATACATCTGATATGACATTTTCATAGGTCATACATTCAAAAATATACTTAAAATATAAAGGGGAAAAAATAATAAACATGAATGGAAACAAAAAATAATTAAATATATATATATGTATAAAAAGACAAAAAATCATATCTTATCTCATAAAAATTATTTCACAATGAATGTCTGAATCCAAACATGGAATTAGATTGGCGATGTCAATGAAAAACTAGTTCATGAAATAGAAAGGGCCTCTAATCACCTCTAAAAGATACAAATATAAAGTGGTAACAAATCTTGTTCTAATGAAAAATTATTGAAACTAGATAGGATCACCCAACAACTACTAATGTACATTTAAGTACCTAAAAAAATAGTAAAAGTGTGGATGCATGTCTATCGAGGTGTCCATGTGGGGTGTGAACATAAAATACTCAACAAGGAACCATGAATGGTGTCTCAATACAATAGTGATAAATGATTTGTACATGTACTTTTATACTCATTTAAATAACTAGAACAAAAAAATTGTGGTCATTGAATAATAAATACCAACATGTAAATAGTGTGTCAATTCATAGATCGATAATATCTACAATCAATAACTCCCTATACCGAGAGGTTCTATACCATAACTACCTACTTTGATTCACATATCAGTATCTGAGATGATTATACAAGGCAAAACCATAACAGAGGAAAATTTAGTACTAGTAAATAGATCACACATTTCTATATGTGCACCCACACATATGAGTATATGTGTGCAAAGGAGTCAGGGTCCTAGCAACCAATACCATGTATACTAATTAGTTTGATTGAGTGAGGGAAATATTATAGCCCATCCAAAGAATTAGTTAGGGGGTTTAAATCCCATCACATACCACCAGAAATGTTATTCATATAATAAGTATCCATTCATGATTCTAATGACACAATATACAATATCCAAAACAATATATATTCTCACTACCAAATAAATTATCATTCCACTCATGAAGTAATATCATTTATCATAGTATTAAAACTAGTTACATCAGAATCATGCTTACCTAAAAATCCAAAAAACATACTTGGTATAATAAAAATATAGGAATACTCAAGGATCACAATCAATATCACCACTTAACATGATTTTTACAACATAAAAAATAGTCATGCTGAGTTCACCCAACTATAAATTTACACAATAATGAATGAAACCAGCAGTGATATCCATCATAGAAAGAAATAATTACATTTCAAAAATATAAAATAACTCATAAGTAGTAAAATAATACTTGGGTTATTCTAATGGAACCACATGGCCCTGACACACTTGACCCAAAATACATACTAGGGATGTACCATTAAGGTAGAGGGTATTTCATTATATTATTCAAACCAAAAATACATGAACCAAATATGGTTCTATACTATGGAATACAACTATTAGTGCGCAGGTTAACACTAGTATGGGGCAAACTATTAATTGGGGTATAAATTGATAAGTTTTAATTTAATATAATAGTATAGGTTAGATATCCCTTTCTAAGAAACTATACTCTATGAAATATTAAGAAACATCATTTGAAAAGAACCAAAATTTATTTTGATAAACAAAATTTTAAGGTAAAATAATAAATAAGAAAAAAAGTAGATATAATTTTACAAAAAGTGAATTTTCTATAATGAGGCTTTCATAAACATTATAATTCCTTAATAAACCTTGGTTATTTTCAAGTATTAAGGTTAGGTAGAAACTAAATAATAAGTATTTACATATTGAATCACTTCTCTCCCCCAAGAAAACCCAGCTGCCTCGTAGCCATTAAATCACTTTATTAACCATATGTTATGTGTGGTATATGGACTTATATCCCATTCACGTTTCTATAGTAATAAGTGATTCCTATTATAGAATACAGGTGGGACACAAGGGAGTGTGCCCTAATAATGTATTCATAGCCTAAGAATATTTAAGATAAAGGGAGATTTTATACATAGAATCTATCCTCAAAAGGGTTGAGACTATTGACTATAGTGTCCCTCCCCTCACCTACTGTCTTGGGAAGAGTTAGTGGTTCTACTGGAATTTGGTTACATCATTAGGAAACCAAATACTGGAAAAAATTTCCAAGGGTATACTAGAATGTTGGGGGATGCTTTTACATGACAGTAGAATACCCTCTGGATCAAAAAAGACATAGAGACTACATATATAAATCCATAAATTTAATAAAATATAACTCAAATAATTAATTAATATCACATTTTTAGATGTAATAAAATTTTAAAACATGGAAACAAAAAAAAAAGAAATCAGAGCTCAATGATAAGTATATGGAGTTAACACAAGAATCACCACAAAAAGATCCAAGAACCAACTCCAAGTCCCAATCTGACTGTATCATGATGTATTGCAAGAGAAATATGAAACTTTACCTTTACATATGTCTTTGTAAACAAATCTTCAAACATACCAAAGTTCCCATGTATGGGGGTGATTAAAAACTCAGTAGGAAATTCCCATGGATTTCCCAATATGTGACACTAGGGAAAATAACTAGTTATGTCACAATTATATATATATATATATAATAAGTAGATGAGTTTTTAAAATTTTCTATAATAAATAAATAAAACAAGTTTCCAAAACTGAAACAACTTGGAAACATAATTTCACAAACCACAGACCCACACATGCCCAATAATAGCCCCAATACTCATGAATGACAAAAAATTATGTCACCAATTCATCACCTGATAGAAACTACAATGTGCCAATTTCTGCCTCAGCCCCAAGTTTGAACCTACAATATGACGAAATGAAATTTCATGAACTCATTCCAAGTTCTCAACAAAAAAAATTTCTTATAAAAACCATTTTATTTTAATAAATATATCAAATTACTTATGTGTAACGTTTCAAAACCAAATATTTTGGGACGAAAACCAAATAATTTTTCCAAAAAATACTAGAGGGAGTGATTTAAACATCAATAATTCATGTTATTGAATGGTAAGGTGGTAGAGAATCCACCCACCCCACAATGGTTAAAGAAAATGAGGAACAACACTTGAAACATCTAGATTCATCCTTGAAACTTCTTCTATTAAATATATCCCAACAAGATCACATCAAAATATGTGTCATTGGATATATATATATATATAACGGATTATATCTATAGCATATTGAGATATAATATGAGAATATCTAGAGATAATGAGTAATAATGAGGACTTCCCATTGATTTTGAAGATCCAACACACCTTGATTCTTCAAAATATCACCTTTTAGATTAGAGAAAACCTACAAGGATGTGGAGGAGATGAAATTTGTTTGAGATATTTATATAGGAGAAGAAAAATGATGATTTTAGGGTGAAAATATGAGTTAAATGCTACTTTTTGGAATAATAAATCCCTGTTGCATGGTTAGGCCACACAGTCTGGGAAATCATGTGTTAACTATGGTCATGCTACTATATCCAAACCAATCCCTCACATGTTTGGATCACATGGTTTTAAAAAACATGCACCAAATATGTTTTTCCACACTATCTCTACTGAAATGATTTCCCCAAGCACCTTTATGGTTTAGAAAAACCATGTGCCAACCATGTGACTACCTAAAAACTCCCAAAACCTCTTGAACAGTATCCTATAAAAGTTTCATAGTTTTACTAAACTGTAACCAATTCCTGCACCCCCTAAAAACCTTCCAAATAACACAAAAATCATATAAAAACTCCCAATAATCAACCCAATTATTATATAACATCAATATATATTATAAATGGGTAAAATTATTAAAACCAAGGGTGTTAAATTTTTCCTACCATTGGGATTTACATCTCAAAAATGATGGATATATTTGGTGCTTTTGAAAAGTTCATGCCATTTCACCAATATAAAATACTCTCATTCTAATGCCACTTCATAAATCTGACCATGTTACCATAAGACTGATACCAAACCGATACTTTTCCTCCACAATAACTTTTGATATCTGTCCAAAATATGTATCAGTACATGAATCAATGTAACATCTAGCTCAAGAAGAACATGATCCCATCAAAAAACATGGTTATTATCAGTATAGAACATCTTCAATTCAGATATATTAAAAAAAATATGCACCAATATAAATATTATATGTAAATCCAATTAATATGCTACAAGAAAAAAATTATAGTATCTTTAAAGGCACAATATATAGCAGAGATAGTATATAATGCTTTCCCAAATGATGAGGCCCTTACCTCGGAGGGACTCAAGAAAACATGATCATCCACATCAAATGACAGTGGTTGATAAAAATGATCTGCATATTATTTCTAACTACTATAATCCATCACTATTCTCTTCCTAATAATATGAATCTTCTTTATCATCTCATGTACAATGATAGGTCTGATAAGTGAAGCCTCACTCATTTCCACCCAAAAAAGTGGAGAATGGAAAGGAATACCATAAAACGCTTTGAAAGGGCCCATATATATTGAGGCCTAATAATTGTTTTTATATGAAAAATCTTCTAATAGTATATAAACCTTTAAAAAGCCTCCAAAATCCATCACATATTCTATAATCATGTCTACTAACATTTGGATTGCCCATTCATGTTGGCCATCATTTTAAGGATGATAAGCCATGCTCATGGTCAAATTGGTTTTTGAAGCTTACTCTAAGGATTTCTAAAATTGAAATGTAAACCTAGGGTCCCTATTAGACCTAATTAAAATTTCTTTTCTTGGAACATTATAACTTTATTTTTTTTAAATATTCCATCATATTGGACACAAAAATAACGATGAGGTGAGATGAATTGGTGAGTCGATCTATAATCAACCTCTTGGAATTGTGTTTTTGAACCATTCTTGGTAGAACCATAACAAAATATACAGATATTAGTTCTTATTACCAGATGGGAATAGGTAATGATTACAACATACCTGCAAGACATTGGTGATTCTCCTTGACTACTGACATGTGAGGCATCTCAAGAAAAACTCTAAGACCCTTTTTTTCATTCCATCCTACAATAATCATGTCTTAATTGCCTTATACATATTCTAAATTCTATTATGAACATATAATATAGGTTTTCGGTAAAACAAATCTTGATAATTCAGAGGAAGCATGATCCAATCTCTAAAACATGACAAAAATATCCCACACAAAATCTATACACCAATGAGTTTTTGACCTTATGGATAGGCAACTGGGATTAGATGTTGTAGAATATTGAACCTACTCAATCAAACCTGGAATAAGAGGAACTTGAAAGTAAACCACAACATCACCATTATCATCACAATCTTGGTGCATATCAGCTATGACTATCATCTATTTCCACTAATCTTTCCTATTTAGCTAACTAACTATATAATTTCCTACTTATTTCATCATCCATAGAATTTTCCTCACCCTTTGTACATATGAAGTAAAAGTCAAAAATACTAATGTATTATATCTATGTAGATTTAATTAAATTCAAATATCTCTTTGAGAATATTTGTTTCAAGATTTTATGATTTGTGAAAACATTGAACTTCTCACCAATAAGATAATGACAACATGTTTTGAAGGCATGAACTACAACAGCTAAATCCAAATAATGTTCTTGTTAATTATTATCAAGCACCCATAACTATTATGAACCATAATCTATTAAATGATCCCCCTATATGAGAAAATATCCCAAACCGGATCCATATGTATCAAACTAGACCACACAACATCATTCTAAATTTGGAAATATAATGATGGGTATTGATGTAAGATAAACCTTAAGCTCCTGTAAATATTTCTATTAGTCTTTCTCCATAGGGAATGAACACCTTTCCTTAAAATTTTACATCGGAGAGGAAATTCATGACAATTCCTTAATAAATTGTTGGTAATACCATGATAAGTAGAGAAAATTTAATATCTCAAAGGTGTTATTTAGTGTTTTCCAAGTGATAATAGCTTATACCTATTATGATAAATTGAGACTCCTATTTTATAAATGGCTTGTCCAAGGAAATGTATCTCTTATATATATAAATCACACTTTTAAAGTTTATAATAAAGGTTATGTTCCTACAAGATACCCGACACTATGACCAAGTGTTGTTCATGATTGACCTTAGTCCTAAAATTCACCAGAATATCATCAATGAATACCATTGAAAAAGAATATATATACATATTAATGATCTAGTACATTAGTCCCATAAGAGCTTTTGGTGAATTCATAAGACCAAAGGGAATAACAATATATTAATAATAAACACAATGTCTTTATAAATCTATCTTCATAACTCCTTATGAACTCAGTGTTCATGATACACTGATCATAAATAAATACTAGGGAACTTTTATTCTCCCCTAAATTAACCAAAGAGATCTTAAATTCATGGAAAATAATATCAATTATTTATCATAACATGGATTATATTTTGATAATCCACAAAAATCCAGGGAGTTTTCTCCCCATTCATGATAAAAAGAACAAGTGTTTCCCATGGAGATGTACTAGGTCAAATGAATCCCTTTCTTTCCAAATATTCCAACTAAACCTTTTATTAATTCTAATGGTTCCATAATTTAGTATAAAATTGAATTATTACCAGTCCATAGTAAGAGATCAATCATAAATAAAACTTCTATTTTGGGGTAAACCTAGAGAAATTTCTTAGAAAGACATTAGGAAATTGATCCATGTTGGTTGGAAAATCTTTATATTTGATTGAAACTGTAGTTTAAAAAATAAATACAACTAAATGGATGGATTTATTCACAACCACCAGTACCAAAGGTTCTAATATAATTTTATTCACATCTAAATACACTTTAAAGAGAAGCTAAACACCATCTGAAGATGTGAAACTAATATACCAGGCATAATAGTTGATGTGGGACTTAAGTGTAACACCTGAGACTTTTATGAGAAATATTTTGTTTTTATATAAATCATCAAAGGAATCTTTCACTACACACAACACTAGATTAGCTTGCTTTACAAGAAACCGCGACCTTCCTCGATAGCTTGCGTCGTACGCAATACCGCGTTTCACTAAACAACGATATGCTATTAAAATATTATTAAAACTAGCCGTTATGAATAGTATTAACTGAATTTTAAATTTTATAACATTTTAATTCAACTTATACATTTTCTAGAATGAGGTATAAAAGCAAAATCAGTTTTTTTGGATAAAAGAAGTATTTTTAAAAAAATGCAGTTTTTCCGCCTTTTGATGGTGCACCCACATTAAATCTAGCCTTTCACATGTTTATAAGATCAATTTGACAAAATAAAATTCTTCTTTTGAATCAGGGTATAAAAATTTACTTTGTATAAATTTTGGATATTTTTCTGATAACTTTTATATTTTGATGAATAGTACAAATACGCTAATTTTTAATTAAAAACAACATTTTTCATCAAGATAATTTATATGGATAAATTATAATATTGAATGGTTTTAATGTATAAATAAAATATATTTTCACCATTTAATATAATTTATGCCATTAGCATTAATTTCACATTTAATTCGTAGGTAAAAACATTTCAATCTTTGGCAATGTTTTAACTTCTAAAACCCATTTTCTTAACAACATGATTTATTTTAAATTAATTATTGCAACTTATATGTTTTGAATTTGTGAAAATGGATTCCATATTCAGAATAAATGGTTCCAAATTATGTTAATAGGATACTTTTTATTTTTGGGTATTATGAAAAGTAACTACGGTAAATATTATTTACCATAGTTAAAGGTAAATCGGGTAATTAAGGGTAAATATAAGATTATAAAATTACCCTAAAACCTGAAAAAATCCCATTGGATGACTAAAAGTCGACCCATATCACCTAAAGGTCAGATTATATTAATTTAATGGACTTTTTTCTATGAAAATAATTTAATTATCATTAAAACCAAAGAATGTGACAACATGTCACTTTCTTAAATCTTATAAGTATAATAATTTTAATTTAGTGATACAATTAATTCAACTTCAAACATGAATAGTCTCCATAATTATAATACAATTATATACATCATAGGAATTTATTTAGGATTTTTAGGGATTAAATAATTATCATTAATTATGACACAATAGTGAAGTTGAAATTATTTTATTAATTAAAATATCAAATAAATGGTTTTAAAAATATTAAAATAAATATTATATGAACTATTTAATGTGATCCACTAATTTTATAGATACATATGACATTTTATTAATATATTAATGCTTTTATTTTGAACATATATTCTGTATATATTTTATTTAAATTCAAATAACTGAATAGTGTCAAAATTGACACTATTGTTATTTTATAAAAATAACATATTATAAAAGTGTTTAAAAATCACAAAAATATTTAAAAATTATAAATTAAAATTTATATGGTCTAAAATGTCATAAAGTGTCAAATTATGGAAAATTAACAACACATATGTAATTATTTATAATAATTTAAAATTTATAATATTATTACCACAAATAAAATTAAATTGATAAATAAGGATAAATCATGCTGATAATGTTTAAAATAAATTCCTAAAATGTATAAATTTTATTGTTTGATGATATCACAACAATATATCATCTAATATTCTGATATGAGTCATTTTAGAAGTTTTTAAGTGGGGTTGGGATTTAATATAAACTAATATTTCTTATATTTCCAAAGGTGCCCCTCTCCTCCCTTATAAAAGGGCACCTCCTCCCTCTCCTCCTCACACCACTTTGAGCCTTCAAGTTCGTCCAATCCCTACCCAGTTAACTTCCCCACTTCCCTAGAAACATCATAGAGGTCCTGGTCTTCTTCAAAGACCAATTTTAGTGCCCTAAGAGGAGGTCTCAAAGAGGCGCTTCAAAGAAGAGGTAATGCCCGTTACCAATTCTTTCATCTTTATTTCTTCTTCCACTTATTCTTCTTTAGTTGTTTCATTATGAAGTAATAAAATCAGTATCACTCATATAATGATATGTTATTATAAGTATTAAATAACCCTATATCACCATCTATCCATCCTACGGAAAACGAAATCATCACGCGTGCGTACGTGCGGAATACCGTCTCCACGCCGTGGTGTAATCTATTTTCCCCCACCACCTTACTTGGATGGGTATAATGGTGTAAATAATAACTATATATGATTATTTAAAAGTGATATTGATTCTGAAATATAATACATACACTCCAATACAATTACACGATCATGGGAACGATATCATCGCTCATGCGTACGTATGGAATACCGTCTCCACGATGTGATGCGACTCGTTCTACATGATCTTCATTGCATAATGATTATATAAATGAATTGATTGAATTAATATGATATATATTACAATAATACCATTCTGGAAATGAGGAATCTATAACCTAAAGAGAATAATAAGAATTTATTCGACAAAACACGCATAAGAACAAAAAGTAATAAACACCCGAATAACAAGTAGTAATGAAATATTACTAATAAGAAGCTAAGAATATGACCATATATGATATCATAACAATAAGTATGATTATGTAATAAGTCAATAGCATTATTTAAATCATTATACAGGAGGTTCGAACACTTACGAAGCAAATCAGACCTAAGGTAAGGGAAATATCACAATCTCATTTTTATCCGAGATTGTTTATACTTTGGAATTTACTGGGGTGTATTTTATCATCCACGTCCATGCTTCCTAAATATGTAATATTTATATTCTTATACAATATTTTATATCCAATTTTAACCTTCAGTGAGTTTTTAGTAAAAGATATGAAAGTAATCTTTTGTTGTTTTTCATACGAGGTAATTTTTGACTTTTCCGATAAAAGTACGAGAAGAATGTTTTCTTTTAACTTATACGGCATGAATGGATTTTTAAAACATTATTTCCAAGAATCTTCCCTTACAAGTTTTCAGGTTTATTTTTAATCAACTTCTTTTAGTTTAGAATTGTATGACATGTTAAGAAAGGAAAAGTTTTTTTAAATTAGAAAGGATATTTTCCTCAAGAATGGAGTTCAAGTGTTTTATAAAAATTATTTTCCATCTAAGATAATAAAGGGTTATGTTTATATCCCTATTATTACATTGATTTGATTATGTTGTGATGGAATTATTTTTATTAATTCCTCTATCTTATATGAATTGTTTTTGTTGTCACGATGTTTAAGATTCCCCTTTTTATTACATGGGTTATGCTATGAGGTATCATTTATGATTTTGTGGCACACATAAGAATGGTATCATTATGAGATGGGTGGGACCTATATATCCCTCCAATGCATTGGGTAAATATTTTATATCTCATGAGATATACATGGCTGGAATGGAAGGTTAAACCGGTTCAGTGAAACAAGACTGAAACGAGGAGTGAACTCGGTTCAGAAATGGACTTTGTCCACTAAGATAGTCTTGGCAATGAGTCTTGACTAATAAGAAATTATTCTCTATTATTATGTGTTTATGCCACAAAGTTTCATGTTTTAAGTTATGATTATTGGGATTACATTTCACTACTATGATTTATCCCATGTTATGAAATTATGATCTCTTTTGCAGGATAAGATTTTCAAAATGTTATGTTCTTATGAATTTGATGTAATTGATATTTCTTTTGTTTACCCTTACTGAGTATTTCAGCTCACCCTTTTGTATGTTTTCTTTTCCCAGGTCAGGAAGAAGGGTATTAAGTAAGATATGCCAAAAAAGGACTATAGATATGATGAAATAAATGGGAGACCGTGTAGATGCTTTATGAACCAGTTGTTTATGCTTGCCAGTTTCTAAAGAAACTATACCTATACTGTCCTTTCATGGTTTTGTTATATATTGTAATAAGTATGCTTCAATTTTTAAGTATTAACCATGTTTCTAAAGTAAGGGTCGCAATAGTTGGTATCAGAGGAAAAGTATAGTCAACCTTTGGAAACTATGATGTGAAAGCTTTAGTAAGAACCCTAAGGATAAGTCTAAGCATAGAACACAATATTAGTGTTTAGAAATGGCCATGAACAACCTATGATAAGACCTTAAGTGTGAAATTGTATTCTTGATTATGTGGTTTTCCTATTATAATTAGTGTTTCTCACACTATTCTTCTTGGTTTTAGTCAATGGATGGAACCCGAAGAAACCATGTTAATGGGGAATGTGATGGGAAATGATATGATTTTCCCCCTGAGCAACCAAACATTATGGGAGCTGTAATGAAAAATCTTGTAGCCATTCTCACACAACTTTCTCAAGCTATGAATCATGCATGAATTCCAAATGACCAAAGGAGGGAGCAACATTCTGTCGAATCCTTCATGAGGCAGCGTCCACCTTCATTCAGCGGGTCTTCTGATCCATTAGTGGATAAACAATGGATCAGTACCACTGAAATGATATTTTTAGTTCTTCAATGTTCTGAACTTGATAAAGTCATCTTAGTAGTGTATCATTTGGAAGGTGATGCTGATCAATGGTGTAATATTATTAAGAATACGAGGCAAAGGGATGAAATTGAGTCCATGTAATGGGACGAGTTCAAGAACTTATTTTTCAATAAGTATTTCCCTCGTATTCTTCGAACAAAGTTGGAGAAGGAGTTTCTTGAACTGAAGCAAAAGGATGATGAATCTGCTGGTACCTACGAAGCAAATTTTACAAGACTTGAAAGGTACACTTCCGGAATTATTATCCAACCTGAGAGTAAGATCGATCGATTCTTTAGTGGCTTAAAACCAAGTCTTCAAAGGGCGTTAGCTATAAGGGACTTCAATAGCTACAAGGAAATTGTTCGATGTGCCCTCAAGGTTGAGATGGAGATTGGTGTAACCCATCAGTCACATGGGTTTGATAAGAAGAGGAAATGGAATTCAAAGGAAAATCTAAAGACCAAACTAAAAAGAATATGATTTTTCCCTTATGCTCAAAGTGTGGAAAGAAAAATGGATGAAATTGCCTTAAGGGTACAAGAAAATGTTATAAGTGTGGAAAAGAAGGTCATCGGGAAATTGAATGTCGAAATAATGGGAAGAAGATGTCTAATAATGCAAATAAAGGAAGGGATACACATAATGAACCTACTACACTTCAATGTTTCAAGTGCAAGGAGTTGGGGTATTATGCCAATCAATGCCCAAATCCAAGGGTTGATGATGATGATCGACGTCAACAAAATTTTTCGGCCAAAGAAAAAGGGAAGTCACATACAGTTACTATCAGCAATGTGGAGTACGAAAACGATGTGGTGAGAGGTACACTTACCATCCACTCAAAAGTATCAAATGTTTTATTTGATTCTGGATCCACCCACTCTTTTATTTCTGAGGAATTTTCTAAGGGTATCACCGTATTACCTCAAAAAATAGATGTTGAGTTGGTTGTGACAACTCCTAATGGAACAACAGTCGCATCAAAAGTTTACAATTCTTCTCCAATTGAAGTTTGTGGGAAAGTGCTTCCTGCAAATCTTGTGATCCTTCCTATAGTGGAATTTTATGTGATTCATGGCATGGATTGGCTTTCTTTATATGGAGCTCATATCAATTTCCAAATAAGGGAAGTAACATTTCATATTCCAAATCAATCTATGATCATCTATCGATGCAAGGATGAACATAACCTTCCAGTGGAAATTTCATCCATATTATGGGTCTTGATTCTACTAAATGAAGGTTATTTATCTCAAATGGTTGGAGAGAAACTCATGATTAATAATATGCACATTGTATGGGAATTTTATGATGTCTTTCCTGAGGAATTTCCAGGTCTTCCTCCAAATCGTGAAGTTGAGTTTTCAATAGAACTCATACCGGGTGCTTTGCCTATTTCAAAGACACCTTATAGAATGGCCCCAATTGAGTTGCAGGAATTGAAGAAGCAACTCCAAGAGAATCTTGATAAAGGATTCATGCGCCCTAGTTCGTCACCTTGGGGATCACCTGTTCTGTTTGTTAAGAAGAAAGATGGATCAATGAGACTCTGCATTGATTATCGAGAACTTAACAAGATCACTATCAAGAAAAAATATCCTCTCCCACGCATTGATGGCCTATTTGACCAACTACATGGATCTCAATACTTTTCCAAGATTTATCTTCATTCAGGGTATCATCAATTAAGGGTCAGAAGGGAGGATATACCAAAGACGACTTTCCATACAAGGTACAGACACTATGAATTTATAGTGATGCCATTTGGTCTTACTAATGCCCCTTCTATCTTCATAGATCTGATGAATAGAGTCTTTAGAGACTATCTTGATCAGTTTGTGGTAGTCTTTATAGATGAGATTCTTGTCTATTCAAAGAGAAAGGAAGAACATGAAGATCACTTGAGAATTGTATTAAAGACCCTAAGAAAGGAGAAGCTTTATGACAAATTTACCAAGTGTGAATTTTGGCTTCAAAAAGTTGCATTTTTGGGTCACAAAATCTCAAAAGAGTGGATATCAATGGATCCAGCAAAAACAGAGGTTATCGAAAGATGTTTGAGACCAACAACAGTAACCGAGATCCGAAGTTTTCTTGGTTTGGCTGAATATTACTGACGTTTTGTGAAAGATTTTTTAAGTTTATCTAACCCACTCAACAAGTTGACTCGAAAAGAAGTTAAGTTTGTTTGGACGGAGGAATGTGAAGAAAATTTCCAAGTGATAAAAAGAAGGTTAGCTAGTGCACCTGTGCTCACACTACCTTGCAGTGGAGAAAGGTTTGTGATCTACAGTGATGCATCCAAGAAGGGACTGGGATATGTTCTAATGCAAAATGATATGGTGATAGCATATGCCTCACGACAGTTGAAAATCCATGAGCAAAATTACCCAACTCATGATTTGGAGTTAGCTGCGGTAATATTTGCATTAAATATTTGGAGGCATTACCTTTATGGTGAAAGGTGTGATAGTTATACTGATCATAAAAGTTTAAAGTATATTTTCACACAAAAGGAGCTGAATATGCGCAAAGAAGATGGTTGGAGCTGATTAAGGATTATGACTGCTCAATTCATTACCACCCTGGGAAAGCAAACAAAGTGGCAGATGCATTAAGTCGACAAGACCATGCTAGATTATCCATGATGAGGATCATAAAAGATCCAATATTTATGGATTTACAAAGGATGGATCTTGGAATTATAATGGATAGGGAAAAATCGTATCTTTCTCAAATGAATGTTCAACCATCTATACATGTGAAGATTAAAGAGGCATAGAAAGAAGATGTAGAGTTACAAAAGAAGGTGAGAAATGTACCTGAATTCAACCTTGATTGTGATGGGATAATAAAGTTCCAGAATCGAGTTTGTGTTCCTCCCATCCCAGAATTAAAGAAGGAGCTGCTGGATGAGGCTCATAGTTCTTCATTCATCCAGGAAGCACGAAGATGTATAGGGATCTAAAAGAGTACTTCTGGTGGGATGGCATGAAAAGAGATGTTGCTGAATATGTCTCTCGATGTTTGGTTTGTCAGAAAGTTAAATCTGAGAGACAAAAGTCTAACGGGATGTTACAACCATTACCCATACCTGAATGGAAATGGGAAAACATCACTATGGACGTTGTCACCAGACTTCCTAAAACATCCAAAGGCAATAATGCTATCTGGGTCATAGTTGATCGTCTTACAAAGTCTGCACCCTTCATTGCTATTAGAGAGGATTTCTCTCTAGATCAGATTACCAGGATATATATAAAGGAAGTGGTAAGATTGCATGGAGTACCACTTTCTATTATATCTGATTAGGATCCGAGGTTTACCTCAAAGTTCTGGAAAAGTCTTCAGCATACTCTGGATACAAAGTTAAGTTTCAGCACTGATTATCATCCTCAGAAAGATGGTCATTTTGAGAGGACAATTCAAACTCTAGAAGATATGTTGAGAGCTTGATCTATATATTTCAAAGGTGGTTGGGATCAACACCTACCTTTGGTGGAATTTTCTTATAATAATAGCTTTCACTCTGGTATTCAGATGGATCCTTATGAAGCTCTCTATGGAAAGAAATGCAGGACTCCAACTTGCTGGGATGAAGTTGGGGAAAGAAAGCTATTAAGACCTGATCTCGTTGATGAAATGGCAGAAAAGGTCAGATCTATTCAACAACACATAAGAGTAGCTCAGAGTCGACAGAAAAGTTATGCCGACAACTGAAGAAAATACATAGAGTTTGAAGTGGGTGATAAAGTGTTCTTACGAATATCTCCCTGGAAGAGGGTCATGAGATTTGGAAAGAAGGGAAAGTTGAGCCTTAGATATATTGGTCCTTTTAAAATTCTGGATCGTGTTGGGAAGGTATCTTACTGATTGGCTCTTCCACCGAATATCTCTCAAGTTCATGATGTGTTCCATGTATCTCTCCTGAGAAAGTACATACCTGATCCTTCACATGTACTCATCTCAGAAGTTGTACCTCTAGAACAAGATCTTTCTTATGAAGAACAACCGATAGAGATTCTGGATCATAGCGAAAAAGTCCTACGAAACAAGACCACTCGCTTGGTGAAAGTTTTATGGAGGAACCACCAATTAAAAGAAGCTACATGGGAGCTTGAGGATATGATGAGGGAGAGGTATCCTCATCTGTTTGTTACAAAGTGATGAATTTTGAGGGAGAAATTCATTTTAAGTGGGGTAGAATGTAACACCCGAGACTTTTATGAGAAATATTTTGTTTTTATATAAATAATCAAAGGAATATTTCACTACACACAACACTAGATTGGATTGCTTTACACGCAACCATGGCCTTCCTCGATAGCTTGTGTCGTACGCAATACCGAGTTTCACTAAACAATGATATGCTATTAAAATATTATTAAAACTAGCCGTTATGAATAGTATTAACTGAATTTTGAATTTTATAACATTTTAATTCAACTTATACATTTTCTAGAATGAGGTATGAAAGCAAAATCAGTTTATTTTGGATAAAAGAAATATTTTTTTAAAAATGCAGTTTTGCTGCCTTTTGATGGTGCACCCACATTAAATCTATTATTTAACATGTTTATAAGTTCAATTTGACAAAATGAAATTCTTCTTTTGAATCAGGGAATAAAAATTTACTTTGGATAAATTTTTGATATTTTTCTGATAACTTTTATATTTTGATGAATAGTAAAAATACGCTAATTTTTAATTAAAAACAACTTTTTTCATAAAGATAATTTATATGGATAAATTATAATATTGAATGGTTTTAAAGTATAAATAGAATATATTTTTACCATTTAATATAATGTATGCCATTAGCATTAATTTCACATTGAATTCATAGGTAAAAAACATTTCAATCTTTGGCAATGTTTTAACTTCTAAAACTCGTTTTCTTAACAACGGGATTTATTTTAAATTAATTACTGAAACTTATATCTTTTGAATTTGGAAAAATGGATTCCATATTCGGAATCAGTGGGTCCAAATTATGTTAATAGGCTACTTCTTATTTTTGGGCATTATGAAAAGTAACTACGGTAAATTTTATTTACCATAGTTAAAGGCAAATCAGGTAATTAAGGGTAAATATAAGATTATAAAATTACCATAACACCTACCAAAATACTATTGTATGACTAAAAGTCGACCCATATTACCTAAGGGTCGGATTAGATTCATTTAATGGACTTTTTTCCATGAAAATAATTTAATTATTATTAAAACCAAAGAATGTGATAACATGTCACTTTCCTAAATATTATAAGTATAATAATTTTAATTTAGTGATAAAATTAACGAAACTTCGAAAATGAAAAGTCTCCAGAAATATAATAACATTATCTACATCATAGGAATTTATTTAGAATTTTTAGGAATTAAATAATTATCATTAATTATTACACCATAGTGATGTTGAAATTATTTTATTAATTAAAATATCAAATAAATGGTTTTAAAAATATTAAAATAAATATTATATGAACTATATAATGTGATCCACTAATTTTATAGATACATATGACATTTTATGAATCTATTAAAGCTTTTAGTTTGAACATATCTTTTTTATATATTTTATTTAAATTCAAATAAATAAATAGTGTCAAAATTGACACTATTGTTATTTTATAAAAATAACATATTATAAAATTGTTTAAAAATCACAAAAATATTTAAAAATTATAAATTAAAATTTATATGGTCGAAATTTCATAAAGTGTCAAATTATATAAAATTCACAACACATATGTTATTATTTATAATAATTTAAAATTTAGAATATTATTACCACAAATAAAATTAAATTGATAAATAAGGATAAATCAAGTTGATAATGTTTAAAATAAATTCCTAACATATCTAAATTTTATTTTTTGATTATATTACAACCCTATATCATCTAATATTCAAATATGAGTCATTTTGGAAGTTTTTAAGTGGGGTTGGGATTTAATATAAACTAATATTTCTTATATTTCCAAAGGTGCCCCTCTCCTCCCTTATAAAAGGGAACCTCCTCCCTCTCATCCTCACACCAATTTGAGCCTTCAAGATTTGAAAATCCCTACCCATTTCACTTACCCACTTCCCTAGAAACATCATATAGGTCCTTGTATTCTTCAAAGACCAATTGTAGTGCCCTAAGAGGAGGTCTCAAAGAGGTGCTTCAAAGAAGAGGTAATGCCCGTTACCGATTCTTTCATCTTTATTTCTTCTTCCACTTATTCTTAATTAGTTGTTTCATTATGAAGTAATAACATAAGTATCACTCATATACAGATATATTATTATAAGTATGAAACAAACATATTTCACCATCTATCCATCCTACGGAAAACGAAATCACCGCGTGTGTGTACGTACGGAATACCGTCTCCACGATGTGGTGTAATCTATTTTCCCCCACCACCTTACTTGGATGGGTATAATGGTGTAAATAATAACTATATATAATTATTGTAAATTTATATTGATTCTGAAATAGTATACATACACTCCAATACAATTCCACGATCATGGTAACGATATCATCGCTCGTGCATACGTACGGAATATCCTCTCCACGATGTGATGCAACTCGTTCTACATGATCTTCATTGAATAATGATTATATAAATGAATTGAATGAATAAATATGATATATATTACACTAATACCATTATGGAAATGAGGTATCTATAACCTGAAGATAAGAATAATAATTTATTCGGAAAAACACACATAAGAACAAAAAGTAATAAACACCTGAATAACAAGTAGTAATGAAATATTACTAATAAGAAGCTAAGAATATGACCATATATGATATCATAACAATAAGTATGATTCTGTAATAAGTCAATAACATTATTTAAATCATTATACAGGAGGTTCGGACACTTAAGAAGCAAATCAGACCTAAGGTAAGGGAAATATCACAATCTCATTTTTATCCGAGATTGTTTATACTTTGGAATTTACTGGGGTGTATTTTATCATCCACATCCATGTTTCCTCAATATGTAATATTTATATCCTTATACAATATTTTATATCAAAATTTACCCTTCGGTGAGTTTTTAGTAAAATATATGAAAGGAATCTTTTGTCGTTTTTCGTACGAGGTACTTTTTGACTTTTCCGACAAAAGTACGAGAAGAATGTTTTCTTTTAACATATACGGCATGAATGGATTTTTATAACATTATTTCTAAGAATATTCCCTTACAATGTTTCAATTTTATTTTTAATAAACTTCTTTTAGTTTAGAATTGTATGACATGTTAAGAAAGGAAATGTGTTTTTGAAGTAGAAAGGATATTTTCCTCAAGAATAGAGTTCAAGTGTTTTATCAAAATTATTTTCCATATAAGATAATAAAGGGTTCTGTTTCTATCCCTATTATTACATTGATTTGATTATGTTTTGATGGAATTATTTTTATGAATTCCTTTATCTTATATGAATTGTTTTATGATGTCACGATGTTTAAGATTCCAATTTTTATTACATGGGTTATGCTATGATGTATGGGTTATGATTTTGTGGCACACATAAGAATGGTATTATTATGAGATGGGTGGGACCTATATCTCCCTCCAATGCATTGGGTAAAGATTTTATATCTCATGATATAGACATGGCTAGAATGGTAGGTTAAACCGGTTCAGTGATTTAGGACTGAAACAAGGAGTGAACTCGGTTCAGAAATGGACTTTGTCCACTAAGATAGTCTTGGAAATGAGTCTTGACTAATAAGAAATTATTCTCTATTATTATTTGTGTATGCCACAAAGTTTCATGTTTTAAGTTATGATTATTGGGATTACATTTCACTTCCATGATTTATCCCATGTTATGAAATTATGATCTCTTTTGCAGGATAAGATTTTCAAAATGTTATGTTCTTATGAATTTGATGTAATTGATATTTCTTTTACTTACCCTTAATAAGAATTTGAGCTCACCCTTTTGTATGTTTTCTTTTCCCAGGTCAGGAAGAAGGGTATTAAGTAAGATATGCCAAAAAGGGACTATAGATATTATGAAATAAATGGGAGACAGTGTAGATGCTTTATGAACCAGTTGTTTATGCTTCCCAGTTTCTAAAGAAACTATACCTATATGGTCCTTTCATGGTTTTGTTATATATTGTAATAAGTATGCTTCAATTTTGAAGTATTAACCTTGTATTTAAAGTAAGGGTTGCTATATTAAGAGATGTGAACTAATCCATTCTTAAAATCAATCCAATGATTTTCATCTCAAGAACAGATAAATACCCAGGAAATATAACTTCATAGAGACTTATAGAATATGATATACACTTAAATTCTTGACATTTTCCTTTGCTGATAGGTGTTTAAAGTCTCATGATATGAGTAATCATTTCAACGTGCAATCCCATATGATCCAAATCATGATTAGAAATAAAAGAGTGGTACATGCCTATATAAATCAAAGTTTTCATGAGAATAGAATTCATAATAATAGTACCTCACACTATTTAAAGACTATATTTCTCCTCTGTGATCAACTACTTATCACCATACAAATTCTTACTAGGTGTGCCTGAAAAATAATTATTTCTATGATGTGGATGTGATGACTATTTAAGTGTTAGTGTGATATGAGGTTAACCCTATGTCTCTTGGTTCTAGGTTCAATTATCATTTCATCTCAATAAACCTATATGATTATAAGAATCCAAAGAAATTTTTGAGACATTTTCATCAGTCATCCTTAATGTCATCATGCAACAAAAATCTAGATGTCCAACTTTCCACAATTGTGTAATTCCTGTAGAGGCATCATGCATTATCTCTTTATATTCTCATAGGATCCACACTAAAAACATCCTAGATGATAAATCTTTTATGGTGGAAAGGATAATTAACAAACCAGTTTGTTTCTTTATGCTTTACTTTCTTATGAATAATTCTCCCTCTTCCACTTATTCCCTATACTGGAGTTTCCACCTATACATGTTTAGGTAAAAGTGTTTCCCCATACATAGGTTCCCAAAATATCCTTTTACACTATCATTGACCTATTTTCCATCTCCATATTATTTTCAATAAAAATTAAAACTAACTTATGAAGTATTCCAGGTTGCATACCTAACACAAAAATCCTCCCCTTCAAGTACTCACTAGAGGAAACTTCATTAGTAAAATCAAACAACCTCAAGAATTGAACAACACGATCCATCACAAACAAATTTTCCTACTTCAAAGTAAATAAAATTTTCATCCTTATTAACATCAAGGTTTGATGGTAGAATTTATGTAAAATTACTCCTTAGAGCCTATCCATGTTAGGCCATGTTCCTATTCAGTCTAGAAAATAATATCCCAGCTCTACCTTGAAAGATACTCCAGCATATAAACCACTAGCTTAACTTTTATTTCCTATGGGGTTTTCATGAAATAAAAAAAATTATTTATCTTCCCTATACATGCCTTCAGATTTTAGGTCCTTAATCTCCACGAATGATTAGTGGAATTTGTTTCCAAAAGTCCATGGATGAATTTTCATGTTGTGTTTGTTGATTTTGACTTCCCCTACCCATGGATTAAAATTTATAGACTATACTTTGGATTATATGATTATTTAATTATGGTTCATATTGAACTACATTCTGAACTGCTTCCTGTTGTGGGTACCTTAGTTTTCGAATTGGTTCCATTATTTCAAAAGATAGAATGAAACACCACTTAGTTGTCACTCACTTCAAATTGAAGGCTTAAAATATTCCAAATCATGCAATGAAAAAATCATTACTAATAATTTCCAAACATAACCCATCATGTTATAAAAAATATAGTAATAGTGGGAAGTGTCGTTAATAATTCATAATATACAACACTCATTGGATAATCCCATGATGATGAGCTGGTAACACACCTAGAAGTGTTTTAGAACACATTTTTTAATCATTCCACCCTAGAAGATTGAAGTTCTACATAAAAAGGATAGCGATCTTTTTTTATGCTATAAATTTTAGGTTCCAAAATTCCAATCTCATTACTTGAAAATACCCAATCTTGACATAAATTGACATTAAATTACTTTGGAAGAATACTTAATATATGTCAGAAAATGATGCCCAAAGACTATATTAGTTTGGTGTCCTTTGAAACTTGGAACATAATCTTCTAACATGGTGAAATATCTTCAACACCCCCATAAAGATCTTCCCCTTTTGTTTTTATACCTAAAAAATTTCTTTATATCATGGGGAAAATAAGACATTAAAAGGGTTATATCAAATTCTCAGTAAGGTTAAACATGGAGAACATAAAACAAACCATAAACATTGGAATGCAAAAACATGAACATAAAGTTTGAACATCAAAATCTTGATTCATGAAATAAATCTTGTCAGTACTTAAGGAATAGATTATAAAGGAGCATTAACCATGATATAATAGCCCTAGCATAAAACATGTAATTGTGGAATAATAATAATCACATAATATGATTTCCATAGTAGCCAAGGCATTGTTGCACAAACCATCACAGTGGACAAGGTCCATTACTGAATAGGGTTTACTTTCTATTCTATTTATGTATTACAGAAATATATTTACCTATCGTTCTAGCCATATATTACTGAACTGGATTGACTTTTCATTACATTAATGTCTATCTCAGGAGATATAAATATTTACACAATGTAATGGAGGGAGATATAGGTCTCATCTAACTCATAATGAAATCATTCTTACATGTGACATAAAACGCAAATCATTCATCATAACATAACCCAAAACCAAAGAAATAAAATTGTTTTCTTAAATTCCATCATAACATAATCCATATAAAATATCATACCATAATTAATGAAATAAAATCATAGTAATAATAGGGATATAAATGTAACCCTATTTAATAGAATTATCTTAGATGGAAAAATACTTTTGATAAAACACTTGAACTTAGTTCATGAGTAAAATATTATTTCTTCTTCAAAAATGATTGCTTTTCTCAAAAGGACACACAATTTTAAAGGAAAAATTTTTAGTTGAAAATAGACATTAAATAGTGTAGAGGAGGATTTATGAAAATAAGGCATCATGAAACTATAAAAAACCATTATTCCCATATAATTTAAAAACCATTCTCCTCTTACTTTTTTCGGAAAAGATAAAAAGTACCTCTTATAGTAAATAAATGAATGATTCCTTCCATACCATGTATTAAAAGTCAAAAAAGGCTAAAAATGACTCAAAAAATACATAGAAGAATAATAATCATTTTATGAAATCATTTTTAAAAAATATGGGCATGGATGATAAATATATCCCCAGTAAATACTTACGTATAAACAATCTTGGATAAAAATGATATTGCAAAATTATCCTTTACCAATTATAATCAGTGGAGTCGTATGCCTAAAAAAATAAAAAAAATTACATGCTTATGTAAATATCATAAACATAATAATAAAAATCATAAAACATTCATGGGATTCATAAACACCACACAAAATAAATAGGTGGTGTTTATGTCATATGTCCCATATAAATAAAAGTAAGAAGAAATAATCCCTTACTTTCTACTTTTTATCAGTTGAGGGTGTGGTAACCTCATGTATAATTGTTAAATCTTGTTATTAAATTATACTAGGACCATATACATATTTATGATATCATATATGATCCTATATAATCTAATTATATCATTTTTCTAATAGTATTTAAATATTACCTTTATTTTAGCTGTTAACTGCTTTGTTTTCCCATTCCTATTTTTCATGTAAGTCCTGTTTTTTATTCATAGAATGTATTTTATCCATGAAATTACTTTAATAATTACTATTTTCACTCATCATATAAAATTTATAATCATTCTTGAATTGTTAACATGGAGAACAAATCTCACTACATCGTGGAGATGGTAGGTCATATGTACGCACGAGTGACAATACCATTCTCTTGATGGTAAAATGGTATGTAATTGGATGGTATATTAATTATAAATAATCATTATAATGTAATATTAATTATTTAAATCCATTATACTCATCTTTATACCCATCCTAGTAAAGTATTTTTTAATAACAAATTACACCACGGCGTGGAGATGGTAAGTCGTACGTACGCACACATAGTGATATTATTCTTCATATGATGGATAAAAGGAGGTATAAGGTTGTCCCATAATTATAAAAAAAATCTAATCATGGATCATATACTGGAGTTATTACTTTATTATTGAATCAACATAGAATGAGGAAGTAAAAGAATAAAATAAATTTAAAAGAAGGCATAAAATGATTACCTCTTCTTCTGGTGTTTCCTTTTGATTTGAACAAAAGGGCTCATTAGGATGTAACTCTGACCAAATTTTGGCCTCTATGATGAATTTAGGGAGGCTGGGAATAGAAATGGTAAGGATTTGGCCGAACCAAAATGATTTAGTGGTGTAAGTTAAATAGATTGGAAGGTTCTCTTTTTATAAGAGAGGTGAGGGGCACTTTCAAAAAAATCTAAAAATATTAATTTATTGTAAAACAATTTTCGATTTATAATAGCAAAAAATTGATTTATTTCGATTATAATATGATAAAAGGTCTAAATAATCTAAAATAATAGGTTTTATACATGTTTAGGTCCTAAAATTAACCTTATATTTTAGATTAAACCCTTTGTAAAATAAGTAAACTCTTACCATATCCTCTTGTATTTTGATACTACATGGTTAATATTTTCACTATAAAATTCCAAGAGAACCTAAAGTGGATATATTTTGATGTTTTTATCACTACAAAAGTTATTTGGACGAATTTTATATTTTTAGGACTATTATATCATTTAATAAAATAGTATTTTTCTTACAAATTCATTTATGTCAATTTTTATACTATTCATATCATGACTTTAAAAAAATCCATAACAGCTTTATTCATTAAAAAAAATTCAATAATTAAAATATAACAAGTTATAATAATCCATAAAATTAATTTCTGGCATAAAAAGTTTCAAAATAAATTTATTTTAATATTTAAAATCTCATTTATTTCAATAATTCATTAATAAGGTAATAACTACATCATCATTGTGTCATAAATAAATTTATATATATGGTGTATGAAAATTATAAATAAAATACCATGATATGAGAAATATTTTTAACTTTTTAATGAATATTTATAGTATAATTTATCTTATGTATAACCCCATATTAAAAAATTTTTATTAAGAAGATACAAGTTTATATCATATTTCTTTTTACTTTAAAATAATTCTTATAAAATGTCATATTCACTTCCAAGTGGTTAAATGGGGTCCTAATGAACATGGTCTGAAATATCTCATCCAATACTATTATTACATTTGTTAGGGTTGTTTATTATTAATATAATATTACTTGCTTACCCTTATTTACCAGATTTACCCATTAACCATGGTAAATAAAATAATTGCTGAAGTTTCTATTCATAATATCTAAAAATAAAATGTACCTATTTAGAAACATTTAACCTTATTATTACAAATATGGAATCAATTTTTCAAAAATTCAAAACATAGAAGTTTCAGTAATTAATTGAAAATTAATTTTCGTTGTCAAAACCAAAAGGCGGGTTTTTAAGAAGTAATAACTATCAAAATATTATCATCTATTTATGTCCAATTTAAAAGTGAAATTACTTCTAATGTCCAAAATTGGATTAAATTATAAAAATATAATTCATGTAAAATTTTAAACCAATTAAAAAGATAAGCTTACTATATAAATAAACTAGATAAAAAGGTAGCTTTGAATTAAAATGCATTATTTACTTTACAATTCAACAAAATATGAATTTCATCATAATAATTCCAAAATTTAAACTAAGTTAAATTTTGATGTACCTATTCCAAATAAGAATTTTATTTTTTCAAATATAAAATATAATAGTTTTAAAAACTAGGCTTAAAATGGGTTCTCCATTAAATGCCGGCAAAAACTGTATTTTTTGAAAAATACATTTTTTATCCGAAAAATTGAATTTGTTCTTATATCATGTCCAGAAATTATATAAGATGAATGTTAATGTTATATAAAATTAAAAATTTGGTCAATAATATACATAACTGCATGTTTATATCCCATTAAATAATAATATTTTTCTAATATATCATTGTATAGTGAAACTCGGTATCACGTATAATGAAAGATATCAAGGATGGTTGTACTTTCATGTAACATAATCCAAGAATAGTGTTGCATTTACTGCATGATAATACGGTGTTTTTTATATTTCAATCTAGTATTGGTGTATCGTGCAACACAAGACATCAATGAAAATAAAAATAATCTATCTCATAAAATCTTTGGGTGTTACATTCTACCCCCTTAAAATGAATTTCTCCCTCAAAAATCAAGTGGGTTATAAAAGGATTACTAATTATTATTTTCATTCATGGAAACCCACATCTTAAAAAGGGATACTAAAACTTCATTTTAAAAAGGAAAGTTAGAATCATAATAGTTACCCAAAGTAACTCATCACTGGGTTTCCACATAGGAGAACATAAGTGGGAAGTGTAAACATGGATATGGAAGAAAAAATCTAACCATAATGTTCTGGTGGATTGTGATAGAGAACAAGGTTTGGAGAAAATTAACTACCATAAGTCCATAAATCTACAATGATTTAAGGGACCATATGATTCATCAGATAAGAAGGTACTATGAGAAAAAATTTTGTTTCAAGATCTTTTCACTAAAGTTGATGAACTTTTACATGAGGATAAATACTTACATGATTTCAGTCTAATCTCACCATTGTTTGTTCTATAAATCATTTCCACTTCATCTCTTTTTAAAAAAAATTAAGGTGAATTTTTCATTCTTGAAGTGTTAGCAGATCATGCGATTGAAGGATAGGTCATTCCATCTATCTCAACAAAAAGGTTAGAACATGCTATCAAATATGCATAAGTACAACTATAGTGAGATAATACATTAATCTAACAAACATAAACTGGAATATAACTTATACTATTTGGAAATGGATAATATTACAATCCTTCCAAAAACTGAAAATATAATACTTTATAAAGAAGGTGAACTAAATTGAATTAACATTTGTCTCCCATATCTTATTTGGTTGTCCTTGGTTGTCACATTCCAAACATGGGAATATCTTAATCATTTATTCTCTTTAAACATGATAATAACATTAATTACCATAGAAGCTTAGGGAAAACATTCATTCTATCAAAATTAACTCTTTACACACACCAAAAATAACAAAAATTATATATACTCAAACCAAGATATCACTTTGTCCTTATATCAATCATGAGCTCACTAATACTACCAAACATATCATTATATCCTTATCCCTTTAATATGTTCGTATCATGTTCTTTCTAAAAATATTTCACTTAATTTTCATGGTTATCAGTACCATATAATTATTGAAAACCACAATAAACTAATACATAGATATTCCAATATTCCATAATACTATAAATGAGATTCCACAACACTATTTTGGAATTTCATCACTTAATAATTCCACCACATCGTTTTCATACTCAATATCACCAATAGTGATCACATGTGATTTTCCATTCTCTTTAGATTTAATAGGTTTTTGACGTCATTTATCATCATTAACCCTTGGATTTGGGAATTGGTTAGCATAATTACCCATTTCCTTGCACTTGTAGCATTAAAGTTTTGGTGGTGCGTTCTCAGTAGTCTTTTCTCTATTCACATCATTAGCAACATTTTCCCCATTACTTCAGCACTGAACTAGTCAATGACCTTATTTTCCACTCTTGAAATATTTTCTAGTCCCCTTAAGGCAATCTAAACTATGATTCTTTCCATAAATTTTGCATAAATAAAAATTCATCTTCTTTTCACTATTGATTTGTGATTTTCCCTTAAACTCCATCTTTCATTTCCTGTCAAAACCGTGAGATGTATATGTAACACTAACTTCAAGTTTTACCTTGATATCACTACTCACAATCTCTTTATATTTAATAATGTCTCTTATAGAAAATTCCCTTCAAAGACTCAGTTTTAAGCCACTAAAGAATCGATCAACATTACTTTAAGGTTGGATGATAAAGCCAGAAGATTATGTTGAAAGTCTTGTAAAATTATCTTTGTATGTACCAACAGATTCATCATCCTTTTTCTTATGATCAAGGTACTTCTTTTCCATATTTGTTCAAAAAATACGGGGGAAGTACTTATTGAAAAATATGTTCTTGAACTCGTCCCATTCCATGGATTCAATTTCATTTTTCTTCCCTGTATTTTTAATTAGAGTCCACCACTGGTCTGCTTCACCTTCTAATTGATAGGCAGCCAAATGACTTTTTCATGTTCTGAATATCTAAGGATGGAAAATATCTTTTCAATGGTACTGAACCATTTTTCAATAACAAGTGGATCATAAGACTCACTAAAATAAGTTGGATGTTGCCTCGTGTAGGAATTAATATAATGTTGTTCCCTTATCTACTCATATGGAAGTATAGAATAATTTATAGCTTGTGTAATTATAAAAATTATATTTTTCATTTCATATCCCATAACATTTGGATGTTGATGAGGATAATCATTGCATTTCCCAGTGCATTGATCATTAACATGGTTCCTTCGAGTTCCATCCATCATCTTAAACCCAAAAAGAATAGTGTGAGAAGCAAAAATCATACTCAGAAAACAATATAATCAAGGGGGAGTACATTCAATCTCTAAAATATTAGGTTTAATCCTAGGTTATTCATGATCTTTACCATAATTCTAGGACTATAAACTATAGTTATACTTAACCTTAGGGATATCCCTATACATACCTTATAAATATCTCTAGGGATCTCACAAAATTTTTCGCATCCTAGTTTCCAAAGGTTGGCTAAACCTTCACTATGATACCAACAATAAAGACCCAAGCTTGATGTAAATGGATATTACATTACTTTTTCATAATACTTAATTCATGAAACAAAAATTTTCCAAAATACCATATTAGTTTAGTGTCTTTGGAAACATGGAACATAATATTCTAACATGGAGAATGATCTTCAACATCCCACATAAAGATCTTCCCCTTTTTTCCTACCTAAAACCTTTCTTTATATCCAGAGGAATGGAAAAAAAGGGTGAGATCAAATTCTCATTAAGGTAAACATGGAAAACATAAAATAAACCATAAACAATTGAATGGAAAAAACATGAATAAAAAGTTTAAACATCAAAATCCTGAGTCATTAAATAAATCATGGAAGTACTTAAGGCATGGATCATAAAGGACCATTAACCATGATAGAATAGCGTTGGAATAAAACATGTAATTGAGGAAAACTAATAAGAACATAATATTAATCCATAATATCCAAGGAATTACTTCCAAGACTATCATAGTGGACAAGGAATATCATTGAATTAGGTTTACATGATGTTCCAGTCATGTATTACTAAACCAGATTTACATGTTGTTCTAGACCTGTATTACTGAACCAGATTTAATTTCTATTCTAGTCATGTCTATCTCATGAGATATAAATAATTACACAATGCAATGGAGGGATATAGGTCTCACTCATCTTATAATGAAATCATTCTTATATGTTCCACAAAATATAAATCATTCATCATAACATAACCCATAATCCAAAAAATAAAATGGGTTTCTTAAATTCCATAATAACATAATCCATATAAAAGATCACTCTATAATTAATTCCATAAAATCATAGTAATAATATGGATATAAACAAAACCCTATTTAAGAGCGTCATCCACTATAGAAAAATAATTTTGATTAAACACTTGAACTTAGTTCTCAAAGAAAATATCCTTTCTTCTTCAAAAATGTTTTATTTTCTCAAAATTTCATGCAATTTTAAAAGAAAAGAATTTAGTTGAAAATAAAAATGAAATAGTGTAGTGTAAGATTCATGTAAATAAGGCATCATGTAACTATAAAAATCCATTCATGATGTATAAGTTAAAAACATTCTCCTCTTACTCTTGTGGGAAAAGTCAAAAAGTCTCTCGTATGGTAAATAAAATAAATATTCATTCCATACCATGAATTAAAAGTAAAAAATGGTTAAAAATGACTCAAAACATACATATAATAATAGTAAAAAATTTATGAAAATATTTTTAGAAAACATGGACATTGATGATAAATATATATATCCCCAGTTAATACATACGTATAAACAATCTTGGATAAAAATGAGATTGAAAAATTATCCCTTACAAATTATAATCAGTGGAATCATATGCCTCATAAAACAAATAAAATTAAATTCATATTTAAATATCATAACATTCATAATAAAAATCATAAAACATTCATGGGAATCATGAACACCACACAAAATAAATAGGTGGTCGTTAAGGCATACGTCCCATAGAAATAAAAGTGAGATGAAATAATCCTTTACTTTATACTTTTCGTTAGTTGAGGGTGTGGTAACCTTTTTTATGGTGGTTATATCACGTTATTAAATAATAACAATAAAATATCCATATTTATGATGTCATATGTGATCCTATATAATCCTATTATATCATTTTGTTAATATTATTTCAATATTACCATTATTTCGAGTGTTAACTACTTCAATTTCCCATTCCTGTTTTATCATGTAAGTCATGATTTTATGAATAAGATGTATTTTTATCCATTAAATTAGGTTCATAATTATTATTTTCACTCATCATATAAATTTTATAATCATTTTTGAATTGTTGACATTGAGAACGAATCTCACCGCATCATGGAGATGGTAGGTCATACGTACGCACAAGTGACAGTATCACTCTTTTGATGGTTAAATGGTATGTAATTGGATGGTACATTAATTATACATAATAATTATCATGTAATATTCATTATTTAAATCCATTATACTCTTCATTATAGCCATCCTAAGATTTTTTTTTTGAAAAACAAATTACACCATGGCGTGGAGACGGTAAGTCGTACGTACACACCCATAGTGATATTATTTTTCATAGGATGGATAAAAGGAGTTATAAGGTTTCCCCATAATTATAATAAAATATAATCATGTATAATATGCTTTATTTATTACTTTAGTATGGAATCAACATATAAATAGGATGTAGAAGAAGAAAATAACTTTGAAATAAGGGATAAAACGATTACCTCTTATTCGGGTGATTCCTTTTGATTTGAACAAAAGGGCTCCTTAGGATGGCTCTATGCCAAAATTTAGGCCTCTAAGATGAAGTCTGGGAGGTTGGGAGAAACAATTTTCAGGTTTTGGAAGAACCTAAAGGCTTTATAGGTGTGATTTAAATAAAACAGGAGGTTCCATTTTTATAAGAGAGGTGAGAGGAACATTAGGAAACATCTTGAAATATTAATTTAGTATAAAATGCTGTTAGGTTTATAATTGCTCCAAATTGATTTATTTATAGGATGAGATGATTATGGGTCAAAATCCTCTCAACTAATAGGTTTTAGACATGTTTAGGTCATAAAATTAACCTTATCGTTTAGATTTAACCCTTTGTAAAATAAGTTAACTCTTACCATGTACTCTTATATTTTTATACTACATGGTTAATATATTCAATATAAAATGTCAAGATAACATAAATTGGATCGTTTATGAATTATTTTAACTATACAAGTTATTTTTTTGAACATTAGTTTTTAGGACTATTATATCATTTAATAAAATAACATCTCTTTTAAAAACTCATTTATGTCAATTTTTATACTATTTATATCATAACTTTTTAAATATCCATAAAATATTCATTAAATCAAAGATAAAAACTCATAATCATCCATAAAATTCATTTATGGCATAAAAAGTTATAAAATAAATTTATTTTAATATTTATAATCTCATTTATTTAAATCATTCATTAATAAAGTAATCACTACATTATCATTGTGTCATAAATAAATTTATTTATTTGGTGTCTAAAATTTATAAATAAAATACCATGAAGTAGGAAATATTTTTATCCTTCTAACGAATATTTATAGTCGAATTTATCTTATATATAGCTGTAACACCCCAGGTAAATAAAGAATATGACATTTTCGTATTTATACATATTTGTGAATAAAATATTAATATGAATTTAAAGGGGACGCTATGCTCGATGGCGTACCCAACACGCAACAACGAGTTTCTTGGGAATCTTACGTTGCACTCTAATAATAAAATAATATAATTTTAAATGGTAGTTAACATGTAGCCGTTGTATTAGCGGGAATGGATAGAAATAACTAAAATATGATTATATATGTTTTTTAATGTTTTTAAATTTATCCAATAAAAGATAAAGGCCTAAAATACGGAAATAATTCGATTTTAGGCGTATATGCCCTAGTTTTCACTGAAGGTTCACTTATCGCCTTTTGATGGAGAACCGTCATTAAATATAGTTTTGTTCACTCTTATACATCCTTTTGGACCAAATAAAACTCTTCTTAAGAATTGGGACATCAAAATTTACTTTGTGTAAATTTTTGGTATCTTTCCGATAAAGTTCATTTTTTTAAATGAATAGTGTAAAATGTTGTATTTTAATTCAAAACCTCTTTTTAATCTAATTTATTTATATGATTAGATTATCTTTTGAATTGGTTTTAAAGTGGAATTAGAGTATATTTTTACCATTAAATCCAATAGTGGTCGTTGGAAATAATTTCACTTTGAAATCAGACTTAAACTAGTGTCAATCTTTTGATACTTATTGTTTCATAAAAACACGCTATTTGCTCTGACAGCGGGAATTAAATTATTAAATTAATTAATGTGACTTATATGTTTTGAATTTTGTAAAATAGACTTAATTTTTTAATTTGGAATATCAAATATATCTTAGGGTGAATTTTTGGGTTTTTTCTGAAAAACATCAATTTTTGATGAATAGTGAAACCACTAAGTGGTACTTATAAAAACTAATTTTTTCATTTAAATGAAATTTTGCCATCTTTTTGTTTTAAATTTCAAAAATACGACATAAATGGTTGTCATTAAGAAGTAAAATGTGGTTCAATGGGATAAAAATAATTTTTTGGTGAATAGTAACTTATTAAGTTTTTAATCGCGATTAGAGGTAATTAGTGTAGTTTAAGGTAAAAATAATATTTTTATAATATGAAATGAACTTGAAACATGTCCTTACCTCATTGGATGTGTCATGGCCGACCAAGACAACCCATGGGTCAACTTGGGGACCCCATGAAGCCACTTTGGTTGGAAAATGACATTAATATCTTTTTATTTAAACTTAAAGTAAAAAATGAGACAAACATGAAATGTTTTACTAAAACAATTTTTACATGGGGTTATACAAATCATATTTTTGACTATAAATATTCATGGGAAATATACAAATATTTCCTACATCATAGTATTTTTTTATAATTTTTAGACATTAAATAAATTAAATTATTTATGACATCATGATGATGCAGCGATGACCTCATTATTTAACGATTTAAATAAAATGGAAAGATAATGTAATATCTAAGACCTAAACATGTCCAAAACCTATTGGATGAGTGGATTTCGAACCCTTATCACCTTACCCTCTAAAAACATCAATGTGGGACCTCTTAAATCCGAATACCATTTTAAAATAAAGTGACTTTTCTTTACCTTCCAAGAGTGCCCCTCCTCTCCTCTTATAAAAGGCCCCCACCCCTACCTCCTTACCCACACTCCCAAAGCCTTTGGCTCGGCCAACCTCTGCCCATTTTTTCTCTCCAATTCCCTCTTTTACTCCTTGAAGCCTCACTTTGGGCATAAGTCTTCCCAAGGAAGCCTTTGATCTCAAACCAAAGGGAGTTACCCAATTTTAAGGTAATGTCTTCACTTGAGTACTTTTGTTTTATTTTGCTTCTAAAACCCCATAAACTCTTTTTATTCATTTATTTTGTAACAAATCCAGTATCATCAATGTACTAGGATATTTGTATAAGAACGTTTCGAGCTACACTTTCACACACCTACAACTAATGGTTAAAGAACATACTGTTTCCGTGGATGGCGAATTTCGGCCTCCCGAAACGATGATTGTTCAACATTCTTTTAACAACTTAAAAGGTGGCCATTAAGATGACACTATATTTATATATGATATATAATATGTTTATGATTTCCTTAAGCTTCTGTATTTTTCATTTTGGGCATACCTTTATGGTTTCCATTATGGGTAAACGCGATATCTTCATTTAAGAAAGTGCGGACTATCGCCCCCTCAAAGTGATTTGATTCGTTAATACCATATGTGGTACGTATAAAGGATATATTTAATGATATTATATATGATACCATACTGGAATTAAAATACTATTATGTATCATTATGTTTTAATTCCATTAAATATGAAATATAAATGGAAGTAGCGTTCATGCGTACGTACGACTTACCGTCTCCACGAACGATACATTTCATTTCTTATCTCAAAATGTTATGAAATACTATAAGTACATATATATAATGGATATATAATTAATATATTACATCAAAATTACGGATATTATTCTATAATTATAACATATATATATCTCTCTCATTTTTTTTAATTCCATTAATATGACAAAAAATGAAAGTAGCGTTCATGCGTACGTACGGCCTACCGTCTCCATGAACGGTGATTTTCATTTTTTATCTCCAAATGATATGTAATAGTATGAAATGAATATTTACTGGATATATATGATATTTTAATCATTAATACTATTCTAGAAATTATTTACTTATAACTACATGGGCAATCTTTTTTTTCAAACAAGTTCATTTTTGACTCATGTACCAAACATCGGCAAAAACGTCTGATATGAACTAACATTATTAAACAATTATTATAATATTATAATATGTGATATGAACTGAATAATAATCTATAAATGAGGTACTTAGGCAATTATTAATTTACCAAAGTTTATTATTCAGGAATATAAAGAAATGAACAAGACAAGTTGGACTTGAGGTAAGGGATCCTACTCCTCTCTTTCTTTTTAAGTACACTCTTTTATGGCATTCCTTATAAGCTCATCATTCTTGTTATTGGGATGTTCTTTTATATTACTCTTACTGTAATTTTTATGTTCATATTATGAGAGACCCTATTCTCTCTCATCAATCCATTTTGGAAGTTTCGAGTGGTGCCGTTAGGCTGCCGAATTTTCGTAAGAGATCTAACCTCTCTCTTTCTCTTTAAGTACTCCCCTTTATGTCACTTCTTTTAAGCACCTATTTGTTATGATGGGGGATGTTCTTTCATATTCCTCTTGATTTACATTTTGTTGTAATGTGATGAGATACCCTATTTTATATCATCAATCCATTTTTGGAAGTTTTAAGTGGCGCCGTTAGGCTGTCGAGTTTTCGTAAGTGATTTTTTATCTCACTTTTATTCCCATGAGATTTATGCTACATTTGCCACAATTTCCTTTGAGTGGTGTATGTACTGACAATTATTTTACTCATTTTGTAATATTCTTTCATTTATGAGTATTTACATCAATGATGTATTGTCCTTCTTTCACGGGGCGTATGTTTCGAAAGATACCCATGTCGGTAAGGGAACCTTTCACCCTCCTCTTTTTTAAAAGACTTCTTTTGTTGGGTATTTTAATTTACATATTTTTATGTTGGGATATGTTCTCATATATCCTTATTGATGTAAATTTTATGTCCAAGTGATGAGATACACTATTTATCTCTCATCAACTCATTTTGATGTGACGCCGTTAGGCTGTCAAGGGAACTTCTTAACCCAATTTCGATTTCTTTGGGTTCAACATGTAGTTATTGGATATGTCATCCTTTGAATATGTGTGAATGACCTATGATTTTTTTACACTTAATATACACTTATATTTGGTGTATTAGTTTGTCACACATAATTATGTAATTGATTTATCCTTAATCCAAGGATACCATCTTTGTATGGGACTTCGTCTCAATCTCCTTTCATTGAGGAATATTTTGTTTTATACACAACCTTCTTTTATACGGTGTATAAACCCCTTTGAATTTTACATTTATCTGAAAGGAATCTTTTTTTATACAAAGCGTTTTACTGAACGACAAAAGGGAATGTTTTTGTCATACGTATGCGGCAACACTATATTTATATATGATATATAATATGTTTACATAACTATGTGTGACAAACGAATACACGAAATATAAGTGGGTATTAAGTGTAAAACAATCATAGGACATTCACACATAATCATAGAACGACATATTCAAGGTGTACAAGTTTATCCCAAATAATCGAAATTGGGTTTAGAAGTTCCCTTGCAAAAATTAGACAGCCTAACGGCGTCACTTCAAAATTCAGAAAAAGAGTTGATGAGAGATAAAAAGGGTGTCTCATAACTTGGACATAAAATTTACATCAATAAGGATATATCATAACATATCCCAACATAATATTATGTGAATTAAAAGACATAACAAAATAAGTCTTTTAAAAAGAGGAGGGTGAAAGGTTCCCTTACTGACATGGGTATCTTTCGAAACATACGCCCTGTGAAAGAAGGACAATACAAAATTGATGTAAATACTCATAAATGAAAGAATATTACACAATGAGTAAAGTAATGGTCAGTACATACACCAATCAAAGGAAATTGTGGCAAATGTAGCATAAATCTCACGGGAATAATAGTGAGATGAAAAATCCCTTACGAAAACTCGCCAGCCTAACGGCGCCACTTAAAACTTCCAAAAATGGATTGATGAGATCAAATAGGGTATCTCATCACATTACAATAAAATGTACAGAAAGAGGAATATAAAATACCATCCCCCATCATTACAAATAGGAGCTTAAAAGAAGTGACATAAAGGAGAGTACTTAATGAGAAAGAGAGAGGTTAGATCTCTTACGAAAATTCGGCAGCCTGACGGCGCCACTCAAAACTTCCAAAAATGGATTGATGAGAGAGAATAGGGTCTATCATCATATGAACATAAAAATTACAGTAAGATTAATATAAAATAACATCCCAATCACAAGAAATATGAGCTTAGATGGAATGACCTAAAAGAGTGTACTTAAAAAGAAAGAGAGGAGTAGGATCCCATACCTCGGGTCCGACTTGACTCGATCGTTCTTTAACGTCCTGAATAATAAACTTGAGTTAATTTACACTTTATTAAGAACCTTTTTCTAGTTCATTATTCCTTTTATATCACTTATTTCCATGTTATAAACATTATGTAATCATTTAAGTTAATAATGTTTGTTTTGTCGATATTTGGTTCTTAAGTCGAAAGTGGACTTCTTACAATTACATGTTGTTCGTGTGGTCAAAGGTTCATTATATATAGAATGATATTCATGATTTGGATATCATATATATCATATTTATCCAAAATATACATGTATTTATAATATTAAATAATCATTTAGAGGTAAGAAATGAAATGCACCGTTCATGGAGACGGTAAGCCGTACGTACGCATGAACGCTACTTTCATTTCTATGTCATATTAATGGAATTAAAACCAAATGTGAGGTATGTATATTTTAATTCCAGAATTATATTCATCATTTATATGTAACATATATCATATATAATAACTTTAAATCCATCCTTTATACATCCCACATATGGCATTAACGAATCAAATCACTTTGAGGGGGCGGTAGTCTGCACTTCCTAAAATGAAATTATCGTGTTTACCCATAATGGAAACCATAAAGGTATGCCAAAAAAGAAAAATACAGAAACATAAACATATTATATATCATATATAAATATAGTGACATATTAATGGCCACCTTTTAAGGTGTTATATGAGTGTTGAACAATCATCGTTTCGTGAGGCAGAAATTCACCATCCACAGAAACAATATGTTCTTTAACCATTTGATGTAGGTGTGTGTAAGTGTAGCTCGAATGCTTCTTATAAAAACATCCTAGTATATTTAAGATACTGGATTTTTTACAAAATAAATTAATAAAAAGAGTTTAGGGGGTTGGAGAAGAAAAATAAAATAAAAGAACACAAGTGAAGACATTTCCTTAAAATCGGGTGACTCTTTTTTATTTGAGCTCAAAGGCTTCCTTGGGAAGACTTCTGCCCAAAGTGAGGCTTCAAGGAGTTATAGAGGGATGTGGAGAGACAAAATGGGCAGGGTTTGGCCGAGACAAAGGCTTTGGAAGTGTGGGTAAGGAGGTAGAGGTGGGGGCCTTTTATAAGAGGAGAGGAGGGGCACTCTTGGAAAGGTATAAAATTTAACTTTATTTTCAAATGCATTTCGGATTTTAATGGTCCCAAATTGATGTGTTTAAAGGATAAGGTGATAAGGGTTCGAAATCCACCCATCCAATAGGTTTTGGACATGTGTAGGTCTTAGATTTTACATTATCTTTACATTTTATTTAAATAGTTAAATAATGAGGTCATTGTTGCATCATCATGATGTCATAAATAATTTAATTTATTTAATGTCTAAAAATTATAAAAAAAATACTATGATGTAGGAAATATATTTAGATTTCCAATGAATAATTATAGTCCAAAAGATCATTTATGTAGACAAAATTAAATATATTTTACTTAGGTGATACATTCTTTGTTACATTTAACATTCTTTAAAAATAAAAAGATAAAAGTCACTTTCTCACAGAAGTGATTCCATGGGGCCCCCAAGTTTGGCACAAGGCATACCATGGCCGGAAATGAGACAACCAGTAGCCTTAGGACACATTTTGTGGTCATTTTTTTATTATTATGATATTATCTTATTATCTTTAACTACCTGATTACTCATTAATCAAGATAATTAAAGATAATTATCGTCGTTACTATTCATAATGTCCAAAAACAAGAGTCTTAATTACATAATTTGGACCTTCTGATTCCAAATATTTAAGTAATTTTACCAAATTCCAAACACATAAATTGAAATAATTAATTTAAAAAAACTTCCTGTTGTCAAAACAAATAGCTTGTTTTTTGGAAACAATATTTATGAAGAGTTTGGGACTTGTTTATGACTAATTCCAAAGTAAAATTAATCCCAATTACCATCATTGAATTACATGGTAAAAGTATATTCTAATTAAACTTTAAAAAAAATTAAAACGATAATATAACCATATAATTAAATTATATTAAAAAGCAGTTTTGATGTAAAATGCAGTATTTTTCACTATTCATTGAAAAATGAACATTGTCAGAAAAATACAAAAAATTATCCCAAGGTAAATTTAAATGTCCCAATCATAAATGATATGTTTATTTTGAAAAACAGAGCTTATAAAATTGACAAAAAGTGGATTTAAAATGGGTTCTCCATCAAAATGCGGTTAATCGACCTTTTAAAGAATATTAGAATGTTTACGCCTAAAAACTGGATTCATTTGCATTTTTAATCCTCTAACATTTATTGTAAAGAGAAAATATTTGACAAACATATATAATCATTTTGTAGTTAGTTATTTTTATTCCTGCCATTACAACAGCTAGGCGTTAACTACCATTTAAAATAATATTATTTTATTATTAGAGTGCAACATAAGATTCCCAAGAAACTCGTTGTTACGTATTGGGTACCCATCGAGTATAGCATCCCCTTTAAAGTAATATTAATATTTTATTCACAAATATGTATAAATATAAAGATGTCATATTCTTTATTTACCTAGGGTGTTACACTGTCCCTCATACATTTTCTTGGGAAGAGGTGGTAATACTGCTAAGCTTAGGTGACATCCCTAGAACTCCAAAGGATAGAAAAAAAGTTCCAAGGGAATACTAAAACGTTAGGGTATGATTTTCCCTAAGATGAGAACATCCTTTTGAAGATGAAACAAAGATATTCAATTATATATAATTCATGTTATGTAATATAGTAAAACTCAAACCAAAAAAAATAATATCCCATTAACAAATAACATAAAAAGATAAAACACTGATACAATGAATAAAAGTATAACTCAGTGACACTGATGTGGTATTAAACCAAGCATCACCCTAGAATGATTGAAACACTGATTCCAAGTCCAAAGCCCATTGCATCATAATGAATCACCAGAGAAGTATGACACATTTACTTTATGTATATCTTAGTAAAAGACATCTGAAAATTCATAAAAGTCCCCATCCATGGGTTTTGTATAATAATTTGTAGAAATCCCTAAATACTTCCCAACACACACTAATGGGAACAAGAACAAGATCTCTCACAATTATATATATATTAAAAATATGTACAGTTAGTTTTAAACATTTATACAATGAATAAATAAAACCAGTTTGAAAAACTAAAACCACTTGGCATCATAATTCCACAACTCAAACACCAATGTATTTATAATAATAGTCCCAATACTAATGAGTAGTGACTTGTCTCATCACCAAGTCATCACCTCATATAATCCACCATGTTCCACTTTGGCAGTGACCCCAACTTTGAACCAATAAGGATATACAATGTAATTTCATGAACTCACACTAACCACACCTTCCAAGTTCTAAATAAACCTTTTCATTTGAAAAACATTTTCTTATAAGAAATTTCTCAAAAACATATGTTTATCATTTCAGAATCAAATATTTAGGTACTAAAACCAAGGAAATTTTCCAACAAAGTAAGAGAGAGTGATTTAAACATCAATACTTTATGTTCTAGAATGAGTAGAGTGGGAGAGAATACACTTACCTCTCAAAGATTAACAAAAATTATTAATGGCACATGAAACCTCTAATTATAGCCTTGAAACTTCTTCACTTAAAAATATCCGAACAATATTTCATAAAAATACACATAATATGACAAATATATATCAATAAGAAATTAGATCTTTGGATCTATGAGAGATAATATGAGATTATCTAGAGAGAATGAGCATGAAAAAATACTTACCATTGATTTTGTAGATCCAACGCACCATGATTTATCAAAATTACATTTATGATCAAAGAAAATATACCAAGATTCCTAAGAGAGGAGAGGAGTTTGAGATATTGAGATAGGATAATAAAAATGGGGGATTTAGGGAGAAAATATGAGTTAAATTCTAATTTTTAGAACAATAAATTCATGTTTCATGTTTACGTTGTATGTTTTGGTAAATTGATTTCCAAAAGTGTTCATGCTACTATCTCCAAACCACACCCTCAAATGATTTTAGAAACTAGGGACCAAAATTGTTTTCCCACTATCTCAACCATCAAAGTTCCACCTAGAAATCGTAAGATTTGGAAAAAACATCTTCCAACTATTCCCTTACCTAAAAACACCCAAAACATATTTCATAGTTTCATAGATAAGTTTCATGGTTTTCCCAATCTAGTCTCATGCATTATACCCTTAAAAACCCTTCCAAAACACTTTAAAACAATCCCAAAACACTTGAAACACAACCAAATTATTATATAACTTCATAATATATAATAAATGAGTAAATAATATGAAGTAAGGGATGTTATAGTGACACTACAATTATCTCTATTTCATACCATGATTAATACCATAGGATGTGACCAATAAATTAAAACAACATAATTTAGCGACACAAAACAAGCCTGAGTTACCCAACTTACATATCATAAAAATTCATAAAAAATGTATATGATTTAAAATGATATCATTAGAATAATATGTTAAATGGAATTCAGTATTCCATCAATGTAATAGGGATTTTAATTACATAATACCAAAATAATACTTGAAAATCATTTGATTAATGATATTAAAATTGGATTGAAAATCATTCAGTTATAAATTTCAAATATAAATAGGATTATTTATTGATTTAGAAAAAAAATGAGGGCAAGAATATTGTAAGCATATCCAAAGAATCTCTCAGTGAATCAACACGACCTTCCAATATTTTAGGTGAGTTTTATGATTCCAAACCATCCTAATGAAGTACCTAAAATTTTCCAGAAAAATAAAATAATTTAGGAAAATAATACATAATGTCCATAAATCAAAAATCAACTAATATCCAAAAAACCAAAAAAATATAAAGCTAGGAAAATAAATCATGAAAATAGAATCCCAAGGCCCTAAATAATCTCTAAGAAATCAACCATCAATTTCACTCTAAAAATTGAAAAACCAAATAAAAATAATAACCTAATAACCTTCAATGAAAATGTTGATGAATAGTGAGAGATAAACTCATATAATACCTCCATGAATCAAAATAAGTGGAAACCACATGATCTAGGATGAATTCCATTATTATCTGATGAAATTCAATCTAAACCACCTAGAGGTGAAGAAATAAGGATTTTTGGTGAAAAGGCCAAAACCCTCTCATTAAAAACTCCCAAACATCCTATCAAATACCCATTAATATACTAATGGGTACTCAATTGAACCACTATAACACCCATATCATTGATTGTTCTGGAAGTTACTCAGTATCCTCCCACTGAGAACTGAGTGTCCCCTTATGGAGTAACCTGTAGGTGGCACCTCTTCATTGTAACCTCGAACCTCAATACCTGTATTAATGCTCAAACCTTGTCCAAAACCACCAAATAATATATCATGAATCACCAATAACCAAATATTAATCCTTTATTGAAAAACATCCCTCTACCAAATAAAAAAATTAACCATGAATGCATCATAATCCATTAAAAAGTAACACCAAATACCTTAAATCACTATATGTGGGACATGGTTCATTACAAAAATGTAATATTTATATTATATTCATTGTTTTATCTCTTTATTTCATAATAAATGAAACTTTATCTTCATATTTTTAATGTGTACATAGGTTCCATAATGACTAATTTCTATAATACCTATGTTCTAAACTATTTTATGTTTGGAATCTTTTATTCACTTTTCACATGAAATTTTTTAAAGTTTTTATTCAATTTGATTATTTTATTCCTTGATTTAATCCATAATTCATCATTATTATTCATTTATATATATATATATAATTTTTTATTAGTTTTAATTCATTAACATTTTATATTTTATATATTTATAAATTAAATGATAAATATTGATCATGTAGACCATTTTCATATAGTGACTCATCTATTACTAATTGATCCTTCCACAAACAATATCATAATACCTAAAATGTTTATCGTAATGGACTCTAAAATTTTAAAAATTGAAAAATTAAATATAGAAGAAAATTCGATTTATTGAATATTAAAATATATTCTATTAGATTCCTACAAGAACTTATCGATTCTATTTTTGGTGCAAAGAAAAAGATCACTTCTCTGTATGTCAATGGATATAGTGTAGTTTCTAACATTGATATTTCCTATGATATTGTAAATAAATCATAAATATGACCCCTTTTTTATTTAGGATATATTTTCTTGTGGTAAGTATAATTTATGTGAACTACCACTACTATATGGCATAAATTTGAACACCTCTATATGGAAAAAGAATTAGTGTGTAGGTCATATACAAAAATAATGTTTATATACATTTATAATGTACCCTGTAATAATAATCTAGGCTCACATATATGAATTTAACAATATTTTTCTCGGAATTGTTAATATTGGAATTATAATAGGAGATGGGGATCAATCTATAATATTTTTATCATCATTAAATTCCTTAAAAATAGTTAAAGATATATTATAATAAATGGAAAAATTCCTTAGCTCTATAAAAAATAAAATATTTTTTACTATCTAGGGACTTATAGTACAAAAATATGTTTAAGTATATGGTATAGGGTCTCATTGGAATGGGGGATTTTGAGAAAATGTAAGAGTTATAATAGTTAAAAAAAAGAGTTTCTCTAAATATAAGATCACATTTATGAAGTGATATTACTATAAAAAACCTAGCCATATTAAGAAAAATTATTCGACAATAAAATCATATAGTAATTTCAAGTATGAGATAAAAAATTACTTGTTATCTAAAACATGGTATGATAGTTTAATAGTTTTGACTATGTATGATAAAACTATAGGAGGTGATTTTTTTTGGATTTTTGTTATTCTTTCCACATGTGTCCTAGGATAGAATCCTTATTGGATTTATTTGAATATGAGGATGGTGATATTATTTTTGGAATCAATAAGAGTTGTAGAGTCAAAGGAATGGGTTATGTTTTTATTGAACTTTATGATAATACTACTAAGGTTATAAATGAAGTGAGGTGGGTACTTGAATTATAATTAATCCTTTTATCCTTGAGAATACTCAATAAAAAGGGTTATTTTTTAGATTCAATGTTACTTGAGATAAAATCACCAAGGGGTCCATCACTGTTATGAATGGACTCTATGTTTTAAATGGGAAAAACCATGATATATAATTAGTAAATTCATATACGTAGATAGATATGAAACTCTATTTTGGAATAGAATATTGATCCATCTAAGATCCAGAGGTCTTGATGAACATCAAAATAGATATTATCAGAAAAAATAATGCACATTAATAATATAATTTGTGATGATTTTATTTTTGGTAAGTTTAAATGAGTAATATTTAATAAATAAATGTTCTAAAATAATAATCCCCTTGATTATGCTCACACTGATCCATTGGGGACTTTCATAACCACAACTCATGGTGGATGTTATTATTTCATAACTATCATTGATAATTACTATATGAATTTTTGGGTTTTTATTTTAAAGAATAAATTTTTAAACTATAAACATTAATGGATTAGAAGATAATTTTTGACATTCAAACAGATAAGAAACTTAATCCCTTAAGAACTAAAAATGGGATACAATATATATTTACTAAATTCATTGAATTATATAAATCTAATAAAATGATTATGTAACACAATGTTATGGATACTTGTTAATAGAATGTCTTAGATCAAATGATGAATATCACTATTTTAGATTGGGTAAAAAAATTATATGAAAATATTTTTCTATGACCTTATGAGTATAATATTCCTCCGTGGTAGTATACCCTATGAATAGGTTTCCACACACAATAAACTAAATTAAAACCCAAAATTAATTATAGATAAATAAACCCCCTTATTATGATCACTCAAGATTATTTGGGTCATGACCACATTTATATAAAGATACTATAATAATGTAAGATGGATAAATACCCCTGAGTCCCACCTTTATTAGAACCTAGGTTGTAGATAAGCGCAGAGGGCATAAAAATATCATATATGGGAGGAATTTACATCTAATATAATAACAAAATAAATTGATAGGATAAAAAACTACCAAAAACACCATGAAATAATATAAAATTAAACCCAAAACCATCCCATAATTAATTAATAGAAATAAAAAAATATAATAAAGTAACCAACATAAATTATAAAAACAATCCTTATAGTACCGACTCAATAACAGCTCTAAATCCTAAGCTAGTAATATCTAGCTACGCCCCCAAAGTACCCCTGGGAACTTGAAAATAATTTTATATATGTAGGTTGAGAATAACATGTATAATCAATAAGGATATAACAAATGTATCAAGTGAACATGTCAAAATGTCATGTCAGTGCACCAGTGAAAAAATAGAGGAACCAAAAAACACCTATAAAGGTCATCTAATCAAACCCCACCTCAGCATGGATCAATCACCAAACCACACATCCAATATAATAATATAGAATTGTGATCATAAAAAATAAAGGAATCCCAATTCAAAATCCACACCGATATCCTACTCTCATGACCCAACATAGAATTTCATGTTCTCTCATACATTTCATAAATATCACATCACATCACAAAAAATACCATACATCAATGATATGGTTCAGGAACCATCTCTATCAATCAAACCACCACAAGGTCTAGAATCTGGTGTTAGCATCAGGTAATGTTACATCACATATCACTCAAAAAACTTAGGCCCTCATAACACATATCACCATAAAACACATGGGTTTTCACATCTCATCTCAACCTCATCACATCACATCTCTCCCAAAAACACTTGTGACATCACTGTGTATCTCTCTCAAAGATACATAGGCCAACACTACTAGAGGAAGAGAGAGAAAAGGGGGTATCCATCCATTCATATCACCACCATCCCGTATGTTGGTGAAAACACCCAAAATCCAAACCTATTAGAATTTTAAAGGTTATAAAACTCATGTAGGGCGGGTATATAAATAAAAAAATACATGATATATAGATAACATACAATACCCAACCAATGGGTTCACAACAACTACACTATTTCACATCACAACACCACCACTATACTAGACATCAACCATAATAGCATTTACCACCTCTATATGAAACACACCACACAACCACCACACAATACATACAATATTTCACTCTTTTGTTTACATGTTCCCTACTTTTAAAATATATCAAGTTTCCACTAGCATTATTTTTTTTAATTAACTTTTTTTTATTAAAATAGAATGTAAATTAATTCATTTCATTTAATAAATTTATATTATATTAATTTTCACCCCATTAATATTTATATACCATATCATAATTTATTCCATGGATAACCATAAATCTAATAAAACAACATCTTACCATATCTGACTCAACTCATGAAAGCATCTCCAGAGCACCATGTTTCCAATATCGTCGCCAAAACACATCAACCAATCCATATCAATATAATAACCACAAATCACACATCCCAACCACAACTCACAACATAACCTATATCAACCATAACCGTTTACACATATCATTACATGATTTTAAGCATAAATGACCATAAAATTACATTTTAAGAATATTATTGTATAGTGTCTTCAGAATATTAGGTACATGAATAAACATCATGAAAACATATTTTATTTAATATCCATAATGATATCTCAACACCCATTGATCTCCTATAACTACACAGGATAACTTGAGGATTACATGAACAAAAGGTATGATCTAAAATCCCAGTATGGAAATTAGCATAGGAATAAAATATAACACATGTGTTAGACAACATAAAATGATGGAATAAAACGAATGGAACCTGAATAAAAATAAAGAATAATAACATGTATAACTTGGGAACATATAATCATAGATTCATAGGAATGTTGCAACAACATATAACATGACATAAACATTAGTCTTTTATCTTCTAAGACATGGTACACAAAGTCTCATAATGAAATTAGGTTCACTCCATGTCCCAACATGATGTCTCATTAGACTAAAAAATATCCAATGCATTGGAGTAATATCTAGGTGCATGCATAATGACCTATTCATGAATATGTGTCCCACATTAAGAATCATACAAAAGTAATCAAGCATAAAATAAGTGTTACCCATGGAAACAAATGAGTATCGACATCATGTCATAAGGCATTACAAATGGGTGTATCATAAAAGTGCCCATGAGATAATGGATTTAGAACATAAATGGACATTAATAAAGTACAATATAAATAGATAATGATAAATGGTTTTCAAATTAAGTGAAAACATTTTAAATTAGTGTTTAGTAATCTTTAGACATTATCCACTTTAGTGCAGTTTTAAGAGAAAATATTAAATAGTATTTAAAAAAGAAAAGGAATAATTGTTTACACAAAACCAAAAATGAACCATGATATTTTTGCATGATTAAATGATTTATTTTATCAAAATAATTTTTTATTAAGATATATTATTTATATTACATGATAATGTGTAAGAAATCAAGAAATTCCCTTCAATCTGGCTTGCTTATCGGGGTGATTTGAGAAGGGAAAATTTTTGAAACATGTATTTCCCCGTCAAAGTAGGATGACCATATTTGGATATATAATTTTGGAAAATATAAATATAATGTAGAATAATTAAAAAAATTAAAGAAACATTGAAGTTTAGTAAATATTGAGAAAGAGTAACCTAAAGGAAAGAATTGAGGTTCTGGTGGAATCTCTTACCTTATGTCCGAAATGGTTCTTCACTTGATCTTAATGTCATGTAAAATCAAATTAAATCCCCTAATTAATTAATTAAAAACCTTTTATAAATGAATTTTATTTATTATAATTTTATGAAGTTCATTTATGGATTTTTTGAAGAGTTATAGTGTTTAATTTAATCATTCGAGAGTGCTCATTTTTTTAGTCTTCATGATTTGTTCGCTTATATAAGAGAATGAAATTTCATGTAAAATGGATATAAAAATTCAGAATTGAAGGTATACATTATAAATGAACATAAAAAATGTTACAGGATCTTATAAATCAATTTTTTATATAGTATGAGGATGAATCATTAGATAAATAGTTAATGATAATTTTTTAGGTTAATTTCGGTAGTTTTTTATCATAACAGACTAGTTTGGTTTTATTAATTAACATCATATTTATATAATGGTTCCAGAAAATTATATAGGATTTAATAGATCTATTATAATATATTTAACCATAAAAATGGTTTTACGGACCGCCTTGAAGGAATTAATGGAAAATGAAAATTTTTCTTCCTTGAAGGCAATAAATTACCACCTCACGAACAACGTTTTCATTTCCAGAATAAAAGTGAGAGGGGAAGGGGGTTTCATGATGGATTACTCCATTGGAAAAATAAAATTATAGTATATGTAATGTAATAGATCTTTCATTCCTGTTTTATGATGGTATGGGAAGATAAAATAATAAAATAAAGAACCTAAAAGGAAAAATAAAAGAATGGGAAAAAGGAATTTACATCTTGAATTTCTCCTCCTTGAGAGCCTCCTAAGTGAAAAGGTTTTGGTCTATTGACGTGACCAAGATCTATTAGACATGGGGGAGAGGTTTTAGAAGATATTTGGACTTAATTATGACATGTATCAAATCTTGAGAGGTGTGAGGAAAACTTGGGGTGAGGGGTGGTATTTATAGTTGAGGAGAGGGGTGTTTTCTCATTATTTTACAAATTAGTTTATTATTTTTCTTCAAGACTATCAATAGTTTGAGAATAATAGAAAAAATATTAAAATAATGAAGGATAATTGGATATTTTTTCCTTACATCATCCATACATCATTTACTGCTCCATAATTCATTAATTTAGCTTTTATCATAAATTATCATATTTTACTATTCACCAAAAATTCATGTAATTCAGAAAAATAGCAAAAATTCAATCTGACCATTTTTTAAATGTAGAATTAAAAAATTAACTCTATTTTTTGAAAATAATTTTTTGAATATGGTAAATTTAATTTTTAATTAATATCATCATTTACTCGAAAAATACAGATTTTAAAATTATATCTGATTTTATAAAACATTGAAAAATTAAATAAGGACTTGTATAATTATCTTAAAATAATAAGAAAAAAATAAATTAATTTATGAATATATTTTATGAAAATAAATTTCTTTTCAAAAAAATTAATTGATCATAAAATTGTAATTAAATATTTATGACTTACAAAAACACCAATACTTAATTAATAATTTTTAAAACATTTATTTACTTATACTATGATATATTTAAATCATTATTCCATTTATAATATGGATAAATTTTATTTATACATTCATGGTTGAGGTTAAAATTCTAGTGTTTGGTTTACTATATATAAGGGTCACATTACTATTCCTAAGGATAAGTTATTATTTCATCGATACAGGTTCCTTAACTTCTATAAATACATATTATTCCATTAATTCCTCATTTATAAAGTTTTAATTGTGTTCTTAATGTTCATTTATGTAATTATACTATATTAAATAATTATATGAAGGGAAATTTCATGGATAAAATTTTTGGGACGTTACATTCTTCCCCCCTTATGAAATTTCTCCCTCAAAATTTTATTTTAGATCCCATGTTGAAAATAGGTACTTATCCATCATCACCTCCTCAAGCTCCCATGTTGATTCTTCATACTTGTGTCTTCATAATTGTACTTTGACTGGGTGGGTTAAATTTTTTCCCAGAACTTTATCTCTACAATCCAATATCTTCACTGGATGCTCCTTATATAAGATATCATTATCCAACTATACCAACTATGAATTCAATTCATGTTATGGATCAAACATGTACTTCCCTTAGATGTATATGTGGAATACATACTATACATGAGACGTGGTAGGTGGAAGTTCTAGTCGATAGGCCACAGCTCTGACACAATCAAGAATTTTGAAGGGGCCAATGTATTTAGGACTTATATTTCATTTCTCCCCAAATCTCGCGATCTGATTCAATAAAGATATGAGTATAAATACTAGGATTCTAACCTTAAACTTTATGTCTCATCGATGATTATTTGGATAGATCTTTTGTCGACATTAGGAAGCCTTGATGTGCTGCGGAATGGTTTTCAGATTTCCAACATTTCTTCGACCATTTAAGGTGATACAATTTACATTCACTAACCTCATACCAGCATGCCGGTGTTTTACATTTTTTCCCCATAAAGGGATTCATATTAATCTATTTGGATGCTTGAGTAGAAAATATAGTTGTAGGAGACCTCAAATAAATCTAAATGCCAGTCCCATCCTCTTTTGAAGTCCATAAAACATTCTCTCAACTTGTCTTCGAGTTTTTGAATATTTATCTCATATTGGACATCTGTTTGAGGATGAAAGCATGCACTAAAGCTCATCTCAGATCTTAGATCTTGTTAGTGGCTTTTCCAGAACTTCAACGTGAATCTCATATCTCAATCGGATACAATTGATAGTGGTACTTCAAGCAGCCTTACCACTTCTCTAATATATATCCATGTAGGTTGATTCCGTGAAAAATCCTCTTGAATTGAAATAAAGTGACTTTTATTTTTAAGACGCTCCACAAGAACCCATATAGTATTGTTTCCAATAGATGTCTTCGGAAGTCTAGTGACAATGTCCCGGGTGATGTTTTCCCATTTCAATTTTGGTATTGGTAATGGTCAAATCATCCCCTTATACTTTTTCCGTTTGGATGTTACTTGTTGTCATACTAGGCACATTGATGTATACACAATGATCTCCTTCTTCAAATTTTCCCACCAATAGTTCTCTCAGAGGGCTCGATCCATCTTTTTTCTCCCTAGGTGAATAGATACGGTTGAGCAATGTGAGTCATTTAGAAGATTCTTATTTATCTCTGGATCAAATCATACACATAATTGTGACCAAAATATCATGACTCCTTCATCATAAATTTTAATCTCTAATTATTTCCCCTTTATCATGTCATCCACATTATTCTAAATTCCCACATCATTCTTTCGATCATCCTTTATTTTCTCCATAAGGGGTGGTTGAGCAATCATTTGACAAAGGATTGATGATGTTACTTCCTTAATGATTCCCTTGTCCATCCTTTTTAGGACTAAAAAATTAGATCCTTCTCAATTATGATCATTGATAAAGTTCCATGATCCTTTCTACATAGAGCATCCACTACCTTATTTTCCTTACCATGATAGTAGTAGATTGAGCTGTCATAATCCTTGTTGAGATTTAATAATATTCCCTGGACCATATTAATATCCTTTTATGGGAATATATATTTGATACTCTTGTGATCTGTATATATCTAACGCTTCTTCCCATAGATATAATGCCTCCATATTTTCAACACAAAGATCATAGATTCCAAATTTAAATCATGTATGGGATCATTTTTCTCATTAATTTTCAACTTCTTTGAGGTGTAGGTCATTAATTTATCATTTTTTCAACAGTACACATACAAATACATTCTTTGAATAATTTTTGTACACCAAAAAGAGTTACCTACTTTTTGGAAGTATAAATACTAGTGTAATGATAAGCCTCTTATTCAAATATTTGAAGTAATCTTCACATTCATTGGTCTATACAATCTTTAATACTTTCTGAATTATCTTGGTTATTGGATTTGAAAATCATGAGAAGTTCTTCACAAATCATCAGTAATACCCATCTAGAATAAGGAAACAACATATCTTCATTATAGATGTTGGTCTAGCCCACTCTTTGATTTCATTTGTCTTGGAAGGGTCCACAAATATTCCATTATGAGTGATAACATGCCACAATAATGATACATATTTCCTCCATAACTCTCATTTAACATACTTTGAATAAATTTTATCCCTTTTAAAGTTCTTTAGAACATAATTTAAATGCTTCTCATGTTCCTCATTTCTCTTGGAGTACACCATAATATCATCAATAAAGACTACCCCAAATTTGTTGAGGTAATCTCTAAAGACTCAATTCGTTAAGTACATGAAAATTTATAGAGAATTAGTGATTATGAATTGAATCACTATGAACTCACAGTGTCCATACCTCGTTCAACTGGAAGTATTGGGAATATCTTCCTTCCACACCTTTAATAGGTGATATCCCAAAAGAAATTCCTCCTTAGAGAAATAACTAGACCCACATAGTTGATCGAACAAGTAATCAATTTGTGGAAGGGGATACTTGTTCTTTATCATGAATTTATTGAGCTCGTGATAATCAAGGAAGAGGTGCATTGATTCATCCATCTTCATAACAAAGATGAATGGTGCACCCCATGGTGAAGCACTCAGGCATATAAAACCCTCTCCCAGATTCCCCTGTAATTACTTCTTCAGTTCTTTCTACTCAACTATGTCCATTATATAAGGTTTCTTTGATATAGGAAAAGTTCTATGAATATGTTCAATTAAGAACTCAACCTATCAATATGGAGGAAGACCAGAATACTCTTTGGTGGAACACAGCAGTGTAGTCCCTCACAATGGGCATGTCTTCGAGCATGATTTCCTCCTTTGTCTCAATCATTTTAGATAAATATGCATCCTCATAAAGAAATAATATCCACACCTAAGACATTGATTCTAATGAAGATTCATACTCCTCCATAAACATGTACAAAATTGGGGGATTCTTCATGATATGAAGAGTGATATCCATTTCCTGATAGTTGATATTGTATTTATATAAAGATAGTCAATCCACACCCAAAATAGCATCAAACTATACCAAATGATGTATGATAAGATTTTATGGGAGGTTAAGTCCAAAAACATTAACAAGGGAGGAGTTATATACTTTGTATTCAATAATTTCCCCTTTTATTATTCTCACAGATAACTCAACCTCCATATTATGATGTGGTAATTGAATAGTTCTACTAAAATTGAAGGATATGAAATAATGTATAAAAGAATAATCAAATAGTATGTTCACTATTATTGAATGATTAACTAGCATACCTATCACCACATAATTTTTGAGCTCCACCTCAATAGTAGTGATAGAATATTCCCTTCTTTTCTACCTTGGAGTTTGTTTTGGTTGATTTCCTCCAATGACACATGGATTAGGGAAATGGCTTGTATAATTCCCATGTTCCTTATAGTTGAAATACTTCACATAGGATGAGTGTTGATCTAAGATTTCCTTTCATCCTATGAATTGGTGGTATTCTTCATATCCCTTTGGCATTTATTAGCCAGATGCCCCTCTCTTCCACATTTGAAGCATCATTTATCTCCCTTTAAGCAGTTTCTAGGATTATCCTTCCCACACTTCTTAAACATGGGATGTAGGGTCTTCTCTCCATCATGGGATTTATCACCCAGATTAAACTCCCTTTTTTTATTTTTTCCCCTAGGCCCACGAGACAACTGATATTCTCCAATCCAAATTTCAACCTAAAGGGAATAACATAAAATCTCTTCATTGTTTTAAAAGTCTCGAATTACCAATGATTTTTGTAGACTCATCTTTAGTCCACTAAAGAAGAGATCCACATTATATTTAGTGTTCATAATAAATCCAAAGGTGAATCTTGAAATACTTATGAATTTTTCTTCATATGCCTCAATAGAAACATATTCCAAATACTTTAGTCCAAGGAATTCCATTTTCATCTTTTGATGGAGAGTTCGGGAAAAATATTTATTGAAAATTATTTTCCGAAAAAATTCCCATTTCATGGAATCAATTTCCTCCTTAGACTTTGTGTTCTTGATCAGTTTCCACCAATGATTAGTTTCTCCATCAAAATGATAGACCACCAATGCAACGTTCTATTCTTCTGAACACTCGAGTATAGAGAATATCTTCTCAATGGATTTAATCCATTGTTATATGAGAAAGGTATGAGAATATCCATTAAACATGGGAGGCATTTTCCTCATGAAGGATTCAATGACAAATTGCTCTTTCTTAAGAGAAGAAGGGTGTTCTATTTGACTCAATTTATAATTCATAACTTGATCCAGTTGAGAAAATACTATCATATTGTTTTGACTACATTTTCCCATCATATTTGGCATTTCATTAGGGAAATTGTCACATTTACTATCACATTGATTTTTGGCACATGTTCTTCTATTTCCTTCCATTAACAAAGAAAAATAAAGTGCAATTATGGGGCTTGAATACTTAGCTAATAAGAATGTAAAAATAATATTTGAACATAAAAGGATACGATTTTAACCAAAAAATGTATATCCTAACTTGTTATTCCTAGGTTTCAATCTAGTTTATCCAATATATAATTCCGAACATACACTCTTAAGACATTTTTACCTTAATAATGGTTCATAAAAAGCTTATGAATTTACCAAATCATATACCTTGGAAGTTTCAAACTAGGTATGCACTAAGACCCATTTTTGTGTACTAGGTTTCTCTAATGCAGGCCCAAAACACATTTTATGGGTTGTTACTCCTTGGTATATCTATTCCAGATCCATTTCCACATGAAGTACTCATCAGGGATGTATTTTAGTAATAAACCACTTACCCTATACTAACCAAAATTTAGGGATGTTTTCTTATACTTAGTCTTATTCCTAATAATTTATATAGATTTTTCTATTCCTAAAACCATAAATAACTAAAATTTTCCTCTGATACCAACTATAAAAACCCCATCCTTTTACACAAATCATTACATGATTTTAAGCATAATTAACCATCAAATTACAATCCAAGGATTGTAAATTCAATAGTATTTATAAGATTAGGTGCATAATTAAAAATCATGAAAAAATATTTTATTTAATCTCTATAATGAGAAATAAACTTCTATTGATCTCCTATAACTACATAGGAAAAACTGGGTAATACATGAACAAAATGGATGAGCTAAAAATCCCAGTAATGAAATAAGAATTGGAATATAACAGATGGGTTAGAAAGAATAACATAATGGCATAAAAGGAATGGATCCTAAATAAACATAATGAAGAATAACATGTATAAAATGGGAACATATAATCATAAAATAATATGAATCTAGAAACAACATATAACATGACATAAACATGATTCAAGGCTAGCTTCCAAGACATGGTGGACAAAATCTGATAAAGGAATCAAGGTCAATCATTATCCCAACATGAAATCTCATGAGACAAAACATTACCCAATGAATTAGAGTGCTATCAGGTAAAAATCATCATAACATGTTCATGAGTATGTGTGCCACATGAAGAATCAGACTTAAGTAATCAAACACAACATAAGGGTTAACCGTGTAAATAAATGGGTATTATAATCATGTCATGAGGCATTATAAATGGGTGTATCAGAAAAGTACCCATGAGATAATGGATTTAGAACATAATTAGAGATTAATAAAGGAACATAGTAATAGATAATTATAAATTATATTAAACTGAAGTGAATTTTTTTTAAAGAGTGTTTAGGAAACTTTAAAAATTAACCACTCTTGTGCAGTTTTAAGGGAAAATATTAAAGAGCCTTTAAAATGGAAAAGGAATTTTTGTTTGCAAAAACCAGAAATAAACCATTATATTTTATCATGGTAAAATTATTTATTTTTTAAAAATAATAATGTATTAAAATATATTATAGATTGAACAAGATAATGGGTAAGAAATTAGGAAATTCCCTTTAATCAGGCTTGCTTATCCAGAATATTTGAGAAGCAAACCTCTTTAAAACATTTATTTCCCCATAAAAGAAGGATGATATGATCTGGCTATATGAGTTAGGAAATATAAATAGAATTCAAAATAAGTACACAAAAATAAAGAATATCTCTCTCCAATTTTTTTTTGATATTTTCTAATAGCCACTTTAAGGGTAAGTGATAACCGTACATCACAAGATCAGAATACTACATCATAAGACAAAGACACACCACATTCCAAAAGATAGAGAAAACCATCATGTCACACTTCTTCACCAATGTGTTGCTCCATGAACTTCAAATTCAAATTTCGAAGTCATAAAAAAATTCTTTCAGACCACGTGCGAACCACATCATTTTGGGTTTAACCAAGAGCCACATCGAGTCATGTAATTCGCTCACCTGCCTTGATTTGAGCCGACAAAAATCCAACATACAGTCACTTCCATCATCATCACTCCTCGGAACCACCACCTCCATCAATATTGTTGTCATCACCAGAGTATCCTTCATCTTCATCGTCATCCACTGCTTGAAGCACCATCCTCGCGTCGCCAGCCAGGCTCCGTCACTGTTTGCGCATCGAAACACCACCACATAAGACTTCAACTTTCATGCCTCATAGCCAACATCCACACTAAACCAAACACTGTTGAAAATCACACTAAATCCAGCTGCTCAAACTTATTTCCTAAAGGACCGTGGCGACCACCGCTCTGCTCTGCCTAGGAGAGATTGGAGGTAACCTAGAACCAAAGCAGAGAAATGAGATGATAGAGGAAGGATGAAATGCCAGAGAGACCACAAAACAACGCCATCACTTCACCATCGCCAGCATCACATCCATTCAAGAATCACTATCATGTAGCTAAAATCAACATCCAAAAACACCATCTTCCATCCAAAACCAACTGCAATGAAGATCTCCCACTGAAAACAACCACATCAGGGGTAAACTGAGGGCACCTCCTGGGACACCCTAAATAAATGAATGCAGCTCCCAAAGCTTACCTGCAACCAGTGCAGCTGACCGACTAGGAGAGAATTGAAAGGAGTATGAAGCCATAGGAGCGAAGGGTTCGGGAAAGGCTTCAACTGAGTAGCACCCAACAGAATCAACAACCTCCTAGAGCACCAATGACCAGACCAACCGCACATCCCAAATCCACTGAGAAACCCTCACTGCTAACCAACTAGGAGAGCCGCGTAGGGTCTTAAGGCCAGAGAAGTGGTTAAATATAGCTAGGAAACCACAGGGAAAGCACGACCTCAACCAGACCACCTACCCCTTCCGGTGAAGCCACTACTGAGCAGAATCCCCACCTGAAACAAAATGATAAGAGTATGGAAGTTCATATAAAATGGTAATAGAAATCCATAATTGATGTTATAAGTTATTAATGAAAATACATAAGTTTAAATGATATTATAAATCATTTGGTTAAATTTTATGAGGATGAATCATTAGATAAATAGTTAATGATAATTGTTTAAGTTAATTTTGGTGGTTTTTCGATCATCACAAACTAGTTTTGTCTTATTAATTAGAATCATGTTTATATAATGGTTCTATAACATTAAAAAGTATGTAATACATATATTATAAATTTTTTAACCATTAATTTTTGTTATGACCAGCCTTGGAGGTTTTACTGGAAACTAAAAAATTTTCATCCTTGAAGGTGATAAATTAACACCTCATGAACGATGTTTTCTTTAATAGAATAAAAGGGAGAGGGGAAGGGGGTTAGATAATGGATTATTCAATTATAATAATAAAATTTTATTATATTTAAGGTAATATAGTTATAAGTCCATTTGTATGAGGGGAGGTGATGATAGAATATAAAAAGAAATAACATGAAAAGAAAAAGAAAAGAAAAGGAAAGAGTAATTTACATCTTGAATTTATCCTCCTTGAGATCCTCCTTAGGGAAAAGGTTTTGATATTTTTATGAGACCAAGAGCTCCTAGATGTGGTGGAGAGGTTTGGGAAGATATTTGAGTAGAATTTGGACAAGTCTCAAGTATTTCGAGGTGATAGGAGAAGAGGTGGTTATGGGTGATATTTATAGTGGAGGAGAGGGGTGTTTTCTCATTATTTTACTCATTAGTTTATTATTTTTACTCAAGACTATGAACAGTTTGAGTGTTATCACCAAAAATAATAAAATAATAAATAATAGTTTGATATTTTGTTCTTACAACATCCATACATCATCTATCACTCCATAATTCATGTATTTAGCTTTTATCGAAAAGTATCGCATTTTACTATTCGCAAAAACATCAAGTATTTCAGAAAAATACCAAAAATTCAGCCTAACCATTTTTTGATGTGTATAATTAAAAAATGAAATTAATTTTATGAAAATGTTATTAAAAATATTATAAATTTGATTTTTAATTAAAATCATCATTTACTCAAAAAATACAGATTTGAAAATTATAATTTATTTTATAACACTCTGAAAAAATAACTAAGGTCTAATAAAGTTATCTTAAAAGCATAAGAAAAAAAATATTAATTTATGAATACATTTTGTGAAAATAAATTTTGTATTAAAATTTTAAATTAATCATAAAATTGTAATTAAATATTTATGACTTACAAAAATAAAAATACTTAAATAATAATTTTTAAAACATTTATTTAATTATTTTATGATATAATTATATCATATTTTAATTTATAAGATGGATAAATTTTATTCATACATTCATGGGTGAGGTTACTATTTTGTTTTCTGATTTACTATTCATAAGGACCACATTACTATTGCATAGGCCAAGTTACTATTTCATCGATATAGGATTCTTAACTTCTAGAAATACTTCTTTTTTCATTAATTATTCATTTATAAAGTATCTATTGTGGTCATAATGTAATTTTATGTTATTATACAATATGAATTAATTATAAGAAGGTAAATTTAATTGATAAATTTTTTGGTTTGTTACACAACTGCTAGAGACAACAACAATACATCACCAACACGCATCACCATAGCTACGCACCATGACCATTGTGCACTACAACCACTACACATCCTCACCACATCTTACAATATCCCACATCACATCCATGCTAACCAACAACTGCATCAAAATCCCAAATACTAAAAACCCGCACTGGTCACCACCACCACCTCACAAAATCCCGCAACACACTCGAAAACACAACAAAGAATCCACACACACAACAACAACATTTCTGAGTTTCCATTATTTATTTGGGGGATTTCATCAAATTATATCTTTTTTAACATGATTATTATATAAAAAACCAAATTCCATGGGAAACTAGTTATTTAACCTTTTATTCAGTGTTTCATAAAAAACCTAATAAGGGTCTCATTACATATCATTTATGTAATGCCCCGACCCCAGTTACCTAGAATTGGTGCATTATTACATAACATTGGAATGATACAAGGAATCATGTCCTAAAATACTGATCAATTTAGTATCCATGGAAGTACTAGATATATATATAAGTTTTACATTACATCATGAAATAAAAAAGACATTGTTCCCCCTTTGAACACTCTTATATCCCTTAGACTATTCGTGCAGGTTAATTGTAATATACTTCTTTGCATCCTTGGAAAAATAAAACATAATAAAGGGGTGAGATCATATTCTCAGTAAGGACAACATTATAGAGGAAAGTGTCATAAATAAGAATAAACATTTAAGGTAATGTATAAGACCAGAACACAAGCCTTTTAAACTTAAACTTCAGCATAATATGGAAAGTATTAATCAAATAATTTCATTTACTTATTCATATAGATATTATACTAGTATAATAATAAAATGTAATATCAATATCCAATTTCATACTGATGGAATGAATAATTCTAGACTTCCTAACCACATAGTTAAGGCCTTGTTCCAAGACTACAAATATGATTTTGTCAAGGGCATGCGCCAAGACACTAGTTTGTCTCATGAGACCTACTGATGAATCAAGGAGCTATAGCAGGCTCCACCCATCACTGACTAAGTCCAATGAATTCCTCATATTAATAGGTTTAAATATAACATAAACATTCATATTAAAACTAGTATACGAAATGTCAATACTTTATCCATAAATCATGGATGGTATAAAAATAACACATCCACAGTCAAACATATCACAAAACCTTCAATATATTATGAAATATTTTTATCATAATAAATTAACCTCAATCAAGAATAATATCCTGTAAAGGATTTTGACATAGTTGAAAATGATCAATAAAAATCTTTGAGGGAAATATCCCTTTTTCATGAAAACATTTAAAAGTCTCACTATTTATCAATAATATGTTTAAAATAGATTTTTGAATCAAAGTGTACCATACCACTTTGAATCTTTTATAATTAATTTCAATTTTAATACATTAATTTACATATAAATAAAACCATAAAACCATTTTTAAAACATGTATATTAATGAGAATTATTTATAAGAATAAATTTTTAAAACATTTGAAATGATATTTTAGTTATAGTTCCTAACCAAATTACAGATGCTTGAATAAAAATAATTGAGGTAATAAAAAATTTATAATATCATGATAATAAAGGTACTAATGATATACTATGTCAAATTAAAGTGTATAAACCAAATAAAAATGAATTGGTGCATAACAACAAAGAAGTCTCAATGGAATGTAAGTTGAGAAGAATTTATTTATAAAGATTGTATCCTTAGGTTAAGGATAAATCAATAACATAATTATGTGTGAAAAAAATAAATACACTCAATATGATTGGATATTAATTTTAAATCAATCACAAGACATTCACACATATTCTTGTGAAAACAACATCAATGGCATGGTTGTTTAACTCGATGGTTAGAAATTGAGTTAAAATTACTCTTATAATGTTTATATTGATGACTTGAGAATTTATCAATGGAGTGATTATGTGTATAAAAAGTATATCCACACAAAGTTGAATGTAAATTACTAAATAAGTAAATAAATAGTGATTTTACACAAAATCATGGAGTAAAGTAATCACTGAAGTCTGCGTAAAACCGAATGAGTGGAAATTGAAATTTGAAATTCCCTTACCGATTTGGTAACTTACGAAGCATACACCCCATGAAAGAAGGATCATCCAATGATGATTTAAATACCCATAAATTAAATTATATTACGCAAACAATATAATCATGGGCAGTACATACACCACACAAAAGGTAATAGTGGAAAATATAACATAAATCTCACAGGAATAAAAGTGAGATGAAAATCCATTACCACGTTGTAATAAACCGAGTCGTATGACAAAAAGTTAATTAACCCCAAATGATTCAAATAATAACATGAATATAAAGGGAATAATTATAAAATATATCAAATGGTAGTACCCAATAAACTGCATGAAATAAATTAGTGGCGAACAATGGAAATCTCACGGAATTAAAGGTGAGAAATGACACCCCTTAACTTGTACTTTTCCTTATTATAGGGTTGGTTAAAATCTTTTATAATGGTTAAATTATTGTTATTAAATTATAAAATAACCAAATAAATAAATATTATATCATATATGATCTTCTAATAATACTTTGTTAGTGATATTTCAGTAGTATCATTGTTTTGGTTTTTAACTGATTCGTTTTCCTTTATATGTTTTGTTACGTAAGTCATGTTTGTTATGTATAGGATTTAATTGATTAATATAAATAATTTTATTATGTAATTAAACATTATTTTTAATCATAAAATAAAAATTATTCTCTAATTATTATGATGGGGAATGTATCTCATCACGTTCGTGGAGACGGTAAGTCGTACGTCCGCACGAGCGACAAAAACATTTTATTGATGGTGAAATAGTATGTAATTGGATGGTATATCATATATAAATAATAATTAAAATGTTATATTTATTATTAAAATTAGTTATACTTATTATTATACCCATACAAATAATAAAGTTTTTGAATAACAAACTACACCACGACGTGGAGAAGGTAAGTGGTACGTATGCACGTATGGTGACCTTGTCATTTATAGGAAGGATATAATAACAAATATGGTTGTACTATATTTATAATAACATCAAAGTATGTAGAATTTACCGTATTTATTAATTTGGTATGGAAACAAAAAAGAAATAGGAAGTGGAAGAAGAAAAGAACATGAAAGAGGGTGGTGAAATTGTTACCTCTTCTTTGGGAGTTTCCTTTTGAGTTGATCAAAAGAGATCCTTAGGTTAGATTTATGATGAAATTAAGGACTATATTTTTAATTTAGGGATGTTGGGAATATATTTGGTCATGGTATTTCTGAGAAAAATGGATTTAGAAGTGTGAAATTAAGAGAAGGGGAAGTATCCTTTAATAATAGAGGTGAGGGTCACTTTTGGAAAAGTTTGAAATATTATTTTATAATTAAATAATTTTCGGTTTCTAATGGCTCAAAAATGATTTATTTAGAAGTTAAATTTGGGATGGGTCAAAATAATCCCAACCAATTGGTTTTAGAAAATTTTAGGTTACCATTTTAACCTTATCTTTTAGATTAAACTCTTTGTCAAACAGTTTAACTTTTACCGTGACTTCTTGTATTCTTACACTATATGGTTAATAAACTTACACTAAACTTCCAAGAGAACCTCAAGTTCTTCATTAATGACATATATAATATTATTTAATCCCTTTGGCCGAACCTTATATTTTTAGTAATATTATATTAACCAAAAATATAGTATTTGTTTTAAAAACTAATTTATGGAAATTTTGACACTATTTGATATTTTGTTTTTTTGAAAGTCATAACAACCTTATCACTTCAAAAAAAAATTATCTAATCAACACTAACATGTCATATTAATCTATAAAATTCTTTTATGGTATAAAAACGTTTAAATTCTATTTATTTTAATATTTATAATATAAACTATTTTAATATTTCATTAAGAAGGTAATTATAGTATCATCACCATGTCTTAAATAAATTTAATTATTTAATATTTAAATATTATAAATAAAATACCATTATGTATGATGTCTTTTTTATCTTTCTAATGAATATTTATAGTCGAATTTATCTTATGTATAACCCTATATTAAAAATGTTTTAGTTAATAAACATTGAATTTAACACTTTTAACTCTTCTTTAAATAAAATAATAATAAATGTCCTAATCTAATCCAAGTGGACCTAAAGGATCATATTTTATTCCTAATTTTGGTTTTGGTCGAATTAAACTTATCCAATAGAATTAGTACATGTGTTAGGGTAATAATAATATCATTTTTACCTTTAATTACCCTATTTACTTTTAACCGTGGTAAATAAAAGTCAAAATTTACTATTCACCAAAAATTATTTTTATCATATTGAACCAAATTTTCTTAAACATATTAACCATGTCTCTATGATTTTTGAAATTCAATTCATAGAAGGGGTAAAATTATGTTTTATGAAAATTTTAAAATGCTCCTAGAAGGTGGGTAAAAGACAGTTATAAGTTTAATAAAATTTTATACATCTAATTTTATTATAAAATGACTCCAATGAATTAAATTGAACTTATATAGGTATTATATATCAATTTTGACTTAAAATAAATTTAAATAAAATAAATAATTTTTTAAATAAAAAGTCAGTTTTAAACTATAACGCATTATTTTTCACTATTCATCAAAAATTGAATGTTTTCAGAAAAATACAAAAAATTTACCCTAAGATAATTTTGATATTAAAATTTCAAAAATGAATTCTATTTTATCAAATTTAAAACATATAAGTTGGATTAATTAATTTAAAATTAATTCTTATTGTCAATACCGAAAAGTGGGTTTTTAAAAATTAAAAACATTCAAAAGATTGACATGTGTTTATGCCAAATTTAAATGTGAAATTACTTATAATAACCTAAATTATATTAAATGATAAAAATATAATCCAATTATACTTCAAAACAATTCAAATTCATTATTTAACACTATAAATTATTTCAATTAAAAAAGTTATTTTCAATTAAAATTTAGTATTTTTCAGTATTCATCAAAATATAAACCTTATCAGAAAAGTACCAAAAATTTATTTCAAATAAATTTTTATGTCTCAATTATAAAGAATAATTTAATTTCATTAAATTTAATATATAAAAGTATCAAATATTGGTTTTAAAAAGGTTTTTCCATTAAAAGGTGGCAAAATTTCTTTTTTTGAAAAATATTTATTTTATCTGAAAAAATGAATTTGTTATTATATTATGTCTAACAAACACATTATATGGATTTTAAAATTATATGGAGTATATAAAATTAAAAATTCACTTAATAATATTCATAAGGACTTTTTGAATGGCTAGTTGCTAAGTCGTGGTGCGGTCAAACTCGATGTTGTGTGTAGGGCAAGCTATTGAATTACTTTAAAGAAAATAACTTACTCTAAAATCTGGGGGTGTTACATTATTACCCCCTTTTGGAAATTGTGTCCTTGAAATTTTAAAATTGGTCTTGGGAACTTCATTGAAAGTACAACATTGGAAAAAGAGTCAATAAAACTATCACTTTAAAAAGAAAGAAAGAGAAGTAAAAAAAGGTCACCCAAGATAACCCATACTAGGATTTCATGTAAGAAAACATGGATATGGAAGATAAACTAAGTTTCAAGTTCTGATGGATAGTGATAGAAAACATGATAAGGAGAAAGTTAACAATAAGAAAACCACAAAATTGTGATGGGATAAATGGTCATTAGTTTCCCATTAGGAAAAGCAAACAGACAACATTTTTTGTTTTAATTTCCATTTCATAAAGTTGAGGAATTTATTTATGAGTTTGATTAACAAGATAAAGTGATATAATTACTTTTTAAGTAGAGTCTCATCCTTTAATAAATTTTTACCACTAAATCATCCTTTTTTCAAACGATGAGTATTCAAGATCACTTGGTCATAGCTAAAGTTCTAGAATCAACTTCTAGAGAATCACATGATCCAAAAAGGATAAACTATATATTTACCTTGTCTTTAGAGATTAACCAAAACAAAAATGGTTAGTACAAGATAATATGATCTCCAAAAAAAAATAATCCTTTAGAGAAAGAAATACTAATCTTAATTTCTAAAATTAAACCAACTATACCCAAAGATCAATAAATACCATTCAATAAACAATTGTCTTTAAAATCATTTAGTATAATCCAAACTAATATTGAAACCCAGAACTTAGAGGATTTTGATTACGTAGTCTTCCACGTTAAATTGTATCTACAAATAACATCGACTACTCTTAAAGTCACATACTTAAAATAAATTAATATAATCACATATTCTCTATGATAGGTTTATCATTTTCATAAATAACCCAAATCACTATAAATCCACAATAAAAACATAGATAAAAATCCTCCATTACTCCTCAAATGAAATACCATTGTATTCTATTTTCCTTAGGCATATAGTGTTCCCAATAGAGCGACCATCTTACAAAATATCATTTATCACTTAATCACCAAATCATTTTCCTATACTAAGGATATCCATCTAATAAGTCATAAGATCCCAAATCAACTTATTATTGATCAATAAAATCATTTAACTAAAAACAATTAGTCACACTAACGAGGGACTTCACTTAGTCTTGTGGTAGGCGATAAATCTCAATCCTACTCTGGTTGGGGGTTCGATTCCCACAACTTTGTCCGACATTATGGGTTGTCACATGATCTTCATGTTGTTCTTTTTCAAACACTATATTTCATAACATTCCCAAAATGAGATAAATTCCTCAAAATAACCTTAACATAATTTCACCACAAATTGTATCTCATACCTATCATTTTCATCCCAAAATTTAATAACTTGTAATTTCCTCAAATTCAAGGATCATATAAACTCAAATGTTTATTTATAACTATATCAACAATAGAAAATCTAATTCTACCTAAAATAATATTTTCATATAACAAACTATAGGGTTACACATAAAAGATAAAAGTCTTCCAAAGTAATATCATCAACAAAGAGCACTGATAATTTTAAACATTTATCCATCCATTAATTTCCACATAGGTTATTCCTTGACAAAGAGGTTATCCTATAGAATAGGGCATTCACTTGGGTAATTCCTAGGTCCCTTACATTTACAGAAAATGACTATAAATGGATTCTTGGGATCATTATTATTTTTTTCCATAGTACTCTTCATTTTTTCTTAGCAATTATTTAATTTATATCCTTATTTCTCACAAATAATGCATTTCTTTGTTCCATTGAGAAACTTTCCTAGGTGTCTCCTTCCACATTTCCTTCATGATGGAAATTGAGATTTCTTTTCTCCATGGTATACACTGCCGGAGCTCTTATCATTCACCACCTTTCTATTCTTTGTTGAGTCCAGGAGTTGGTTAATATATATATTGTTGATTATATTTTTGGAAAAATGGTTCGGCATGAACATGATATCTTTTACAACTATCAAAATTCGATTTCATTGCTCATTTCCACCATTGTTCCCACCTTGTACATCATGTTCAATGTTACTATCACTTCCTTGGAATCCAGTCATTGACTAAAGCAAGAAATTATAGTTAGAGTCATAAAATCATTTATAGAATATCATAACACTGTATTTTCAATCTAAAACACCTTAGGATTAACTGAGGTTATTTATTCTAATCTTATATTAAAATCCATCAAATCGGTTTGTAAAGAAAATGTGAATTGTCCTAAGAATATCCCTTAGGAGTGTCATAACCAAGAGTGCAGCAAGGCCCGTTGTAGTGTACCAGGATACCTCGGGTCAGGCCTGAAACTCCTTGTGAGAGTTTTCACTCCTAGGAACATTTGTGCTAGAGCCACCTCTACATGTTCGTATATAGACCGGGATGTATTTTTTGGAAAACCCACATAATATTTACAGTACCAAAATTTTTGGATGTTCTTTTATACTAATCCTCAATGTCTATCTTAGGGTAGTGTTTCCTAATCAGTGTTTTTTCTAATTCTAGCTTTGAAGGTTTGTACTACACTTCCTCTGATACCAACTCTAACACCCCAACCCCAGTTACCCAAAATCAGTGCATTATTACATAAAATTGGCAGGATACAAGGAATATTGTCCTGAAAGACCGATTAGTATAGTATCCTCGGAATTAATAGATACATACATAAGTTTTACATTAAATTGTGAAATAAAAAACAACATCATGTCCCCTTTGAACACTCTTATATCCCTTATCATATTCCTGCAGTTTAATCATAATATACTTCTTTGAAACCTGGGAAAAATAAAACATAAGAAAGGGGTGAGCTCATATGCTCAGTAAGGATAATATTATAGTGGAAACTGGCATCAATAAGAATAAACATTTAAGGAAATGTATAAGACTAGAACACAAGAATTTTAAACATAAACATCAGCATAATATGGAAAATATTAATGAAATAATTTCATTTAATTATTCACATGGATATTCTACTAGTCCAATAATCACATGTAATATCAATAGCCAATTTCATAATGATGGAATGCATAATACCAAACTTCATAACCACATAGTCAAGGCCTTGCGCCAAGGCTACAAATAAGATTTTTTCAAGGCCTTATGCCAAGACACTAGTTTGTCTCATGATACCTACCGATGCATCAAGGAGCTATAGTGGGCTCCACTCATCACTTACTAAGCCCAATGAATTCCTCATATGAATAGGTTTAAAAATAACATAAACATTTCTATTAAAACTAGCATGTGAAATGTCAATACTTCATCCATAAATCGTGAATGGTATAAAAATAACACATCCATAGTCAAACATATCACAAAAACTTCAATACAGAATGGAATATTTGTATCATAATAAATAAACCTCTATCAAGAATAAGATCTCATAAAGGATGTTGACATAGTTTAAAATGACAAGTAAAAATATTTGAGGGAAATATCCATTTTTCATGAAAACATTTAAAAGTCTCACTATTTATCAAGAAGATGTTTAAAATAGATTTTTTAATCAAAGTGTATCATACCACTTTGAAACATTCAAAAGGAATTTTAATTTTAAAACATTAATGTCCATAAAAATAAAACCTTAAAACCATTTTTAAAACATCAACATTAATGAGAATAATTTAGAAGAATAAATTTTTAAAACATTTAAAATGATATTTTAGTAAGATTTCCAAACCAAATGAGAGACGCTTGAATAAAAATAATTGAGGTAATAAAAACTTTATAATATCAAGAGAATAAAGGGATTCATGATATGCTACGTTAAATTACAGTATATACACCAAATAAAAGTGAATTGGCGCATAACAACAAAGAAGTCTCAATGGAATGTATGTTGAGATGAATTCCTTTATAAAGATGGTATCCTTAGGTTAAAGATAAATCAATGAAATAATTTTTTGTGAAAAATATAAATACACTCAATATGATTGGATATTCAGTTGAAATAAATCAGAGGACATTCACACATATTCTTGTAAAAACAACACAAATGACTTGGATATTTAACTCAATGTATATAAATTGAGTTAAAATTACTCTTATCAAGTTTATATTGATGACTTGAGAATTTATCAATGGATTTATTATGTGTATCAAAAGTATATCCACACAAAAAGGAGTGTAAATTACTACATCAATAAATAAATAGTGATTTCACACATAATCTTGGAGTAAAGTAATTAATGAAGTTTGTGTAAAACCGAATGAGTGGAAATTGAAATTCGAAATTCCCTTACCGATTTGGTAACTTACGAAACATACACCCCATGAAATAAGGATAATCCAATGATGATGTAAATACCCATAAAGTAAATTATATTATGCAAACAATATAATCATGGGCATCACATTCACCACACAAAAAGTAATAGTGGCAAATATAGCATGAATCTCACGGGAATAAAAGTGAGATGAAATTCCCTTACCACGTAGTTATCAATCGATTTGTGTGACTAAAAGTTAATAAAAAACAAATTATTCACATAATAACATGAATATAATGGTAATAATTATAATATATATCAAATGGCAGTACACAATACACCACATGTAATAAATTAGTGGCGAAAAATGGAAATCTCATGGAATTAAAAATGACACAAGAAACCCCTTACCTTGTAATTTTCCTTAGTATAGGGTTGGTTATCCTGCTTTATAATGGGGAAATAATTGTTATTAAATTATACAAGAACCAAATACATAAATATGATATCATATACGATCTTCTAATATTGCTTTGTTATGGATATTTCAGTAGTATCATTGTTTTAGTTGTTAACTGATTTGTTTTCCATTATATGTTTTGTTACGTAAGTCATGTTTGTTATGTATAGGATCTATTTGATTCATATCCAGAATTATATTAAGTTATTAAAAAATATTTTTAATCATAAAATAAAAAATATTCTTGAATGATTATGATGGGGAATGAATCTCATCACATTCGTGGAGACGGTAAGCGGTACATACGCACGAGAAACAATATCATTATATTGATGGTGAAATAATATGTAATTGGATGGTATATCATATATAAAAAATCATTAACATGTTATATTTTTTATTTAAATCATTTATACTCATTATACCCATCCAAATAATGAAGTGTTTGAATAGAAAACTACACCACGACGTGGAGACGGTAAGCCTTATGTACGCACGTATGGTGAATTTGTCATTTATTGGATGAATAGAATAATGAATATGGTTGTACCATGTTTATAATAATATAACAGTATGTATAAGGTATTGGATTTATTATTTTGTTATGTAAACAAAAATAATGAGGAAGTGGAAGAAGAAAAGAACTTGAAAGTGGGTGGTGAAATTATTACCTCTTCTTCCGGTGTTAATTTTTGAGTTGCTCAAAAGTTCTACTTAGGTTGGATTTTTGATCAAATTTGTAGAATTGAAATAATGATGTAGATGCTCAATATAGAAGAGGGGGGGGGGTGAATTATATACTTTAAAAATTCTTTTGGAACCTTTAAAGTTAGGTACGATTAACTATGTTTTCCTTAAGCAAAGGAAAGGGCTAAGTTTAACAAAGTTAAACTAAGCAAATTCACAACACCTCTAACACCGAATGCAAACTTGGAATGAGATTCCGAAAGTGGGTTCCGGAAATATGGCTCCAGAAATTGAACCTTAACAAGAATTACAATATGAGATTTTATCTTAAAGCGTATAGAATCTAAATGAATCCGAGTAAAAGTAAGGAAGTATAAGAAAGTTATACTTTCCTTAAGATACAAAATGCAGCGGAAATAAAAACAAGTAGTTAAACTACAAGTAACAAGATATAAGTCTTTTAACCCAAAGAGAAGGGTATCCAACAACATTGGATAAAGGTCCCTTGATTTATACTTTCAAGCAAGTCTGTCTTACCCACACCAGGGTAAGCCCTCGATACTAAGATCGGAGTCTCTGTCTTGCTATCCCCGCAAGCCCTCAACATCAAGGTAGTTGGTAACCTCTGTCTTCCTCAGCAAGGAAGCCCTCGAACTTCAAGGTAGTCGGCACCTCTGTATTCCTATCCCCGGAAGTCCTCGAATGTAATCACCAACATTCGGAGTCACATGAAGCTTTGAGATTTAATAAGAGCCTCTCTCTCTAGAAATCACTTCAAGCATGTAATCACATGAGTCGAAGATCTGTCAGCCTTTTTGCCCCGAGCTCTTTCAAATGAGCTCCTATTTATAGGTATGGTCGGCTCCTTCTCCAACGGTCATATTTTCCTTAAAGATCGGAGGGACCTGTACCCGTGTCACTTAGACAACGGTTAGTTTATAACAAAATAGACGACATCCTTTTATAACAAAACAAGTGTAACAGAATGTACGACATCGTTTTAATTCTAACTTAAAATTTCGGAATGAAAGCTTCAGAGTGAAGATTCGAAGTGTAATGGAAATAATAAAGAGTAGACATATTATAGAAATATAAGCAGGATAAAAGTTCGGAGTCTAACCAAAATATTTTTTGGAGTCTGAATTAATTCAGAGTGTATAAAACAAAGATAACCATATTCTGTTTAATAAGAGAATTCGGAATGAGAATTCGGAATGGGAATTCGTCAACAGAATTCGTAATGAGAATTCTTCTTCAGAATTCGTAATGAGAATTAATCATTAGAATTCGTAATGAGAATTCTTCGTAATGAGAATTCTTCATTGGAATTCGTAATGAGAATTATTCTTCAGAATTTGTAATGAGAATTAATAATTAGAATTCGTATTGAGAATTCGTTATCGAACTTCATAAGAATTCGTATCCTGAATCTGTAATAGAACTTAGTCAGAGTTCATATCCGGAATTCGGAATGACACTTTATTACAGTTCTCATCTGGAATCCGGAGTGAAACTTCCTTACAGTTCTTATCCAAAATTTGGAACCTCAAACAGAATACTTTATATCAAAGTTTTAAACAAATCCGAGAAAACAGAAATGAATCCGAATTTTATACTTAGGAAAAAATATGGATGAAGAAAAAATGATAAAGATAAATTTCCTTATAAAAGCAATTTTCCTTAAGAAAGCATTTTTCCTTATAAAAGAAATTTTCCTTAGGAAATCATTTTTCCTTATAAAAGCAATTTTCCTTAGGAAGGCATTTTTCCTTATGGATAATGTGTTTGTGATTTTCAAAACAAGATGGAATGGAAAAGTCATAAGAAAAACCTTATTCACCCAACAATCTCCCCCTTTTTGGAAAGCACAAAACATCCTTATGAAAAATAAATTCTAGGAAGAGATAAAAACAATAAAGCTTATCTCCCTTTGCTTTAAGGATATTGATGAATACGACTAACTCCCCCTTAGGCCTTGAAACTCTAAGGATCGTATTCAGATTTCCGGAGTGACATTTCGTTATGAATAAGAAAGTCTTCTTAAAAGAAAAACTCTCCCTTAAACAAACAATTATTGGAATTCCTTTTCCTTAGGGATCTTTTCCTTATCCCCTTTTGATAAACTCTTATTAGAGTTATTCTTTTTCTTAAGGATCTTTTACTTCTCCCCCTTTGTGATTTTCAAAAAGAAATTGAGGGAATGGAAAGAAATAACAAAGTACCTAAAACATTAGTAGTAACAAAAAAAGGAACGACAAGCACAAATTTCATTGAAATCTCGGCAACAAAAAAAAATACAACAAAAAGATCTGATTTGGTTATTTCGGATCTTTTTCCTTTGAAATGATCCCCTTAAGAATAGTCTTGATCTTCTTCAGGTATTTATGATCTTCTTCATCTAGCTTCTCTAAGACCACTATCCTTGCAGATTAAGCTTCAATCTTTTCTTCCTGAGCTTTCAAATTTTCTTCCAGAGCCTTGATCTTTTCTTCCTGAGCCTTCATCCTCTGTTCAAACTCAATCCGATGATCCCTTTCAAATTTCCAGTTTTGAGAAACGAAATTCAACTTCCCATTCAGATCTCTTGCTTCTTGAATCCGGAAGTTCTTTTCATCAGTCATCTTCTCTTCAAAGGAGGAAGTGAGCTCATTTATCTTCCTGTCCTCAGTCTCGAAGGCATCTTTAACATTATCTTGAAACTCATCGAATAACCTCATCTCTTCAACAGTCTTCTTCGACCAGTTTGTCATCTTCTTGCAAGATTTTCTATGAGCTTCATAGACAACAAAGAAGGTTTTGAACTGAGCCTCAATCTCAACGCACTTGTTCATAACCATAGATACAGATTCAGTTTTCTGATTCAATGCATGTTGGAGCATCTGACACCTGGAGTCAATACATGAGAAGGTCGGAATGGATCCCACCAACTTCTTTAAAGACTGGACAACAAAGTCATGCCCCACCGAGGATGACTTCGAATCCGAAACTCTGCTTGGAGAATTTTCTTCTTCAACAAGGTCAAGCTTTCTCTTTGAAGAACTACCAACTTCCTTCCTCTTCCTCACTTCTGAGCTCGGAGTATCAGCAAGAATTTGCTTTCCCTTGTCTTTTTTCAAAACCAATTCTTGATCAGGGGTTTTCTGCTCGCCAGTAGACACTTGAACAATATCATCAACTAGTTTTTGAACAACATATTCCTCATTCTTATCCTTCTCTGGAGTTACTAACTTAGAGGATTCAGCCTCTGAAGTTCGGAGTGACAGGTGTTATGAAGGCGACCCCTTATACTCATCTACTTCTTTCAATAAGTCTCTTGTTTCACCACTTGCTTTAGAAACCTGTTCTTTCTCTTGCACTTGTTGAACCTGCTCGAGTTGCTCAACATGTTCAGTTGTAACCTCTTCTGGAAAATCAAGGTTTCTTCCTGGAGTCTCAGGTAGAGATTCCAAGGAGAAAGATCTCGGAACTGGAATGCTTCCGGATACCATCTCATTAAATTTTAACAACGCTTGGACTGCCTCGGCTTCTGACATCTTCTTCTTGAGCTTCTTCTCCTTTACTTGTTTTTCAAGCTGATCAGCAGTTCTCTCCATTAAGGCTTTAGCTTCCATAGGGTCCAATCCGAACTACGGATCCCCTTCTTTCCTTTTCTCTTTATCTGCTCTCCACTTGGCGACAACCTCATCTGGAAAGGCCTTCTTCTTCTTTGGTTTGGGAGGAGCGGATTGAGCTTCCTTAGATTTTGGATCCTGTACCTCAGCTACAACTTCCTTCAACTTTCTTTTCTTTACTGGCTTAGACGATTCTGGTTCAGTAGTTTTCGGAGCCGCTTCTTCTTGATTTGGAAGATCAAAGAACTCACCAGTCTCCTTGTTGAAGGCCACATCCATCCTCTTAAGGGTATCATCACTGAGTAACAAAATTTTGCAAACCCTTGTCTTAGATTTGCAGGCTTCCTTGAACGATTCAAGACACCGAACTATCAATCTTGATAAAATTGCTGGGTACATTACGATTTGTGCTCTGAGATTTCCTTTCTTAAGATTCTCAATGGTTATAAGAATGTGCCTCATGAAGTTAAACTTACTTATATTTATCAGGAAATCTAAGATGTAGATCTCACTCTTCTTCAAGCTGTCTTTATCACCTTTCCTCGGTACGATAAGACCTTGCACCCACAACTCTAGAATCTGGAAATTTGTGGATAAACTTGCAATCTTCGGAGCCTTGTCATCAGCCAGTCTGAGAGTTTCTAAAGCTTTTTCCTTGTCGAAGCTACCTTTAGAATCTGGCTACACATGAGAAACAAACTCGGCTTCTCCTTCATAGGACAGCCCTACCAAGCTTGCTGCCTTGGTATAAGAAAGTTTGTAAGTATTACCATACGACTTAAAAGAAAAATTTTCTCTATTATCTTCCTGAAAGAAGGAAACTGATTCATATAACTCAACAAGTAACTCTGAAAAGACATCATCCTGATTCACCGGTTTGGATACAGCAATATCTTCCCAGCCATTCAACTTAATGTTCTTCGAAATGAGAGAATTGTAGTTGCTGAAAAAATACGGATGGACTAACCTTTCTCTGTAAACTAACCATTGTGAAATAGGCTTAGTGGATGACATTTCTTGAGACGCTAACTCCACAAACATTCGGATCTGAAGTCCTCTGGGAAGTTCGGAACGGAGAAAACTGAAGTTCGGAACGGCCTTAAATCAGATAGGCAGAGATTCGGGATGTGAGAGCTTGAGATCGATGTGGGATGAGTATTTGGGTCCCCTTTATATAGGCAACGAGATGGAGGTTCACCTTCCACAGTTGATCTAACGGTTGGGAGAAACTGAGATCAGATCTGACGGTTGAAAACTTGAATCCGATCTTTTTGAGGTTTTTATTAAAACAAGGAATTAAGAAAAGTATAATCCGAAATCATAGTACAAGAAAATGCCAGCAAGTAAAATATGACTACGAAAACTTGAGTAAGGTAATCATACCTTTCAGATTAGCTTAGGAGGATTATTCGTAATGGGTAATAAAAAAACTTTATTATGAGAAGACAGAGTTCGCAAAAGCTTCACTATGGAAAAGAAACTTAGTACGAAAAACTCATTACGGAACACTTATTACGGAAAACTCAGTACAAAAAACAAACTTAGTATAGAAAATCTTAGTATGAAAAAAAAATATTACAAAATTTTGAAAAAAAAAACTTATTATGGAAGATTCGGTACGAAAAACTCGTTATGAAAATACCAGTACGAAAATTTTTATTCCGGATGTTTTCCAATACAAACACTTTCAATACAGAAGTATTTTGTACGAAAATGTCCATTCTAGAAAATTGTACTTCTGGAAATTCCATTCCGAAAAACTTCGTTCCGAAAAATTTGAAAACAAAATTTTTGAAAAAAAACTTTGTTAAACTAACAAACAACTGTACCCCCCTATGAAAAAGAGTTTATTGCTGTAAGGAGACTTTTTCAACAGAAAGTTACTTAAGGAAAATTACCTTACGGTTATCATCCCTAACTTCTATTTGATATATTCAAATCTATCAGAAGCCAAAGATTTTGTGAAAATATCAGCAAGTTGATCTTGCGTTCTGATAAACTGAAGAATAATATCTCCTTTGAGTGTGTGATCCCTAAGAAAGTGATGCCTAATATCTATGTTTTTTGCATGGGAGTGATGTGCAGGGTTCTTACTAAGGGAAATGGCACTTGTGTTATCACACAAAATTTGAGTTTTGGTAAAACTCAAACCATATTCTGTGAGTGTGTGTTGCATCCACAACACTTGAGCACAACAACTTCCAGCTGTTACATATTCAGCTTCAGCAGTGGAGAGTGCTACAGAATGTTTCTTCTTGCAGGACCAAGAAACTAAAGAATCTCCTAAGAAGTGAAAAGTTCCGGATGTACTTTTTCTATCCATTCTACATCCACCGAAGTCAGCTTTAGAAAAGATTTTAAGAACAAAGTCATTTCCAGAAGTATAAAATAATCCTAGATCTGTGGTTCCCTTAAGGTAGAAAAAAATTCTTTTTACTGCCTTTAAGTGAGATTCCTTAGGATTGGATTGATATCTTGCACATAAGCATAATGAAAAAATTAAGTCTGGTCGACTAGCTGTTAAGTATAGTAAACTTCCTATCATACCTCTAAAAGATGTTTGATCTACTGGTTTCCTAGCTTCATCAAGATCTAAAGAGTTTGAGGTACCAATGGGAGTACTTATACTCTTAGTGTTGTCATAACCATACTTTTTCAAAAGATCTTTAATATACTTATGTTGAGATATGTAAGTTCCTTCTGGTTTTTGAGAAATTTGAAAACCAAGGAAAAATGTTAACTCACCCATCATACTCATTTCAAACTCATATTTCATTAGACTTGCAAAGGAGTCAGTCAAAGATTACTGAGTTGAACCAAATATGATGTCATCAACATAAATTTTAACAATCAAAACATTTTTCTTATCTTTCTTTATAAAAAGGGTTGGATCTGCATTTCCCTTAACATAGTTATTTTGAAGCAAAAATCCAGTGAGTCTATCATACCATGCTTGTGGGGCTTGTTTAAGGCCATACAAAGCTTTGGTAAGTCTAAAAACATGATCAGGATATTTTGTATCTTCAAAACCAGGAGGTTGTTCAACAAAGACTTCCTCTTGAACATAACTGTTAAGAAAAGAACATTTCACATCCATTTGGAAAAGTTTGAAATTAAAGAATGTTGTAAAGGCAAGTAGAATACGGATAGATTCAAGTCTAGATACTGGAGCATAGGTTTCTTCATAGTCTATTCCTTCTTGCTGATTATAGCCTTTAGCAACAAGTCTAGCTTTATTTCTTACTATGATTCCATTTACATCACATTTATTTCTGAAAACCCATTTTACTCCAATAACAGAAGTTTCCTTAGGTCATTCAACCAAGGTCCAGACTTTATTCCTTTCGAATTCATTTAGTTCATCTTGCATGGCTTTAATCCAATCATCATCACCTAAAGCTTCATCAGTGCTTTTAGGTTCTAGTTGGGAAAGAAATGCTAGATGTTCTACTTCATTTCTTAAGGAACTTCTAGTCCTTACAGGTTGATTTACATCACCAATGATACTATCACTGGGATGATTATTAAGAAACACCTGATTTGGGTTTTGTAAAATCTGTTCATCAACATAGGGTAGAAAGTCTTCTGGTGTAAATGATTCAGGAATAACCTCTAGAACATTATCCTTATCAGAATGTTCTTCTATCGAAGGTTGACAATCAGTTTTTGAAAACACATCTGAGGATGTAGGAAGAGATGTTTTAAAAACAAAAGGATCTGACTCATCAAATTTTACATGTACTGTTTCTTCAACCGTACATGTGTTTTTATTAAAAACTCTATAAGCCTTAGATGTTGTGGAATATCCTAAGAAAATTCCTTCATCAGATTTTGGTGCGAATTTATGTTAGTTATCTTTAGTATTCAAAATGAATACTTTGAAACCAAAAGCCTTGAAGTAGGAAAGTCTTGGTTTTCTACCATTCCATAACTCATAAAGAGTTTTATTAAGAAAAGGTCTAATCAAAACTCGATTTATAGTATAACAAGCAGTACTTATAGCTTCAGCCTAGAAATGTCTAGCAATAGAATATTCACTCAACATGGTTCTAGTTATCTCTTGAAGAATTCTATTTCTTCTTTCAACTACACCATTCTATTGAGGAGTTCTAGGTGCTGAAAAATTGTGATTAATACCTTTCTTACTACAAAAAGTTTCAAAATTTGAATTTTGAAATTCTCCTCCATGATCACTATGAATAGTTTTCAATGGAAGGTTTTTCTCATTTTTAACTTGAGCTCTAAATTTTTTGAAATAGAAAAAAACTTCAGATTTCTTTGCTAGAAAATAGACCCAAGTAAATCTAGTGTAATCATCAACTAGAACAAACACAAAGTATTTTCCTCCAATACTTCCAGTTTGTGTTGGACCAAAAAGATCCATGTGCACTAACTGTAATGCATTGGTTGTTGAGACTTCACCGATTGATTTAAAACTACATTTATGTTACTTTCCATATTTACAAGGATCACAAACTTTAGAAGAATCAAATCTAAGCTCTGGTAGATCCTTAACTAGTTTCTTCTTAGAGAGTTTACATAGGTTCCTAAGATTATAGTGACCTAGTCTTCTATTCCATAACCAGGAGTGGTCTTCCATTTCACTTAGGCAAGGTAAATCTTGGCTTCTGAGGTCTTCTAAGTTTAAGGTGTAAACATTCTCTTTCCTGTTGGCTGAGAGAATAAATTCTTCCTTGGAATTTTGAACTAAACACTTATCATTCCTAAAATTCACAAGGTAACCTTCATCACATAACTGACTTATGCTAATGAGGTTGTGCTTAAGACCTTTAACAAAAAGAACATTTGAAATCAAGGTTTTACCAAGAAGAAAAATATTACCAATACCAACAATCTCTCCCTTAGAATTATCTTCGAAAGTTACCTTTCCTCCTTTCTTTTTGATAATCTTTCCAAAAAAAAATTTGTTACCAGTCATGTGCCGGGAACATCCACTACCCATGTACCATGTATTGTTGCTGGTACTCTCTTTATTTTCCTGAAATCAAAAAGAAAATTAGACTTTCGGAATCCAAACTTGTTTGGATCCGAGATTTCCAGACAATAAAATTTTAGGAACCCACATCTTCTTAGAAAAGTAAGCTTTGTGAAATCCTAGAGATTGGGTTTTGTTTAAGGAACAATTCTTTGCCCAGTGACCACCACATTGACACTTGGTACAAAATGGGGCACTTTGAGGAACAAAATAATTGTTACTGAAAATAGGTTTTGCATGGGTATAACCAAATCCGGATTTATTTCTTAAAGGTCGTATTTGGGAATACATCTTATCAAAATTTTCCTTACCATGGGTAAAGTTTGATAAACACTTATTTAAGGAAAAAATTTCGGACTTGAGTTTTACAACCAAGTTTTTATCCTCAAAATCATTAGTTTTTAAACTAGAGTTAGGCTCGAAAACGTTTTTCTTAGAAATTACTTTTTCTAACTCTTTAGAAAGTTTATTCTTCTCAGAACTTACTTCCTCAAGATTTTTTGAAATACTTTCAAAATCAGCATTTTTCTTATTAAGATATTTAGAAAGATCTGATATCTCTTTTGTAAGAATAGAATTCCTAGAGTTTTCCTTATCAAGTTTTTTATTGAGTTTGGAATTCTCAATCTCAAGAAGTTCAGCAAACCTAGAGACTTCTTCATAAGTAGGTAAAGTATTTTCTTCATCAGAAGATGATTCTTTATCAGAAGAGTTATAATACTTACTATCATTAGAATTTAAAGAAACATATGTCAGTGATTTAGCATTTTGTACCTTAACCATAAAACAATGATTATCAATAGGTAATCTGGCTATATGACCAAGATTCTTCTGTCCTGAAGATTCATAATCAGAAGATTCATCTGAAGAGTCACCACCACTGGCACTCCAGGTGTCATTAGCTTTCAGAACTTTCTTATCTTTAGCTTTATAAAACCTTTTTCTTTTCCTGTCTGAATGCCTTTCTTTTCTTTCTTTCTTTTTGAGCATATGGCAATATGGTCTAATATGTCCAGCTCTCTTACATTCATAACAAGTAACTTCTCCATCTTTCTTATCTTTATTTTCCTTTTTCTTATACTTGGATTGGAAATTTCTCTGGCCAGCTATCGTGTTCATCCTTCAAGCAAGATTTTCTAGTTCATTTTCCGAGACTTCACTCTCACTAGATTCAGATTGGAAAATAACTTTCTTAGACTTGGATCTGGTTACTCTCTCAGGAGTCTTAGCTTTCATCTGATTTGAAGTTGTAGTAAAAGCAACAGTACCATTTCCATTCTTCTTCTTGATGTTGTCTGCATCTCTCTTCATTCTAGTTTCATTTTGTAGAAGAGTTCCAAATAATTCATCAAGAGTAATTTGAGTGACCTTCCTGTTCTCATCTATAGCTGTTCTCTTGGATTCCCACTAATTGGGCATAATATCAATTATCTTGTCCACAAGAGCTTCATCATCTAAACCTTTCTCTCCCATAGATTGTAGACTGTTGACTATAGTCATAAATCTTTGTTGAACTTTACAGATAGGTTCACCATAAGGAAAATTGAAGCCATGATATTCAGCTCTAAGCATAGCTCTTCTAGTCTCAATCACTTTAGAAGTTCCAAAGTGTGTAACTTCTAACTTCTTCCATATACAGTTAGCTGCTTCACAAGAAGAAATTTGGCAATATATATTTCTGGTCATTGAACATAGTAAAGTATTGCGTACCTTATAGTTGAGTTGATATTCCTTCTTTTATTGGTTAGTAAAAGTTCTAACTTCCTTGTCATGAATTTTATAATCACCAGTAAGCATAACAAAGTTGTCCACTCTAGTGTTGATAACAAAAGTCTTCATGCGATCTCTCCAGTACTCATAGTCATTACCATCAAAGATTGGTGGTCTTGTAGGATTTATATTATCAATTGAACCAACATTAATTCCTGCCATACTAGAAACCTTCGACACACAAACTTGTTAGTAGAAAAAGATTCGTAATAACAAAGTTTGGAATGGAAAAATTCGTAATGAGATAGTTCGGAATAGGAAAAATAGCAAGGAAAACTTGTATGTGAGTACAAGTATTTCAGAGAACTCCTCTGATACCAATTGTAGGATCGAAATAATGATGTTGATGCTCAATATACAAGAGGGTGTGAATTGTATACTTTAAAAATTCCTTTGGAACATTTAAAGTTAGTTACAATTAACTATGTTTTCCTTAAGAAAAGGAAAGAGCTAAGTTTAACAAAGTTAAAAAAATCAAATTCACAACACCTCTAACACCGAATGAAAACTTGGAATAAGATTCCGAAAGTGGGTTCCGGAAATATGGCTCCGGAAATTGAACTTTAACAAGAATTACAATATGAGATTCTATCTTAAAGCGTATAGAATCTAAATGAATCAGAGTAAAAGTAAGGAAGTATAAGAAAGTTATACTTTCCTTAAGATACAAAATGCAGCGGAAATAAAAACAAGTAGTTAAACTACAAGTAACAAGATATAAGTCTTTTAACCCAAAGAGAAGGGTATCCAACAACCTTGGATAAATGTCCCTTGATTTATACTTTCAAGCAAGTCTGTCTTACCCACACCAGGGTAAGCCCCCTATACTAAGATCGGAGTCTCTGTCTTGTTATCCCCGCAATCCCTCAACTTCAAGGTAGTTGGTAACCTCTGTCTTCCTCAGCAAAGAAGCCCTCGAACTTCAAGGTAGTCGACACCTCTGTCTTTCTATCCCCGGAAGTCCTCGAATGTAATCACCAACATTCGGAGTCACACGAAGCTTTGAGAGTTAATAAGATCCTCTATCTCTAGAAATCACTTCAAGCATGTAATCACATGAGTCGAATATCTGTCAGCCTTTTTGCCCTGAGCTCTTTCAAATGAGCTCCTATTTATAGGTAAGGTCGGCTCCTTCTCCAATGGTCATATTTTCCTTAAATATCGGAGGGACCTGTACACGTGTCACTTAGACAACGGTTATTTTATAACAAAATAGATGACATCGTTTTATAACAAAACAAGTGTAATAAAATGTACGACATCATTTTAATTCTAACATAAAAGTTCGGAATGAAAGCTTCGGAGTGAAGATTCGAAGTGTAATGGAAATAATAAAGAGTAGACAGATTATAGAAATGTAAGCAGGATAAAATTTTGGAGTCTAACAAAAATATTTTTCGCAGTCTGAATTAATTCAGAGTGTATAAAACAAAGATAACCAGATTCTGTTTAATAAGATAATTCAGAATGAGAATTCAAAATGGGAATTCGTCAACAGAATTCGTAATGAGAATTCTTCTTCAGAATTCATAATGATAATTAATCATTAGAATTTGTAATTAGAATTATTTGTAATGAGAATTCTTCATTGGAATTCGTAATGAGAATTCTTCTTCAAAATTCGTAATGAGAATTAATCATTAGAATTCGTATTGAGAATTTGTTATCGAACTTCATAAGAATTCGTATCCTGAATCTGGAATAGAACTTAGTCAGAGTTCATATCCGGAATTCGGAATGATACTTTATTACAGTTCTCATCTGGAATCCGGAGTGAAACTTCCTTACAGTTCTTATCCAGAATTCGGAACCTCAAACAGAATACTTTATATCAAAGTTTTAAACAAATCCGAGAAAACATAAATGAATCCGAATTTTATACTTAGGAAAAAATATGTATGAAGAAAAAATGATAAAGATAAATTTCCTTATAAAAGCAATTTTCCTTAATAAATCATTTTTCCTTATAAAAGAAATTTTCCTTAGGATAGTATTTTTCCTTATAAAAGAAATTTTCCTTAGGAGAGCATTTTTCCTTATGGATAATGTGTTTGTGATTTTCAAAACAATAAGGAATGGAAAAGTCATAAGAAAAACCTTATTAACCCAACAAAATTAAGGCCACTAGGTTGAATTGAGGGACTTTTGGATGATATTTGGATAGGGTATGGACGATTCAAATGGATTTTGAGGCCTGAAATTAAGAGAATGGGAAGTACCCTTTTATAAGAGAGGTGAGTGTCACTTTATGAAAAGTTTGAAATATTATTTTATAATAAAATCATTTTTGGTTTTTAATGGCTCAAAAATAATTTATTTCGAAGATACGGTGGGGATGGGTCTAAATCCTCTCGAGCAATAGGTTTTAGAAAATTTTAAGTTACCATTTTAACCTTATCTTTTAGATTTAACTCTTAGTTAAATAATTTAACTTTTTCCGTGTCTTCTTGTATTCTTACACTATATGGTTAATAAACTTACTCTAAACATTCTAGAGAACCTTAATTGGTTGATTGATGAAATATATAATATTATTTAAGCCATTTGGCCGAACCTTAGATTTTTAGGAATATTATATCAACCAATAATATAGTATTTGTTTTAAAAACTAATTTATGTAAATTTTGACACTATTTGGTATTTTGTTTTTGTGAAAGTCATAAAAACCTTGTCACATCAAACAATATTTTATCTAATCAAACCTAACATTTCATATTAACCTAGAAAATTAGTTTTTGGCATCAAAACTTTTAAATTCTATTTATTTTAATATTTATAATATAATCTATTTTAATATTTCATTAAGAAGTTAATTAATGAATCATCATTGTGTCATTAATAAATTTAATTATTTAATCTATAAAAATTAAAAATAAAATACCATTATGTAGGAAATATTTTTATATTTCTAATTAATATTTATGGTCGAATTTATCTTATTTATAACCCTATATTAAAAATAGTTTAGTTAATAAACTTTGAATTTAACACTTTTAACTCTTCTTTAAATAAAATAATAATAAATGTACTAATCTAATCCAAGTGGACCTAAAGGATCATATTTTATTCCTATGGTTTTTTTTTGAATTACACTTATCAAATAGAATTAGGACATGTTTTAGGGTAATTATGATATCATTTTTACCTTTAATTTCCCTATTTACCTTTAACCATGGTAAATAAAAGTCAAAAGTTACTATTCAACAAAAATTATTTTCATCTTATTGAACCAAATTTTACTTACTAATATTAATCATGTCTCTCTGATTTTTGAAATTAAATTCAGAGAAGCGGAAAAATTATGTTTTATGCAAATTTGCAAATGCTCATAGAAGGTGGGTAAAAGACGGTAAAAAGTTCGATAAACTTTTATACATTTAATTTTATTGTAAAATGACTCCAATGAATTTCATTGAACTTATATAGGTATTATATATATATTTTGACTTAAAATAAATTTAAATAAAATAAATAATTATTTAAAAAAATCAGTTTTAAACTATTACGTAGTGTTTTTCACTACTCATCAAAAATTGAATGTTTTCAGAAAAATTACCAAAAATTTACCCTAAGATAATTTTGTTATTATGAATTCAAAAATGAATTCTATTTTACCAAACTCAAAACATATAATTTTCATTAATTAATTTAAAATTGATTCTCATTGTCAAAACCGAAAAGTGGGTTTTTAAAAAGTAAAGGCTATCAAAAGATTGACATTTGTTTATGCCAAATTTAAATGTGAAATTACTTCTAATGAACTAAATTGTATTAAATCATAAAAATTTAATCTAATTTTACTTAAAAACTATTCAAATGCATAATTTAACACTATAAATTATTTCGATTAAAAATAATTTTCAATTAAAATATAGTATTTTTCAGTATTCATCGAAATATGAACGTTATCAAAAAAGTACCAAAAATTTATCCAAAATAAATTTTTAGGTACCCATTTTAAATAAGAATTTAATTTCATTAAATTGAATATATATAAGTGTAAAATACTGGTTTTAAAAAGGGTTTTCCCTTAAAAGGTTATAAAATTGTATTTTTCGAAAAATACTTCTTTTATCTCAAAAAATGAATTTGTTCTTATATTATGTCTAAGAAACACATAATATGGATTCTTAAGTTATATGAAGTATATAAAATTCAAAATTTAGTTAATATTATTCATAACTGCTTTTTGAATGGCTAGTTTGGTAAGTCCTGGTGCACTCGAACTCAGGGTTTCGTGTAGCACAAGCTATTGAATTACTTTAAAGAAAACAACCTACTATGAAATCTTGGGGTGTTACAATTTACTACACAGGAAAGTCTCTCAACAACTATTATTTTTAGTATTTCCAACAAGCATGCATAATATCATTAAAAAAATATATTAAAGCAATAAATCATGAAACATATCCCCTATACACATCAATTTCTTTTATAAATATTAAATATCTCAATTATTTCAACTATTACCATCCATATGAATGAATGAAAAATCTTGTAATCCCAAAAAATTACATGTAACATGGAGAGATTGGGGATCTCCAACCTTAAAGAAAGATTTTAGAACATGTTGGGCATTATGACATGAAGAAAAAACAACCTGAAACCCATAACTATATATGGAACTTATAAATTAACCTACACCACATCAAGGGTTGTCAAAAACGTCACCCAAAACACACCCTCAAGGAAACGACACTACCACAGCAGATCCCAAGAATAATAATGGAAGGAAAATAATGGATAACGGGAGAAGAACTTACCACCAATCAACAAAACACCACCACCAGAACCCATAGATTGAAGTATGGTAATATGGGTTGGGAGATATCCAAGTGATTCGAGGGTTTTCCACAAAAAATATATGGAATTACAGATGAATGAGGTTATAATAAGTTGGAAAATATATATAAATAGGAAAAAACTCACCTGAATTATAACATAATCCAAACTTTTACTTCATAATCCCAAAGGTTCTATGGATTTATCCTGTAAAAGTCACATTTAGTCTATAATACCTTCTAAACCTCAACCCCTTTGGAAGAAAATTGCGCCTCAGGATGAATTAACAGAAATTATAAATCCCTATCTTATAGTGTAAAACCATTTTTCATAGTCACCCCTACATCACATAAAAGTTGTAATGTAGCTGGTCACACAACCTGAAAACTATACCTTTACATCGTAACCCCTATTTTATGGAATAAAAATCAGGTTGAAGTTCTACTATAGCTCTAACCTCCATAGAACATCCTCAAGCCCCGTCATGCTTCCATTGAACACCCAAACTAGAAAATTAATGGGTCAAGAAGTCATGGTTTGTTACATTAGATACATCTAAATAATTTTAACCCTTGAGAATCATAACCAAACCCGAGGCAAAGAGAGGGGTCCTAACAACCACCCCATGAGATTCAACTTAGGTTTCTCATTCAACCTTAAACCCCACCGACCAATAATACCAAATGAAACACCCACACAACACCCCACACAACCACATCACCACTAAATCACATCACCACCTCTCACTGGGAACAATACTACATCATCTCACACCATCCACAAACCGTCTCTTTCCCGCACAATCATACATACAACCATAACATCCTCTATACATCCCCAAATAACAACCAAAAAACAAAAATACCCCGAACACACAAATTTGGGAATTCGATCTTCAATGTCAAGATATTATCCACTTTGGGAGTCACTGACTCGCCCACAATATTTTAATCTTGTCAAGGTATGATGAGTTATAATTATGAATCATATCTTCCCATTTTAATATTTCAGAAGTCTTATAACACATCACAACATCAATAAAAATTACATTTCATAAAACAAAAAGTCCCAAACATCATATCATCTATGAAAATCCAAACAAATAAAATAAAACACAAAACAACTTCAGGTATTAAGAACGGATTAGTGTCTCTCACTCTAATTTACTCTCTTCCATGACACCATGACTCCACAAAACATGAACCAAGGGGATAGTTAATCCATACAACACCTTCTCTCGATGTCCTGGATCTCTACAACTCACTCCACAAATTTCGTGTCATCCTCAATGTCTAACCCTCCCTATTCTATAAAATGGGGGTCATCCTGAATATTCTAATGAAGTTGAGATGAATTTAAGACATCATGGATCCTCTCCATACATGGTGGAAATTACAACCAATATTCCATCTCTCCAACAAACCCCCAGCACCTCAAAAGCCCCAACAAGTCAGGGAAACATTTTACGCCCCATACCAAATCCCCATTTACCATGTTGAGGGGAGACTCTTAGAACACATAGTCTTTTACATTGAATTCTAAGGTCCTCCACCTGTAAAGACAAGGAATTTTAAAGGAATTTTTTTTTATTAATTTCTTTGTAATTTTACTAGTACGCAGTTTCTGACAGAGCCTGATTCTGAGGCCCGGTGTGCTTGGAATCAATTTCCGAAGTTAGGCTCAGGTACGTTCAGTGAACGAACGAGTGGGTTTTTATAACTTTTAATCTGGTGCTCGGAATCGAAATCTGAGGGCACCGATGAAATCGCAGCGCTGATAATTGCATAGGAAGACCTTTTCTGGAGTTGCGTTTGCTCGGTAAGAGTTGTTAAAAATAGTGGAATAAGTTTAAAATGAGATAAAAATTGTGTTACAATTTTTATTTCAGACCTTTGTGGTTTAACTTCCATGTGAGGGAGTTGGGGTGGGACCCACTAAAATCCTAATTCTGGGTAGGATATTAGTGAGGTGGGGCCCACATGAGTCCCCACCTATTCAAATTATCTAACCCTCCAAACCCCCCATTAATTTTGTAACACACCCGCACCGCCCCCCCTTAAATGTAAAGTCAACTCTCTTAATTAATTAATTGATTAAGTTTTCAATGTAATTAATTCAGGATTCATTTCAAATTTCAAAAAAGGTTTGGTATGAGTAAGAAAATAAGGAAAGGCCTTATTTTATTAGGTGGTTTTCATTGTGTGAGAAGGGTTGGAAGAGCAGAGATCAAGTCTTGGACACCTTCCTCGTCGAATAACGTGAAGAACACACCATCTCCGACGAAGAACGCCGACCTCCGATGAAGAATGAAGAAGAACGTTGGTTCCTCGGAGATCGACGACGCAATGTCGTGTACCGTGGCACCGATGATTCTATTCTCTGTGATGCCAATGACGCTTAGAGAGACTTGATCTATGACGCCATCTTCTGCGATGCTGTTTTCTGCGACGTCCTTTTCTCGCGATGACCTTCGTTCGACGACTACCTCAGGGAGGGGTTTGGTTTTGTTCGTGAATAATTCTTTGCATTATTCGTGTAATATTCGGGTCTCCTGTTATCAATTTAACGGGAGGATGCCAGACCCCTTGAACACGGACAATCCTAATACCCCTTTGATGTTGTGTTTGTTGCAGCTCGAACAGAGGCGGCGCGGTGCAACGACACCGCACGGAAACAAGAAAGAACACGACGAAGAAGAGCGGCGTCGTCGCGCTACGCCGTTGAGGCCGAATGAAACCACGGCTGGAGTTAGGTCCATAGAGGAGATTCAAAGAATCCTCAGTTTTTTTATTGGTGTGTGGATTGACGGGCGATGACAAAGCGGGCCGTAATGGCGTTTGAAACCCTTCGTAGTGAAGATCGGGTCCCGGGAGGACCACTGGCGAAGACCGTAGGCGAAACGGACCACCGGAGCACGTCCGGTGGTCTGCAAAAGGGGACGGCGGCATCGGTGACCGGCAGCGGCGGCGCGCCGCTGGAGCAAACCGCCGCAGATGAGCCTCAGCGGTGGATGGAGAACCGGAACGGCCGAATCCATTCCGAATTGGGTGGTGCAGCTTATGTCGCGCCGGTTTCGCTCAACCGCGGGGGGGGGGGGGGGGGGGGGGGTTGTAACCCCCCGCTCCATGCTGGCCACGCGGGATGGCCGCACCGGGCCGGGCCACGCCCTATTGGGCCGGACCCAGACCCGGGTCTAGTCGACCCGGTTCTGGCCGACCAGGGGGTGTATCTGGCCGTATCGAACCGGGACCGAACCCCCTATTCTCGGGCAGTTTCAATCAAATGCCCATAACTTGGGCTACGGACCTCTGATCAACGCACCGTCAGTTGAGATGCGATCCTTGTATCGAGATGGTAGTTTATTTATATTAAACTCAAGGTTTCGGAGATCTTGGAGTATGGCCGGGTTGGTTCGAACCCGAAACCAACAGGGCCCTCAGAGCAGAAACGCTGATAAATTGAGCTCCGAAAGTCTGATTGACGTACCGTCGACTTTTTGGGATTCCTCTTTGTGATACAGAACTTTTAGAATACTTCTCCTGAGGTTTGGACGTAGTTGGATAGTGTCCGGGTTGGATTGAACCCGAAATCCAACCGGGCCCCTCGAACAGAAAAGCTGATAACTTTCAGACCGGACGTCCGTTTGACGAACCGTCAGCGGCGTTGGTGATCACGTTGAGAAATGGTCCCTATGAGTATAACCTATGAGAGTTCGGGGTACAGTTGAGATACGGCCGGGTTGGTTCGCGCACGAAACCAAACGGGCCCCTGAGACGAAAAGGATAATAACTCACAGATCGGGTGTCCGATTGACGCGTCGTCTATTGCGTTGAGACCCCTATGACAAGGTGGTCCTTTGAGATACTTCTTCATGGAACTTTGTGATACTTGGAGTATCGACCTGTAGCTCATGGATCGGACCCTCCCAGAGACGAGTGTACGGAGTACGGAGACCCTGTAGTCGGCTGAGACCTGACGACTGCTTGACCGACTTGACTTAGAGTGAGTTGACTAGCCTAGTGAACAGAGCGCCCAGTATTTGGTGATAGACCCATGGTGGATAGAGCGCCCAGTTGTTGGACGTAGACCCGCGGTAATCGATAGGAGGAGTACCTTTGTAGGCTATTAGGGAGAGCGCCCGATATTTGGCGACAGACCCACGGCGGACGGAGCGCCCGGTAGTTGGCCGCAGACCTGTGGTACTCGATAGGAGGAGTGCCTCTATAGGCTATTAGGGAGAGCACCCAATATTTGGTGGCAGACCCTCAGCGGACGGAGCGCCCGGTAGTTGGCAGCACACCCGCGATACTCGACAGGAGGAGTACCTCAGCAGTCTAAGGTTAGTGAGAAGTACCTCGAAGTCGTGACAGGATCACTGTACTCGTCAGAGACGGAGCTCTTCAGCAGTTACGGATTCGATAATGAAAATCCTGGTTTGAGATGAGTCTATGAACTTTGTGTTTACCTCATGTTTGAGATGGGTCACTTGATAACATAGGTATATGTATGGGCATATACCTAGGTAGTGGTTTTCCGTTGAATTCATGACCTTTGTGTTTACCTCATGTTTGAGATGGGTCACTTGATAACTTAGGTATATGTATGGGCATATACTTAGGTAGTGGTTTTCTGTTGAATTCATAACCTTTGTGTTTCCTCATGAATGATATGGTTACGTGATAACTTACGTATAAGTATGGGTTTATACCTAATTAAGAGTTATCTAATGAGATTATACTTTGTGGTTATCCTTGTTGGATTTAGAGAGACCATGAGGGTCTCGGGGTCCCTTCTGAGTATCATTATACTCACCCATGCACGGGCTATGCCCGCACCTCATTGTGTTGGATGGATACGATGCATAGAAATGATGGGGCCAAGCATTTGAGGACTGGACGGTACCCGGAGGTGGATCTCACGATGAGTGGGTACCCAGAGGAGACAGACGGACGGATGATCAGACGTGGATTGCTGATGAGGACATTTGTACCTACCCTTCAGGTAGGATCTGTGGTGGACGAACCAGGAGCTGCGTGTCATCTTCCAGCTGCTTGTCTTTTCTGTTGTACTTTACTTTCAGTTGTAGTTGTACCTATCTGTTGGGCTTGTATTTTCAGCCCCTTTGTACTTTCAGCACTTTTGTTACTATTGTACTTAGTGTTTTCTTCCTCTTGTACTCTGGTTGTGTCTTTGTTTATGTTTATAAAGGCAACGACTTCCCAGTTATAGGGATTTACGCCTTTGGTTCTTGTTTCCATCCTCTGGCCTATGGAAGGCGGGCTTGGGGTAGTTACGACATGGGCCCCGGGGGATGGGTCGTGACAAATTGGTATCAAAGGAGACGGTTCTACCGTAGAACTTAGGAATTTTATATTTCCTTTTCTGTGAATCAATAGTGTTAAGTGTACTAAGTGTGGTTTTTAGTTCAGGGAGTCCAGTGTTGGTGCGGGCGGCCGACATATCCATACACCAGGACCCTGACTTCTGATTTCCGACTCAGTGCATGAAAACACTGATTGCGTGTGTGTTTTCAAAAGTTTATTTTAAAACATCTTAAACCAGGTCTGGTCACCAGGTAAATCGTTTAACCATGTCACGTTTGTTTCTTTCAGGATGCCTCCCCGCGGACGACCAGCTAGAGCCCCGAGAGTTGTACGTACTGAGAGCCCGCTGAGCGACGTGGCCTCAGTACAGGGCCCTATCCCAGTTGAGGCACCAACAGAGGCACTAACGGAACTACCACCCGTTGGGCCACTGATGCCACTAGCCCTAGCAGTAGAGATTGCACGTCGCTTGAGCGCACTGCACGAGTTCCAGCGCCAGAGGCCACCCAGGTTCAGGGGAGAGACAGACTCGCAGGCGGCTGAGGATTGGCTGTAGGATGTGGTGAGAGTCTTCAGGCTAGTAGGGACGCCAGCAGACATCATGGTGATCCTTCCATCCATCCACCTACAGGCAGCAACAGGCAGATGGTGGAGCCTGATGCTCCAGATGCATGACGAGGCGACACTTCTGTGGGCAGACTTTGAGAGCCTGTTCCGGGTAGAGTTTGTACCATCCACGCTTCGAGCGGTGCGTATACAGGAGATACTGCATCTACAATAGGGCAGCATGACGGTGGCGCAGTACTCAGCAAGGTTCACACACCTCTCGCGCTACTCCACAGATATGGTACAAGACCCGTTCTTTAGGGCTTGAACCCTTGAGCAGGGGCTCAGGTGAGAGATTAGAGTTTCTGTTGTTTCTCACAGCATCCCGACGCAGATAGGGGTGTTGGAGTGAGCCCTCTTAGTGGAGAGTTTCCTTGCTGAGCAGTCTCCAGCAGCAGGACCCACCACTAGCTGGCATGCGGCAGAGTCTTCTACTGCAGGTAGTATACAGATGAAGCAGAGGTCCAAGAGGACCAGACCTACTGGTGGGTGACTACACGACTCATGATCAGTTGTGTGGGGAAACTGGGGTGGAGTCAGAGCTAGTCGTGCTAAGAGTGGGTAGTGTTACTCCTATAGAGGGATTGGTCACATGGAATGTGACTGTCCGACCCTCCATATAGATAATCAGCAGATAGATGAAGAACCCCTTAGACAGAGGCATAGGATCGATCAGGTCGGACCGCAAGGAGCAGGCGGCCATGGCAGGGGAGCTGGCTGTGCAGTTGGAGGTGGACGACGCTTCGAGGGGTTGCCACCACCACCACCAGGAGGTCCACCCTGACCGCAGGGAACAGGTGGACATGGGAGAGCTCAGCTTCAGGTAGCAGAAGCATACGACTACGGAGCTCTGAAAGATGGCAGACAAGAGCGAGACTAGTTCCAAGAATGGGACCTTTGATCTTGGTGCTTATGGTTCCCTTGTTGTCATTGTTGCGTGTCTTTGTACTTCGAGTTACAGTAATAAAAGACACTTGTCCTTGTGACATTTTCTTCCTTCTTTTTTTGTGTACTAAGAGGTTCTAGTTTAAACTGTTGACTTGACCCTCACTTCCGAGATTCCTCCTGGAGGAGACCCAGTGACCTCACGCAGATGTCGACAGTGTGACTTGACCCTTAGAGGCGAGAGTGACGGTTGGATCTCTTGGTAGTAACATCGAGGCCTTACGACGTCATCCATGGAATGAATGCATCATTCATGTCTAGATTGACTGTATTAGGCAAAGAACGTGGTTCATCCAGGGGATGAGACCGGATTTCTCTTATCGGAAAAGAAGAAATCTCAGCAGCTCTTGTGGGACCAGAGATGGTCCAGGCCACGACAGAGAAGGTACAAGTCATCCATGAGGGGATGAGGATAGCTCAGAGCCGACAGAAGTCTTTTGCTGACAGGAGGCAGAGACCACTAGAGTTCGAGGATGGAGACCGTGTTTCCTTACGGGTCTCACCTCGACGTGGAATTACGGAGATTTGGCTGAGGCGGCAAGTTATCTCTGTGCTTCATCAGACCCTTCAAGGTCTTTAGCAGGGTAGGCGAGGTGGGTTACCGCTTGACCCATCCACCTCAGTTTCACCAGGTGCACGATGACTTCCACGTACCTCAACTAGGGAGATACGTTCTTGACCCGACGCATATCATCGACCATGGGGAGCTGGACATTGGCGATGGGGTGTCTTTTTCGGGGTTCAAGTAGAGGTTGAGGATCGGTAGGAGTGGGTAATACGAGGACGGTCGATTCCTTATGTGCACTTTCGTTGGCAGCACGGGAACCTCCAGGTGAGCACATGGGAGCGGAAGGCTCAGATGCATTCTCAGTACCACTTTTGTATCCCTAGTTTGTGTTAAAGCATTATGGGGACGTAAATCTCTCAGGTGGGAGTAATGTAAACACCCGTAAATTTCAAGAATTTTTTTTTCTTAATTTCTTTGGAATTTTACAAGTATGCAGTTTCTGACAGCGCCGGATTCTGAGGCCCGGTGTGCCGAAAATCAATTTCCGAAGTTAGGCTTGGGTAGGTTCAGTGAACAAACAAGCGGGTTTTTCTAACTTTTAATATGGTGCTCGGAATTGAAATCTAAGGGCACCGATGAAATCACAGTGCCAGAAATTTCTTAAGAATACCTCTAATGGAGTTGCGTTTGCTCGGGAAGAGTTGTTAAAAATAGTGGAATAAGTTTAAAATGAGATAAAAATTGTGTTACAATTCTTATTTCACACCTTTGTGGTTTAACTTCCATGTGAGGGAGTTGGGGTGGGACCCACTAAAATCCTAACTTTGGGTAGGATATTAGTGAGGTGGGGCCCACACGAGTCCCCACATATTCAAATTCTCTAACCCTCCAAACCCCCCATTAATTGTGTAACACACCTGCACCCCCCCCCCCCCTTAAATGTAAAGTCAACTCTCTTAATTAATTGATTGATTAAGTTTTCAATGTAATTAATTTGGGATTCATTTCGAATCTCAAAAAAGGTTTGGCATGAGAAATAAAATAAGGAAAGGCCTTATTTTATTAGGTGGTATTCGTTGTGCGAGAAGGGTTGGAAGAGGAGAGCTCAAGTCTTGGACACCTTCCTTGTCGAAGAATGCGAAGAACGCACCGTCGTCGATGAAGAACGCCGGCCTCCGACGAAGGATGACGAAAAACACTGGTTTCTCAGAGATCGACGACGCGACGCCATGTACCGTGACGCCGACAATTCTCTTCTCCATGACGCCAACGATTCTTAAAGATCATCGATCCGTGACGCAATCTTCGGCGACGCCGTTTTCCGCGACATCCTTTTCCCGAGACGACCTTCATTCGACGACTACATCAGGTAGGGGTTTGGTTTTGTTCGTGAATAATTCTTTGCATTCTTAATTTAATATTCGGGCCACCTATTATCAATTTAACAGGATAAGGCCGGACATCCCGAACATGGAAAATCCTCCTCCCCCTTTGATGTTGTGTTCGATGCGGCTCGAACAAAGGTGGTGTGGTGCAACGACACCACGCGGAAACAAGAAAGAACGCGATGAAGAAGCGCGGCACCGTCGCACCGCGCCGTTGAGGCCGAATGAAACCATTGCCAGAGTCGGGGCCGCAGAGGCGATATGAAGACTCCACAGCTTGTTTATTGGTGTGCGGATCGATGGGCGATGATGAAGCTGGCCGTAATGGCGTTTGAAACCCTTCGCAGTGAAGATCGGTTCCCGGGAGGACCACTGGCGAATACAGCAGGCGAAACGGACCACTGGAGCGCGTCCGGTGGTCCACAGAAGGCGCCGGCAGTGGCAGCGTGCCACCGAAGCAAACCGCCGCAGCTGAGCCGCAGCGGTGGATGGAGAACTAGAACGGCTGAAGCCATTCTGAATTGGGCAGCGCGGCTTATTCCGCGCCGGTTTCACTCAACCGTAGGGGGGGGGGGGGTGTAACCCCCCGCTTCACGCTGGCCACGCGGACTGGCCGCAACGGGCTGGGCCACTCGGGCCGCGCCGCGCCCTATTGGGAAGGACCCAGACCCGGGTCGGTTCGACCCGGTTCGGGCCGACCTAGGGGAGTATCGGGCCGGATCAGACTGGGCCCGAACCCCCTATTCTCAAGTAGTTTCGTTCAAACACCCATAACATGGTCTACGGACATCTGATCGATGCCCCGTCAGTTTCTATGCGATCTTTGGATCAAGACGGTCGTTTCGGTTTATTACACTCATGGTTTCGGAGAACTTGGGGTATGGCCGGGTTGGTTCGAACCCAGAACCAATCGGACCCTCGGAGCGAAAATGCTTATAACTTGAGCTCCGGACATCCGATTGATGTGCCATCGACTTTGTGGGATTCCTATTGATGGGATGTAACTTTTAGGATACTTCTCCTGAGGTTTGGATGCAGTTGGATAGTGTTTGGGTTGGATTGAACCTGAAATCCAACCAGGCCCCTGGAACGGAAAAGCTGATAACTTTCAGACCGGACGTCTGTTTGACGAACCATCGGCGGCGTTGGTGATCACATTGAGAAACGGTCCCTATGAGTATACCCTATGAGATTTCGGGGTACAGTTGAGATAAGTCGAGGTTGGTTCGCGCACGAAGCCAACCGGGCCCCTGGGAAGAAAAGGCTAATAACTCACAGACCGGGCGTCCGATTGACGCGCCGTCTGTTGCATTGAGACCCCTATGACAAGGCGGTCCATTGAGATACTTTTTCATGGAACTTTGTGATACTTAGAGTATCGACCTATAGCTCGTGGAGTGGATCCTCCCGGAGACGAGCGTACGGAGTACGGAGACCGTGTAGCCGGCTAAGACCTGACGACTACTTGACCAACTCGACTTGGAGTGAGTCGACTAGCCCAGTGGATGGAGCGCCCGGTATTTGGTGACAGACCCACAGCGGACGGAGCACCCAGTAGTTGGCCGCAGACATGCGGTACTCGATAGGAGGAGTACCTCTGGAGGCTATTAGTTAGAGCTCCCGGTATTTGGCGACAGACCCACAGCGGACGGAGCGCCCGATAGTTGGCCGCAGACCCACGGTACTCGACAGGAGGAGTACCTCTGTAGGCTATTTGGGAGAGCGCTCGGTATTTGGCGGCAGACCCTCAGCGGACGGAGTGCCCGGTAGTTGGAAACAGACTTGTGGTACTCGATAGGAGGAGTACCTCAGCAGTCTAAGGTTAGTGAGCTGTACCTCGGAGTTTTGACAGGATCACTGTACTCGTCAGAGACGGAGCTCTTGAGCAGTTACAGTTTTGATAATGAAAATCCTGGTTTGAGCTGATTCTATGACCTTTGTGTTTACCTCATGTTTGAGATGGTTCACTTGATAACTTAGGTATATTTATGGGCATATACCTAGGTAGTGGTTTTCCGTTGAATTCATGACCTTTGTGTTTACCTAATGTTTGAGATGGTTCACTTGATATCTTAGGTATATGTATGGGCATATACCTAGGTAGTAGTTTTCTGTTGAATTCATAACCATTGTGTTTCATCATGAATGAGATGGTTACTTGACAAATTAGGTATAAGTATGGGCTTATACCGAATTAAGGGTTATCTGTTGAGATTCTGATTTGTGGTTATCCTTGTTGGATTTAGAGAGACCTTGAGGGTCTCGGGGTCCCTACTGAGTATCGTTATACTCACCACTACACGGGCTATGCCCGCACCTCGTTGTGTTGGATGCAGACGACGGACAACGCTGATAGAGGTCGAGCGTTCGAGGACTGGACGGTACCCGGAGGTGGATCTCACGATGAGTCGGTACCCAGAGGAGACATACGGACCGACGATCGGACATGGAGTGCTGAGGAGGACAGTTGTACCTATCCTTCATGTAGGATCCGTGGTGGACGAACCAGGAGCTGCGTGTCATCTTCCAGCTGCTTGTCTTTTCTCTTGTACTTTACTTTCAGTTGTAGTTGTACCTATCTGTTGGGCTTGTATTTCCAGCACCTTTGTACTTTCATCACTTTTGTTACTATTGTACTTAGTGTTTTCTTCCTATTTTACTCTGGTTGTGTTTTTGTTTATGTTTATAAAGGAAACACCTTCCCAGTTATAGAGATTTATGGATTTGGTGCTAGTCGCCAGCCCCTGGCCTATGGAAGGAGGGCTTGGGGTAGTTACGACACGGGCCCCGGGGGACGGGTCGTGACACCACCTATGATTAGTTTAGGCCTTCTAATGTTCATTCACCACCCTCTTCCACTCTTGAACCAACTAGATCTTCTCATTCATTCTCTAAACTACATCCAGGCCAAGAACTACTGACTCCCCAATCTACATACAACACAACGAAAAATGAAAGTATCCTACATACAAAACCTCAAATAGACCATTGTTAATGGATTAGTGACTGATTTTATTGTATGAAAACTCAACCAAAGTTAAGTGACTTACCTATAATCCACCAAAGTCCATGATTTAGGCTCACAATATATACTATAGTGTTTGGATGGCCTTCTCTATCTACCTATCTGTTTCAGAGTGGAAAATTGGGTTAAGGTGAAACTGGGATCCAAAGGAATATTGTAATACCCTCTAAAACCATGATGTAAAATAAGGATCTTGATCAGATATGATGGTCCTTTGTACCCTATAAATCCTAAACACATCATTTACATACCACCTAAACAAAACATTCACAACATGTGACAAACGGATCACTACAAAATGAAATGACATCATCAGTCATTCTATTATCACCCAAACTGCATTAAAACCTCCCTGAGCTTGGGAAAACCTAGTGATGAAATCAAATGATATGCCTTCCCATTTCTACTTGAGAATATCCAATGACTACAAAAAACCTCCATGAACATGGTGATTTTTTATCACTTAATAAAAAACTAGACACCACGCCACAGACTCTACCACTGATCATTTCATTCCTAAACACAAAATATGTCTCCTCAATCCATGATATATCTTTGTCACATTAGGATGTACCACTAAAATTGAGATGTGAAACTCATGGAGAACTTCCACATACCTCACTTGTGGAATAAAAAGTATCCCCTAGAACTAAATCTAGTTATGACTATCCTTTGATATTCCCCTAGGGGAATCATGATAGATAATACAGTCACACATCACCTTTACCTTTGAGTCTCTCCACTAAGACTCCTCATCATATCACATCAAGGATGAATGCACATTCATATGACAAAGAAAACCTCGACCACTACACTTTATGACATCAAAATGCATCGCTGAAAGCTCCTCAATCCCTTCCAAAACTTCCGTAGACTCCCAAACTACATCTCTTAGAGACGTATGAATCAATATACTGATAAAAAAATTCCCCTTTACTAGGGTTTAAGAGATCAAAAAATCTTAATCATGGATAAACTACTTCTACATCCACTATAATATATTCATATCGTGCAACGATAAAACATGTTTTTGGATCTTCTGGTCTATGAAATCCATAAAGTTCTCACGAATGAGGTAGTGCCTCCACAAATTTAGTAAAAGAACAATTTATTCCAAATATAGATCATGTGTAGGAAGTTATACTCATAGAGATATAATTTCTTATACTTATATATGATCACCACTCTTTACTGCATCAACATTAATCCCAAGCCTAGATGAGACACATTATATAAGAATTCAAACAACACGCCAACATTAGGTAAATGAAGCACCGGTAAACTAACTGAATTCTTCTTCAAGTAATTGAACAATGCATGTCACTGATCAGTCCATGAAAACTTTTAGTCCTTCTTGGTCAACACTATTAGTAGGGATGAAACTTGTGATAAATCAGGTAAAAACATATGATAATAGCTTATGAGGCCAAGGAAACTACATACCACTATGATATTATTGGGTGCTTACCAAGAAACATCTACCTTGAACTTTAATAAGTCCACTTCCATAGCCTTCTGAAATAACACATTTCCAATTAAAATCACCTACCGTGTCCAAAAATCACACTTGAATAAATTTCCATAGAACTAGATTCATCAAAAGACCTACAAAACAACATTGAGATGCTCAGAATTCTCCTCCTCTAACTCTGATTAGATCAAGATATCATTTATGAATATGATGATAAACTAGTCCACATATTCATAGAACATGAAGTTCATGAGTCCCATCAACACAGATTGTGAATTCGTAACACCGAAAAACATGACTGCAAACATGAAGTTCCCATCCCTTCACTTAAAGGCAGTCTTCAAGACATCCTCATACTTAATACTAAACTAGTGATATATATATTGTATATTGATCTTAGAGAACTAGCTAGCTCCTGTCAATTGGTCAAATAGATCATCAATATTCATAAGAGGGTAATGTTTCTTCATAGTTACCTGATTCAACCTAAGTTAGTCTCTACACAACCTCATACTAACATTTTTCTTCTCGAAAAAAAAACACTAGGGAACACCAAGGAGACACATTGGGTCAGATGAAACCCCTCTATATCAGATCATACACTAGTAAGATCAACTTTCACAACTCCACAGGCTCCATCTGATAGGGATCCATTGAAACTGGTGACATGTATAGCTATAATTCTATTCCAAACTCTACATCGTGTCTAGGGGGTAGGTTTATAACCTACTCTAGAAAAGAAACTAATAAATTCTCTATAACTCTAGTAACATAATCTAATTGATCTCCCATCCAAAGCTTCAGTAACTAATAAAAAACATGATCTAATTTCCTACCACCCATCTGATAACCTCACTCACCAGTGAACGTCGCTCCCTAGACCTCTATGTCAGAAAACTAAACTGTCTTCTGGAAGTAGTTAACAACTGAATGCATAAAATATAGCCAATACATGTAAAGGATAACATTGTATGGAAATATATATAGTAAGAGGAATTCTTTTATAGGCTAGTGCTACCCCAACACTAGCCTTCATCCCTGGCACACATCAAACCAAATAGCTTGACCTCCGACCAGTGTATATAACACTAGGGGAACTATAATCCTCTAAACATATTGTCCCAAAATCACAGACCAAGGTAGCAGCAAAAAAAGATTTTTATGATCCCGAATTAAAAAAAATCTCACACAAGAGTAGACCATAAACTAATCATACATCAAATAACTCATGGATCTATCGGTACGGCTGCCTTTAACATGTGTATCTGACCACTCGCAACTCCTCTTCCTCTCCATTGTCATGATCTATGAACACTCATGAGTATAGGTCCCTACTGATGGGGACTATCACAATTATTCCGTATAATAACACCACATTTTCTCACCTATTGAATAAGCACTAGTGTTCCCTGCCACTAAAAATTCCTGAGAGGAAATTTCTGTTGCTGCTAAAAAGGGATTTGAACACCCACCTAATGCTATCCTCCATGAGTGGTCAGACACTGAGCCTAGTGGTTCACATGTCTCCTATAGAAATAGAATGAAAACAAAAATCTTATGATAGGTTCTTTGAATCTTCCTAGCCTAGAAGGATGGAAAGTGATCTACCTTGGTTGTTTCCCCACTAGTCGGAACACTGACTGCCTGAACACTCATGACCCACTATGTGAATGTCTTCTCCTAAAGATGCCCTTATAACAACTCTCTCAAAGATTTAATCCCATATAAAACATCCACTCTATAACCACTACCTTTTTATACACTTCAAAATATGTTTGGTGTATAAACTGAGTGACCGCATACTTGTTCAATGGGCCTAAAGCCTCATCCAAACACCACTCCCTAGAATCCTCATCTAGAAAAACATATATAGAAAAGTGTATACGTTCATTCAACATGATTCTAAGCTCCCACACACTCAATAACAACTGATTAAGGGTGTTAATCTCTTTCCTCTTGGCTTCCCACATAATATATGAATGGAATTCCGAATGGGACTCCTTCTAAAAGTCAGGTCACAAAACATTTTCCTCCTTTTGACCACCCATATATACTGTACACCACTAACACATAGATCCCCACATCTAACTAACTAACAATGGTACCCAAAAATCAAATAATTCTCATATTAGACTAAAAGTTATCTCGATATCCTCTAACAAAAAATACATCTCCGTATTAGAGATGCTCCCTTCATATATTCCCAAACTCTACCACTAAAGGTCACGCAGGTTCCTCCTCCATGCCTCATCCTCCTCTATTAGGATGATCTTAAAATGATAAACCATATCATCCTAGCAAATATAAAATTCTTGATCCACTCTTAGATGATGAATATGATCCATTCATGAAAAGTAAGGATAATCTCTAATCCCAGTAGCATTGAATTTTATTAATGATTATTTATTTAATTAATTTTATTTTCCTATAACAAAGAAATTTAGAAATGAAAACAATCAATCACGATGAATTTAACACTCCTAGGTATAAGCCCTAAAAACTATCCCACCTCAATTATTCATTCAATAAGCTCAGAGTCTATGAACTAGATCATGAGGGCCTAAAATATCATGTCCTAGCCAATCTCCCTAGCGTACATCATGCACTAAGATCCACTAGAACTGTTTCCCTGCAAACCATTGAAAACTTCATAGCGCATAACTCAAAAAATCCATCCTATATCTAAACCAAACCTTTGATACCACTATATCAATAACCCCTTACAAATAATATACTACAATGAATAAAGATAGATAATGATCTGTAAGCCCCACCTCCAGTATCCCTAGGGTTGTTGACAAGCACTGAGGGTATAAAACACTCACAGATGGGAGGAATTACCCTCAAATATAATAATATAATTAGGAGATAGGATAAAACATTCCTAAAAAATCCAATATACAATATAAAATTAAACCCAAAACCATCCCAAAATACACAAATAAAAATAAAATATTACAACAAATTCACCAATATTAAGTACCAAAACAAGTCCTATAACAATGAATCAACAAATGCTCCAAGACCCAAGCTAGTAATGTCCATATCGGTCCCAAAATTCCTCCTAGAAACCTGAAAAATAGTTTTTATATGTAGTGTGAGCATAAAATTTATAATTAGTAGGTATATCACTAAGGTCTCAAGTACACATGTGAAAAGAGCATACTAATGCACTAGTGAACAAGCAGAAGAACCAACAAGAAACTTTATAGGTCATCTAACCAAACCCATCCTTACCATGAATTTCTAAAAAAATCACACATCCGATATAATAATATAGAATAAATTTGATAAAAATTCAAGGCACCTCACTACTACTTCCCCATTGATTTATTTCTCTCACACCCCAATGTCGAACGCTCTGTTCTCCCATCCCTTCCATACATATCACATCACATACTACCCAAATTTGATGTGGGTTGGGATACATAACTACCTACCCCACCCTCAAAATATATAGCATCTAGTGTTAGAATCAGGTAACATCACATCACGTCTCACCAAAATACAGTTGGTGTAACACCCCAATATTTCATCATAAGTTTTTTTTAAAGTAATTTAATTGCTTGTACTACATGCAACACCGAGTTCGTGGGCACCACGACTTACCTAACTAGTCATTCAAAAAGAGGTTATGAATAGTATTAAATTAATTTTAAATTTTATATACTCCATATAATTTTAGAATCGATATTTTGTGTTTCTTAGACATAATATAAGAAAAAATTCAATTTTTCATATAAAAGATGTATTTTCAAAAAATGAAATTTTACCACCTTTTAATGGAAAATACTTTTTAAAACCAATATTTGACTCTTTTATATATTCAATTTAATGAAATTAAATTATTCTTTATAATAGAGACATAGAAATTAATTTTGGATAAATATTTGGTACTTTTCAGATAACGTTTACATTTTGATAAATATGGAAAAATACTAAATTTTAATTGAAAATAACTTCTTCAATAAAAATAATTTATTGTGGTAAATTATGAATTTCAATGGTTTGGAAGTATAATTATATTATATTTTTATCATTCAATACAATTTACGGTATTATAAGTAATTTAACATTTAAATATGGCATAAACACATATTAAGCTTTTGATAATTTTTACTTTTTAAAAACCCGCTTTTTGGTTTTGACAACGAGAATTAATTTGAAATTAATTAATGAAACAAATATGTTTTGAATTTTTTTAAAAATAATTAATTTTTTAATTTGGAATATCAAAATTATCTTAGTGTAAAGTTTTGGTATTTTTCTAAAAACATTCAAATTTTAACGAATAGTGAAAAACACTACGTTATAGTTTAAAATCAACTTTCTATTTAAATAATTATTTATTTTATTTAAATTTATTTTAAGTCAAAATAGATATATAATACCTATATATTTTCAATGTAATTAATCAGAGTCATTTTATAAAAAATTAGATGTATAAAAGTTTATTGAATTTTTACAGTCTTTTACCCACCTTCTAGGAGCATTAACAGATTTCTATAAAAATTAATTTTACCACTTGAATGAATTGAATTTAAAAAATCTAAGAGACATGATTAATATCAGTAGGTAAAATTTGTTTCAAAAAGATGAAAATTATTTTTGTGAATAGTAACTTTTGACTTTTACTACCACTGTTAAAATTAAGTAGGGTAATTAATTGTAAAAATGATATTATAATTTCCCTAACACATGTCCTAATTCTATTGGATAAATTTAATTCAAAAAAAAAACTTTAGGAATAGAATATGATCTTTTAGGTCCACTTGGATTAGATTAGGACATTTATTATTATTTTATTTAAAGAAGAGTTAAAAGTGTTAAATTCAAAGTTTATTAACTAATCCATTTTTAATGTAGGGTTATAGATAAGATAAATTTGACTATAAATATTCTTTATAAAGATAAAAATATTTACCACATAATGGTATTTTATTTATAATTTTTAGATATTAAATAATTAAATTTATTTATGACACAATGATGATGCATTAATTACCTTCTTAATGAAACATTAAAATAGTTTTTATTATAAATATTAAAATAAATAGAATTTAAAAGTTTTTATGACATCCAAGAATTTTATAGGTAAATAAGACACTTTAGGGTTGATTAGATAAAAAAATTCGAAGTGATAAGGTTGTTATGACTTTCACAAAAACAAAATACAAAAGAGTGTCAAAATTGACATAAATTAGTTTTTAAAACAATTACTATATTATTGGTTGATATAATATTACTATAAATATAAGGTTAGGAAAAAAGGGCCTAAATAATATTATATATGTCATTAATAAACCAATTTAGGTTCTCTTAGAAGTTTAAAGTAATTTTATTAACCATATAGTGTAAGAATACAAAAAGACGCGGTAAAAGTTAAACTATTTAACTAAGTGTTAAATAAAAAAGATAAGATTAAAATGGTAACCTAAACTTGTCTAAAACCTATTGGTTGAGAGTATTTTGACCCATACCCACCTTATATTTGAAATAAATCATTTTTGATCAATTATAAACTGGAAATAATTTTATTATAAATTAATATTTCAAACTTTTCCTAAAGTGACCCTCACCTCTCTTATAAATGGGTACTTCCGCTTCTCATAATTTCACACATCCAAAGTCATTTGGCTCTGCCATCCCCTGCCAAAATATCTTCCAAAATTCCCTCACTTCACCCTTGATTCCTTACTTTTATCAGAAATCCAATCTAAGGAGCCCTTTTGATCGACTCAAAAGGAAATACCCGAAGAAGAGATAATAATTTGACCACCCTCTTTCAAGTTCTTTTTTTCTTCCACTTCCTATTTCTTTTGTGTTTCCATAACAAAATAATAAATCCAGTAACTTCTACATACTATGATGTTATTATAAATATGGTGCAACAATATTCCTTATTCTATCCATCCTATAAATGACAAAGTCACCATACGTGCATACGTATGACTTACTGTCTCCACATCATGGTGTAGTTTTTTTTCTAGGGCTGAAGCCTCAATTTATTATTAAATAAAAGACCTCTTTAGACTGGTTAGAGGGTGACCCATTACATAGCCCGAAGGACCAAGGCCAAGTGGCCTGTATAAAAGGCTAGAAAGCCCATTTTTTGTCCCAAAGGACCCCTCAGTGAACAGTACATCTACAATACCCGCACTGCTATAGTATCGCCGCCGCTACAATACCTGAAACCGTCCCTCTGCCGCTACAGTACCTATAACGTCATGGTGTAGTTTGTTATTCAAACAATTCATTATTTGGATTGGTATAATAATGATTATAACTGATGTAAATAATAGATATAACATGTTAATTATTCTTTATATATGATATACCATCCAATTACCTACGATTTCACCATCAATAAAATGATATTGTTCCTTGTGTGTACGTACGGCTTACCGTCTCCACGAACGTGATGAGATTCATTCCTCATCCTAATAATTCAAGAATAATTTTTACTTCTTGATTAAAAATAATGTTTAAAAACTTAATATCATTCTGTATATTAATAAAATATAGCCTATATATAACAAACATGACTTATGTAACAAAACATATAAAGGAAAACGAATCAGTTAAAAACTAAAACAATGATACTATTGAAATATCATTAACAAAGAAATATTAGAAGTTAATATATGATATCATATTTATGTATTTTATTATTTTATAATTTAATAGAAATTATTTAACTATTTTACAGAAGGTTAACCTACCCTATAATAAGGAAAAGTATAAGGTAAGGGGTTTCTTGTCTCACTTTTAATTCTGTGAGATTTCCATTATTCCCCACTAATTTATTCTCTGTGGTGTGTTGTGTACTTCCATTTTATATATATTATCATGATTCACTTTATATTAATTTTATTCTCTAAATCAATTGGTGGTTATTAGATTTTGTTCATACGACTAGATTGATTACAACGTGGTAAGGGACTTTCATCTCACTTTTATTCCAGTGAGATTCATGCTATATTTGCCACTATTACCTTTCCTATTATGTATGTACTCCCCATGATGGTATTGTTTGTGTAATATAATTTAATTTAATGGGTATTTACATCATCATTGGATGATACTTCTTTCATGGGGTGTATGTTATGTAAGTTACCAAATCGGTAAGAGAATTTCAGATTTCAATTTCCACTCATTCGGTTTTACGCAAAATTCATTGATTACTTTACTCCAAGATTATGTGTGAAATCACTATTTATTTACTTATGTAGTAATTTACACTCACATTTTTGTGGATATACATTTGATATGCATAATCACTCCATTGATAAATTCTCAAGTCATCAATATAAACTTGATAAGAGTAATTTTAACTCAATTTTTATTCTTTGAGTTATACATCCAAGTCATTGGTGTTGTTTTTAGAAGAATATGTGGGAATGTCCTCTGATTTATTTGAACTGAATATCCAATAATATTGAGCGTATTTATATTTTTTACACATTATTATTTCATTTATTTATCCTTAACCTTAGGATACGGTCTTTATAAGGGAATTAATCTCAACTTACATTCCAATGAGACTTCTTTGTTGTTATGTGCCAATTCACTTTTATTTGGGATATATACTGTAATTTGACATAGTATATCATGAATCCGTTTATTCACATGATATTATAAAGTCTTTATTTCTTGAATTATTTGAATTCAATCATCTCACATTTGGTTAGGAACTCTTACTAAAATATCATTATACATGTTTTAAAAATTTATTCTTCAAAATCATTCTCATTAATTTCCATTTTTTAAAAATGGTTTTAAGGTTTTATTTATATGGACATTAATGTTTTAAAATTGAAATCCCTTTTAAAAGTTTCCAAGTGGTATGGGACACTTTGATTCAAAAATCTATTTTAAACAGCTTTTTGATAAATAGTGAGGCTTTTAAATGTTTTCATGAAAAAGGGATATTTCCCTCAAAGATTTTTACTGATCATTTTAAACTATGTCAACATACTTTATGGGATATTATTATTGATCGAGGTTCATTTATTATGATAAAAATATTTCATACTGTATTAAAGGTTTTGTGATATGTTTGACTATGGATGTGTTATTTTTATACCATTCATGGTTTATGGATAAAGTATTGACATTTAGTATGCTAGTTTTAATATGAATGTATGTGTTATGTTTAAACCTATTCATATGAGGAATGCATTGGAATTATTAAGTGACAGGTGGATCCCACTATTGCTTCTATATGCATCGGTAGGTCTCACGAGACAAACTAGTGTCTTGACACAAGGGCTTGACAAAGTCTTATTTGTAGTCTTCACATAAGGCATTGACTATGTGGTTATGAAGTGTGGCATTCACTACTGGAAATCCAGTATTTCCCAACAGTTTAGAACAGTTGGGAAAGGCTGCAGAACCGTTGGTATATGTTATACCAACGGTTCTGCAAACCGTGGGGAAGTAAGCCGTTGGGAAAGGCCTTTCCCAACGGTTTGGCCCGTTGGGAAATCAACAGAGCATTTTCTTTCCCAACGGTTTACAAACCGTTGGGAAAGGTTTTTACCAACGGTTCCATGAACCGTTGGTAAAAACAACCATTCAACAGGGTATCCCAACGGTTTCAAACCGTTGGGATAGGGTGTTTTTACCAACAGTTCCTTGAACCATTGGTAAAAACAGTTACATAGAGCCTATGCCAACGGTTTGAAAACCGTTGCCATAGGCTTTGCTGTGCAAATTGCACAGCAGCCTGCAATTTGCACAGCAGGTCTGGTTTTTGGGCATTCACCCTCGGTTTCAATTCAATTTTCAATCCAATTATGCCCTCGTTTTCAATTCATTTTTCAATCCAATTATTATACCTGTAACACATATAATGCATCCATATAGAGAACAAACCAACACATACAAATAATGCAAACCAACCAACCAACACATATAATGCATCCTAAAAATATACACATCCATAATTAAAGTAGAATTCATAACATAATTATAAACATACATAATTCATTTAGAATTCATTTTAAAATTTAGATGACAATCATATGTGGAATCCGGAATTCAATTCATAATTTGATTGGTTTTTTCATATACCATATATTTTTAATAGAAATGATATCCATTTTAAACAAAATACATACATCTAGAATGATACCGGTCACACCGTGCCTCGGATTGAGGTGAGGTTAACTCGTACATGTCACAAATGACTCATTGATCATTGTCCTAAAGTATCAACATATTCCGAAATCGTTTGGTCGGTTTTCCGTATGTTAGTTGTTGTTTTCACTTAAAATAAAGTGTTTTTTAAATAAAAGAAAGACACTTTGAATGGTGTCGGCCACACCGCACCTCGTATTGAGGCAGGGTTAACTCGTACACATCACAAATGACCCATGGATTGTTGTGCTAAAATATAAACACAATCATAATGCGTTTGGTTGGTTTTCCATATGAATTTAAAATGTAGTCCATTTTAAAGAAAAGAGATACACTTAGAGTGGTCTCGGACAAACCGCGACTCGGATTGAGGTGTGGTTGACTCGTACACGTAACATATGACCCATGAATCGTTGTCCTAAATTTTCAACAGATTCCGAATGCGTTTGGTCAGTTTTTCATATGTCAGTTGTTTATTTCACTTATAATCTTGTCCATTTTAAACAAAAGAGACACAGTCAGAGTGGTACCGGCCACACCGCGTCTCGGATTTAGACGGGGTTGACTCTTACACGTCTCAAATGACCCATGGATCATTTTCCTAACGTATCAACACAATCCGAATTCATTTGGCCGGTTTTCCGTATGTCAGTTGATTTTTTTCACTTAAAATGATGTCCTTTTGAAACAAAAGACATACACTTTGAGTTGTGCCGGCCACAACACACCTCATATTGAGGTGGCGTTGACTCGTACACATCACATATAACCCATGGATCGTTCTCCTAGAGTTTCAATGGAAACCGAATGCATTTGGTCAGTTTTCCGTATGTACTTAAAATGTTGTCCATTTTAAACAACAGAAAGTCACTTAGAGTGGTCCCGACCACACTTAGATGACAATTAAATTAGAATTCATAACATAATTATAAACGTACATAATTCATATAGAATTCAATTTAAAATTTAGATGACAATTATATGTGGAATCCGAAATTCAATTCATAATTTGATCGGTTTTTTCTATACCATATATTTTTACCTCAAATGATGTCCATTTTAAACAAAATACATACACCTGAAGTGATACTGGCCACACCACACCTCATATTGAGGCGGGGTTGACTCGTACACGTCACATTTGACCCATGGATCGTTGTGCTAAAGTATCGACACAATCCGAATACGTTTGGTCAGTTTTCTGTATGCCAGTTGATGTTTTTCACTTAAAATGACGTCCTTTTGAAACAAAAGACAGACACAATGAGTGGTGAATACCACACCACATCTCCAATTGAGGCGGGGTTGATTCGTACACGTCACATATGACCCTTGGATCGTTCTCCTAAAGTTTAAATGGAAACCGAATGCGTTTGTTCGGTTTTCCGTATGTACTTAAAATGTTGTCTATTTTAAACAAAAGAGTAACACTTAAACTAATCCTGACCACACCGCGACTTAGATTCATCCCGGGTTGGCTCGTACATGTCACATATGACCCATGGATCGTTGTGATAAATTATCAAAAGATTACGAATGCGTTTGGTCAGTTTTGCGTATGCCAGTTTTTCTTTTCATTTATAATCATGTCCATTTTAAACAAAAGAGACAGAGTTAGAGCGGTGTTGGCCACACCGCATCTCGGATTAAGAAGGGGTTGACTTGTACACGTCACATATGACTCATGGATCGTTTTGCTAAAGTATCAATAGAATCCGAATGCGTTTGGTCGTTCTTCCGTATGTCAGTTGATGCCTTTCACTTAAAATGACGTCATTTTGAAACAGAAGACGAACACTTTGAGTGGTGTCAGCCGCACCGCATGTCGTATTGAAGCAGGGATGATTCTTACACGTCACATATGACCCATGGATCGTTCTCCTAAAGTTTCAACGGAAACTGAATCCGTTTGGTCGTTTTTCCGTATGTACTTAAAATGGTGTCCATTTTAAACAAAAGAGAGTCACTTAGACTTATCCTGGCCACACCGCGACTCAGATTCATCCCGGGTTGGCTCATACACGTCACATATGACCCATGGATTGTTGGGATAAATTATCAACAGATTCGGAATGCGTTTGGTCGGTTTTTCGTATGTCAGTTGATGCTTTTCACTTAAAATGACGTCCTTTTGAAACAAAAGACGGACACTTTGAGTGGTGCTGGCCACACCACGTCTCCGGATTGTGCTGAAACCACTGTGAAACATTCTAATTATTATTCGTGATGTGTACGCGCAGACGGCACGTCAATCAGACTTGCGGTTTGCGCGGTACAACTCAATATTCGTGTTTTAAGTGATGCGCGCGCTTCGTAAACGCGCGCGAGGGGGGTTTAAACGGGCCGAAAAAAATCAGAATGGCCTGAAATCAGACGACAAATACAGGAGAGTGATTTATGAAGTGTTTGAGCAGACGGCACATCAATCGGACGTGCCGTGTGCCCGCGGTGACCGATAACGCAGTTCTGGTGTCACAAACGGCCAAAACGGGTGTCCAACGGTCAAATTCATAGCGGACGACCTCAGATTGAGCTGAAACCACCGTGAAACATTCTAATTATTATTCTTGACATGTACGCGTAGACGGAACATCAATCGGACGTGTGGTTTGTGCGGTATGGCTCAATATTCGTATTTTAAGTGATGCGCGCTTCGTAAACGCATGTGAGGGGGGGTCCAAACGGGCCGAACGAAATCGGAATGGCCTGAAATCAGACTAAAAATATGGGTGAGGGATTTCTGAATTGGTCGAGCAGACAGCACGTCAATTGGATGTGCCATGTGCCCGCGGTGACCGACAACGCAGTTCTGGTGTCATAAACGGCCAAAACGGGCGTCAAACGGTCAAATTCATAGCGTACAACCTCGGATTGAGTTGAAACCACCGTGAAACATTCTAATTATTATTCTTGACGTGTACGCGCAGACGACACGTCAATAGGACGCGCGGTTTGCGCGGTACAGCTCAATATTCGTGTTTTAAGTGATGCGCGTGCTTCGTAAACGCGCGTGAGGGTGGTCCAAACGGGCCGAACGATTTCGGAATGGCCTAAAATCAGACAACAAATACGGGTGAGTGTTTTATGAAGTGGTTGAGTAGACGGCACGTCAATCAGACGTGTCTTGTGCCCGCGGTGACCGACAACGCAGTTCTGGTGTCATAAACGGCCAAAACGGGCGTCCAACGGTCAAATTCATAGCAGACGACCTCGGATTGACCTGAAACCACCGTGCAACATTCTAATTATTATTCGTGATGTGTACGCGTAGACGGCACGTCAATCGGACGTGCGGTTTGCGCGGTACAGCTCAATATTCGTGTTTTAAGTGATGTGCGCACTTTATAAACGCGCGTGAGGGGGGTCTAAACGGGCCGAACGAAGTCAGAATGGCCTGAAATCAGAAGAAAAATATGGGAGAGTGACTTATGAAGTGGTCAAGTAGACGGCACGTCAATCGGACATGCTGTGTGCCCGCGGTGACCGACAACGCAGTTCTGGTGTCATAAACGGCCAAAACGGGCGTCCAACGGTCAAATTCATAGCGGACGACCTCAGATTGACCTGAAACCATCGTGAAATATTCTAATTATTATTTGTGACATGTACGCGTAGATGGAACGTCAATCGGACGTGCAGTTTGCGCGGTACGGCTCAATATTCGTATTTTAAGTGATGCGCGCGCTTCGTAAACGTGCGTGAGGGGGGTCCAAACGGGCCGAACGAAGTCGGAATGGCCTGAAATCAGACAAAAAATACGGGTGAGTGATTTCTGAAGTGGTCGAGTAGACGACATGTCAATTGGACATGCCATGTTCCCGCGGTGATCGACAACGCAGTTCTGGTGTCATAAACGGCCAAAACGGGCGTCAAACGGTCAAATTCATAGTGTACGACCTCGGATTAAGCTGAAACCACCGTGAAACATTCTAATTATTATTCGTGACATGTACACGCAGACGACACATCAATCGGACGTGTGGTTTGCACGGTACGACTCAATATTCGTGTTTTAAGTGATGCGCGCGCTTCGTAAATGCGCGTGAGGGTGGTCCAAACGGGCCGAACGATTTCGGAATGGCCTGAAATCAGACGAAAAATACGGGTGAGTGATTTATGAAGTGGTTGAGCAGACGGCACGTCAATCGGACGTGTCGTGTGCCTGCGGTGACCGACAACGCAGTTCTGGTGTCATAAACGGCCAAAACGGGCGTCAAACGGTCAAATTCATAGCGGACGACCTCGGATTGACCTGAAAACACCGTGAAACATTATAATTATTATTCGTGACGTGTACGCACTGAATACACGCCAATCGGACGTGCGGTTTGCGTGGTACGGCTCAATATTCGTGTTTTAAGTGATGCGCGCGCTTCGTAAACGCACGTGAGGGGGGTCCAAACGGGCCGAACGAAGTCGTAATGGCCTGAAATCAGACGAAAAATACGGGACAGTGATTTCTGAAGTGGTCGAGCAGACGGCATGTCAATCGGACGTGCCGTGTGCCCGCGGTGACCGACAACGCAGTTCTGGTGTCATAAACGGCCAAAACGGGCGTCCAACGGTCAAATTCATAGCAGACGACCTCAGATTGAGATGAAACCACCGTGAAACATTCTAATTATTATTCATGATGTGTAAGCGCAGACGGAACGTCAATCGAACATGCGGTTTGCGCGGTACGGCTCAATATTTGTATTTTAAATGATGCACGCGCTTCGTAAACGCGCGTGAGGGGGGTCCAAACGGGCCCAACGAAGTCGGAATGACCTGAAATCAGACGAAAAATACGGGTGAGTGATTTCTGAAGTGATCGAGCAGATGTCACGTCAATTGGACGTGCCATGTGCTCGCGGTGACCGACAACGCAGTTCTGATGTCATAAACGGCCAAAACGGGCGTCCAACGGTCAAATTCATAGCAGACGACCTCAGATTGAGCTGAAACCACCATGAAACATTCTAATTATTATTCTTGACGTGTACGCGTAGACGGCACGTCAATCGGACGTGCGGTTTGCGTGGTACGGCTCAATATTCGTATTTTAAGTGATGCACACGCTTCGTAAACGCGCGTGAGGGGGGTCCAAACGGGCCGAACGAAAACGAAATGACCTGAAATCAGACAAAAAATACGGTTGAGTGAATTCTGAAGTGGTCGAGCAGACGGCACGTCAATTGGACGTGCCATGTGCCCGCGGTGACCGACAACGCAGTTCTGGTGTCATAAACAGCCAAAACGGGCGTCAAACGGTCAAATTCATAGCGGACGGCCTCGGATTGAGCTAAAACCACCGTGAAACATTCTAATTATTATTCGTGACGTGTACGCACAGACGGAACGTCAATCGGACGTGCGGTGTGCGCGGTACGACTCAATATTCGTGTTTTAAGTGATGCGCGTGCTTCGTAAACGCGCGTGAGGGTGGTCCAAACGGGCCGAACGATTTCAGAATGGCCTGAAATCAGACGACAAATACGGGTGAATGATTTATGAAGTGGTCGAGCAGACGGCACGTCAATCAGACGTGCCGTTGGCCCGCGGTGACCGACAATGCAGTTCTGCTGTCCTAAACGGCCAAAACGGGCGTCCAACGGTCAAATTCATAGCGGACGACCTCGGATTAACCTGAAACCATCGTGAAACATTCTAATTATTATTCTTGACGTGTACACACAGACGGACCGTCAATCGGACGTGCGGTTTGCGCGGTACAGCTCAATATTCGTGTTTTAAGTGATGCACGCAATTCGTAAACGCGCGTGGGGGGGGGGTCCAAACGGGCCGAACGAAGCCAGAATGGCCTAAAATCAGATGACAAATACGGGACAAATTTTTGATGTGTTCGAGCAGACGGAACATCAATCGGACGTGCCGTGTGCCCGCGGTGACCGACAACGCAGTTCTGGTGTCATAAACGGCCAAAACGGGCGTCCAACGGTCAAATTCATAGTGGACGACCTCAGATTGAGCTGAAACCATCGTGAAACATTCTAATTATTATTCGTGACGTGTACGCGCAGACGGCACGTCAATCGGACGTGCGGTTTGCGCGGTACGGCTCAATATTCGTCTTTTAAGTGATGTGCGCGCTTCGTAAACGCGCGTGAGGGTGGTCCAAACGGGCCGAACGATTTCGGAATGGCCTGAAATCAGAAGAAAAATACGGGTGAGTGATTTATGAAGTGGTCGAGTAGACGACACGTCAATCGGACGTACCGTGTGCCCGCGGTGACCGACAACGCAGTTCTGGTGTCATAAACGGCCAAAACGGGCATCAAACGGTCAAATTCATAGCGGACGACCTCGGATTGACCTGAAACCACCGTGAAACATTCTAATTATTATTCGTGACGTGTATGCATAGACGGTATGTCAATCGGACATGCGGTTTGCACGGTACGGCTCAATATTCGTGTTTTAAGTGATGTGCGTGCTTCGTAAACGCGCGTGAGGGGGGTCCAAACGGGCCGAACGAAGTCGGAATGGCCTGAAATCAGACGAAAAATACGGGACAGTGATTTATGAAGTGGTCGAGCAGACGGCACGTCAATCGGACGTGCCGTGTGCCCGCGGTGACCGACAACGCTGTTCTGGTGTCATAAACGGCCAAAATACTGTCCATTTTAAACAAAATAGAGGCACTTTGAGTGGTGTCAGCCACACCGCGCCTCGGATTGAGGTGGAGTTGACTCGTACATGTCACATATGACCCATGGATCGTTCTCCTAAAGTTTCAACAGAAACCGAATGCGTTTGGTTGGTTTTCCGTATGTCATTTTTTGTTTTCACTAAAAATAAAGTCCATTTTAAACAAAATAGAGACACTTTGAGTGGTTTCGGCCACACCGCGCGTCGGATTGAGGTGGCTTTGACTCGTACACGTCACATATGACCCATGGATCGTTATCCTAAATTTTCAACAGAAACCGAATGCGTTTGGTCGGTTTTCCGTATGTCATTTTTTGTTTTCACTAAAAATGAAGTCCATTTTAAACAAAATAGAGACACTTTGAGTGGTGTTGGCCACACCGCACCTCGGATTGAGGTGGAGTTGACTCGTACACGTCACATATGACCCATGGATCGTTCTCATAAAGTTTCAATAGAAACCGAATGCGTTTGGTCGGTTTTCCGTATGTACTTAAAATACTATCCATTTTAAACAAAAGAAAGTCACTTAGAGTGGTCTCGACCACACCGCATCTTGGATTTAGGCAGGGTTGACTCGTACACTTCTCAAATGACCCATGGATCGTTGTCTTAAAGTATCAACACAATCCGAATGCGTTTGGCCGGTTTTCTGTATGCCAGTTGATGTTTTTCACTTAAAATGATGTCCTTTTGAAACAAAAGACATACACTTTGAGTTGTTCCGACCGCACCGCGCCTCGGATTGAGGCGGGGTTGATTCGTACACGTCACATATGACCCATGGATCGTTTTCCTAAAGCATCAACACATTTTGAATGCGTTTGGTCAGTTTTTCGTATGTCACTTTTTGTTTTCACTTAAAATCTTATGGAAATTCATATATAATATTTTTATATCATATTTAGTATGGATTAGATTTTAGTTGATCGTGCTATGAAACATTTCAGAGCTAATGAAATTAAGGAAGGTGGAGGGGCTATCCGGGGGGCTGTCTGGGGGGGCTGTCTGGTGGGTGTCCGGGGGGCTGTCCGGGGACCAAGGAGGAGGGTGGGGGGTCTGTGCGGGGTCTGTCCGGGGGGTATTTGGGGGTTGTTCAGGGGGTTGTCCGGGGTTGTTCAGGGGGATGTCCGGGGGTTGTTCATGGGGTTGTTCAGGGGTTGTTCAGGGGTTGTTCAGGGGTTGTTCGGGGGGTTGTTCGGGGTTGTTCAGGGGGCTGTCTGGGGGGTGTTTGGGGGGTTGTCCGGGGTCCAAGGGGGGGGGGGGGGGTTGTCCGGGGGCTGTCCGAGGGGATATCCGGGGGGTTATCCGGGGTCCAGGGTGGAGGGTTGGGGGATGTACGGGGGGGCTGTCCAGGGGGCTGTCCGCGAGGGCTGTCCGGGGGGGCTGTCCGGTGGGTGTTTGGGGGGCTGTCCGGGGACCAAGGAGGAGGGTGGGGGGGCCGTGCGGGGTCTGTCCGGGGGGTGTTTGGGGGTTGTTCAGGGGGTTGTCCGGGGTTGTTCAGGGGGCTGTCCGGGGGTTGTTCAGGGGGTTGTTCAGGGGTTGTTCAGGGGTTGTTCAGGGGTTGTTCAGGGGGTTGTCCGGGGTTGTTCAGGGGGCTGTCCGGGGGGTGTTTGGGGGGTTGTCCAGGGTCCAAGGGGGAGGGTGGGGGGGTTGTCCGAGGGGCTGTCTGGGGGCTATCTGGGGTCCAGGGTGGAGGGTTTGGGGCTGTACGGGGGGCTGTCCGCGGGTCTGTCTGCGGGGCTGTCCGGGGGGTGTTTGGGGGGTGTTCGGGGTCCTAGGGGGGGGGGGGGGTTGTCCAGGGTCCAAGAATGAGGGGGGTTGTCCAGGGAGTTCACAAACACACAACCACTAAAAGACAAAAACATCCATAAAAACAGACAATATATAAAAATAACTCAACTCCAATACTATACTACGAGTTTAGATAAAACCAACAACTAGAATAGATTAAACATCAAATCTCAGTAATATAAGTCAAAAATGTAACGGATCAATATGTACCACATCAGCATCACCATCACCATCATCATCATCATCACCCTCTTCATCTTCCTCCTCATCGTCCCCACCCTCCACAGCGCCTTCCTACTCGCCTTCTCCCTCCTCCTCGCCCTCCTCATCTCCCTCCTCTTCTGCATCAGACTCCTTGCCATCATCATCTTCAAGCTGGACATCGGCCTGACCACCACTGGAACTGCCACCTGGTGAACCATATATAGAATGTATCGACGACATGTATTTATAAATCACTGGGCAGGCCTCTGCTGGAAGTGTTGGACGTAGAACTTCAATAAATTTCATAAATGCACTGTTTGACCTAGCAGACTGTTCTGCCATCTCTGTGGCCCTTTTCTCAGCCTGTTCTGCCTGTGCCCTAACTTGCTGCTGCTCGGTGGCACTACAACTCGTACCTGAGGCAGGCCAATACCTCGTCGGGGCTATCCTAGGTCGGCAGCGTACTCTGCCAGAATGATCCTCTCCCAACACCTGATGTAAGTGATCAGATGGCCCAAAATTGTCTGCTTCTTGGGCATCGAGGGCCTCTAAAGCATCCTGTTACAAATATAAATATATTATTAAGTTACGAAATAGATATTAAAATATAAAATCAACAGATTAAAACTTACAATCTGCTGCTGAGTCGCTTCGTTGACAGCATTTCTATCCTTTTTTCGTCTACTCGAGCAAAACAGTTTTGCTCGAGGCACACGTCCTTCAATATTTTGTACTTTCCTCTACAATAACATTGAAAACAAAAGTTATATAAAAACTTTAGCAAATGATTAAATAATTGAGGAAACAAAAGAAAATGTAAGTCGTAAAGAAAACTTATAAACAATTGTCATACCGGCTGCCTCTCATGATCCGACATCGTCGTGCGTCCTAGTGTATGAAGGTATTTTTTTGCATCAATGTTTTTTTTTATTTTTTCCAGATGATTCCTAAATAAAATTCGATAATGAAAAGGATAATATTAATGCAAAACTTGAAAGTTATTATTTAAATACCTCAAATGTAATTCATACCTTAAACTGGGTACTCGTCCAATGAGTAATCATTTGACGATACTGCTCTATAGGACAATCATCCACGACTGGTACTGCCTCTAACTCAGTTCCAACTCTAGCACGCCAGCCAATATATAGCTCATGCTTGTAGGCTCTCCAAAGCTCGCCTAAATCCTTTAGACGTTCCAGTCGTGCACCCTCACCATCAGAAAAATTAAATCGAAGCTGAAATCAAAATATTAATTCATATAAATACAAAAATAATTCATGGCATTAAATACAACATATTTTTTTACCCATATCTCTGCCCAAGCTCTATCTTTGACCTCATGTGGAAAATGTCTCCACAACAGTGGGCTGACGGGAATGATGTCGGAGTATTTGGAAAGTGTCGCCAGAAAACTCTGACATTGCTACCCTGTTTTCTCAACCATCTGATTGTCTTCATTATATTCCACCATAACCTGTGTGTGACGGTTCCACACCGAATGCATATGTGTACGGTCCCGCCTCCGCCTCCTGTCAGTAGATGTATCTGTCATGAAATAAAAACAAATATTTTATCAAAACATGTTATAATGAAAATAAATATTGTTATAAAAATTTGTTAGGGTTTTATAAATATACCTGCGCTAGTCTGATCAATGACTGGCGCCGGATCTACAGAACCTGATGGAACACCCTCTGGTGGAACAGGAGTCGAAGACGATGGAATATAAAAGCTCAGAGAGACAGAAGTAGAAGGAAAAGAATATGGAACAGTTGTATGACCTGATGCTGACCGGGGAGTGGGAATCATCATGGGATGTGAAAATGATGGGGCAGAAGATGCAGAAGGTAGCGAAAACATGGGAGGCCTAAATACCCCATGTGTCCCTAACGACACACCGGGATCAGAATGTTGGAAGTCTGAAATGTCAGTGGGAGGGGCAGGGTCTAGTCGGGCACTCACAACTCTACGTCCACCTCTGGTACGAACCCTCCTTGTACCACCGGCCTGAGTAATAGGACCAGTACTAGGCTCCTCGTCGAATAACTGTCGACGTAATGGTGGATCCTACAAAAAAGTTTACAAAAAAAATTAATCACATGACATTATATATTCTGTATATATATATATATATATTTGAAATAAAGTACTCACTGTAGGCACTAATGGTGGAATGCCCATCTCCTCCATCCGACGATTGTTCTCCGCCATTTTTTTTCTTCGTCTCTCTTCAATTGGCTGCATTTCCTGCATTTGAAAACAAATATATAATTAATTAGACAAATAAAATTAATGTGTAAACCAAAAAACTAAATATATGAGGGAATGAGGGGATTCATTGGTAATTTAGCTATCAATTGTTTTAGAAGAGCTTGAATGAATTTAATAAAACATACAAGTTGTAATGTTCACCAAGTTAGAAATATTGTTTGATTTGGTTTGAATACAGTTCAATTCCAAATTAGAAAATGCAATTCAAATAAAACAGCAACCAATAAACATTGAAAATTCACATAACGGTCAAGTCAGCTAAAACATATTTGTGATCAATACTAAATAAATATGAATATTATCAACCTTAACAACCCAACTCGAGGTAAACCAAAAGAATTGAGAACATGGATGAATGATTATATATATTTTCAACCACAAATTCAGGTTCACAATCAACTCTGACAATTGAGCTATTGGAGTCATCAAAAGAAATAAATGGATTGGTTCCAATGGCAATAGGGACAGTGTCAATTCCATCATCAACATCATCAAAAATATGTCTTGGAATTACTTCAACTATGACACCAAATTCAGGTTGAAGTTGATCTTTGACATAAAAAACTTGTTTAGCCATTGATGCCAACACATATGGTTCTTCGGTTGCAAGAGTTCGGGTCATATTAATTACTCGAAATCCACAATCATCAATAAATGTGCCATGTCTCATCATCGAATCAAACCAATGTAATTTCATCATTGTGACTCGTCCATGAGAGTAATAATCCAATATTATTATTTTCTCAACGACTCCATAATAACCCACATTTTCAAGTCGCGGTCTACTATCTGATGCACTGGCATAACAATCTGTTGTGGCAGTAACCATAATACCGTCATGTTGTGTTCTCATGTTTTTGGCTCGTTCAGTTACAATAAATCTGTACCCATTGATAACAATTGATTTACAGTCACGAACCACGGTATTAGGACCAAAATCCAAAGCTCTTATTTCCTCAGAGACATAGTCAGCAGACAAACTCAATACCTGCAATATAAATGACAGTTAAACTTAAGTAAATATTGAAATAATTAATTTAAACAGTAATATTTTTACCTTCAATTTTAACCAAGCAGAAAACTCTTTGCTATGAAAAGTATCTCTCCTTCTCAAAGATAAAGAACGATGCTTCCTATTTATCATTGTTTTATGTTCCCTGTAGATAAAAAAATATGAATAGTTTAACAGATATATATGTAAGATATACATATTCAATTTTGTTACCTGGTATAGTCATCGAACAAATCACAGTTGAACAAAACTGTGCGATGTTCCATCTCCCGCTCTTCATGGCTTAATGTCTTCAATGTATATGATCCAGGAATTCCTCCTATTTGAGGAAGTGATGGAAAACTGGGTTCAATTTTCTCATATTGTTCTTCTTCATTTCTCATTGGTCTGTTCATTCTTGTAGTAAGATCAGACAAATACATTGAACAGAAATCCATACATTCTTGAGCTAAGTAACCGTTCACGATAGAACCTTCGGGATGATTCTTGTTTCGAACATAAGACTTTAATGTGAACATATTTCTTTTAGTTGGATACATCCAACGAAAAGAAATAGGTCCTCCGAGAATTATTTCAGTTGGAATATGGACTGTCAGATGCAGCATGCATGTGAAAAATGATGGGGGAAATATTTTCTCCAACTCACACAAAATTAATGGGGCATCTGTCAACATTTTTTGCAAGAAAGACTTGGACAAATTCTTAGCACAAAGATCTTTAAACAAATGTCACAACCGAATAACACCCACCCTTACATTATTGGACAAAAGATGACGGATTGCTATTGGAAGCAACTCATGCAGTAGAACGTGATAATCATGAGTCTTCAAAGATCTTAGCTTCAACTCTCTTCTGTTGACCCATTTAGATATGTTGCTTGAATAGCCATCAGGAACTATAATAGTCTCTAATACTTCCAAAAATTGTTTTTTTTTTCAGTAGGTGTCATCACATAAGAAGCATATAGAAGTTGCCATTTATTTTCACTGATACGCACAGGATGCAATTCTGGTCTGATGCCCCAATCCTCCAAGTCACATCGAGATCGTAAATCATCTTTTGTCTTCCCCTTGACATTTAGAAGAACTGAAAGCAACATTTCACATATATTCTTTTCAATATGCATTATGTCTAAGCAATGACGTAGCAAATTGGTTGACCAATAAGGCAAATCAAAAAAGATACTCCTCTTCCTCCAATTGTAAGAGGTTTCTGTGGAAACATTCTTTCTCTTTCCAGATTTCATTTGACCCTTCCCGAACGAAAAACTGAAATCTTTCAATTCATTAAGCACATCAGTTCCAGACATACGCTGAGGTGGCTCATCGGTCTCTATAGTATTATCAAATCTTCGACGATTCATTCTATATGGATGATCCTTTGGAAAAAATCGTCGATGTCCCATAAAACTGAAACTACAACGATGTTTCAGTCTTCTGGATCGTGTATTCTTCATACAAACTGGACATGATAGTTTTCCCTTCGTGCTCCATCCAGACATCATTGCATAAGCCGGAAAATCATTGATCGTCCACATAAGCGCAGCACGCATCTGAAATATGTCTTTCGAACATGAATCGTATGTGCGCACACCCACATCCCAAAGAAGTTTCAACTCTTTTATTAAAGGTTTCATGTATACATCAATATCAATGCCAGGATCAGAAGGACCAGATATGAGTATACTCATGAAAGTGACAGATTTTTTCATACACAACCGTGGGGGAAGATTATAAATGTGTATAAAAACTGGCCATGTGCTGTGCGAAGTAAGCATTTGCCCAAACGGATTAAAACTGTCGCATGAAAGACCCAGCCTCACATTACGCACGTCAGCTGCAAAATCAGGATGTCGAGCATCAAATCTATGCCATGCAAATCCATCCGTAGGATGAACCAACTCATCATTAGTCTTCTTTCTCTCGGTATCATGCCATCTCATTTTTATTGATATGTCATCAGACATAAAAAGATTCTGGAGTCTGGGGATCAATGGAAAGTGCCACATTACTTTCTGTGGAACGCGGGATGGTGTTCCATCAGATTTTGACTTCCAGCGGGATGTGCCACATTTTCTACATTCATTTCGTTCAGTGGTTTCTTCCCAGAATAAACTGCAATCTTTCGGGCAAGCATGAATTTTGTTTCTGGAAAATCCAAGTTCTTCAACTAACTTCCATGCCATATAGTGGTTTGAGGGAATATCTGCATAATTTGGAAGTAAATCCTTCAAGAGGGTAAGAATGTAATTGATTGCTGTATTAGAAATCCCATACATAGTTTTTCCAAAAAACAATCGGATTAAAAATTCCAGCTTTTTCATTTTATCGCATTGTCGATATACTGGAGTCGTGGCAGCATCATTCAATTTTTTCACCCTATCAATATCATCTTTTTCACTAGATGCATCAGTTGTCCTCATATCGACGTCTTTTTGAGTCGAAATCCTTTCTTTTTCATGATGACGAATAAACGGAAACCGATCATCTAACAAATTCTCTATTCCAGTCCTTTCATTTCGATCATCACCAATTTGAGATTTCATTTTCTCCCCATTGTGATAGCACACAAAGTAGTTTGCTTGAAAACCATTTTTGGTTATGTGGTAGCTGACTTCTTCACGACTCAACCAAGGTCTACCAACACAATTGGAACATGGGCAGTGTATGCGACCACTATCTGAAGCATTGTGAAATGCAAAATCTATAAAGCTCTCCAAATTGTTTTGAAAATCGCTTGACATACGATCGGTTTCATACATCCAACTTCTGTCCATTCTGTAAAAAAATTCATATAAGTAATTTTGTCATAAACAATTCAATAGGATTGAACTTTAATAGAAAATACATTTAAGTAAACGATAAAGGAAGAAAATAATCATGGTATCAACCACACATGTGAAAAAAAACATACTAACATGTTATTGAAAAAATGTAAAACCAACAAGAACTTAATGTGTTATCACATCAGAGCATGCCTCATCCCATAACCATATTAGTAGGGTACCCTCGTGGACAGCCCCTCCCACCCCCGTGGACAACCCACCCACCCCCGTGGACACCCCCTACCCCCTAGACAGCCCAACCACCCCTGTGGACAGCCCACCCATCCCCCTCGACACCCCTTCTCCCTATGGACAACCCCCACCCCCTTGGATAGCCCGCCCACCCCCCTGGACACCCCTACCCCCTGTGGCCAGCCCACCCACCCGCCCTGGACAGCCCGCCCACCCCTCCTTGATAGCCCGGCCACCCCCGTGGATAGCCCTTCCACCCTTGTGGACAGCCCACCCACCCCCGTACCCCCCTAGACACCCCGTACCCCCCCCCCCCCCCGGGATAGCCCCGCCCACCCTCCCAAACAGCCCACACCCCCTCCCCTGCAACCCCACCACCACCACCTAGACATACCAACCCCCCTGGACACCCCACACACCCCTCCCCCACCAGGACACCCCACCCAGACCCCCAGGACAGCCCACACCCCCTGGACAGCCCCGCCCACCCCCGTGGACAGCCTTTCCCACCCCCGTGGATAGCCCCGCCCACCCCCGTGGACAACCCACCCACCCCTGTGGACGCCCCTACCCCCTAGATAGCCCAACCACCCCTGTGGACAGCCCACCCACCCCCCTCGACACCCCTTCTCCCTATGGACATCCCCCACCCCCTTGGATAGCCCGCCCACCCCCCTGGACACCCCTACCCCCTGTGGCCAGCCCACCCACCCCCCTGGACAGCCCACCCACCCCTCCTTGACAGCCCAGCCACCCCCGTGGACAGCCCGTCCACCCTTGTGGACAGCCCGCCCACCCCCGTACCCCCCGGGACACCCCGTACCCCCTGGATAGCCCCTCCCACCCTCCCAAACAGCCCACACCCCCCTTCCCTACAACCCCACCACCACCACCTAGACATACCACCCCACCTGGACACCCCACACACCCCTCCCCCACCATGACACCCCACCCAAACCCCCAGGACAGCCCACACCCCCTGGACAGCCCCGCCCACCCCCGTGGACACCCCCTACCCCCTAGACAGCCCAACCACCCCCGTGGACAGCCCACCCACCCCCCTCGACACCCCTTCTCCCTATGGACAGCCCCCCACCCCCTTGGATAGCCCGCCCACCCCCCTGGACACCCCTACCCCCCATGGCCAGCCCACCCACCCCCCCTGGACAGCCCGCCCACCCCCCCTGGACAGCCCGGCCACCCCCGTGGACAGCCCGTCCACCCTTGTGGACAGCCCGCCCACCCCCGTACCCCCCTGGACACCCCGTACCCCCTGGATAGCCCCGCCCACCATCCCAAACAGCCCACACCCCCTCCCCTGCAACCCCACCACCACCACCTAGACATACCACCCCCCTGGAATGTGTAGAAATAACATAAAAATACATGATATATAGATAGCACAAAATACTCAACCTATGGGTTCACATTAACTACATAATCACACACTTCACTACTACCATAAAACACATAAACCACACCACCACCACACAAGACTCATAGCATTTTTCACATTCATTTATAAGCCACTTCATTCACACTTACATTTTCCATTCATTTAATGTTAAATTAATTAAATCCATTTACCACACATCCATTTATATTCCATATAATTTATTTAATATCTTGTTTTTTTATTTTAACAGCATAATTTATTCCACAGATAACCAGGAAACTAATAAAACCACCACACAACAACTCACCATCTCACAATAACCATCGACACCATGTTACATCGACCAACCATCTCACCAAAACAACCACATATCACAATAAAAATATTGCACATCACAAACCACCACACAACCAAAACCACCTCACCACATTATACACCACAACTTCATCACACAACACCTCCACACGACACAACACCACCACACATCATCACTATCATACAACTTCACATGACACATCCATGCCCACTAACCATCACATTACAACCCCACATATCACAAAGCCCAACTGGTCACCTCAATCCCCATAAAACAGCCTACAACATACAATGAAACACAACAAAAAACCTCTCATAGAGGCAACATACCCCAACTTCCACAATTTATTTATTCAAGGTCTTTTATTACATTACCCCTTTATTTAGCATGCACATTATAACACAACTGATATTCCAGGGGAAACTAATTAATTAACAAAATATTTATTCATTTCCCTATTTTACACGGTAAAATCACATCAAAATCCAAACTTAAAACTAAAATATTAGATCAATAACAATAAAAACAAGGTACCATATGTGTATAAAGAAAAAATTACTTGATTTGAGATGATTCAAATGGGTTTTCACCTATTCGGATGGGGGATTTGGAGAGTAGCAGAGAGCTGGAGGTGGATTGATAACTTAAAACTAAAATACTAAAGCAATAACAACAAAAATAAGGAAGTATATGTGTATAAATGAAAAGATACCAGATTTTAGATGGGTTTCACCTCTTCGGATAAGGGATTTCGCGAGAGGATAGCAGTGGAGCGGATGAAATTAGGTTTCTGTGCGAATGGCGGAGAGCAGCCCCACGGCTAGATTTGGGGGAAATAATTCCCAATGGTTTTTAAGAACCGTTGGGAAAGAGATGCTAAGGACCCCTATACCAACGGTTTCTCAAACCGTTGGTAAAGGGGTGACCCTTTCCCAACGGTTCAACAGAACCGTTGGCAAAAGGTGATTAACACACCCCTTTAACAATGGTTTCTTCAAACCGTTGGAAAAGGGGTGGATTTTCGAAACGGTTTCAATGAACCGTTGGGAAAGGCTTTCTTAATCCTTCAAGCCCAACGGTTTTAGCAAACCGTTGGTAAACACCCGTTGGAAAAAACAGCATTTCCAGTAGTGATTATGCATTCCATTATTATGAAATTGGATCTTGATATTACATGTGATTATTCAACAAGTAGAATATATATGTGAATAAGTAAATGGCATTATTTGATTAATCTTGTCCATATTATGCTGATGTTTAAGTTTAAAAGTATTGTGTTATAGACTTGTACATTGCCTTAAATGTTTATTCTTATTTATGGTAGTTTCTACTATAATGTTATCCTTTCTGAGCGTCTGAGCTCACCCCTTTCTTATGTTTTATTTTTTTCAGGATGAAAAGAGGTATATTACTATTAACCTAGAAGAATAGGCTTAGGGATATAAGAGTGTTCAAAGGGGACACAATTTGTTTTTTTATTTCATGATGTAATGTAAAACTTATGTATGTATCTATTACTTCTAAGCCAACTAAACTAATCGGTCTTTCGGGACATGATTCCTTGTATCATGCCAATGTTATGTAATAACGCATGGATTCTGGGTGACTGGGGTCAGCGCATTACAGTTGGTATCAGAGGAAGTTTATTACAAACCTTGTAAGCTAGATTTAGAAAAAACTATGATTAGAAAACACTACCCTAAGATAGACATTGAGAATTAGTATAGAATAACATCTAAAATTTTTGGTAATGTAAATATTATGTGGGTTTTCCAAGTAATACACCCCTTTCTAGATACGAGAAGGTAGAGGCGGCTCTGGCACAGATGTACCTAGGAGTGAGAACTCCGACAAGGAGTTCCGGGCTTTACCTAAGGTATCCTGGTACACGACAATGGGTCTTGATGCACTCTTTGATACGACACTCCCAAGGGATATGCTTAGGATAATTCACATTTTCCTTACAAAACAATTTGAATTATTTTAATATAAGATGATAATAAATAACCTTGGTTAATGATAATGTGTCTTAGATTGAAAATAAGGTGTTATGATATTCTCTAAATGATTTTATGAATCACACTATGCTTTCTTGTGTTAGTAAATGGCTGGATTCCAAAGAAGTCATAGTAACATTGAACATGTTGTAGAAGGTGGTCACGGTGGTGGAAATGAGAAAAAAATGGAATTTTGATAGGTGTAAAAGATAGCATGTTCATGTCGAGTCAGTTTTCCAAAAATATGATAAAAAACATATATATTAACCAACTCCCAGACTCAACAAAGAAGAGAAAGGTGATAAATGATAAGAGCTCCAGGAGTGGAGACCATGGAGAAAAGAAAGCTCAATTTCCATCATGTAGGAAATGTGGAAGGAGACACCTAGGAAATTGTCTCAATAGAACAAATAAATGCTTTATGTGTGGGAAATAAGGACATAAAGTAAATAATTGCTGAGGAAAAATTAAGAGTACTATGAAAGAAAATAAAATTGATTCCAAGAATCCATTTATAGTCATTTTCCTTAAATGTAGGGGACATGGGCATTACCTGAGTGAATTCGCTATTCTATAGGATAAGCTCTTGGTTAAGGAAAAACCTATGTGGAAGTAAATGGATGACGAAATGTTTAAAAGTGTTAGTGCTCTTGGTTGACGTGATTACATTAGAAGACTTCTCTCTTGTATTTGTAACCCAATAGTTTGTTATGTGAAAATTCAATTTTATGAAGAATTATCTTTTCTATTGTTGATATAGTTATAAATATCCATTTGAGTTTATATGATCCTTGAATTTGAGGCAATTACCAGTTATTAAATTTTGGGATGAAAATGTGAGGTATGAGATAAAATTTTTGGTGAAATTATGATATGGTTATTTTGAGGAATTTATCTCATTTGGGATTGTTATAAATATAGTTTTTGTAAAAGGACAACATGCAGACCATGTGACAACCCGTCACATCGGACAAACCTGTGGGAATCAAACGCACAATCATAGTGCGATTGGGATTTATCACCTACCACTGGACTATGTGAAGTCCCTGCTTAGTGTGACTAATTATTTTTAGTTAAATGATTTTATTAATCAATAATAAGTTGATATGGGAACTTATGTCTTATTAAATGGATATCCTTAGTATAGGAAAATGATTTGGTAATTAAGTGATAAATGTTATTTTGGAAGACGGTCGCTCTATTGAGAACACTATATGCATAAAAAATAGACTACTATGGGATTTCATTTTCGGAGTAATGGTGAAATTTTATCTATTTTATTATTGTGTATTTATAGCTATTTTTGTTATTTATGGAAATGATAAACCTATCATAGAGAATATGAGATTACGTTAATTAATTTTAAGTATGTGACTTTAAGAGTAGTCGATGTTATTTGCAGATACAATTTAACATGGAAGACTATGTAATAAAATTCTTTTAAATTTTGGGTTTCAATATTAGTTTGTATTATATTGAAGGATTTTAAGGTCAATTTTTTATTGAATGGTACTTATTGTACTTTGGGTATTGTTGGTTTAATTTTTGAAATTAAGATTAGTATTTATTTCTCTAAAGAATTATTTTTTTGGGGATCATCTGATCTTGTACTAACCATTTTTGGTTTTTGTTAATCTCTAAAGACAAGTTAAATATATAGTTTATCCCCTGTGGATCATGTGATTCTCTAGAAGTTGATTCTAGCGCTTCAGGTGCGACCAATCAATCGTGAATACTCATTGTTTGAAAAAAGGATGAGTTATTGGTAGAAATTTATTAAAGGATGAAACTATACTTAAAAAGTAAGTATATCTCTTTATCTTCTTAAAAAACCTCATAAATAAATTCCTCAACTTTATGAAATGTAACTTAATACAAAAAGGGTGTCTGTTTACTTTTCCTACTAGAAAACTAATGACTCTTTATCCCATCACAAGTTTCTAGTTTTCTTATTGTTAACATTCTATGGATCATGTTCTCTATCACTCTCCATAAGAACATGACACTTAGTTTATCTTCCATATCCATGTTTTCCAACATGGATTCCTAGTATGGGTTATCTCAGGTGACCTTTGTACTTCTCTTTCTTTCTTTTAAAGTGATACTTTTGTTGACTCTTTTTCTGATGTGGTACTATCAATGAAGTTCCCAAGCCCAATTTTAAAATTTCAAGGACATAATTTCCAAAAGTGGGGAATAATGTAACACCCCAAGATGTCATAGTAAGTTATTTTCTTTAAAGTAATTCAATAGCTTGCACTACACGCAACACCGAGTTCGAGCGCACCATGACTTACCAAACTAGACATTCAAAAAGTAGTTATGAATAGTATTAACTGAATTTTTAATTTTATACACTCCATATAATTTAAGATTCCATATCACGTTTTTTTTAGACAAAATATAAGAACAAGTTCATTTTTTCAGATAAAAGAAGTATTTTTCAAAAAAATGAAATTTTACCACATTTTAATGGAAAAACCATTTTAAAACCAATATTTTACTCTTTTATATATTCAATTTAGTAAAATTAAATTCTTCTTTAGAATAGGGACATAAAAATTAATTTTGGATAAATATTTGGTACTAATCTGATAATGTTTATATTTTGATGAATATGGAAAAATACTAAATTTTAATTGAAAATAACTTCTCCAATCGAAATAATTTATTGTGGTAAATTATGAATTTGAATGTTTTGGAAGTATAATTAGATTATATTTTTATCATTCAATACAATGTGAGGCATTATAAGTAATTTTACATTTAAATATGGCATAAACACATGTCAATCTTTTGATAATTTTTACTTTTTGAAAACCCACTTTTTGGTTTTGACAACGGGAATTAATTTGAAATTAATTAATGAAACTAATATGTTTTGAATTTTTTAAAATAGAATTTATTTTTGAATTCTTAATATAAAAATTATCTTAGTGTAATGTTTTGGTATTTTTCTTAAAACCTTCAAATTTTTACGAATAGTGAAAAACACTACGTTATAGTTTAAAACCGACTTTCTATTTAAATAATTATTTATTTTATTTAAATTTATTCTAAGTAAAAATAGATATATAATACGTATATAAGTTCAATTTAATTCATTGGAGTCATTTTATAATAAAATTAGATGTATAAAATTTTATTGAACTTTTTACAGTCTTTTACTCACCTTCTAGGAGCATTTACAAATTTCTATAAAAATTAATTTTACCTATTTTGTGAATTGCATTTCAAAAATCTAAAATACATGATTAATATTAGTAAGTAAAATGTGTTTCAATAAGATGAAAATTATTTTTGGTGAATAGTAAATTTTGACTTTTATTACAGACTGAAAATTGTTTTTTTATTATAAGAAAACACTTTTGAGGGAAAAAGTGAGAAACCAAACATGACTTCACCACTTCACCACTTCACCACTTCACCAATTCACCACTTCACCACTTCACCACTTCAAACATACAAGACATCACAACAAACAACATTCAACTACAATGGATAGGCAATCCATTCAATATTCAAGTAGACGAATCATCATAGCTGGAGTTGAAATGTTCAAGAGAAGGCTGGGGAGCCACGAACCAGGAAACACGATCATCAGAAAAGCTGGGCAAACCACAGAACCGGTCTCCTCGAGCGCCCACAGGTGCGACCATCGACAAAAACCCAAATCCACAAACCCGCAAGCGGACTCCAGTCGGAGAATGCTCAACCCCTCCACCGACGTGAGATGACCCAAGCATACATCCACAAAGGGTGATGAGAAAACCAGAATGAGGAAAACCAGGCCGTCCGGATGCCGCACCCTACTCCATAGACACCCCAGCACAACCACAGTTAAATTTAAATATGGTAATTAATGGTAAAAATGATATTATAATTTCCTTAACACATGTCCTAATTCTATTGGATAAATTTAATTCGACCAAAAACAACCTTAGGAATAGAATATGATCTTTTAGGTCAACTTGGATTAGATTAGGACATTTATTATTATTTTATTTAAAGAAGAGTTAAAAAGTGTTAAATTCAAAGTTTATTAACTAAAACATTTTTAATATAGGGTTATACATAAGATAAACTCAACTATAAATATTCATATAAAATATAAAAATATTTCCTATATAATGGTATTTTATTTATCATTTTTAGAGATTAAATAATTAAACTTATTTACGACATAATGACGATGGAGTAATTACCTTCTTAATGAAATATTAAAATAGTTAATATTATAAATATTAAAATAAATATAATTTAAAAGTTTTGATTCCATCCAAGAATTTTTTAGGTTAATATGACATGTTAAGGTTGATTATATAAAATATTGTTCGAAGTTATAAGGTTTTTGTGACTTTCCCAAAAACAAAATAACAAATAGTGTCAAAATTGACATAAAGTAGTTTTTTAAAAAAAATACTATGTTATTGGTTGATATAATATTCCTAAAACTCTAAGGTTCAGCCAAAGTGATTAAATAATATTATATATGTCATTAATTAACCACCTGAGATTATCTTATAAGTTTAGAGTAATTTTAGTAACCATATAGTGTAAGAATACAAGAATGCACAGTAAAAGTTAAACTATTTAACTAAGAGTTAAATCTAAAAGATAAGGTTAAAATGGTAACCTAAACTTGTCTAAAACCTATTTTTTGAGAGGATTGATACCCATACCTACTTATCTTCGAAATAAATCATTTTTCATCCATTAGAAACCGAAAATGTTTTATTATAATATAATGTTTAAAACTTTTTTTGAAGTGACCCTCTCCTCTCTTATAAAAGGGTACTTCCCCATATCTTAATTTCACAACTCGAAATACATTTTTCTCAGTCATAACCTTCCCAAATATCTTACCAACTTCCCTAAATTTAACCAATAGGCCTTACTTTGATCAAAAAACCATCTTAAGGAGCCCTTTTGATCAACTAAAAAGGAAACACCCGAAGAAAAGGTAATAATTTCACCACCCTCTTCCATGTTCTTTTCTTCTTCCACTTCCTATTTCTTTTTTGTTACCATACCAAAATAATAAATCCAATACCTTATACATAAATTTATGTTATTATAAATATGGTAAAACCATATTAGTTATTCTATCCATCCTATAAATGACAAAGTCATCATACGTGCGTATGTACGGCTTACTCTCTCCACGTCATGGTGTAGTTTGTTATTCAAACACTTCATTATTTGGTTGGGTATAATAATGAGTATAACTGATGTAAATAATAAAAATAACATGTTAATGATTCTGTATATATGATATAATATCCAACTACATACGATTTCACCATCAATATAATGATATTATCGCTCGTGCGTACGTACGACTTACTGTCTCCACGAACGCGATGAGATTCCTTCCCCATCGTAATCATTCTAGAATAATTTTTATTTTATGATTGAATATAATATTGAAGAACTTAATATCATTTTTTATATGAATAAAATACATCCTATACATAACAAACATGACTTACGTAACAAAACATATAAAGGAAAACGAATCAGTTAACAACCAAAAATAATGATACTACTGAAATATCATTAACAAAGAAATATCAAAATAGATTAAATGATATCATATTTACGTATTTGGTTCTTTTATAGTTTAATAAAAATGATTTCACCATTATATAAGAGGTTAACCAACCCTATAATAAGGAAAATTACAAGGTAAGGGGTTTCTTGTCGCACTTTTAATTCTGTGGGATTTCCATTATTCACCACTAATTTATTGCATGTGGTGTATTATGTACTGCCATTTGATATATATTATCATAATTCTCTATATATTAATGTTATTCTGTGAAACACTTGGTGGTTTTTAACTTTTGGTCATATGACTCGATTGATTACAATGTGGTAAGGGATTTTCATCTCACTTTTATTCCCATGAGATTCATGCTACATTTGCCACTATTACCTTTTGTGTGGTGTACGTACTACCCATAATTATATTGTTTTCATAATATACATTAATTTATGGGTATTTAAATCATAATTGTATTATCCTTCTTCCATTGGGTATTTGTTTCATAAGTTACCAAATCGATAAGGGAATTTCAAATTTCAATTTCCACTCATTCGGTTTTACACAAACTACATTGATTACTTTACTCCAAGATTATGTGTAAAATCACTATTTATTTACATATATAGTAATTTACACTCACCTTTGTGTGGATATAATTTTTATACACATAATTAAACCATTGATAAATTCTCAATTCATCAATATATATTTGATAAGAGTAATTTTAACAAAATTTCTATTCATTGAGTTAAACATCCAAGTCATTGGTGTTGTTTTTACAAGAATATGTGTGAATGTCCTCTGACTGATTTACACTGAATATACAATCATATTTAGTGTATTTATATTTTTCACAGATAATTATGTCATTGATTTATCCTCAACCTAAGGATACGGTCTCTATAAAGGAATTCATCTCAACTTACATTCCAATGAGACTTCTTTGTTGTTATGTGCCAATTCACTTTTATTTGGTGTATCTACTATACTTTGACATAGTATATCATGAATACTATTATTATAATGATATTATAAAGATTTTATTACCTCAATTATTTGTATTTAAGCATCTCTCATTTGGTTAGGAACTCTAACTAAAATATCATTTTAAATGTTTTAAAAACTTATTCTTCCAAATCATTCTCATTAATGTCCATGTTTTAAAAATGGTTTTAACGTTTTATTTATATGGACATTATTTTTTTAAAATTGAAATTACTTCTAAAATTTTCAAAGTGATATGGAAAACTTTGATTCCAAAATCTATTTTAAAAAGCTTCTTGATAAATAGTGATACTTTTAAATGTTTTCATGAAAAAAGGATATTTCCCTCAAAGATTTTTACTAATCATTTTCAACTATGACAACATCCTTTGTGGGATATTATTCTTTATCAAGGTTTATTTACTATAATACAAATATTCCATACTGTATTGAAGGTTTTGTGATATTTTTTACTATGGATGTGTTATTTTTATACCATTCATGGTTTACGGATAAAGTATTGACATTTCGTATGCTAGTTTTAATATGAATGTTTATGTTATGTTGAAACCTATTCATATGAGGAATGCATTGGACTTAGTAATTGACGGGTGGAGATCTCTATAGATCCTCGATGCATTGGTAGGTCTCATGAGACAAACTAGTTTCTTGGCATAAGGCCTTGACAAAATCTTATTTGTAGTCTTGGATCAAGGCCTTGATTATGTGGTTATAAAGTCTGGTATTATGCATTCCATCATTATGAAATAGGTTGTTGATATTTCATGTTATTATTCGACTAGTATAATATCCATGTGAATAAGTAAATGGAATTATTTGATTAATCTTTTCCATATTATGCTAAAATTTAATTTTAAAAGGCTTGTGTTCTAGTCTTATACATTGCCTTATGTATTTATTCTTATTTATGATAGTTTCTTCCATAATGTTATCTTTACTGAGCATATGAGCTCACCCCTTTCTTATGTATTATTTTTCCTAGGATGAAAAGATGTATATTACGATTAACCTGCAAGAATAGGATAAGGGGTATAAGAGTGTTCAAAGGGGATACAATGTTATTTTTTTTATTTCATGATGTAATGTAAAACTTATGTATGTATCTGGCACATACAAAGCTACTAAACTTATCAGTCTTTCGAGAAATGATTCCTTGTATCATGCCAATGTTATGTAATAATGCATCGATTCTGGGTAACTGGGTTGGGGGCGTTACTGTTGGGCTATCACAACACATCTCGTCTAAAAACACATGGTCGATCACTGTACATCTCACTTGAAGACACAAGGTCTGTGCATTCTAAAGGAAGAGCATGGAAGCATGGTTATCTAGTCATCTATATCACTACCATTCTAGATGTTTCGAAAAACACTTGGAACCCAAAACCTCTGAGCGTTGTTAAGTTTATACAACTCATATAGGGGATGTATATAAATAACATAAAATTCTTGATATATAGACAGAACATAATATCCAACCTATGGGTTTATGAAAATTATAATAGTGAACACCACATCACAACCACCATATTATACATCAACCATCACAATATCTTCCACTGTTATATGCAACACGTCACACAACCACAAAAAAACCACACAATATTTACCACTTTCAATTATAAGTTCCCCACATTCAAGATATATCAGGGTTCTACTAACTTTTATATACTAAGACACTTCATTTTTATTCACAGATCTTGTTAATTTGTGAATTTAATTTATTCCATTTACCATATATCAATTTCCACCACATTCATATTATTTTACCACTTCATAATTTATTCTATAGATATTTGGGAAACTAACACAATGACACATCACCACAATTGGATCAACTCATACAACCATTTACACAAAACCACACATCCACCATCATCGCCACTCCACATCGACCAATTAAACCCCCAAAAACAATCACACATCACAACCTCCTCTAACAACACAACCACCACACAAAAAAACATAAATCATCACTACAAATCACTACAATTGTGATTGCACATCATAACCACTCTTCTTCCACACCACATCTCCCAACTTCCCACATCATATCCCTTCCAACCAAAAACCACATCATAACCCCACACACTATAAATCCCATATGGTCATCACCACCACCTCACAACATCTTTCAATACATTTGGAAACATAACAAATCTTCCACAAACAATAGTAACACATATCATTTTCCACAATATATTCAGGGGATTTTGTCACATTACTTCTTTATTTAGCATGGTATTATAACATAAACTAGATTACATGGGAGACCAGTTATTTAGCCAAATATATATTCTTTATTTTTTTATTTAGGGTTTGATCACACAACAACACAACAAGGGCCTAAACACATATCATCTACTACAAAATTAGAGCTCCCAACAACCATTATTTTTAGTATTGGAAAAAAGAAAGCATAAAATCATTAATAATATATATCAAAGTAGTAAAGCATGAAACATATCCCCAATCCTCAAGTCACGACCCAACCCAATGGGGCTCAGGCTGTGACTCCCAAAGCCCGCCTCTATTGGACAAGGGTTGGTGACCAACTCCAAGTAGGCTATCACACACATAAGAGGACTTAGCTTAAGGTACCTATATGCATGAACCCACATAAACCTCCATGAAATTGCATAGAGATATATAAAAACTAAAAACTAAAATGCATGAAAACATCCATCCAGGTGTTATGTGGACTCTGTCGAAAGGCTTGTGGTTTGCACATGACCCACCACATAAGGTAAAACCCTTTATAGGGTTGAGTATAAAGATACTCAGTAGACACCCCAAAAACCACAAAATAAAATGGATTAACTGAAAGTAAAATACCACTCGACCCAACAATTAGTAACCCAAACGAGAGAGAAAATTTGACTTGAAACCATAAAAATCTAAACACATATAGTTAACTCATGCCATAGGGTCCGTAATTAAAGATGTGACAACACTACTCGGGAAAACTAGAAAGAACACCAATAAATTATCATCTCATGAGGTTCCAACCTCACACCCAGCAATAGGTTCATACTTGAAGCTCTAAATCAAACCACCAAGAGAACACTCCACAAGTCGAGTCAGCCCAGATGAAACGTGTCTGATAGATACACTCCATCTCATAAAACTTGTCCATCCCTGATAGAAGAATCGAGAGATATCACTTAATCGGGTATCAGAAAGTTAATGGTATGACTTACATCTCAAGGGCACACAACATAAAGAACACTCTCACTAGATATTTCCACTAATAGCATCACATTGAAACTCAACAGATCTCGATCCTTAGAAAGGGTAACCCTCCCAAGACCCATTGGGGTGTGCTAAAAACCCAGTTTTGAAAACCCCATGATCCCACTTAGTAAGGGTATATCTCTTAGGATCCACTCGGGGACACCAAAAACCCGATCTAACACCCTAGAGATCATTTTTATCAGATAGAGGATCATCACCTGTGTAGAGTTGGTCATTCTAATTCTAGATACCCCATCTGGTATAACCCATGAAGTTGGGGAGCGTATCACCAATAATTCCACAAACCCTATCCATGGAACATTTTATAGTAGAATTATGGAAGTATAAATCTCGATACACAACTAGAGGGTTAGCACCCAGGGCTCACTGGGATCCATACCCTACTAGAACATCATCCTAGGTAGAGGATAAATGCCTCGGTAAATATTTGTAACACTGATTCCAATAACCCTATCAGGGAAACACAAAGGGATGTGAGGATTGCATTGATCCCCTTGGGGCGATATGGTCTCCAAGTCCCCTGAGTCTATAGTCCAAGAAAATTGAGGTGACTCACTCCATAAAGTGGAAACACACCCACATTTCCCATATGAGAAGTAGTCAAAGAGTGGTCACAATCTTGTGATGAGGAAGTTATACCAAAACCATCAAAATGAAATGACCAAGGGGACACACTCAACACTAATGGTCAGAGTTGCTTACCCAAGATACCCCCAAAATTTCCCACACACATCATAACTCCTTGGCCCAAAATAAGGCCACTATCATGTTTTACATAGAAAAATGCTAATGATGGGATACTCATAGGCCAGAATCTGAGCTACATAGGATGACATATAAAAGGTTGAAACTCATGCAAAGGTAGACCACATGGTGTGCAAATGGGGGGGGGGGACTACATGGAATATGACCCCACCTGAACACCTAACCATATCCCATGCCCACGTGGATCAGATGGGCATGTGAGACAACATGGCATGAACCAAGGGTACTTGGAATGTCTCACCTCACTCGAGCCATATTTTCGCATTACCTTCACACAGATCATCCAGCTATGTACACTACACAACATGTTCTGCTGGTACACAGTATGTACCAACTACCTGACCCCTTGGTCGTGTTCCTCTTGCACACTGTCCAGGAAACCATGTATTGTACACACAGTGTATACCTTACTACATGTAATGTTCAAGATAAATGGCCACCTAGTCGTGTGGTTTTCCCATTCTTGTTTCCAATGCCTCATGTCCATGTACTTTAGTTGTCTTTATTTACATGGTTATATATTATTATAAGGCTACCCAATATGTTTCCCCCATCCACATGATGAGTGTCCCTACACAGTGTATATCTCTATATATTTTCCATGTAGACCCTGAAAATTCATCTTCCTTGAATAAGAAGAATAAAATATGTGTAGGACTGGTTTACATGCTGCGTAGAGGGGAAAATATATCAGGATTTCCCTGAAATGGCTCGGATCACCCCTGTTCACCCCGAAAAACATAGATCGACCCTCAAGGGGTCTTTAGCAAGAATCTAAGGGCTCTACAACCTTAAAATGATTCAAAAACAATGGGATCATGACTTAAAACTAAAACTTACTACCTTAGGGTGAATCTGTGAAGCTTAGAGGTCAAATTGGTTCTAGGAATATGCTGCTGCTCGATCCAGGAGATATTTTCTTCAAGATCTGAGACTAATTGACCTTTGTTTGCTAGATCTTACCATTGAGTCATTTGACTCTAAATAGGGAGAGGGTAGGGGCTTTAGAACCTCCTACGTGTGAAAAAGGGTAAGGAGGGAGAAGAGAGATTTAATTTTTAATTAAATACTCTCCTCTATTTAATTCCCTGTCCCCGAATCACCTTCGACCCGACACCCAGCATCGACAAAGTTTATGTCACACCTATGGTAAACAAGATGTTTTGAACTCAACTGCGGTCTCAAAAATTTGATTTGAGACACCTTTTGGTATTTATACATGTTTCTTGTGAAACCATGTGCACATGACAGAATATATTTAATATTTTTGAAAATCACTAGTTTGGGGACCCCGGGCCCCAGATTCCCATTCCGACACAATGCTTGGCTTTGGAAATATTATTTAGAATATTCCAAAGTCTTACAAGTCAAAAACTGAGTTTCTAAAACCCATCAATTTCAGTTATTCCAATTAATTATCTTTATTATTCCAACCCTTACCATCCACCCAAAGGAAATATAAATCACGTAATCCCCATCTATAGAATATAAAGTAGAGAGAATAAGGATCCCCTACCTCGAAGAAATATTTTCAATATTTTTGTGTATTATTAGGAAAAGAATAAATAACTTACAACCAAAAAATTCACAAGTAACTCATATATTAACCTCCACCGCATTAAGTGTTGTCAAAAAAAGCACCCAAAACACACCCCAAATGAAATAAAACTACCAAAATGGATCCTAATAAGAAGAAAAGAAGGAAAAAAAGTAAAATGGGAGAATAACTTACTACTAATCACTATTACATCCCCACTGGAACCCATAGATTGAATCATGGTAAGATGGGATTGAGTATCTCCCAAATCGATTAGGGTTCACCACACAATTGAGAGAGAAAGAACAATTAATGAGATTAGAATCGTTAGAAAAATAAATAAAAACATGATGTAACTCACCTGATTTAAAGTGTAAGTCATACTATTAGATCATAAGTCCCATGGTACCATGGATTTACACTATAAAACTCACTTTTAGGTGGTCAAATATTCAAAACCTCAACCCCTACTGATAGACATAACACATCTGGGTGAATTAAATTACACTATAAATCCCTATATTATGGTATAAAACCCTTTTTCATGACCAACCTCTACTGTTTACAAGACATAAAGAGGCTTTACACACAAGCTTCCAACCAAACATTTACAACATAAACTCTTTTTTAGGTAAAAGAGCTTGCTGCATCTCCAACCTACATCAAACAACATTGATCCTCATCAATATTTCTTTGAACGCCCAAACCAATAATTTACTGGGCTGGGAAGGCACAAACTCTTACTGTTTGGGTGAAATTATTATGTACACTCAAATACCGATAAGCTTGAACCATGATTTCTTAAGTGTATCTTCACTAGATATCCTAAGGGTGTTAAATCTTATAAATCATGGATAAATAAACCTAAATTCCATAAAGTTATCATAATTATTGGTGATAAATACTAAACATATTGTATTACCTAGACTAAGTATATTAGTGATGATATTTCTTATACTCCCTAATACAAGGGTGTTAAAGTTCTAATTAAATCCCAAATCTGAGTCTCTAAATGTGAGTGTTAAAAATCTTTCATAGTATGTAGATCGATCTAAATCAAACACTTAATTAGAATTAGAGTCTTATGGTGGAATTAATTATTATTTTCTCATGAAATATAGTTGGAGGAGATTCATTATAACTCCTTCAAGATATGGTCATATCTATGGGGCTTCTATTTATTTTAATATTACTTAGAAACATGTTTATGAAAAACCATAAAATTATATAAAATTAGTAAGGAGTCATGAATCTAAAATATGGTTTGTGTCCATAGATGATGAAATGGATTATTTATTCAAAGGAAACATTTAAACTATTGTTAATAATAATTCCATGTATATTTTTTTTTATGTGGAATGATATTGATTAAAGGTAAGTTATGTGTGTTTTTATTATATTTCCCTATATAATAGCACTGACATTACTAAGTGTTAAAGTGGATATACATTTTATTACATGAATTGTTTAAAAAATCATTTATAACATTTACAATGAATAATTTTATACTAAATTTGACTTTAATGGAATTTTTATGGTGATTATTTAATGTTTGTAAAAATATTTTGAAAAATATTTATTGATATTTGGGGAAAAAATAGTACATTTCAACAATTAGGTAGGTTAAGTTTCCATTTCCCATTTATTGTTTGATAGCTGAAGTAAAGTTATCTTCTTTATAAAATGAAAGTTTTGAATGTATGGATGAATTGATTTGGTTGTATATGACTTATTTTCTATTCAAGGATAAATATTTTTAAAGTTATGGATAATGTAATAGAATTGGTATTTTATTAGAATTAATTTTCTTGTATTTGGAATTTGGAATAAGTTTTAGTGTCACTGGAATTTTTATACTTGTTTTAATTAAATGATGTATTTTAAGGGATTTAGTTGAACCCCATAGAAAGGATTATGATAATTAATGAGTTTTAATATTATTTTAAAAACTATAATTTACTCTTTAATGGAGTATAAATAAAAAACAAACTTCTTCATTAGGTCTATTATAAGGTGTTTCCTCAGTTGGTATTTTTTAAAAAAATTTGACACTATTTAATTTTATAGTGGCAGAAGAAAGTAATAAATTAATAAATTATATTTTATTAAATATATATTTCACCCTAAAAACATATATTCATCCATAATTTAGAGTATTTTATAGGAAATATTGGGTTAAAGTATTCTCTCAACATGAAGGTTGCCAACAAATCTAGAGAAATTTGTTAGAAAATGAGAAATCAATAAGAAAATGTATGGTTCTTTGATTCTGAAATTTCCTTATGATAATATAGATATTTCAAAATTATTTCTATTATATTTTATATCTGATTATAATTTGAATTTATAATTCATGGATAAACTAATTAACAACAAAATGAAATTGGAATTTAATCAATTTGAGTTATATATTAATGTTATTATTTGAGAGAATTTTGAGTTTTAAAAATTATCTATAAGATTTGAAGTTCAAAACCAAAAAATAATGATGAAAGGCTATCATATCTTGTTTTTATATATTAATATGAATACACTGACATGAAATTTGTGAAATTTTTATTTATGTTTTTAGATATATTATATAGATATGTTTTGATTCCTTTTTTGGTAATTTAAAGAATAACCTAAATTCATTAAGAATATTATTTTAAATGATATATTATTATATAGAAAATGTCAATGAAAATCCAATGAAACTAAGAATATGATGATATAACATATGGATAAAATGTTATTAAAGAAAGAAGTTACTTCCCCTTCTCTCAAACGTTTTGTGGGTTTATTATTTAATTCATTGTAAAAAATTATATTTTTATCATCATGATGATACTGACCCATTATGGATTTTTCTTAAAAAAAATAAACTTTTTATCTCAATGTTTTAGAATATTTTGGGTATAGGACGTTGGTAATGGTATTGATATTTGATGAATGTGATTTCTAGATAATGTACCATTTTGATCAAATGGTGTGTAGGTGGCCACATAGCCTTTATGAGATTAGTGGAGTGGAGTTCCACACATTATTATCCATATTGACCTCAATATTCAAATTTCATTGAGAAAACAACTATAAGTCTTGAGGGTAGCATGAAAGTGATGAGGAATGGGTTAGATGTGTCACTAAAATTAGATAATTGAATAGTATAGTGAGAAGTATGGATCAGATTGATTCCACGTTCCTAGGAAAGGTGTAATGCACATATGGGTTTCCATAAAGCACGTCTAATTATATAGATACTATAGGGGAATTTAAGGGTCCTTTAGAGGTTTTATTTGGGTTATAAAAAGTACATTGGAATCATACCAAAATCATTGACCTAATATATCTTTTTGTGGATAATTTATGGTAAGATTAGTATGTTATTTTAGCTTATTTGTATTAATGATGAGTCATGAAAACACATGAAATTTATCTCCTGATTAACTTCAATGTATACCTTTATAGATGGTTTAGTAATGTTGTGGTATTAAAATTATCTTCTGAATTTGAAATTAAAATTTATTTTAAACTACTGATAATAACTCATAGAATTATTATTAAATTAATAATAAAACTTTCTGCTTATATATTAGGATAATTGAACTAGATAATTTCACTGAGGTGTTCTACATTATATATTGGAAATGAGATTAATAATAATGATATTTAATTTAATTGGTATTTTTATTAATTATATTATCTATTTTGATTTTTATGATAATAATAAAGTGAATTATTATTACACTAGTAATATATTATACTTAATGATGTTTAGATGTTTGAAATAAAAAGAGTTTTACCAAAAAATTGTAAATAATATTAAAGGAGGGGGATAATAATAAATTATCATTCATAGAGAATTAAAATAACTATATAATTGCATATTAATCTTAAGGTAATTTATTTAATAATGATTGGAGTTGAAATAAATTATCATTAAAACTTATGACAATCATTGAATAAGATTATTTATTTTACTCAAGATATTTAGTAGTGTTATATATTATTAGCATGTGGTATGGATTACATATGAAGATATGAAATGAAAATGGATGGAATTTATTAATTACATAAAATGGTGGTAAATATATAATAAATAATGGTAATGAGAAATGTAAAAAATAGGGAATTCTAGTAGAGTTATATTAAAGGTATATATTTTATACCAATCATTAAAAAAATTAATGTAATATATGAGGATGGAAAATATAACGTTTGTAATGCCCCGACCCCAGTTATCCTGAGTCATTGCATTATTTTAATACATTTTCATGATTACAAGGAATGAAGTCCCGAAGGACCAATCGGTTCAGCAGTCTTGGAAAATAGATTACATACATGAATGTTACATTCCACTTTATATAATGCAAAACAACATAAATAATCCTTTATGAACACCATTATTACCTTGGATTAACCCTACATATCAATCAAAATACACTTCTTGGAATCCTAGGAAAAATAAAATTTAGAAAGGGGTGAGCTCAAATGCTCAGTAAGGGTAAGCAATATAGCGGAAAATGACATAAATATTAAGCATGGTGAATAATTGACACCACATGCCTTTACCAATAATAAACATGAATACTTTTATGGCAGGAATATGAGCTGAGTAAATAATTCCATAATAAAACATAATCATTGGTATTCTACTAGTCTAATGACCACATGATCCATCAATATTATTTTCATAATGAGGGAATGTATAATGCCGGACATTCTGAAACATTTTGTCAAGGCCTCAGCCAAGACGTCTAAAAATGATTAAGGCCTCAGCCAAAACCATATATCAAATTTGGAAAGGGCCTCGGCCAATTCCACATCTAGTTGTCTCATGATACCTGACGATGCATCGAGGTGCTATAGCAGGCTACACCCATCAATTACTAAGTCCAATACATTCCTTATATGAAAAGGTGGAAATATAACATAAACATTCATATTAAAACTAGCATACGAAATTTCAATACATTAACCATAAACCATGAATGGTATAAAAATAGAACATCCCCAGTCAAACATATCATAACTCATTCAATACAATATGGAAGGTTGTATTATAATAAATCAACCTCAATCATAAATAATATCCAGTAAAGGATGCTGACATAGTTTAAAATGATGAGTAAAACTTTTTGAGAGACATAGTCTTTTTGTAAAATCATTTAAAAGTCACACATTTATAAAGGAATTAATTTAAAAGAGATTTCTTAATCAAAGTGTACCATACCACTTTGAAACTTTTTAAAAGAATTATCATTTCAAAACATTCATGTCCATATAAATAAATCCTTAAAATCATTTTGAAAACATGGACATTAATTAAAAAGATTTAGAAAGATAAATCTTTAAAACATTTAAAATTCTGATCTTGATAAAGATTACCTTTCACAAATCCTTAAAATATTCATTTGGAAATCATTTTAATGAAAAATGGACATGGATGATAAAAATTTCCCAGTAAATACTTACACATAAACAATCTCGGATAATAATGAGATTGAGGAATTAACCCTTACCAATTTGGTAACTTACAAAACATACACCCCATATAAGTTTTATCATACAATGAATATGTAAATACACATAAATTAAAGTTCATTACATAATGAATACAATTTTGGGAAGTACATACACCACAAAAAAGGTAATTGTGTCAATATGGCATGAATCTCACGGAAATAAGGAGTGAGATGAAAACCCCTTACCTTGCACTTTCCTTTAGTCGAGGGTACGTTTGACCTCCTGTATAAAGACTATATTATGTTATTAAATTATACCAGAACAATATTAATATTTATGATATCATACATTATTCATTTATGACTTTATACTACCCATTTAATAATAATTCCCATGTTATATTAATATTTCGGGTAATAATCGCTTTCTTTATTGTGCGTGTTTTAAATTGTTTCTCTTGATTGTATCGATTAGATCATGATTTAAATAATTCCAGAGTATAAAAAATGATTTATATCTCATATATATTTAGAATATAAATATGTATAATACACATATATATGAAATGGAAAACACCGTTTATGGAGGCGGTAGTCCGTACGTACACATAAACGCAGTTTCCGTTTTCATAAAGTATTGAACAAAAGTAAGTGAATAAGATATATGTAAGTACATAAATACTTATATATATAAATATATATATCTCCAGTAGTATTATTATTTCATATATTACATACTTATTAGTAATATATATTTTTATAATCATCGATGAATGGTGAACTTGGAAATGAATCTCATCGCGTCGTGGAAACGGTAATTCTTACGTACGTACGAGTGAAAATATCATTATTTTGATATTAAAATAATATATAATTGGATTTTATATCATATATACATAATACTTATAGTGTTATATTTATTATTTACATAAAATACACATCATTATTATACCCATCAAAATAATAATATATTGAATAACAATTACACAACGACGTGGAGACGGTAAGCCGTACGTACGCACGTATGGTGACATGTCATTCAAAGGGTGGATAGAATAATGAATTTGGTTGTACCATAATTATAATAACATAACAGTATATATAATATAATGGATTTATTATTTTATAATGGAAATAACAAATAAAAAGGAAGTGGAAGAAGAAAGGAACTAGAAAGAGGGTGGTGAAATCATTACCTCTTCTTCGGGTTCTTCCTTTTGATTTGATAAAAAGGACTCCATAGGTTGGATTTCTGATCAAAATAAGGACTCTAGGTTGAAGGGAGGATATATGAGAGGGTATTTGGTCAGTTTTTTCCCGATCTAAATGCCTTATAAGGTGTGAATTAGAGTGAAGGGTGTGTGCCCTTTTATAAGAGGGGTGAGGGGCACCTTAGGAAAAACTTAAAATATTATTTTATAATAAATTCATATTATGTTTATAATGGATCCAAATTGATTTATTTTGTGGATAAGGTGGGTATGGGTCGAAATACACTCAACCGATAGGTTTTAGACAGGTTTGGGTCACATTATTAACCTTATCTTTTAATTTTAACTCTTAGTTAATTAGTTTGACATTTACCATGTCTCTTTGTATTTCTATATTATATGGTTAATAAACATACTATAAACTTACAATCGACTCCAAAGTGGTCCATTAATGATACACCTATCATGATATAAGTTCTTTGGCAAAACATTAGAGTTTTAGGAATAGAATATCAATCAATAATATAATATTTGTTTTAAAAACTCTTTTATGTCAATTTTGACACTATTGGGTATTTTGTTTTTGACAAATTCATAACAGAATTATTACATCGAAAGAAATTTATATAACCAATCCGAATATTTCATATTAACCTAGAAAATTATTTTAATTCCTAAAAAGTCTCAAATTACATTTATTTGGGTATTTATAATATCAATTATCTTAATCTTTCATTAATACGCTAATTACTGCATCATCATTGTGTCATAAATAAAGTAAATTATTTAATGTCTAAAAATTATAAATAAACTACCAATATGTATGAAATCTTTTTAGATTTATAATTAATATTTATAATCGAATTTATCTTATGTATAACCCTATATTAAAAATGTTTCATTTATTAAACATTGATTTTAACTCTTTTAACTCTTCTTTGAATTAAATAATAATAAATGTCCTAATCTAATCGAAGTGGACCTAAATGATAATATTTTATTCCTAATTTTGTTTTTGGTGGAATTACACTTATAAAATAGAATTAGTACATGTGTTATTTTAATAATAATATCATTTTTACCCTTAATTACCCTATTTACATTTAACTGTGGTAAATAAAAGTAAAAAGTTACTATTCACCAAAAATTATTTTTATCTTATTGAACCACATTTTACTCCTTGATATTATCTATGTCTCTCAGATTTTCGAAATTCCACTCACGGAAGCAGTAAAATTATGTTTTATGTGAATTCACAAATTCTCCTAAGAGGTGGGTAAAAGACGGTGAAAAGTTCAATAAAATTTTTATATATCTAAAATTATTATAAAATGACTCCAATGAATTAAATTGAACTTATATAGGTATTATGTATCTATTTTTACCTAATATAAATTTAAATAAAATAAATAATTATTTAAATAAAAATTTGGTTTTAAACTATAACTCAGTGTTTTTCACTATTCATCAAAATTTGAAAGTCTTTAGAAAAATACCAAAAATTCACCCTAAGATAATTTTGATATTCTGAATCCAAAAATGATGTCCATTTTGAATGATAAATTTATAAAATTTCAAAAAGTGGGGATTACTATTCATAACGGCTAGTTTGATTGGTTGTGGTGTGTGTTAGAACTCGAAGTTGCCTACAACACACACTACTGTATTATTCAAGAGAATCATACCATGGAACCTTGTGGGTGTTACATTCTCCCCTCCTTCAATAAATTTCATCCTCATAATTTTTGTTCGGTATTGGAAACATGGGGTTGACATTTCAAAATATCTTAGTTGAAATCCCACATTGAAAAATGGATTAATGAGGCCTGTATTTAGAATAAAGAGTGGTAAGTATGAAGGTTATCGAAAATAACACATACTAGGGTTCCATGTAGGAAAATATGGATATGGATGAGAAATCTAACCATCAATATCTGATGTAGAGTGGTCGAGAACATGGTTATGAATGGATATGGATGAGAAATCTAACCATCAATATCTGATGTAGAGTGGTCGAGAACATGGTTATGAAAAGGCCAACAATCACAAAGACATAAATATGTGATGATCTAAGGTACCATCTAGGACAACATGTTTGTTCTAAGTTTCTTTTCTTAATGTTGAGTAATTAATTTATGAGATTGGATACGATCATAAGGAGATATACCTACTTTATAGTTAGAGTTTTATCCAGTAATAAATTTCTACCACAAACTCATCTTTCACTCCAAGACATAATACAACTCAAAAATACTCTATTTATCCTAATCGTATAGGGTTCCAAATATAATGAATTTATATTTCACATATCAGACCCTTTAAAAAATAAACTACATTATACCATCTAGGAACTTCACATAGTCCAGTGTTAGGTGATAAATCCCAATCGCACTATGGTTATGGGTTTGATTCTCGTAGCTTTGTCCGACACGACGGGTTGTCACACAGTCTGCGTGTTGTCCTTTTATAACAATCCAAAAATAACCTTTCAAACATAATCCATTCCAACCTTTAGACTTATATAAAATACTACTATCCAAACTCACATTCCAAAATTTATTAGGAAGTTAAACACAATGAGTATCTTTTTTTCCATGTAATAACATGTGAACACCTTTATCATGTATTATTTTAAAACATGGTAAGATCCTGAATTACCAAAAAACCTTATTGATTACATTCATTCTCCCTTATTCTTTATAGAATACTCGATATACTCCTTCTATCCAAAAATGTTGTAAACTCTAACGATGGAAAATCATTAATCAGTTTCAAGTTAGTCAAGAATATCCAATATAATTATTTAAATCAACCATCTCTTATTCCAAAATCACTACCTCATTATCAGGACCATATTAAGGATTACCTTTCCTTCAACCATGTATTTTACCAAAAGTGTAGCTCACTATTAAGTCACTTTTCTTAGAACCATATAATATCAAATCCTCAATAAAATAGTACCGCGGTACAATCCTTATTTATCTCCATAATTCATATAACCAGTATATTGTTGATACAACACTCAAATGAAATAATCCTATAATAACAACAAAAGAACACTAGTCATTCTTCTTAATTTGAGGTAGTATCATAACTTGATTATTATCCAACAACATCATTTGGGGAATACTCTGATGATTTGGACATTGGTTCGCATAGTGTCCCAACTCCTTATAGATGAAGCATTGTACATTTGAAACCTTTTTCTTACCCCTGCAGTCATGTATTTGGTTTCCTTTTTCTCTACACTTATAAAAACTCTCATTCCCTTCAGGAAAGTTCCAGTGTGTTTCTTCCCACAGTTATCACATATGGGAAAATTATTTTTCCCCTATTCCCTTTATCCATCTTTCTCTCTTCCATCCTTTTCTTCTCTTGTTTCCCTTCAAATCCATAGGACTTAGAGAATTTTGTACTTATCTTATTAACACATGATACTATTTCTTCATATGTTGAGAATACATGGGAGACTATTTCCCTTATTAATGTTGTCTTAATGCCGTGAAATATATTATACTTCTTACTCTTTGGATCATACATATTGCTGGATTTTTCATTCCTTCTATTGGGCGCCATTTCTATACAATGTCATACACAAGGTCAGTTTATGAATTGCAATGAATAATTACAAAATTGTAAAATACCTATCATAAATTGAACCGTTTATGGATATAATCCATGAAAATATTATATTTGAGGAGGTATTAACTCATAAATCCTTCATAATGATTTGTAAATAAAATGAGAATTATCCTAAGCATATCCCCCGAGAGTGTCGTAACCAAGAGTGCAGTAAGGCCTGTTGTCGTGCACCAGTTCCCATTCGAGTCTATCTCAAAGCGGTGTTTTCGGGTTTTAACCCTAGGTACATCTGTGCCAGAGCCACCTCTACCTAATCGTATCCAGATGGGGATGTATTTTCTTTGAAAACACACAAAATATCTACATTACCAAAATTATAGGAAGTTCTTCTATACTAATCCTCAAATTCTATCTTAGGATAATGTGCTCTAATCAAAGTTTATCTAAATCTAATTTAAAAGGTTATTTCTAAACATCCTCTGATACCAATTGTAATGCCCTGACCCCAGTTACCCAGAGTCTGTGCATTATTTTAATACATTGGCATGATTACAAGGAATCAAGTCCTGAAGGACCGATCGGTTTAGCAGTCTTGGAAAATATATTACATACATGAATGTTACATTACACTTTATAACATACAAAACAACATAAATAATCCTTTATGAACTCCATTATTCCATTGGCTTAACCCTGTATATCAATCACAATACACTTCTTGGAATCCTGGGAAAAATAAAACATAGAAATGGGTGAGCTCAAACGCTTAGTAAGGGTAAACAATACAGCGGAAAATGAAAAATATATTAAGCATGGTGAATAATTGATACCAAATGCCTTTACCAATAATAATTCCATAATAAAAAATAATCATTGGTATTCTACTAGTCGAATGACCACATGAACTATCAATATTATTTCCATAATGAGGGAATGTATAATGCCGGACATTCTGAAACATTTTGTAAAGGCCTCGGCCAAGATGTCTAAAAATGATTAAGGCCTCCGCCAAAACCATATATCAAATTAAAAAAGGGCCTCGGCCAATTCCACATCTAGTTGTCTCATGAGACCTATCGATGCATCGGGGAGCTATAGCAGGCTCCACTCATCACTTACTAAGTCCAATACATTCCTCATATGAAAAGGTGGAAATATAACATAAACATTCGTATTAAAACTAGTATAAGAAATGTCAATACATTAACCATAAACCATGAATGGAATAAAAATAGAAAATCCACATTCAAACAAATTATAACTCATTCAATAAAATATAGAAGATTGTATTATAATAAATCAACCTCAATCATAAATAATATCCAGTAAAGGATGCTGACATAGTTGAAAATGATGAGTAAAACATTTTGAGAGAAATATACTTTTTGTAAAATCATTTAAAAGTCACACATTTATAAAGTAAGTAATTTAAAAGATATTTTTGAATCAAAGTTTCCCATACCACTTTCAAACTTTTGAAAACAATTATCATTTAAAAACATTCATGTCCATATAAATAAATCCTAAAAATCATTTTGAAAACATGGACATCAATTTAAAATATTTAGAAAGATAAATCTTTAAAACATTTAAAATTCTGATCTTGATAAATATTACCTTTCAAAAATCCTTAAAATATTCATTCTGAAATCATTTTTAAGAAAAATGGACATGGATAATAAAAATATTCCAGTAAATACTTACACATAAACAATCTCGGATAATAATGATATTGGGAATTAACCCTTACCAATTTGGTAAATTACGAAACATCACCCCATGAATAGAGTATCATACAATTAATATGTAAATACACATAAATTAAATTGTATTACACAATGAATAAAATTATGGGCAATACATACACCACAAAAAAGGTAATAGTGGCAATATGGCATGAATCTCACGGGAATAAGGAGTGAGATGAAAACCCCTTACCTTGTACTTTCTTTTAGTCGAGGGCATGTTTAACCTCATATATGAAGAAATTATTATGTTATTAAATTATACCAGAAACATATTAATATTTATGATATCATAAATTATTCATTTATGACTTTATACTACCCATTTAATAATAATTTCCATGTTATATTAATATTTCGGGTAATAATTGCTTTCTTTATTGTATGTGTTTTAAATTGTTACTCTAGATTGTATCACTTAGATCATGATTTAAATAATTATAGAGTATAAAACATGATTTATATATCATATATATTTATAATATAAATATGTATAATATACATATATATGAAATGGAAAACACCATTTATGGAGATGGTAGTCTGTACGTACGCATAAGTGTTGTTTCCGTTTTCATAGAGTATTGAACGGAAGTACGTGAATAAGATATATGTAAGTACATAAATACTTATATATATAAATATATATATCTCTAGTATCATTATTATTTCATATATTACATACTGATTAGTAATATATATTTTTATAATCGTCGATGAATGGGGAACTTGGAAATGAATCTCATCGCGTCGTGGAGACGGTAATCCGTACGTACGCACGAGCGAAAATATCATTCTGTTGATATTAAAATAATATATAATTGGATGGTATATCATATATACATAATCCTTATAATGTTATATTTATTATTTACATCAAATAAACATCATTATTATACCCATCCAAATAATAATGTATTGAATAACATTTACACCATGACGTGGAGACGGTAAGCCGTATGTACGCACGTATGGTGACATGTCATTAAAATGGTGGATAGAATAATGAATTTGGTTGTACCATAATTATAATAACATCACAGTATATAGAAGATACTGGATTTATTATTTTATAATGGAAACAACAATTAAAACGGAAGTGGATGAAGAAAGGAAGTTGAAAGAGGGTGGAGAAATCATTACCTCTTCTTCTGGTTCTTACTTTTGATTTGATCAAAAGGGCTCCTTAGGATGGCTTTATGAACAAAATAAGGCCTCTAGGTAGAAGGGAGGATATATTATAGGGTATTTGGATAGCTTTTTTCTAATCCAAATTCCTTAGAAGGTGTGAATTAGATTGAAGGGTGAGTTCCCTTTTATAAGAGGGGTGAGGGGAACCTTATGAAAAACTTAAAATATTATTTTATAATAAATTTATATTCGGTTTATAATGGATCCAAATTGATTTACTTATAGTATAAGGTGGGGATGGGTCTAAATCCACTCAACCAATAGGTTATAGACAGGTTTGGGTCACATTATTAACCTTATCTTTTAGTTTTTACTCTTAGTTAATTAGTTTGACATTTACCATGTCTCTTTGTATTTTTATGTTATATGGTTAATAAGCATACTATAAACATACAACCGACCCCAAAGTGGTCCATTAATGATACTCCTATCAAGATATAAGTCCTTTGGCCGAACCTTATATTTTTAGGAATATAATATCAATTAATAATATAATATTTGTTTTAAAAACTCTTTTTTGTCAATTTTGACACTATTGGTTATTTTGTTTTTGATAAATTCATAAAAGCATTATTACTTTGAAACAAATTTATATAACCAATCCGAATATTTTATATTAACCTAGATAATTATTTTAATTCATAAAAAGTCTCAAATTACATTTATTTGGGTATTTATAAAATCAATTATCTTAATCATTCATTAATACACTAATTACTGCATCATCATTGTGTTATAAATAAATTAAATTATTTAATGTCTAAAAATTATAAATAAACTAAAATTATGTATGAAATCTTTTTATATTTCTTATTAAAATTTATAATAGAATTTATCTTATGTATAACCATATATTAAAAATGTTTTAGTTATTAAACATTCATTTTAACTCTTTTAACTCTTCTTTGAATTAAATAATAATAAATGTCCTAGTCTAATCCAAGTGGACCTAAATGATAATAGTTTATTCCTAAGGTTGTTTTTGGTCGAATTACACTTATCCAATTGAATTAGTACATGTGTTAGGGTAATAATAATATCATTTTTACCCTTAATTGCCCTATTTACTTTTAACTGTGGTGAATAAATGTAAAAAGTTACTATTCACCAAAAAATATTTTTATCTTATTGAACCACATTTTAATCCTTGATATTAACCGTGTCTCTCGGAATTTTTAAATTCCACTCACAGAAGTAGTAAAATTATGTTTTATGTGAATTCACAATTTCTCCTAGGAGGTGGGTAAAAGACGGTGAAAAGTTCAATAAAATTTTTATATATCTAAAATTATTACAAAATGAATACAATTAATTAAATTGAACATATATAGGTATTATGTATTTATTTTGACCTAAAATAAATTTAAATAAAATTAATATTTATTTAAATAAAAATTTGGTTTTAAACTATAACTCGGTGTTTTTCACTATTCATCAAAAATTGAAAGTTTTCAGAAAAATACCAAAAATTCACCCTAAGATAATTTTGATATTCTGAATCCAAAAATGAATTCTATTTTGAAATATAAAATTTATAAAATTTCAAAAAGTGGGTATTACTATTCATAACGACTAGTCTGATTGGTTTTGGTATGTGTTAGAATTCAAAGTTGTGTACAACACACGCTACTGTATTATTCAAAGAGAAGTGTGCCATGGAACATTGGGGTGTTACATTCTCCCCTCCTTCAATAAATTGCGTCCTCGCAATTTATGTTCAGTATTGGAATCTTGGGGTTGACATTTCAAAATATCTTAGTTGAAATCCCACATCAAAAAATGGATTAATGAGGCCTCTATTTAAAATACAGAGTGGTAAGTATGAAGGTTACCGAAAATAACACATACTAGGGTTCCATGTAGGAAAACATGGATATGGATGAGAAATATAACCATCAATATCTGATGGAGAGTGGTAGAGAACATGTCTATTAAAAGGCCAACAATCACAAAGCCATAAATATGTGATGATCTAAGGTACCATCTAGGACAATATTTTTGTTCTACATTTGTTTTCTTAATGTTGAGTAATTTATTTATGATATTGGATAATATCATAAGGAGATATACCAACATTATAATTATAGTTTTATCCATTAATAAATTTCTTCCACAAACTCATCTTTCACTCCAACACATAATACAAATCAAAAATACTATATTTATCCTAATCGTATAGGGTTCCAAATATAATGAATTTATAATTCACATGTCATGCCCTTTAAAAAAATAAACTACATTATACCATCTAGGAACTTCACGTAGTACAGTGGTAGGTGATAAATCCCAATCGCACTATGGTTGTGGGTTCGATTCCCGTAGCTTTGTCCGATGTGATGGGTTGTCACACGGTCTACATGTTGTCATTTTATAAAAATCCAAAAATAACCTTTCAAATATAATCCATTCCAACCTTTAGACTTATCCAAAATAATACTATCCAAACTCATAGTCCAAAATTTATAAGGAAGTTAAACACAATGAAGATCCTTTTTTTCATGTAATAACATGTGAACACATTCATCATATATTATTTTAAAACAAGGTAACATCCTGAATTACCATAAAACCTTATTGATTACATTCATTCCCCCTAATTATTTATAGAATATTGGATATACTCCTTCTATCCAAAAAAGTTTTAAACTCCAATGTTGGAAAATCATTAATCAGTTTCAAGGTAGTCAAGAATATCTAATATAATTATTCAAATCAACCATCTCTTATTCCAAAGTCACTACCTCATTATCAAGACGATATTATGGATTACCTTTCCTTCAACCATGTATTTTACCAAAACTGTAGCTCACTATTTATTTACTTTTATTAGAACCATATAATCTCAAATCCTCAATAAAATAGTAATGCATTACAATCCTTATTTATCTCTATAATTTATATAACCAGTATATTGTTGATACAACACTCAAATGAAATAATCCTATAATAACAACATAAGAACACTAGTCATTCTTCTTCATTTGTGGTAGTATAATAACTTGATTATTATCCAATAACATCATTTGGGGCATACTCTGATGATTTGGACATTGGTTCTCATAGTGTCCCAACTCCTTACAGATGAAGCATTGTATATTTGAAACCGTTTTCTTACCCTTTCAGTCACGTACTTGGTGTCCTTTTTCTCCAAACTTATAAAAAACTCCCATTCCCTTCAGGAAAGTTCCAGGGAGTTTCTTCCCACAGTTATCACATATGGAAAAAAAAATCTACCCTCTTCCCTTTATCCATCTTTCTCTCTTACATCCTTTTCTTCTCTTGCTTTATTTCAAATCCATAGGACTCAGAGAATTATTTACTTATCTTATTAACACATGATACTATTTCTTCATATATTGAAAATACATGGGAGACTATTTCCCTTCTTAATGTTGGCTTAGTACCGTGAAAGATATGATCCTTCTTAATCTTTGGATCATATGTATTGCTGGATTTCACATTCCTTCTATTGGGCGCCATTTCTATACAATGGCATACACTAGGTCATTTTATGAATTGCAATGAATAATTCCAAACTTGTAAAATACATAACTTAAATTGAACAGTTTATGGATATAATCCATAAATATATTATCTTTGAGGAGGGATTAACTTGTAGATCTTTCATAATTATTTGTAAATAAAATGCGAATTATCCTAAGCATATCCCCCGAGAGTGTCGTAACCAAGAGTGCAGCAAGGCCCGTTGACATGCAGCAGTTCCCATTCAAGTCTATCTCAAAGTGGTATTTTCGGGTTTTCCCCCTGGTACATCTATGCCAGAGCCGCCTCTACCTACTCGTATCCAAACGGGGATGTATTTTCTTGGAAAACTCACAAAATCTATACATTACCAAAATTCTAGGAAGTTATTCTATACTAGTCCTAAAAGTTTATCTTAGGGTAATGTGCTCTAATCAATGTTTATCTAAATCTAGTTTCCAAGGTTATTTATAAACATCCTCTAATACCAACTGTAATGCCCCGACCCTAGTTACCCAGATTCGGTGCATTATTTTAATACATTGTCATGATTACGAGGAATCAAGTACTGAAGGACAGATCAGTTTAGAAGTCTTGGAAAATAGATTACATACATGAATGTTACATTAAACTTTATAACATACAAAACAACATAAATAATCCTTTATGAATGCCATTCTTACATTGGCTTAACCCTGGATATAAATCACAATACACTTCTTGGAATCCTGGGAAAAATAAAACATAAAAAGGGGTGAGATCAAATGCTTAGTAAGGGTAAGAAATACGGAATAAAATGACATAAATATTAAGCATGATGAATAATTGATACCACATGCCTTTACCAATAATAATTCCATAATAAAACATAATCATTGGTATTATACTAGTCTAATGACCATATGAACCATCAATTTTATTTCCATAATGAGGGAATGTATAATGCCAGACATTCTGAAACATTTTTTCAAGGCCTCGGCCAATACGTCTAAAAATGATTAAGGCCTCGGCCAAAACCATATATCAAATTAGGAAAGGGCCTCGGCCAATTCCACGTCTAGTTGTCTCATGAGACCTACCGATGCATCAAGGATCTATATCAGGCTCCACCCATCACTTACTAAGTCTAATACATTCCTCATATGAAAAGGTGGAAATATAACATAAACATTCGTATTAAAACTAGCATACAAAATATCAATACATTAACTATAAATCATGAATGGTGTAAAAATATAACATCCACATTAAATCATATTATTACTCACTCAATACAATATGGAAGATTTTATTATAATAGATCAACCTCAATCATAAATAATATCCAGTAAAGGATGCTAACATAGTTGAAAATCATGAGTAAAACTTTTTGAGAGAAATATCATTTTTGTAAAATCATTTAAAATTCACACATTTATAAAGGAAGTAATTTAAAATATATTTTTGAATCAAAGTATCCCATAACACTTTGAAAATTTTGAAAATAATTATCATTTGAAAACATTCATGTCCATATAAATAAATCCTTAAAATCATTTTGAAAACATGGACATTAATTAAAAATATTAAGATAGATAAATCTTTGAGACATTTAAAATTCTGATCCTGATAAAGAGTACCTTTCAAAAATACTTAAAATATTAATTTTTAAATAATTTTTAAGAAAAATTGACATGGATGATAAAAATATTCCAGTAAATACTTACACATAAACAATCTCGGATAATAATGAGATTGAGGAATTAACCCTTACAAATTTGGTATATTACGAAACATACACCCCATGAAAAGAGTATCATACAATGAATATGTAAATACACATAAATTAATTTTTATTACATAATGTATAAAATTATGGTCAGTACATACACCACACAAAAGGTAATAGTGGCAATATGGAATAAATCCCATGGGAATAAGGAGTGAGATGAAAACCCCTTACCTTGCAATTTCCTTTAGTCGAGGGTACGTTTAACCTCCTGTATTAAGACTATATTATGTTATTAAATTATAACAGAACCATATTAATATTTATGATATCATACATTATTCATTTATGACTTTATACTACCCATTTAATAATAATTTTAATGTTATATTAATATTTCTGGTAATAATCGCTTTCTTTATCGTACGTGTTTTAAATTGTTACTCTTGATTGTATCACTTAGATCATGATTTAAATAATTCTATGGTATAAAACATGATTTATATATCATATTTATTTAGAATATAAATATGTATAATAGACATATATATGAAATGGAAAACACCATTTATGGAGACATTAGTCCGTACGTACGCATACACGCTATTTCCATTTTCATATAGTATTGAACGGAGGTGGGTGAATAAGATATATGTAAGTACATAAATACTTATATATATAAATATATATATCTCCAGTAGAATTATTATTTCATATATTACATACTTAGTAATATATATTTTTATAATCATCGATGAATGGTGAACTTGGAAATGAATCTTATCGTGTCGTGGAGACGGTAATCTGTACGTACGCACGAGCAAAAATATCATTCTTTTGATATTAAAATAATATATAATTGGATGGTATATCATATATACAGAATACTTATCATGTTATATTTATTATTTACATCAAATACGCATCATTATTATACCCATCCAAATAATAATGTATTGAATAACAATTACACCACGACATGGAGACGGTAAGCCGCACGTGCGCACGTACGGTGACATGTTATTCAAAGGGTGGATATAATAATGAATTTGGTTGTAACATAATTATAATAACATTAAATTATATATAAGATACTGGATTTATTATTTTAGAATGGAAACAACAAAGAAAAATGAAGTGGAAGAAGAAAGGAACTTGAAAGAGGGTGGTGAAATCATTTCCTCTTCTTCAGGTTCTTCATTTTGATTTGATCAAAATGGCTCCATAGGTAGGATTTATGATCAAACTAAGGCCTATAGGTTGAAGGGATGATATATGAGAGGGTATTTGGGCAGAGGTTTCCTGAGAAAAATGTCTTAGAAGTTGTGAATCAGAGTGAAGGGTGAGTGCCCTTTTATAAGAGGGTGAGGGGCACCTTAGGAGAAACTTAAAATATTATTTTATAATAAATTAATATTAATTTTTTAATGGCTCCAAATTGATTTATTTCTTGGATAAGGTATGGATGGGTCTAAATCCACTCAACAAATAGGTTTTAGATAGGTTTGGGTCACAGTATTAACCTTAGCTTTTAGTTTTAACTCTTAGTTAATTAGTTTTACATTTACCATGTCTCTTTGTATTTTTTTATTATATGGTTAATAAACATACCATAAATTTCCAATAGACCCCAAAGTGGTCCATTAATGATACTCTATCATGATATAAGTCCTTTTTCGGAACCATAGATTTTTAGGAATAGAATATCACTTAAAAATTTAATATTTGTTTTAAAAACTCTTTTATGTCAATTTTGACACTATTGGGTATTTTGTTTTTGATAAATTCATAAAAGAATTATTACTTCGAAATAAATTCTTATAACCAATAATAATATGTCATATTAACCAAGAAAATTATTTTAATTCTTAAAAATTCTCAAATTACATTTATTTGGGTATTTATATTATCAATTATCTTAATCTTTCATTAATACAGTAATTACTGCATCATCACTGTGTCATAAATAAATTAAATTATATAATGTCTAAAAATTATAAATAAAATACCATTATGTATGAAATATTTTTATCCTTCTAATTAATATTTATAATCAAATTTATATTATGTATAACCCTATATTAAAAATGTTTTTATTATTAAACTTTTATTTTAACTCTTTTAACTCTTCTTTGAATTAAATAATAATAAATGTCCTAATCTAATCCAAGTAGACCTAAATGATAATATTTTATTACTAAGGTTGTTTTTGGTCGAATTACACTTATACAATAGAATTAGGAAATGTGTTAGGGTAATAATAATATCATTTTTACCCTTAATTTCGCTATTTACTTTTAACCGTGGTAAATAAAAGTAAAAAGTTACTATTTAACAAAAAAAAATTTTTATCATATTGAACAAAATTTTACTCCTTGATATTATCTATGTTTCTATTATTTTTGATATTCCACTCACAGAAGCAGAAAAATTATGTTTTATGTGAATTCGAAAATTCTCCTGGGAGGTGGGTAAAAGACGGTGAAAAATTCAATAAAATTTTTATATATCTAAAATTATTATAAAACGACACAAATGAATTAAATTGAACTTATATTGGTATTATGTATCTATTTTTAACAAAATAAATTTAAATAAAATAAATAATTATTTAAATAAAAATTTGTTTTTAAACTATAACTCAGTGTTTTTCACTATTCATCAAAAATTGAAAGTTCTCAGAAAAATACCAAAAATTCACCCTAAGCTAATTTTGATATTATGAATCCAAAAATTAAATCCATTTTGAAATATAAAATTTATAAAATTTCAAAAACTGGGTAATACTATTCTTAATAGCTAGTTTGATTGGTTGTGGTTTGTGTTAGAACTCGATGTTGCGTACAACACACGCTGCTGTATTATTCAAAGAGAAGCGTATCGTGGAACTCCGGGGTGTTACAAAGTTAGTTTATAATAATAGTGATATAAAATATATAAAATAGAAAATAATTATAATATAAATGACAAGGGAATATTCAAGAAATGATAGAGTTCCTCATTTTTAGGTTATAAATATTTATTAATTGATTTTAGATTTTTTTTTGAATGAAGAATGACAATGATTTGATCTATAAAATTAAAATGGTTATAGGAAATATTATAAAGACGTGTTTTGTTTATTATGATGATGTGGGAATTGTGACACAATGCAGTTAATAATATTTGGATTATAATGTTGTGGTGAACTAAAAAATTACTTACATGACATTTGACTTATTATATGGGAAGTTTCATATAGTTAATAAATAGATCATCGATTGGGTTGTGTGATAAATTTATTTAATTCATAAACATTTATGTGTGATGTATTCCATTTATGAAGGATATCAAGGGAGATGGTGCGTTAATATGATTATAGTTACACCCACTCATTGACTTGGGTCAGAGTTAAATTATGAATTTTACCCTTATCTATCACCATTCTAGGTAGATATTGAAAATGATATATGCATGTATTTTTTTATATTCTACCATAGTTCTTAGTATAGGATATTGATGATACATGATATTTTTATATGTAACACCCAACTCCAGTAGCCTAGAGTTGGTTGTTATTTTACTATATTGAAACAAAATATAGAGGTTAACATCCCAAATGATTAAATAGTTTTGTACTCTTAGGATAATATACACACACATGATTATCACATTACATTTGAAAACATCAAAAATAAAATAATAATTATTATGAGAACATTATTATTTCTTATATTAAATAACTAAATTAATTCATATAGACCTTATTAGTACCATGGGGAAAGGAAAACATTTTAAAGGATGAGATTATATACTTAGTATGGGAAAAAATACAACAAAGTATATTATAAACTAAATAAAAATGAATAATATGGTTGAGATAAAAAGTAATCAAATATTCTATATAACTAATACTTTAAAATTAGAACAAACCCATCGCTAACAAAAGAAAATAAATAATGACATGGATAATAATAACTAGTTTTATAATGATAGAATGCATAACGTTGAACATCATAATATTACTCTCAAATCCTTGTTCCAAGATAACATACATAAATAGTAATGTATACACAAAATACCCAAACTATTTTGTCTTATGGGAACCACTGATACAATGAGGATCTATAACGGTAACCACACATCACTTTCCAATTCCAATTCATTCATCATATAAAGGGGGTGAATAATAATTCAATACATAATCAATATAAACACTCATATTGAAAAACTAGAAAATGAAATGATAATATTTTACCTAATAAATAAATATAAATTAAAAATAATTCATAAAGAGTAATATGGTTAATTTTTCCAAAATATTATATACTAAGTAACATATAATCTTCACCAAATAATTTTGGCATAGATAAAAATATTTTAAAAAGTTCACTGTAAAATTTCTGGAGAAAAATACAATTTTCTTTTTGAAATATATTATATTAAAATATAAAAAATATATACAATATTAGGAAAAAAATTATTGAAAATAAATATATTAACTTGTAACTGAATCTTAAAATTAAATAGTATGCATGATGGTACAAAAATCCTTTCGTGCAGTGTGTGTTAAAACAAATATCTCGTTCATGACTTTGGTAAATAGTTCCTCGTTCAAGAAAATGAAAAGAATACTAATTTTAACCCATTTTATAGAAAATAAAAATTGGTAAAAATATATTTAATATATTATTTTATAACATTATAAATATTCTTCAAAATAGTTTAAATAAAATACAGACATGGAATAAAAATATTCACCGCTGAATAGAAAAATAAAGTTGATTTCCCTTAAAAAAATTATTTTATTCTTTTTAGTGAAAAATAATGTAAAAATGGAACTAATAATTTAAAAACATATAAATAAAAAAATTAGAAAAAAAAATTTTGGGTTTAATTTAGAAATATCATATAATCCTTTTTACTGAAACGTAAACACAAATTGTCTCGTATAAGGATGATATTGTGAAATAAACCCATGCCTTGGGTCTGGAATGCATTGAAAGTGATTTTAGACTCTTGTATAATAAATTTAAAATTATTATAATTGTATACCCTAACCATATACCAACTTATAATATCATATATTACCCACTTATAAAATTGAGATACCTCTTTATTAAAAATTCCTTATTAAGAACGTTGTTTCTAAGTGTTAACTATTTCATTTTCATGAATGTTATGGTTTTGTATTTTTGATCCTTGTATATTTATTTTCATTAAATTATTTAAAGAATTAAAATAATTAAATAAATAATATATATTAATTATATATATATTTATAGTAATCCATAAAATTTGTATATGAAAAGTGGATCAAATAACTTCAAGGATGTGGTAGTCCACACATACGCACGAGCAATGTTATAATTTTTTAAAAAGTGGAAGGATAGATATTTAAATGAAATATTATATTTAAAGGAAAATAATTAAGAAATAATTATCACACTTATTCATTAGATCCATATTTGTAACCATCCTAGTAAAGTGGTGATGAAAAACCAATTACACTGTTATGTGTAGACGGAAAGCCATATGTACACACGAGCGATGTTTTCACTTTCTGTAGGTAAGAAAATATGTGGAAAATGGTTTTAACATAATCATAAAAACAATTAATTATATCTAATATCCTTAATTAATTATGTTTTAATGGGTAAAATAGATTTTTATTAGGTGTAATGAAAATAAACTTGAAAGACTTGGTAAAGATGATTACCTCTTGTTTGACATATCTCATTTGGCTTACACATTAAGCCTTTAATGCAAGTTAATTTGGAAATACAAGAATCTCTAAGAGGTGGTTAAGTAACTAGAAAAATGTATTATGATAGGAATTGATGAACATAGAAGTATCATGAATTTTTGATGAAAAATGAGATGTAGTATCCTTTTATAAGGGAGAGAAATAACACTCTTATAATTTTTCAAAACATTAAAATACTATAGATTCACGTACCCAAAAATGTGGTTTAAAATTGGATTAATTTTTAATTAAATATGATCTAGGATAAAAATAAACTCATGAATTTGTATTTATACAAGTTTTTATATATTTTTAACACTTATCTCTTTAGTTTAACCCCCTCCCCCTTTAACCCTTTTTACCTTTAAATATGATAACACATTTTTCAATAATTAAGGATTATAAATTTACATCAAAGGTAAAAATTTAAACAAAAATGTTCAAGAGACGAATTTTAGACCATATTCCATCCCCCTTTTCCTATTTAAAAATTTTTATGATTTTTAAATCATTTAATATAGTATTATTAACATAAAATACCATTAAATTATTTTTAAAAATCATTCACATATTTTGACCTTAAATTCATCAAGGTAGGAATGGAATTAAAATATAAAATATTTAACAATGAATTATTAATTATATTTAACCATAAAATTCATTTGAAACCATACATAATTTAAATAATATGACTTTTTATGTTTTTAAAATCATTTACTCGGATTTTCCTACTACTTACACTAACATTGTGTCAGAATTGTGTAAGGATTTAAGGTAACTATACCATTAATAAAAATTAATAATGAATTAAAATAAAAAATAAATTAATATTTTTCAAAATAAACTTTTATATTCATTCATAATATCTTATTATCCATTTGTGAACATATAAGTGAAACTAAAGACAAGAGAGTGAAAATTTGTATTTATCCTTTTCTATAAATAATATAAATTCCATTATCTAAGAAAAATGGTATAAAATTTACATATATTAGAATATTGTAAGATTATTGTAAAAAATATATCATCCAATACGAATGAGGTAGGTTTTAGATAAATTTTTAATGCCCTATCACATTATTTTCTACCATAATTAACAGATTTACCCTTATAGAGGTGATAAATTTTACCATGGTGCCAATTAAAATGCCTAAAAATAAAAGGGAAAAATTTAATAAATTTTAACCACTCGATTAAAATATGTAATAAATTTTAAAATATTCAATTTATATAAGTATAATAAATTAATTTAAAAATTAACCTGTAAAGTTTGATGAAAACCCACTTTTCAAGAAAATGCATTTTTTAAGCATAAGATGATATTACATTAACTTTGTGCCTAGTAATAATCATTTTAGGAATATAAATTCATATATATAGATATATAATCTATAAATTTCATTTAGATCATTTTTCATTATAGATTATTTTAATTAATTATAATGGAAAAAAATTGTTCACTTGAAAATAATTTTTCGAAAAACACCTTCTAAGCATAAAATTAAACTTGTACAAAAATAAAATATAATTTTGATACCTATAGAATTATTTAAATTTTTATAATAAAATATATCTTATATTACTTAAAAATCAAATGAAATATAAAATTTTACTTTCAAATTAACTGATTTAAAATAAATAAATGACAGTTTTACAAATATCGATATTTTCACTATTCATTGAAAAATTAATCCACTTAGAAAAATAAAAAAAATCACCATCAGATAATATTAACATAATTATTTGAAAAAATATATCTATTATTTCAAATAAAATTTATAATTGTGTCAGAAATTAATTATAATATTTTCAAACAAAATTAAAAAGAACCCATTTTTTATAAAAAGCAACTTTAAAGTATAAAATAAATTTATTATTATTATTTTACTAGTAAAAAAATATTTGAATGTTAAATTTATTGATTTGAATTAATTATTTTTATTAAGTAAATGCTTTTATATATATGTTTCGTAATTCAGTTATTCCAGTTTATACCCGCTAACCAAATGGTTATGTTATAACAATTATATTTAATTAATATTTGGTCAATGTTCATTTTAACTTGGGGTTGTGAAGGGTGACCTCAGATGCTCTATAAGGGAAATAATGCAAATGAATATATCATTAAATAAATAAAACATGAATAATATGGATTAGATAAAAAATAAAAAAAATATTACATGTAACTAATACCACAAAAGTGGAATAAATAAATGGATAATATAGAAATATAAATTATCACATGGATAATAATAACTAGTTTCATAATGATAGAATATAAAATTTCAAACATCATAATCATACCATCAAAGCCTTGTTACAAGAAAAAATATGTAAAAAGGTATATTGTATACAAAATACCCGAACTAATTGGTCTCGTGATACCTATTGATGAATTGAGGGGCTATAAAAATTCTTTCACATCACTTACTATGTCCAATACATTCATCGTATGAAAGGGGTGAATAAAAATTCAACACAAAATCAACACAAATATTCATATTGAAAAACTACCATAAAAAATGTATTATTTTTCCCAATAAATAAATCAAAATGATCATAAGCTATCTAGATTAACAAGGTTGATGATATCAAAGGATTATATCCCCCATAAAGTATAAGAACACAGACCTTCTTTTCAGGTACGTTTTCCTTTTCTGGTCGTTTTTAAGAAAAAGAGGAAATTCTGGAAATTTTCAAAGTGCACATTGTGTACTTTATGAGCACACACCGTGTACTTGATTACTGTAGGTAGCCGTGTGCTGTCTGTGTAGCTATCATGCACACAGCTATGTGGGGTGACTTGGAGGCCACCTAAAGCGAAGCATGGAAACGGTGAGTAGACGTCGTGTACTTCAAAAGTACACGCCGTGTACTTTTTTTTTCATTAAACGCACTGGGGTCACGTCTGACGGATATAACCGACTCCTTCTAGGTCTGGTTCATCTAAGAGAGAGGGTACGGCTGCAGAACTTCTCTGAGCCCCTGATCAGGCTCCTGTTCTCCAAATCGACCACCATCATTTGTATTGGAATCACCTCGGTATGCTCTTCCTCCTCCTAGAGCTTCTTTCCAGATTCCTCTTCCTTTCCAAGTTATCTTCGGTTGAACATTTTGAGTGTTTTCATAGATCTATGGTGTTCTATGGTGATTCAAGCCTTGATATTCAATTATATTGATATCTCAATGCCAAGGTAGGTGGTTTGTGCCTTTCTGTTGAAAGTCTTTGAGTTTTATGTGCAAATATTCCCAATACCCAAGAACAGGGTATTGCGCATCTACCGTTTTAGCCCTATTGTTTTCCTGCTATGCTTGTATGATTGATTAGATGATAATTTATTTTTAATATAGTGAATTATTGTGCTTTGGCTGTGTTTCCCATGTATGTTTTTCTTGTTTTAACCTTTGGGTCTAGTTTTCCTATTCGGATTCTATTTACTTTCTCATTCCTAGTATTTTAGGATGGTTTGACTATTGTTCTGTTCTTCTGTTTTGCTATAAAAGTATAGCCAAGTAGTTCTTGAGGCTTACCATGGACAATACGCGCTGCTACACTTGCTTAACTTACACGGGGTTGTGAGAACCTAGTGTATAGACCATAGGGAGAATGGACGTTGAGGGCTTCTCCAGAGTGTCTATTTCATTTATGATGCGAGACCATAGAGTAAATTGACGTTGATTGCTTCCTCAGAGAGTCTGTAGTTCCTCAACATGGAAAATAGAGGGAATTTTATGTATGTGCTTCCCTAGAGCGCCTTTAGTTACGATACGAGACTATAAGAGGAATTGACGGTGAGTGATTCCTCAAAAAGTCTATTCTTAATATGAACCAGAGGGGTTAGACTGAGTGTACTGCCTATAGGGTTTCATGTAATTGTTTGGTAGGACCAGAGGGGATAGATTGTGGGTACTTCCCAGAGGGTTACCTGTTTGTGTTCATCTTCTTTGTTAGATGTCTCTTGATATTGAAACTGTTGATTGTTTACTATTGAGTACTTTCCAGTTTAGTGTTTCCTATACTTTTACCTTCCATATACTCTTTGATTGTTAGGAAAATATCTCGTGGTGGTTGCCTACTGGGATTTATTCTCACACCCTATTTGGGCCATGATTTTCAGGCCAAAAAAATTATATTTTTTCAGGTATAGACAAGAGAAAGCACCCTTCTACTTCAGGTAATTAATTTGTTGTGGAGCTGGAGAGCATGGTACTAAGATATATCTTGAGATGCTGAGGAGTTTATCTATTTTCTTTTGCACTTTTGTTTAGCACTGTTGTATTCCAGTATTGTGACTTGTTTGGTTGTTTCCTAGACATATGTATCATGCATCATTTATATATGTTCTTCAGTTTATACCTTCAGTTTTCTGTTGTTACTACTATATGTCATTATTACTGCTTCCGCTCTTGTATGTATTTGTTTACTTCTATTGTGTACTCTTCCAATGCGAGAATATTTTCTCCACTATCACACCCAATGCCCTCACTGCTATTCGGTAGCCTCTGGAATTCGGGGAAATGCGCTTGAGGCCATGTGACCAACCGGGTACGGGGCGCCTCTAGGTGGCTTCTAGAACCGGGATGTTACAAAGTGGTATCAGAGGAATTATTTTCTCTTGACTTAATGTTTGGAGCCTATATCCAGGGATAGGACAGAATAGGTACTTGTTAACAAGTTGTGCACGGGAGTAGCTAACTCATGTATTGGGAAAATCCAATCTACCTCGTTATTGCAATTTTTCAGGTTTTTCAACTTTACGGTTGATTTGATTTTCACCGTTGGGTGACTCACATGTTTTGCGTTGTTACTGTTGATGTTATTGAGGTTTTATTTCTGTCGCAACCCGATGAGATGAGGTTATTCCATCTCATGCATCATATAGTCACTTTCTAGAAATCACATGTCATGCATTCTTGCCATGCCATCTAGGGTGCATTAGCAATTGCATGTTATTGTGATAGATGTTGTGTATAATATTAATTCTATTGTGATATATGCCTTGATAAAATCCATGCTATTTGATAGTGTATTGTTTGTGTAAGTTTTTGTCTAAATGAATGCCAAACTTTGGTTCTTGAGTTGTTATGGGCCCACATGGACCAAAAATTGGTGGATCATTGTCTTTTTTACCTTCTTATAACATGTATAAGATTCCTAGATTTGATTCGCAGGGAGTATGGGCCCTCACAGATCAGAATTTGGCACCTTCAATGTTCATTTTTGTGTTTTTCTAGGTTCGAGAGTAGTTTCTAAGGCTTACTATCTTGAAAAAGCCAGAATACACACCGTGTAGTTTTGACTACATGCCATGTGTTCTTCTGTTTGGGAAGAAACTATTTTTCTTAAGCACACGTCATGTACTTTATGAACACACCGTGTAGTCTCTAACCGTGTCGTAGGCCATGTGGGAAGAGACACAGGAATGGGAAATTTTTTGCAGGAACACGCCGTGTACCGGTTGTGTATGTCGTGTGGTGTTGACCCTATTTTCGCCCGTGTAACTAACAGCATAGATGGAGAAATTTTAAGCTATACATGCCATTTTAGTATTGAACATGTCGTGTAGTCATACCTAGGTACTTGACCGTGTCACTAACAACATGGGTTGGTGTTATCCTTTTACACACACACTGTGCCCACCAAGAACATGCCGTGTAGAGTGAGTCATGTGTCAGGCTGGGTCACTAACAACACGGGCCAGGTGAATCATGTCTAGTATACGCTGTGTCTATCTTAAACACATTGTATAGTATTTTCTTAGGAGATCTATGTGGCTTAGCCATGTAAAAGGACTCGGGCAGGGGAAGATGATTCAAGTACATGTCGTGTGTTAGGACAACACACTGTGTGGTTTGGGTGTTACATGACCAGTTTAGGAAGAAGTACATGCCCATGTGAATGGCTTAAGGGAACACACCGTGTAGGTTTTATACACGCCGTGTAGTCATGTTTTTTAAAACATGAATGCCTTATTCCTCCTTTTTCCTTTCTTACACTTCTATCTTCCAGTCCCTGTTAATCTTGATCCCATGGGTGTGTTTGACCTTGAAGAGCCATTCCACTGAGACATCCTCCGGTTGTCCGCCGGTTACAGGGAAGTGATCAGATGCGAGATACGGCTGATTAGGAACTTCCCATAGATCCTCCTGTTGTTCCAGTCTTGGCACCAGCATTTATACCTAATACCGGTGATGATGCATAGTTTAGGGAAGGCTTCATGAGGATTATGTGGACTTTTCAAGGAGCACCGCCTCCTGCCCCGTCAATGGAAGATTTGACGCGGGTTTTCCAGCAGCATCATCCTCCCACTTTCATAGGGGAAGGAGGACCTCAGGCTGCAGAGTCATGGCTAGAAGCCATGCTCACTATCATTGAGCATCTGGATACGCCTCCAGAAAGGAGGGTCTAGCTCAATTCTTACATGATTTTGGATTCTTCCAAGAGATGGTGGGATGTGATCTCACAGGCAGGTCATCAATAGGTTATGATTTGGGAGTAGTTCCAATGGATCTTCTATTACTACTTTTATCCGGAGACCCTGAGGGCCAATCGAGCCCATGATTTTATGAGCCTGGAGAGGGGTACCCTATCAGTTATAGAGTATTCCTCTTATTTCACTGAACTTTAGCATTTCACACCCTTTCTAGAAAGAGATGGGTTATTCCTGGAAAGGAAGTTCGAGGATGGCCTCAGACAAGACATCCGCTCTCAGGTGAATATCTTCATGTTTACTTCCATCGCTTCCATCATCAACCAGGCACTAATCACGGAGTGGAATCTGAGGGAATCCGGAGTTCTGAGCCGGGGTGGCTCGATATCCAAAGTTATTGCTTCGCCAGATGATAGTCGGAAGTGCCGTAGGGATACTACACAGGGAGATCCAAGTAGGCGTGATGCATCTTCTAGTAGCTAGGTGGTGTGATACCAGTGTGGTAGGAGTGGGCATATGAGGCCACAATGCTAGAGAGACCCAGTGGAGTACCGATATTATGGCAAGATAGGTCATCTTCAGTGATTCTGTCAGATATTCTCACCAGAAGCTGGTGACAGGGGTTCCTTTATAACCCCTCATACAAGAGAAACTCCACCAGGTTCTCCCCAGTCTGAGAACTGGAGTTCTTCCAACCGTTCAGGCCGAGGTGGAGGTCATGGTCGCAGTGGTTAGTCACCAGGCTACCAGCGACAGTAGGGTGGATCAGCTCAGAGTGGTCAGGTAGGGTCACAAGTCTGTGGAGCAGGCCAAACTTTTGTAGTGGAGCAGACCCCGCAGAAGTAGGATCTCGGCCCTTCTACAGTTCAATGTACGATCCTAGTTGCCTCAGTTTTATCTTCAAATCTTTTCGATATAAGGGCTTCCCATAGCTTTATATCTAGTTTTGTTGTCGATATCCCTGGGCTCTACATATTTTCTTTTGTTGATATCTTGACACTATACACTCTGTTGGGGGCAAGAAAATATAGTTTACATCATTGCAAGGAGTTCCCTCTTGAGGTTGGTGGGTGTCACTTCTTTTGGGATCTCTATGTACTAGAGATGGGAGGCAATGATTTCATTCTTGGAATGGACTGGTTAGTTCCCTTCCAAGAAGTCATCGATTGTTATCACCATACGTTGAGTTTCATATCACCATAGGGTGGATCATTTCTTCATAAGGGCGAGTGGGATGTCTAGGTGAGAAGAGAGGGTCCATAGCATCATGGTTTAGGAGGAGTTATAGCTCATATTTCTAGTTTATATCTGGATGATCAGGGGACTTCACAGATGGACTTTCCTTCAATGGTGGATCACTTTAGGGATTTCCTTCCATAGGACTTTTCAGGTTTACCTCCAGAGCGAGAGCTGGACTTTTCGATTGATCTTGTGCCATGTGTGGCGCCGATGTCCATTACTCCTTATAGGATGGATACACCTGAGTTGCAGGAGCTCAAGAAGCAGTTGGAGGTGTTGCAGGAAAAGGGTTTCATCCGACCCGATACTTCTCCTTGGTGTTCGCATGTCATGTTTGTAAAGAAGGAAGATGGAACCCTCAGGCTTTGTGTGGATTATCAGAATTTGAACCAGCTGACGGCCAAGAACCGATATCCCTTACTGAGGATTTATGATCTCTTTGATCAGCTTCGAGGATCCCGGGTATTCTTGAAGATTAACTTGAGGTCTGGTTACCATCAGTTGCATGTTAGACCATCTGATATACCTCTTATAGCCTTTCGGAGCAGGTATGGTCTATATGAGTATATGGTTATATCGTTCGATCTCATGAATGCACCTGCAGTTTTCATGGCACTGATGAACTGAGTGTTTCATCCATACTTGGATTATTTTGTGGTTGTCTTCATGGATGATATCTTGGTGTAATCTCACACTCAACATGACCATGCCACACATATTTAGATCATTTTGAGTACACTGAGAGAGCATCAGTTATATGCTAATCTCTAAAAATTCCACTTTTGGATGGACCAGATTCACTTCTTGGGTCATGTTATCTCAGAAACAGGAGTATCAGTCAACACATAGAAAGTTGGATCAGTAGTTTCCTGGGAGTAGCCGAAGAACTTCTTAGTGGTGTGAAGTTTTCTGGGGCAAGATAGATACTACATATTCTTCATATAGGATGTTTCATGCATAGAAGCACCATTGACGAGTTTGACTAAGAAGGGTGAAAAGTTCTTATGGTCATATTCTTATGATTCATCCTTTTAGGAGCTTAAAGAAATGTTTACTTCAGCACTGATACTAGTCTTGTCAGAGCCGAGCAAGAGCTATACTGTTTACTATGATGAATCTGGTACTGGTCTAGGAGATGTAATTATGCATGGAGATGGAGTCTTTGTGTACGGGTCACGGCAGTTGAGGCCATACGAGAGGAATTATCTGACGCACGATCTGGAGTTGGTAGTTGTTCTTCATGCCTTACACTGTTGGAGACATTATCTTCTAAGAGAACATTTTTTTGTTTTCACCGACCCCAAAAGTATCAAGTACATCTTCACACAGCGTGATCTGAATTTGAGATAGTGAATGTGGGTTGAGTACCTTCAGTCATTTGACTTTGAGCTTGCCGACACGCCTGGAAAGGGCAATGTAGTGGATAATGTGTTGAGTAGGAGGAATCAAATACAGGCAGTTCAAGAGGCCAGTAGTGAGGGGAAGCTTATGGCTCTGTTCTCTGAGATGCATTTGTAGGTGCACCATAGATAGGGTTAGACTTTACTTTATTATGTAGTTGTTACCTCTACCCTTCTTGATTGAGTATTAATGAGGCATTTATTGGATTCTGAGGGCCTAGTCCTACGGGAAAGTGTGTCGGGAGAAGACCATATTCCTGGATGGACCATAGGCAAGGATAATATCTTGTGTTTCTAGGGGTGTGTGTGGGTTCCAGAAGACATACACGAGGAGTTGATGCGGATATTTCATTCCTCCATTTGGGTAGTTCATTCTGGTGTCACCAAGATGTATCGTGATCTATACCGTCAGTATTGGTGGCCAGGTATGAAGCGGGATGTTGCAGGCTTCGTCATGAGGTGTTGCACCTGTTAGCAGGTGAAGGCGCAGCATCAGCGACCAGTAGGACTTTTACAGTAGTTACCCATTCCTGAGTGGAAGTGGAATGATGTCGCGATGGACTTCATAACAGGGATGCCAAGGTCACCTCGAGGGAATGATATAGTATGGGTTGTCATTGACAGACTTACGATGGTCGCTCACTTCATTCCAATCAAGGAGACCTTCAGTGTTGATGAGATGGGAAGGTTGTAAATCCGTGAGATTGTACATTTTCATGGAGTTCCACACTCCATCACTTCATACAGGGATACACATTTTACTTATCGGGTCTGGTAGGGGCTATAGAATGCTTTGGGTACACAGGTGCTTTTGAGTATAGCCTACCACCCTCAGAAAGATGGCCAGTCTGAATGTACGATTCAGGTGCTTTAGAACATGCTCCGAGCATGCATCCTTTATTTTGGAGGTTCATGGGAGTAGCGCATACCTATTGTAAAGTTTTCCTACAACAATAGTTTTCAAGAAACTATTCAGATGGCGCGTTATGAGGCTTTATACGATGGGCCATGTTGATCGCCCTTATGCTGGATGGAGGCAGGAGAGGTAGCTTTGCTGGGACCTCATCTTGTTCAGGAAACCACAGAGCAGATAGAGTTGATTCAGAAGATAATGGCTACTACAGATTCTCATTAGAAGTCTTATACTAATCAGCGGAGACGACCTCTGGAGTTCGAGGTTGGGGATCAGGTTTTCCTGTGTGTCACACTGAGGTTGGGGCACAGAAGGATTTGGATATAGGGTAAACTTTTGTCGAGGTACGTTGGGCCATCTAAGGTGTTGGATAGAGTTGTGATGGTTGCCTATCGGTTGTAATTACCTCATAGATACCAGGCTATGCACGACGTCTTCCATGTTTCTCAGCTTCAACATTACTTTTCAGATCTATCTCATGTTTTCCATCTAGAGGGGGTTGAGTTAGAAGTGGATGCATCTTTCAAGGATAATTTTATCCAGATTTTCGATCGCAGTAAAAAGGTTCTTTGTGGCCAATCTGTTCCTCTGGTATGAGTGCTATGGAAGCACAGGTGAGTACATGATGAGACTTGGGAGAGGGAGGTTGATGTATGAGCGCAGTGGCTGGAGTTATTCGTAGTTTCTTCTTCTACGCCACGCTAGGGAAATTCGTGGATGAATTTATTTAAGGGGTAAAGTTTGTAAGAACTTGTACCTTCTTTTTAGGTAGGTTTTCCCTTTCTGGTAATTTTTATGAAAAATAGGAAATTCGGGAAATTTTCAAAGTACACGTCGTATACTTTAGGAGTACACCCCGTGTACTCGGTTACCGCAGGTAGCTGTGTGCTGGCTGGGTAGTGACTGTGCACATGGCCATGTGGGGTGACCTAGAGGCCGCCTAAAGTGGAGTACAGAAACAGAGAGTACACACTGTTTACTTCAAAAGTACAGGTCGTGTACTTTTTTTCATTAAACGTACTGGGGTTACATCTGACGGACATAACCGACTCCTTATAGGTATGGTTTATCCTAGAGCGAGGTTTCAGCCGTATAACTTCTCCAAAACCCCAATCGATCACCCATTCTCTGGATAGACCACCGTCATTTGCATTGGGATCACCTCAGTAAGCTCTTCCTCCTCCTAGAGCTTCGTTTCCATATTCTTATTCCTTTCCAAGTTATCTTCGATTTAATGTTTTTATCATTTTCATAGATTTATGGAGTTATAAAGTGATTCAAGCCTCAATGATAAATTATATTGATCTCTCAATTCCATGGTAGGTGTTTTGTGCCTTTCAGTTGAAAGTCTTTGAGTTTTATGTGCAAATATTCCCAATACCCATGAACTGGGTATTGGTCGTCTACCATTTTGGCCCTATTGTTTTCCTGCTATTCTTGTATGCTTGAGTAGATGATAATTGATTGTGAATAAGGTTAATTGTTGTGGTTTTGCTGTGTTTCCCATGTATGTTTTTTCTATTTTGAACTTTGGGTTTAGTTTGCCTGTTAGGCTGCTGTTTACTTTCCCATGCCTAGTATTGTAGGATGGTGTGACTGTTGTTCTGTTCTGCTATTTTTCTATAGAATTATAGCCAAGTAGTTCTTGAGGTTTACCTTGGACAATATGCTTTGCTACACTTTCTTGACCTAAATAGGGTTGTGAGAACCTGATGTATAGACCATAGGGAGAATGGACATTGAGGGCTTCTCCAGAGTGTCTGTTTCATTTATGATGTGAGACCAAAGGTGGAATTGACATTGAGTGATTCTTCGTAGAGTTTTTTGTTCCTCGACATGGTCCATAGAGGTAATGTGATGTAAGTGATTCCCTAGATCACCTTTACTTATGATACGAGACTATGGTAGGAATTAATGACGAGTACTTTCTCAGAGAGTCTATGCTTAAGCTGAACCAGAGGGGTTAGACTAAGTGTACTGCCCAGAGGTTTGCTTGTACTTGTTTGGTAGAACCAGAGGGGATAGGTTGTGGGTACTTCTCATGGGGTTACCTGTTTGTGTTAATCATCTTTGTAAGATGTTTCTTGATATTGAAATTGTGTATTTTTTACTGTTGAGTACTTTCCAATTTACAATTTCTGGTACTTTTACCTACAATATAATCTTTGACTATCTGGAACAGATCTTGTGGTGGTTTCCTACTAGGATTTAGTCTCACACCCTGTTTGGGCCTTGCTTTTGGTCCCAAAAAAATTATATTATTCCAGGTATAGACAAGTAAAAATGCCTTTTTACTTCAGGTACTTGATTTTTTGTGGAGCTGGAGAGCATGGGACCAAGCTATGGCTTGCGATGCTTTGGATTTTATCTTCTTTCTTTTTCACTTTGGTTTAGCACTGTTTTATTCCATCATTGTGACTTATTTTTCTATTTCATAGACATATGTATCATGCATCATTTTATATATGTTCTCTAGTTTATACCATCAGTTTTCTATTGTTACTGTTGTATTTAATTATTACTACTTCTGCTCTTGTATGTATTTGTTTACTTGCACTATTTACTCTGCCAATGAGGGCATAGTTTCTCCACTATCACACCTAATGCCCTCACTGCTAGTCAGTAGCATCTGGCGTTTGGGGAAATGTGCTCGAAGCCATGTGACCAACCAGGTACGGGGTGCCTCTGGGTGGCTTCCGGAACTAGGACATTACATAAAGCACAATATTCACCAAATAATGTTGGAATAGATGAAAATACATTAAAGATATCACTAAAAATTTGTTGAGAAAACTACTATTTTCATTTTTAAATACCTTATATTAAAATGTGTTATTAGGGAAAAAATTACAGTAAGAAATGAAAAATCATAAATTAATATTCAAATTTAATAGTATGGATTATGGTGGGATAATATGTTCTTGCAATGTATTTTAAAACAAATATTCCATTCATAGCTTCTGTAAAAAGTGTCTCATTCAAAAAATGATAAAAAGATTCATTTTAAACCATTTTATTGCAAGTAAAAATGGATAAATTTTTCTCTAATAAATTATTGGAGAATATTAAAAAATTTGGAAATATATTAATCAAAATATTTACATTGAAGAAAAATATTTCTGGCCAAATAGAAAAATAAAGTTAGTTTTCCTTAAAACCATTCTTTTGGTATTTTTGAGTACCCAATAAGGTAAAAATAGAATTAATACTAATAAAATACATAAATAAATTTATGAAAATAAAATATATATGTTTTAATATATAAATATCATATAATTATTCTAACATAAACATAAATATAAACAATCCCGAATAAGGTCGGGACTGTAAAATGAACTGTTACCTCATGTATAACTTTCATTATAAATGAATTTATCCTCCAATATAATAAATTAAAATTTATTATAAATATACAATAGAACCATATACATACTTATAATATCATATATTATCCATTTATAATATGTCAATAACTATTTATTAATAATTTTTTTAAATTATGATTTTCGGGTGTTAACTATTTCTTTTTTCATATATGTTTCAATTTTGTAGTTTCAGTACTTTCATATTTAACATAATTACACAATATACAAAATTTTAATTATTATATAAATATAATATATATTAATTATATACATATTTATAATGATCCATAAAAATTCTACAATAAAAATGTAACACATCGTTTTGTGGAGATGGTAATCCACACATACTCAAAAGCGATGTTATCAGTTTTTAATGAGTGGAAGGATAAAAAGTTAAATGATATATTATATTTACAATACCATATTTATTTCATATATATCATATATATTCATGAGTTTCATCTTTATAACCATCCTAATAAATTGGGGATGAAAAAATAATTACACCGCTACGTGGACATGATAAGTCGTACATAAACATGAGTGATATTTTCTATTTCCATAGGATGAAAATGAGGTGAAAATGGTTGTCCCATAATTATAAAAAAAATTATTATATTAAAGATATTGGAATAAATATTTTGGAATGTTTACAAAAAATTTAGATGAAGTGTAAGAATAAATAAAGTTGAAAGTGTCGGTAAAGACAATTACCTCTTATTTGAGAGATCTCCTTCGGATTACACCTTAAGCCTTGGAAGGATGGTATTTTGGAAATACTATAAGATCTAGTATGTGGAAAATGAACCTAGTAAGGTATTATGGTAGTTATTTTCTTAAATATAATTCTCATGAAGTTTGTAGGAAAAAAAAGTAGAGGTGGTATCCTTTTATAAGGGAGCGAATGGACACTCTCGTAATTTTTTAGAACATTAAAATATTATAAAGCCAAATTCATGGAAATTTAGTTCTAAATTGGATTTATTTCAAAAATAATATGATATAGTATCTAAATAGACACATTAAATAGGATTTATACAAGTTTTTAGGTAATTTGGACCCTTATCTATTTAGTTTAACCCCTTGTTAACCCTTTTAATCCTTAACTATGGTAACACATTTTTCAATAACTAAGGGGTAAAATTTTACTTATAGGATAAAAATTGACACAAAAATGGTCAGGTATTAAATTTTAAATCATATGCCATCCACCTTGTCCTATTTCAATATTTTTATTATTTTTAAATCATTTGATATTATATTATTAACATAAAATACCATTAATGTTGTTTTAAGAAGAATTCACATATTTTGACATTAAAGTCAAGAAGATAGGGATTTATTTAAAATATAAACTTTTTAACCATAAATTATTAATTATTATTAACCATAAATTCATATAAATACATGATTAAACAAACTATATTATGTTTTATGTTTTTAAAATCATTTACTTTCATTTTTCTTCTACTTGCATAGGCATTGTGTTAATGTTGTGTAATAATTTATGGTTATTATACCATCACTAGAAATTAAAAATAAATTGACATAATTAAAAATAATAATTATTTTCAAAATAAAATTTTAGTTTAATTCATAATATCTTATTATAACTATGTGAAAATATAATTTAAATTAAAGTAAAGAGAGAGAAATTTTGTATTTATCTATTTCGTAAAATAATATAAATATCATTATAAAAGAAAAATGTTACCAAATATTCATATATTAAAATAGTTTATGAGGATAGTTTTAAAAAGATCATAAAATAATAGTATTTTAGGTTTTATATAAATTTTTTAAGGCTTATCACGTTACTTTTATCCTTAATTAACTGATTTACCCATATCGAGGGGATAAATTTTACAACGGTAACAATTCATAATTCCAAAACAATAAATGGGACAGATTTAAAAAATTTGAACATCATGATTAAAAATATTAAATAAATTTTATCGTATTAAATTTATATAAGTGGCATAAATTAATTTAAAAATAAACCAGAAAAACATGATAAAAATAGTTTTTCGGTAAAATGATTTTTTCAAGAATATGATGATATTACATTAACTATATAACTATTATTCAATGTTATCTGAATTTAAATTAATATATATAGGTATATAATATATAAAATTAATATAAATCATTCATAATTAGGGACTACTTTAAAAAACTAAAAAGGAAAAATATTATGCACTTAAAAACAATTTTATAAAAAATATGTTTTTAAGCATAAAAATAAACTTATACCAAAATAAAATTTAGTTTTGGTTAATATGTATGTAACACCCCGAGCTTCCATGATATGCTTCTCTTTCAATAATGCAATAGCTTGCATTGTACGCAAGTTCGAGACTCTAACACACCGTGACCAATCAAAATAGCCATTATGAATAGTAATACCCACTTTTTGAAATTATATATATTTTATATTTCAAAATGGACTTAATTTTTGGATTCGGGATATCGAAATTAGCTTAGGGTGAAATTTTGGCATTGTTCTGAAAAACATCAATTTTAGATGAATAGTGAAACCACTAAGTGGTAGTTAAAGAACTAATTTTTCGTTTAAATGAAACATTACCACTTCTGTGATTTGATTTTAAAAAATACAACATACATGGTTGTCATTAGAAAGTAAAATTTTGTTCAATGGGATTAAAATATTTTTTTGGTGAATAGTAACTTTTATGTTTAATTAATCGCGATTAAAGGTAATTAGTGAAATTTAAGGTAAAAATGATATTATAAAAATATGAAAATACCTTTAAACATGTCCTACACTTATTGGATGAGTCATGGACGACCAAGAAAATCCAAGGGTCAACTTGGGGACCCCATGGAGCCACTTTGGTAGGAAAAAAGACATTAAAAACTTTTTATTTAATGTTAAAATAAAAATGTCACAAACATGAGTTGTTTTACTAAAACAATTTTTAAAATAGGTTATAAAAGTCATATTTTTTACTATAAATATTCATTCGAAAGATAAAAAGATTTCATACATCATGATATTTTTTTTATAATTTTTAGAGATTAAATAAATTAAACTTTTATGACACCATGATGATGCAGCGATTACCTCATTAATTAACGATTTAAATAAAATGAAAAGGTAATGTAAATTCTAAGACATACACATGTCAAAAACCTATTTTATGAGCATATTTAAAACCCTTATCACCTAATCCTCTAAATATATTATTGTGGGACCTTTCTTATCTGAAAATCACTTCATAATAATATAACATTTCATGACTTTCCAAGAGTGCCCCTCCTCTCCTCTTATAAAAGGCCCCCACCTCTACCACATTATTCACACCTTAAAGCCATTTGGCTCGGCCAAACTTTTCCCAAATACTATCCCAACATCCCTTTATTACTCCTAGAATCCTCACTTTGGGCAGAAGTCTTCCCAACGAAACCTTTGGCTCAAATCAAAAAGAGATACCCGATTTTAAGGTAATGTCTTCTCTAATGTTGTTTTGTTTTATTTTGCTTCTCCAACCCCCTAAACTCTTTGTATTATTTTCTTTTGTAACAAAACCAGTATATTCAATATACTAGGATGTTTTTATGATAGGGATTTTATTTACACTTACACACACCTACATCTAATGGTTAAAGAACATAATGTTTCTGTGGATGGAAAATTTCTGCCTCACGAAACGATGATTGTTCAACACTCATATAACACCTCTCATGGTGGCCATAATGATGACACTATTTTTATATATGATATATATTATGTTTTTTTTCTTATGATTCTGTATTTTTCATTTATTTCATACCTTTACGATTTCCATTATGGGTAAACGCGATAATTTCATTTTAGGAAGTGCGGACTACCGCCCCCTCAAAGTTATTTGAATCGTTAATGCCATATATGGGATTTATAAAGGATGGAGTAAATGGTATTATACATTATATTATACTGGAATTATATTATACCTTTATATAATTATAACTTCATTCCATTAAATACGAAATAGAAATGAAAGTAGCGTTCATGCGTACGTACGGCTTACCGTCTCCATGAACGATGCATTTCATTTCTTACCTCTAAATGTAATGTAATATTATAAATGGATGTATATACGGGATATATATGATATATATGATATCTACATCATGAATATAATTCTGGAGTTAATGGATATTCTACCACATAAACAACTTGTAATTATAAGAAGTTTATTGTTGACTCAAGTACCAAAGATCGAAAAAACGACCGTTATTAACTAAAATGACTACATAATTTTCGTAACAATGTAATAAGTGATATAAAAGTGATAATGAACTTGAAAAAGGTTCTTAAGCAATTATAGATTAACTATAGTTTATTATTCAGAAGGTTAAAGAATGGTCGAGTCTAGTCGGACACAAGGTAAGGGAACTTCTTAACCCAATTTCTATTCTTTGGGTTAATCCCTTACATTCAAATTATGTCATGATATTATTATGTCATATCTTGTATTTTTTTACTTTATTTATGTGTACTTATAGTGAATACACATAATAGATCTATTTTATTTAAAAAAATGATCTTTGTAAAGGACCTCATCTCAATATCCATTCATTGAGGCATATTTTGTTTTATACTCAAATTTCTTTTATACGGTGTATAAACCCCTTTGAATTTTCCATTTATTCAAAAGTAATCTTTTTATATGAATCATTTTACTAAACTAAAAAAATGGAATGTTTTTCTTGTCATACATATGTGGCGACAATGACTTCTCCGCCGCTGTGACCATTATTTTTTCAGCTTCCTCTACAAGCCATATTTTTTTAAATGAAAAATAAAAACAAAGATTTAATTTTTCTTTTATTTTGGTATTGAAAATGGTTTTGATAAGGTTTTTATTATATCAATGTGTTTCATTGATATCTTGTGATTGAAATGTGGAAATGTTATGTTTCCTTTATGCATGTTTTATGTGATACGATTATGTTATGGTTTATGATATGTTTAAACCTGTTCATATGAGGAATGCATTGGACTTAATAAGTGACGGGTGGAGCCCGCTATAGCTCCTCGATGCATCGGCAGGTCTCATTAGACAAACTAGTGTCTTGGAACGAGTCCTTGACAAAATCTTATTTTTAGTCTTAGCACGAGGCCTTGGCTACGTGGTTATGATAGTCTGACATTATGCTTTCCATCATTATGAAAGTGGTTATTGATATTGAATATGATTATTCGACTAGTAGAATATCCATGTGAGTAAGTAAATGGCATTATTTAATTTTATTTTTGACATATTATGCTGAAGTTCAAGCTTAAAAAGTCTTTTGTTTTAGTTAAACATTGCCTTAAATGTTAATGTTTATTTATGAAAGCTTCTGAAATATAGTTATCCTTACTGAGAATTTGAGCTCACCCCTTTCAATAATTTAATATTTTCCAGGATGTTAAGAAGTATTTTATGAATGACCTGCAGGGATAGTCAGAAGAGGATATGAGTGTGGACTATGGAGACTTTGTTATTGTAGTTTTTCACTTTATGATGTAATGTAACATTTATGAATGTATCTAGTGTTTCCAAGGCTACTAAACTAATCGGCCTTTCGAGACTTGATCTTTTGTGATCATACCAATGTTACGTAATAACGCACCGACTCTCAGTAGCTGGGGTCGGGGCGTTACAGTTGGTATCAGAGGCAGTTTAGTACTAACCTTGGAAGATAGATTTAGATAATCTCTGATTAGAACGCATAGCCCTAAGATAGACTTTGAGGATTAGTATAGAATAACTTCCAAGAATTTTGGTATTATAGAGATTTTGTGAGTTTTTCGAGCAATACATCCCTGTCTGGATACAAGCAGGTAGAGGCGGATCTGGCACAGATGTACCTAAGGGTAAAACCCGAAAACAACGCTTTGAGCTAGACTCGAATGGGAACTGGTGCATGAAAATGGGCTTTTATGCACTCTTGGTTACGACACTCCCGGGGGATATGCTTAGGATAATTCTCATTTTCTTTACAAACCACTATGAAGGGTTATGATTATAAACTTCCTCAAAGAAATTTTTTTTATGATTATGGATTATATCCATAAATAGTTCAATTTATGTTAAGTATTTTAAAATTATGGAATTATGTATTTTGATTCATGAACTAATCTAGTTTATGCCATTGTTTAGAAATCGAGCATAGTGGAAGGAATGGAAACTGTATCAATGCACGCACTCCGTGTAGGGATTTCCCTCCTGCTCAAGATAATTATTGTGGAACTGGAGATACAACTGGTGTTGATCAACTTATTACCATACTGGGATAACTCACTCAGGTTATGAATAATAACCTTACTCGTATGGAGCACCCTGATCCGCAATGTGGAGCATCAATGTTAGACCGTTTTATGAGGCAACAACTACCAACATTTAATGGGGGTATAAATCCATTAGTAGCTGAGCAATGGATAAACTCCTTAGAGAAAATATTCCATGCCTTGGGGAGTAGCGAAAGGGAGAAGGTTGTCATGGCAGTCTACCACCTCACTGGAGATGCCGATCAATGGTGGTCGCTGATTCAAAACACAAAGGAATATGGAGAAGTATCAAGTATGGAATGGAGGGAGTTTAAGGAAATTTTCTTTGAAAAATACTTTCCACATGACCATCGAGCAGATATGGAAAATCAATTTTTGAGTCTGAGACAAAAGGAGGTTGAGAATATCGCAAAGTATGAGGCCAACTTTACAAGGTTAGCGAGGTATGCTACAAATTATATACGTGACCCAAGTGGTAAGACTGATTGTTTCTTTGATTGGTCAAAACCATTTCTTCTTCGAGCTTTAGTATCACAATCCTTCTCATTGTATGAAGATATTGTCTCGTGTGCTATCAAGACAGAAAAGGAATTCTCTAAATCTTATGACAATAAAGTCAAGCAACAGAAGAAGAGAACAGTGGAACAAGAGAAAGATAAAGGGAAAAAGGGAAAGAAGGATTTTCCATTATGCGATAATTGTGGGAAGAATCACCCTGGTACTTGCCTAAAAGGAATGGGAGTTTGTTATAAATGTGGAGAAAAAGGTCACCAGGCTCGTGATTGCAAGGGAAAGAAAGATGCTATCAATGTTGAATGCTATAATTATAGGGAAATGGGGAATTATGCAAATTAATGTCCTAAGCGTCAGGGAAACTTACCTCAGAAAAGGCCAAGGGATCAAGGACAATCTTATGCTGTTACTACAGTTGAAGTGGAATAATTAATGTATTGGTGCTTTTGGACTCAAGGATTATATTCTGGTTATAATAATAATGTGATATATATAAGGATTGTACTTCAGTACTTGTTTTTTTTATTAAGGTTTTAATATAATGAAGGTAATCATATTTTTAGTATGTGGCAATAAGAGAAACACTACCTTGTTTGGGGAATCTGATGTTACAATTGATTTTGGAAATTAGAGACCTTTTACAGAAAGTCTGGACAGAGGTATTTTGGATAACTATAAAAGTGGGAATGGATTAAGTTGAACTTTGGATAGTATTGTTTAAGTTTAAAACATTTATGAAGATTATTTTTGGAATATTATAATACTATAGTTTTAGGAAAAGACAACCCATAGGGTGGGGCATAACCCGTCGTGTCGGACAAAGCTACAGGAATAGAACCCACAACCATAGTGCGACAGGCCTTTATTACCTACCACTAGCCCACAGGAAGTCCCTGGTTATTAAAAAATAGTTTTCCTAATCTAAATTGTATGTGGTAATATTTAGAACCTTATACAATTAGGATAAATAGAATATTTTTGAGTTTTGTTATCATTTGGAGTGAAAGATGGGTTTGTGGTAAAAATTTATTAAAGAATGAAAACCTACATGACAAGTAAGTATATTTCCTTACGTTCTTAGTAAATCTCTTAAATAAATTCCTCAACTTTATGAAAGGTAACTTAAAACAAAAACGTTGTTGATTAACTTTTCTAACTGGGGATTCAATGACTATTTAACCAATCACAAGTTTGTGATTTTCTTGTGGTTATCTTTCTCCTAATCCTGTTTTCTACAATTCTCCATCAGACCTTGATGGTTTTTTTTTCCTCCATATCCATATTTTCATATAATCCTAGTATGGGCTATCTTGGGTGACCTTTGTACTTCTCTTTCATTATTTTAATGTCATATTCTTATTAACCCTATTTCCGATGTGGATTTTCCACAAAGGTATTTTCTATTTTCAACCTTTTATTTTCAAAGAAAAATTTCAAATTGCTAGGAGGCAATTTATTGAAGGAGAGGAGAATGTAACACCCTGAGCTTCCATGATACGCTTCTCTTTCAATAATGTAATAGCTTGCATTGTACGCAAGTTCAAGATTCTAACACACCGCGACCAATCAAAATAGCCATTATGAATAGTAATATCCACTTTTTGAAATTATATATATTTTATATTTCAAAATGGACTTCATTTTTTGATTTGGGATATCGAAATTAGCTTAGGGTGAAATTTTGGCATTGTTCTGAAAAACTTCAATTTTAGATGAATAGTGAAAACACTAAGTGGTAGTTAAAAAACTGATTTTTTGTTTAAATGAATCATTACCAATTATGTGATTTGATTTTCAAAAATCCGACATACATAGTTGTCATTAGGAAGTAAAATGTGGTTCAATGGGATTCAAATAATTTTTTGGTTAATAGTAACTTTTAAGTTTAATTAATCGCAATTAAAGGTAATTAGTGAAACTTAAGGTAAAAATGATATTATAAAAATATGAAAATACCTTTACACTTGTCCTGCACATATTGGATGAGTCATGGCCGACCAATAAAATCCATGGGTCAGCTTGGGGACCCCATGGAGCCACTTTGGTAGGAAAATGACATTAAAAACTTTTTATTTAATGTTAAAATAAAAATGTCACAAACATGAGTTGTTTTACTAAAACAATTTTTAAAAGAGGTTATACAGGTAATATTTTTAACTATAAATATTCATTAGAAATATAAAAAGATTTACTACATCATGATAGTTTTTTTTATAATTTTTAGACATTAAATAAATTAAACTCTTTATGACACCATGATGATGCAGGGATTACCTCATTAATTAACGATTTAAACAAAATGAAAAGATAATGTAAAATCTAAGACTTACACATGTCCAAAACCAATTGGATGATCATATTTTGAACCCTTATCACCTTATCCTATAAATATATCATTGTGGTACCTTTGTAATCCTAAAATCACTTCATAATAATATAACATTTCATGACTTTCCAAGAGTGCCCCACCTCTCCTCTTATAAAAGGCCCCCACCTCTACCACCTTATTCACACCTTCAAGCCATTTGGCTCGTCCAACATCTGACCAAATAATCTCCCAACTTCCCTCTCTTACTCCTAGAATCCTCACTTTGGGCAGAAGTCTTCCCAAGTAATCCTTTGGCTCAAATCAAAAAGTGTTACCCGGTTTTAAGGTAATGTATTCTCTAATGTTGTTTTGTTTTATTTTGCTTCTCCAACCCCCTAAACTCTTATTATTACTTTCTTTTGTAACAACACCAGTATATTAAATGTACTACGATTTTGTTATGAGAAGGATTTTATTTACACTTACACACACCTACATCTAATGGTTAAAGAACATATTGTTTCTGTGGATGGTGAATTTCTGCCTCATGAAACGATGATTGTTCAACACTCATATAACACCTCTCATGGTGGCCATAATGATGACACTATTTTTATATATGATATATATTATGTTTTTGTTTTCCTTATTATTCTTTATTTTTCATTTATGGAATACCTTTACGATTTCCATTATGGGTAAACGCGATAATTTCATTTTAGGAAGTGCGGACTACCGCCCCCTCAAAGTGATTTGAATCGTTAATGTCATATGTGGGATGCATAAAGGATGGAGTAAATGGTATTATACATTATCTTATACTGGAATTATATTATACCTTTATATAATTATAACTTCATTCCATTAAATACGAAATAGAAATGAACGTAGCGTTTATGCGTACGTACGGCTTACCGTCTCCATGAACGGTGCATTTAATTTATTACCTCTAAATGTTATGTAATATTATAAATGCATGTATATATGGTATATATAGGATATATATGATATCTACATCATGAATACAATTCTGGGGATAATGGATATTCTACCACATAAACAACTTGTAATTATAAGAAGTTTATTGTTGACTCAAGTACCAAATATCGACAACACGACTGTTATTAACTTAAATGACTACATAATTTTCGTAACATTGTAATAAGTGATATAAAAGGGATAATGAAATTGAAAAAGGTTATTAATAAAGTAGAGATTAACTATATTTTATTATTCAGGAGGTTAAAGAACGGTCGATTCAAGTCGGACACAAGGTAAGGGAACTTTTTAACCCAATTTCTATTCTTTGGGTTAATCTCCTACTTTCAAATTATGTCATGATATTATTATGGCATATCTTGTATTTTTTTACTTTCATTATGTGTAATTATAGTGAATACACATAATAGATCTATTTTATTTAAAAAAATGATCTTTGGAAAGGACCTAGTCTCAATCTCCATTCATTGAGGCATATTTTGTTTTATACTCAAATTTCTTTTATACGGTGTATAAACCCCTTTGACTTTTCCATTTATTCAAAAGGAATATTTTTATACGAAGCGTTTTACTAAACGAAAAAAAGGGAATGTTTTTCTTGTCGTACATATGCGGCGACAATGACTTCTCCGCCTCCGTGTCCATTATTTTTTCAGCTTCCTCTACAAGCCATAGTTTTTTTAAAAAATGAAAAATAAATACAAAGTTTTAATTTTTCTTTTATTTTGGTATTGAAAATGGTTTTGATAAGGTTTTTACTATATAAATGTGTTGTATTGATATCTTGTGATTGAAATGTGGAAATGTTATGTTTCCTTTATCCATGTTTTATGTGATACAATTATGTTAGGGTTTATGATATGTTTAAACCTGTTCATATGAGGAATGAATTGGACTTAATAAGTAACAGGTGGAGCCCGCTATAGCTCCTCGATGCATCGGCAGGTCTCATGAGACAAACTAGTGTCTTGGCACGAGGCCTTGACAAAATCTTATTTATAGTCTTGGCACGAGGCCTTGGCTACGTGGTTATGATAGTCTGGCATTATGCATTCCATCATTTTGAACGTGGTTATTGATATTGCATGTGATTATTCGACTAGTATAATATCCATGTGAGTAAGTAAATGGAATTATTTAATTTTATTTTTTCCATAATATGCTGAAGTTCAAGTTTAAAAATTCTTTTGTTTTAGTTATACATTGCCTTAAATGTTAATGTTTATTTATGAAAGCTTCTGCAATATTGTTATCCTTACTGAGCATCTGAGCTCACCCCTTCCAATGTTTTAATATTTTCCAAGATGTGAAGAAGTATTTTATGAATGACCTGCAGGGATTGTCAGAAGAGGATATGAGTGTGGACTATGGAGACTTTTTTATTGTAGTTTTTCACTTTATGATGTAATGTAACATTTATTAATGTATCTAGTGTTTCCAAGGATACTAAACTAATCGGTCTTGCAAGACTTGATCTTTTGTGATCATGCCAATGTTGCGCAATAACTCACCGACTCTGGGTAGCTGGGGTCATGGAATTACAATGTAATTATATAGATTATTAATAAAATAGATATTATTTTACCTCAAAAACAAATCCAAAATATAGTTATAGTTTTAACTTTGTTGATTTAAAGAAAAAAGAAATGATAGTTTTAAAAAAATTGCTAGTTTTTTACAATTCACTAAAAAGTAAATCTTTTTAGAAAAATCCTAAAACATAACCATAAGAAAATATTTTCATAATTATATCATAAATGATATTTATTTTTTCAAATACTATTTAAAAAATTGTTATAAAATAATTATAATATCCACACACAACGATCAATAAAACCCATTTTTTATGTAAAGTAACCTTAAAGAAAAAAATAAATTTATTATTATTCTTCGCATAGTAACAAAAAATAAATGAATGTTAAAATTCATGATTTTTAATTAATCATTTTTAATAATTAAATCCTTTTTACATATATTTCATAACTCAGTTACTCTTATTTATACATTCCGACCTAATATCTTGGTTATAACAATTATATTTAATTAATATTGGCATGTGGTTAATTTCAACTCGGGGTTTCATGTGGTGTAACCTATTGAACATAATTTTATTTAATAAAGGAAGCATAAACTAAAATATTTAGGTATTATATATATATATATATTACATTTCACATTTTTTATCTGTTTTTGGATTGACAGATATGATGATACCCCTGAGTACTTATTCATATTTCACCCACAATGTCACATTTGTGTAAAGATGGATATTTATTTTTATCTTTGTTATAAGATTGGTAAAGGTATTCAACTAGTATTACAAGTTTGAGATTTTTGTAGAGGTATTCCTCTAGAATATTTTTAAATGGTACATTTAAAGAAATTTATTGATCATGAAATCTATTAAGGGATATGAGGATATTGTAATTCTTGAGAAGTTAAATATTTTTTGTGACTAACATCTACATATTGGCTGATTGAGTTCCAATATCTAGGATGTTGTTGGAATGGATAGATAGAGTGTATAAACTAGGATCTCTTCTCAAGTGAGAGGGATACTAAATAGAGCTATGAGTTCCTAGAATCTCTCTAGTAAGACGTAGTTCACAGATTCTTTTTCTTATTCTTTGATTATACAGATATAGTACATAATTTTTTGTTTTTGCCTATATATATGGGTATATACATGTCTAGATACAATATTATTTAGTGATCATAAATATGGTGAGATATGATCTGTTTGATAAGAATTGATTATAAATATTGTTATGAATTATGATGATAGTTTGTTTTGGTGGTTGATTTCTCTACACTTTTTTATTAATGGTTTACATAAAATCTAGTTGTTTATGAGGTCAAAACACTATTTGGGATAAAATTACTAAGTAGTATTTCTCACTCCTATATGAAAACTTGTTCATTGTTAACTCTTGTTCCATTCAAATAAGTATAGATGAATAAATTTGAGGTTGAAGATAGATATTTTATTGATAGAGGGATATCATAGAGGATCATAGACTTATAAAATTTTCCTCTTACACTATATTTTTTTAAAATTTTAAATTGTGGATCATAATGTTCTTCTCTAATCTCAAACTATGATAGTGGTGATTCATTCCAATGGTTGGTTTAACTGGCAAATATCCATTCAATTTTGGAGATTCGAAGTATCCATCAATCATATCCTTCCCCTATAATTAATTTCACTCATTTGATAGCATAGGGGAGAGATATATGTGAGAATTTTCATGATCTGGGAGGGTTAGTTTCAAATTAATTTTCCCTTTATTTGAAGGATGATCTGGCCAAAGCTCTATCCCATGTTTCAACTCTTCCTCTTCCCATGATCCCTACCATTCCATTGGCTTTTAGGATCTGATCATGGTTGATGGAATCCCCTCTATCATAATGTTAATGTAAAAGTTTGATTCAGATTGAGACTACTACCAATGATCTCTAAATTTTAAATTTGTCATGTATTTTTCGTATATTCATATATTCAAGGGTTTTCTCAGCTTGTAGGGTCCATATTATCCAATGATAGTTTATGTGCTTAATCGTAGACCTTTCTGCATCTATTTATTTTTACAATAGTATTTTTTCTAGCTTGGGTGTGGGAATAAATTCTAATGGAAATTAAAATTTATTATTGTTTTAGGTGTCAATGGTCATTCACTTTGGTCAAGACTATAGTGATTCAGTATTTTCATACATAGACATTATATATTTTTTATGAATATTCATTACATTTCAAAAAATATACGCCTAAGGATTATAATGGTATAGTGTCCTTAGAAACTTGGAATCATTAGAAAATGTCCATAAGTGATGTATTCTATTTCCCCCTGAATTATTCCAAACATGAAGCCTAATTATACATATCATATATAATAACATTATTCATAACCTAGGGAATGTAAACATAATAAAGGGTAAGCCCATATTCTATGTAAGGGTAAACATGAAAAATATATAAACATAACATGAGAATAAGGGTATGATATCATGAGTATAACATATTAAAACCATACCCTGCATATTAAATATTAAAATCATTAGTCTTGTCATGAAGATTTACAATTAACAAGACATGAATCATAAGGAAGTTAAGGAACATGGTCCTTGAGAGCATAACATTAACATAAGACATGAAATTATGGTATACACATTAGCATAGAAATTCATTTCCATAGTATTCAGGGATCATTTTCAATGTTATCATAGAGGAATGGTTTTACTCCCCAATACATCATAGAGGTTAAGGTTCCATCCCAAGAATGTCATAGTGTAAAAATTACTTTACTGAACTGGGTTTACTCCCAATTCCAGTTATATTCATCTCATGAGATATCAATATTTACCCAATGAATTAATGGGAGATATAGGACCCACCAATCACATAATGAAAATAATACACATGTGATCCACAAGATCATAAAAAATTCATCATATCAAAAACAATGAAAATATATACGCTTCAAAAAACATTTATCATATTATAAACCACAAAAATAAATGGGTTTCATGAAACATTTCATCATATCATAACCTATGGAAAAAAATGAGTTTCAAAAACATTGTTTCATCACAAATATAACCATCTAGAGAAATAATAAATATTTTATCATTGTATGATATCCCTAGTAAATATTATGTTACATCAAAGGATTTAATCTTAGATGTAAAATTATTTTGAACAATCACTTGGAACATTTCTTGAGAAATCTATCCTTTTCACTTTGAAAAACACTTTCTAAAACATAAAACATTTTCAAAATACTTTTCTTTGAATGTAACCACGAAAACATATAAAGGAATATTTAAATATAATTTGAAATATCTCTTAAGAAAAATAAAATTTACACTTAGAAAAATACTTTTTAAAATATAAAACATTTTCAAAATCCAGTTCTTTGAAAATAACCTTGAAAATTATAAAAGAAGCCTTAAAAATAATTTACAAAATTATTTATGGAAAAGATCCTTTCCAAATAGAAATTAAAATATTAAAACATAAAAAAATTTCAAAATAATTTTCAAGTAAAATAAACTTAGAAACTTATAGTAGAATATTAAAATAAAATAATGGTCCAAATTATGGTAAATTTTGTTTATGTCGTAAATTTTAAAACAAATATTCCTTTAAAAGTTTCGACAAAATCCAAACAGCACTTCTTCTGAAAATGACATGAGAATTCATTTTAAAAAAATTTGTTGAATTTTAAACATGGGTAAAAATTTATTTAATAAATCCATTGTATAATGATAAAAAATTAATTTTTTTATAAAACATAGATATTTAAGAAAAGGGTTTTTGACTAAAGAGAGAAATAGAGTGGAATTTCCTTAAAAAATTATTTTGAACTCTTAAGTTTATAAAGAGAGGAATATGAAGGTAAAAAATTTATTATCATGAAATAAGTTGAGGAAAAAACTACTGAGTTTATAAAAATATTAATTAGAGGATTTTATTTTTTGAAGAAAAAAACAGGAGCAATCTCTTCAAACAATGAGATCATATCATAAAAACATTACCACTTTAGTAACATTGAATTGTAAGCCCCATGAAATAATAAAATTAAATAAAACATAAAATTTAAAGTGAATAAATAAATTCATGATATTAAATTTAAATGGGATTTTATATAAAATTCATAAAATAAGATAGGTGAATAAGATAACATATGTCCCGAAGAAAGAAATTTGAGACATAAATCCCATAACTTGTGTCTCAAATTCCATCACCCACATTAAAAACTAATGTATAATAAATATAGTTTTATTATAAATAGATTAATTAAATATAATCATATATATCATACCATATATTATGTACTTTTGACCATTTTTTACCCATTTATTAACATTTCCTATTAAAATAACATTTTGGGTAATAATTACTTCATCTTTTCATGCATATTTTGGATTGGTATATTTGGTCCTTTAATTTTGATCATGGTTTAATAATATCTAGAATTTTAAACATGATATAAATATAATATTTATTCATTATATATTTATTTAGAGTTTTCCATTAATGTTTTAGATAAAAAATGAATTACACCGTTCAATTGGATGGAAGGTTGTAAAAATGCATGAACGCTATTTCTATTTTTTAACAGATGAAAAAAGAGGGGTAAATCATAATTCACCATAAAATAATTATTATTATATCATATATATCACATATATTTATTAATTTATACTTATTACCTTCCATATAAAGCGTTAGTGAAAAATGATTCACATCGCTTCACGACGCGGTAGTTCACCGTACACACGAGTGACATTATCGTATCCCCCACGGAATGGAAAGTAAAAAGGTATATATGATATGATAATCATAGAAGTATAATTATGTTAAAATTTTTATATATATTCATTTAATATACCCCTATTACCATCCAATTAAAACAGAAATGAAAAACACATCACATCGGTTCGCGAAGAGGTAGTCAGTCGTACACATGAGCGATGTTATTGTTTTCCAACAGGTTGGAAGGTAAGAAGTTTTGTGTGATGTTATAGATATATAATTATCATAATTTCATTAATATATTATATAAAAATTAAATCCATCATTATATCTAGCTGAGAGAGGTGGTGATGGAAACAAATAACACCAGTTACCAAGGTGATAGCCTGCCATACACACGATCGATGGTTTTATTTCACATTTATTGGAAGAGGATATAGATAAAGGTTTTTAAATTAATTTAATAACATATTTATATATGGGATATATTATTTTTATTATACCATCATATTTTAAGAATATTTAAATTCTTTAGAGGAAGAAATAAAATGAAAACACAAGTTTAAGGACTATACCTCTTCTTCGGAGAACCTCTTAAGGTTTACAACTAAAAACTTTTTAAGAGGGATTCCAACAAAAAATACAGAATACATTATCTTGGTAGTAAATTATTGAATATATTCTGGAATGTATTGGATGAACCAAAGGGTTTTTTAATTGTTAAGAGGAGAGGATAGAGGTGGTCTTTTATAAGAGGGGGAGAGGGCACACATGGAATTTTTTAAAAGAATAAAGTGTCACCATTTTTTCATACTCCAAAAGGATAAAAATGGTACATTGTAGAACCTTATATTTAGGTCTCAATGTGGAAATATAATGTATTTTTCTCAAATTTATAGTTTATTTACCCCTAATTGTTTTATATTAGCCCCCGATAAACCCATTTTAACAATAACCACAGGAATTAATTTTTAATCTTTTTACTCATTATTTTGGCCAAAACTAATATTTAAATTATTATATAATATAAATTAGGTTTATTAAAAATATTGAATCAATTTTTACAAATTCCATTTAATAATTTTTACAATTAAATCTAAAATAAAACCCACATATGCGATGTAAAATAAGTTTTAGAAAGAGATAATATTTATTAGTTTTAAAAGTTTTTCTTTCAGAATTCAAAATTAAATTGATTGAAGTAACCTAAATTTAATTTATAAATACATAATTGATATATTATTAATTTTAAAACCATATAAAAAAATTATTTTCTATTCATTCAAATAAAAATCTATTTTTAATAAAAAACTAGTATTTTTCAATTTTCATTGAAAAAAAATATATTTCAAAAAACGTTATAAAGAAATCACTCTAAGATAATTTTAAAATTTTTATTTTAAAATGAATATTATTTTTTAAATTAGTTTTTTTAAGTGTTTAAAATTAATTTTAAATTAAGTTCACAAAATGTGATAAAATAATTTTATAGGAAAATACGGGTTTTAAGCATAATGTTGGATTTATTCTTATCTCATGTATATAAAACAAATAATATGAATGTTAAAAATTTGATTGAATATATAATATATAAATTTAATTAAAATTATTCACCAGAAGTTATTTTTTAAATTTATTGAGTTAAAACATATTTGTGTGCAAATAAATAGTTTTTCAGAAATGATTTCCTTTATTTTCAAAGGGTTCTTATTTTCATTTCTAATTAATTGTTAATAGACGAATTAATTTTGTACACATTTTTAAACCATATATTTTCATAATTTAGTTAATATTATTCATACATGTCATTGAAATGGATATCTGATAACTATCATATTAAAAAATAATATTTTATTAGTATGTCTTGTTTCTTTAAAACTTGGTGTCACGTGTAACACAAGCTATCGAATAAATTAAATTTAATTGAAAAAAAATCATAAAATATCTCGGTGTTACATTAACCCCCCATTAAAATGTATTTATATCTTGAAATTCTATACCTTTCATACAAACAACTGAGGATACTTCTGCCATATTACAAATTGAGATTTCCACATAGCTTTCTCAAGCTGGTGGTTTCTCCACAAAACAGTGAGCAGGTGAGTGGTCTTGCTTCATATAACATTATTTGTATGTTACATAATCTCATCTGATAATTCTTTATAAGAAATATCATGCTCCATTGGTACAAAATTTAAGTTCATTACATGTGAAGGATCATGTATGTACTACCTCTGGAGAGATACATGGAACACATCATGAACCTGAGAAAGGGTTTGTGGAAGTTCCAAACGATAAGCTAGTATCCTAATACAATCATGAATTTTAAACGGATCAATATACCTAGGGTTTAACTTTCCTTTATATAGTAATCAAAATTTTATCCTTTGGTTGTGCTTTGATTGACTTCCACTTCAACTATTACTGTAAGTAATGAAGAAGAATTTTTTATGCCTGAATCACTAACAGATCCTAATATCAATAATTGAATGATAATTCATTCCTTAAATTTATAGTTATCATTATAAAAAAATAGTTAGAACAGGTTATCCAATATGCATAAATATTCATACAGTGAAGTAATACATTAATCTCAAAAACCACAACCAAAGTTCAACTTAAAAAATTATTTAAATGGTTACCCTTATGATACTTCCAAAATTCAAAATTTATAAGGATAGTCACTAAATTTTAAAAAAAAAACTTAAAATTAATCCCCAAGATATCATTAAGTACACCTTAATTTTTACATACCAAATATTTGAATACCTTGGTCATATATCATCCTGAATCATGGTAAAAACTGGAATTATGATAAAACCTAAATAAAAACATACATTCTCTCTTATTCCTTAAATAAAACTATATATTATTTTATATATTCCATAAATCCTAAAATTTTATATCCTCCATCAATGATAACATATAACAATTTGTTAAAAATAATTAATCAATTCTAAGGTCTTCAATACTATTCAGTTTTCTTTATCCATAGAAATCATCTCTTTATCCACACTAAACACCATTTTCTCAACATCGCGAACATATTAATGGTTATCATCCCTTAATAATGTTTTTTCTATAAAATATTACATTTCCATTAAATCACTTTTCTACATCATCAATACCATTTAAAATATTTTTTCAAATCCTTATTGAAAATATTCTATTGAATAATCTATTTATATTTCATGATTCATAATTCTTGAATTCCTATACACAAACACTTGAATAGTTGAGCTTCATTCTCAAACCATTAACTAGGCTTCAACATACAATCCCTTTATACCTTTTTCCTATAATATTAAATATGAATCACATCTTAACATTCATCATCCTCAATTTAATCATGCTTCTCACATTTAACATAAAAAATACTATAAGAATAACCCATACCTTTAATTTTATATTCATGGTCTCTTCAACATCAGTAGTATAACCAATACTCATACCACCTTGATGATTCTCTTCATGATCCCCCACCCCTAGGACATTGATTTATATAATTCAAATTCTTTAAACATTTATAACATTCAACTGTTGATGATTCCTTAGAAAAACCATTATTCTCATCCATTTTCTTAACTGACCTTTTTATATTTCCTCAGTAATCACTTACTTCATTTTGTTCTTCTCCACACATAAAACATCTTCTAATTCCTTTGATACATTCCATATAGTGCTTCCTCACACATTCTTCACATATAGGAAACTTAATATTATTTCCTTCGTGGTATCCACCACCCAAGCTCTCATTGAACTCTATCCTTATCTTCATTGGTGAATTCGATATTTTGTTAAGGTGTAAGTTACTAACAATATTTCAATATAAATTATTAGGCATAATCACAATATAATTCACTTTAGTCATCATCCCATATGGTTTCTAATATACACATTTTTATCACGTCCATTGTTAAACCAGTTCCATTTAGTTCCCGCCATTTACTAAAACCAAAAATCATAGTGTGAGAAACACTATTCATAGTGTAAAACTACTTGTTCATGAAAAACCTCTTATCATATGTCTAAATAAAAAACCTTATTTTTAATCTATGAAAACTTAGGTTTATCATAGGTCATCCACGATAATTATTGAAATCATTCATGATGTTTTATAAAGAGTTTGTAATTTTCCAAAGCATATCCCCTAGGAGTGTCAAACCAGGTGTGTAGAAAGGCTCATTTTCGTGCACCAGGTGATGATCGAGTTCATCTCAATGTACACTTATTGGGTTTATTACCCCTAGGTAACTCTATTCTAGATCCACATCCACTTATAGTATCCAGATAGGGATTCAATTTCATGGAAAATACATTCTCTATCTTTTACCAAATTGTAGGAAATGTTCCTATTCTTTGACTCATCCTTATAATTATCCTTAGATGTATCCCTAAACATATCCTTAGAAATAAAACTAGGGATCTCACTAAATTTTATAATCCAAGTTTCCAAAGGTTAACTAAAACTATCCTTTAATACTAACTATAAGAGCCCATGCTTTTCATACATAGATGTTACATGTTTTTAAACTAATATTCATTACATTACATAAGCACACACTCAAGGATCATAAAGGTATAGTTCCTTTGAAAACATTGAAACATAAATAATTAGTTCATAAGTGAGCTACATCATTTCCCACAAAGTTATTAATAATTAAAACCCCACATAGACATATCATATATAATATATTTCTTCATAACATGGGGAAAGGAAACATAATAATGGGTGACATTAGATGATAAGAAATCGTAAATAAGGGAAATATATAATCATAATGTGAGAATAAGGGAATGACAACATGATCATAACATATGAAAACAATTCCCAAAATACCATATATAAGAATAAAGATTCTTGGTATAAATATTGGTTTTTTATAATACATTAATCATTAGTAAATCAAAGAACATGAGCCAAGAGTGCATAACATTGACATAAGATATTGAATTTTATCATACACATAAGTATAAAAAACATTTTCATAGCAGTCAAGGATCATTTACAATTATATTTTAGTGTAATGGGTTCACTTCCCAAACCATCATAGTATTCAAGCTTCTCTCCCAATACTATTGTTGGGCAAAATTCCCTTCCTAAGCTGGGTTTACTCCTCATTTCAGTCCTATTCTTTTCATGAGATATCAAAATTTAACCAATGCATTAGAGGGAGACACAGGTACCACCTATCACATAATAAAACTTTATACATATATGTTCTAGGAGAACATAAAACATTCATCATACCACAACCCTATAAAAGAAATGGGATTCAAAAAAAATATTCATCATATTAGAATCCATGAAAAGAAATGGGTATGATTAAACATTCCATAATATCATAACCTATGAAAAATAAATTGGCTTCATAAATATTTTGTCATAATAAATATAAACCATCTATAGAAATAATAAATATGTTATCCATTGATTATATCCCTAATAAATATTAAGTTATATAAAAGTATTTAATCTTAGATGGATAATTATTTTGAAAGATTACATGGAACTTTTCATGTGTAAAATAGCCTTTCCACTTAATTTTTTTAACTTAAAAAATATTAAAATAATTTTCTTTTAAAATAAACATGGAAACTTATAAAGAAAACATTAAATATAATTTAAAAAAATCTTGAGTAAAATACCCTTTAAAATTTTAAAAATACTTTTTAAAAAATAAAACATTTTCAAAATCCTTTCCATTTAAATAACCTTTAAGACTTATAAAGGAATATTAAAAATTAGTTAAAACATTTCTTGAGAAAAATATTAAGTCCACTTTAAAAAACACTTTTTAAAATATAAAACATTATCAAAACTATTTTCTTTGAAAATAACCTTGAAAACATATAGAGGAATATTCAAAGAAAATAATGGTTTTTAGGGAGAGAAATTCCATTCATGTTTTAAATATTAAAATAAACTTTCCTTTTAAATTTTCAGTAAAATAAAAACATTGCTTGTTTGGAAAATGGTATAGAGATTCCTTTTAAAATTGCAACACCCCCTGTTTCAGGAAAATGACCCTTTTATTTATGTATTTTTAAAAATATAAAGTGATTGGTTTGTGTTTTGGGTGATTTTAATGATATTTACCATTTTTTATATCTTTTCTTGAGGTATATGGTTTGATAATATTTATTAAAAAGCTTTGATCACCTCTAGGTAACCTGGAAAATTTAAACAGTGGGCATTGGGTGGGCACACAGCTAGGCGCATAGTTTTTCAAAACTGTTCAGCTACCAAGGAGAAATTATGAAAGGTTGGATATAGGGGAATAACATGCTTGTCACGTGGATTGTATAATTTTATGATCCAACCATGTGATTTTTTTTTAGGTAGTGGCTCATGCACGGTTAGCGCACGGCTTGCCTAATTTTTCCCCCTAATCATGTGTCAAATAAAAGATAGATCCAAAAATCATGGATCTTACTTGGTTTATCACCTTTATACAACAATTTCCCCCTAAATAGTTTATTACCCAAATTTCTCTCCCTCCCAAGTCTTTTGAGACCTTTTCTTTGGATTTGAAAGAAATTCCTTGGTGAATCTAATGGTGTTAGAGGCTGCATTTTTTTGTAAGTGGTCATTCTTCATCATTTTCCATAGTTTTATTCTTTTTTACTCTCTTAGAATCATGGATATAATATATAGGGGATATATCCAAGTTTTTTTATTCCAATAATGATGTTATATGATTTTCTTATAGGAGAAAGATCAAAGGTTGTTTCTAGGAGTTTCAAGACGAGTTTTTGAAGTTGTTGTGTCATTATTCATTTTCACCTATGTTTGTGAGGTAGTTGGCTTCTCTCTTGACTCATCTTGATTATAATTTTAAGGATTGGTTGAAAATTGATTTTCTTTCTTGAAAATTATTGTGAAATTGATGTGTGATTCTTGAAGGAAAACCTCTTTAGTGGTGGTTTTGTGAAATGGTGGAAATTTGACGGTTTTTTGGAAAACCATGTGATGTTAATTTTAAAATTATTATTTCAAAATTATGTTTTTTTCCTCAAGAAATTTTTTTTATAGAAATTTTTTAAATAAATTGTTTTTTTTAAATGGCTTTGCATGGTTGGTTTTTTAGGGATTTTGGTTTACATGGATGTGTTCATTTTCATTGATATGACCCTATGGA